>JALMGJ010000001.1:176555366-177755366 GCA_023362775.1 Charina bottae
TTTGTTGGCAGGAAGCCAAGTTTTTACATGTGTGAAAAAGTCAGGGTTTGCTATATTAAAATAGATTTCCAGGATAAGACTTTGTTATCTATTTTTGAAAAGTCACTGTTCTAAAATGAGAAGATGATGGAATATGTTGCCATATGGTCTAGATTTAATGTAAGAATTGAAGTGACTTTATATCATTATCCATACCTACTATATGGATCTATTTTCTGTTAATTAGTCTTTTTTGTCACATATGGTATATTTTAATCATTATACAGTAATATGTTTACTTTCCTCACTGTATAATTACCTTTTTTTTTGGTATAGTTTTTTTTTGTATTTCACTATTAAAAAAAATAAAAACCCCACTGAAAACAAATTAATTATTGTTCTGATGATAGTAATATATATGTACCTTTAGGTTTTGTCAAAAATATTTATATGATGCTTTCAATCATTTGTCCTTGAAAAGAGAGTGACATCTAATGGTTGTTCAAAGTAATTTCAAGTAACCAGTGTTTTTCTTAATTATTATTTTATTTTATCATCACAGTGTCCCATTGTGTTCTTGGCATGACTACACAAAAATTACTGCTAGTTATGCTCAGGTTAATGAAAATAAATTTGAATATTTATTTTAACTTACAGATGGAAAATATGCAAATTAATGAAAAGCTTTGCTGTTTGAGCAAGTTCCTTCTGCATGTCCAGTGGTGCTTAAAAGTTTGTGACCTCTTTTGAATTTTCAATATTTATTTATTTATTTATTTATTTATTATCCCGCCTTTATGATTTTTATAAATAACTCAAGGTGGCGAACATACCTAATACTCCTTCCTCCTCCTATTTTCCCCACAACAACAACCCTGTGAGGTGAGTTGGGCTGAGAGAGAGTGACTGGCCCAAGGTCACCCAGCTGGCTTTCATGCCTAAGGCAGGACTAGAACTCACAGACTCCTGGTTTCTAGCCCGTTGCCTTAACCACTGGACCAAACTGGCTCAGCAAATGGCTCACAGAAATTTGTGAACCCTTTTGAATTTTCAATATTTCTGCATAAATATGACCTAAAATGTAATCAAGTCCTACAACTAGATAAAGAGAACCCAATTAAACAAATGAGTCAAAAACTTCATACTTGTTCATTGATTTATTAAGGAAAATGTGGCAAAAGAATGCAAACCTTTGCTTTCAGTATCTGATGTCCCCCCTTGGGCAGCAATATCTGCAACTAAACATTTCTGATAACTGTTGATCAGTCCTGCACGTCAGCTTGGAGGAATTTTAGTCCATTCCTCCTTACAGAACAGCTTCAACTCAGGGATGTTGGTGGACTTCCTCGCATGAACTGCCCGCTTCAGGTCCCTCCACAACATTTCTATAGGATTAAGGTCAGGACTTTGACTTGGCCATTCCAAAACATTAACTTTCTTCTGCTTTAATCATTCTTTGGTCATACAACTTGTGTGTTTTGGGTTGTTGGCTTGCTGTATGACACACTTTTTCTGGAGCTTTAGTTCACGGAGAGATACCCCAACATTTCCCTGTAGAATTTGCTGGTACAATTCAGAATTCATAGTTCCATCAATGATGGCAAGCTGTCCTGGTCCAGAAGCAGCAAAGCAAGCCCAAACCATGATACTGCTACTACCATGTTTCACTGATGGGCTAAAATAAGTATAATGTTTTTGACTCATTTGTTTAATTGGTTCTCTTTATCTAGTTGTAGGACTTGTGTGGAGAACAGATCACATTTTAGGTCATATTTATGCAGAAATATTGAAAATTCAAAAGGGTTCACAAATTTTTAAGCACCACTATATATGAATGCTTTCACGAACTTTATAAATACTGGTATTGCTTATTTTGGGAATTTGATTGATATACTCAGTGGTGTACTGCAAAGAGATCATACCAGCTCACAAGAGTCAATTGTTAAATTTTCAGGAATTTTGCAAGTTTGTTTGTTTGTTTGTTTATTTATTTATTATCCTACCTTTATTATTTTTATAAATAACTCAAGGCGGCGAACATACCTAATACTCCTTCCTCCTCCTATTTTCCACACAACAACAAGCCTGTGAGGTGAGTTGGGCAGAGAAAGAGTGACTGGCCCAAGGTCACCCAGCTGGCTTTCATGCCTAAGGCGGGACTAGAACTCTCTGTCTCCTGGTTTCTAGCCCAGCACCTTAACCACTTAACCACAAGTTGGTTGAGAGCAGAGCTGAGCCATGACGTCTAGCACGCCAATCAGCTGTTTGGTGGCTTGTGGCTTAGTAGTGGCAGCAATGGAGCCGGCAGAACTGGTTGTTATACATTTAATAGCACACCACTGGATATACTCCATTTGTCATTTAATGCTATTTTTCTGCATTTTTGTTATTTTTCTGTTTTAATGGGTGATCATTCCATTGTTTCTTCTATGAATAGGAATGGATTGTTACACTTTTTTGCCAATGTGGATTCAGTTATGAACTGGTATATTTTCATGAATTAATTTATGAATTTATGAATTAATTTAGTATTTGTTTTAATAAAATTGATTTAACACAGAACCTGTAAGTTTTGTTTATTGAATAACACAGACGGCTGTATTCAAGGCATGTGTGTGTGTCTGTGTACACATACACACACACACAAACACACACACACACTGTATAATAAGGTAATGCCAAAAGAAAATTGCAAATAACTACCTCTAAAAACATCAAGGGTCTCCTGCAGGTTATCTGACAAGGCTTTTGTAACAGAACCATGTAGTAATTTACATCTTTTTCTCAATGTATTTGCAGCTTTTGTCTGTAACTGATTGGCATGCCATGATAAGTTAAAATTAAATATTCTAAGAAGTCTAGTCAAATGGGATACAGTTGAACTTAGAAGAATAAAGATTACATCAAGGAGGGAGAAGTGTTTTCAATACATAAAATGCATAAGGCTTTTCCAGTACAGAAAAAAGTAACCAGTTTCCTTTGATCTGGCTCTTCATCTTTTTCTTTAACTCTTTCTCTGTTAACTCTGTTGTTTGTTTTTAGGTACCAAAGCAGCTGCAGAATATACCAATGGTGTCTATGACATGGTGTCACCTGCTCAATCAGTGTATTTTGGCACGCTTCAAATCCTGCACCTCTTGGAAGATTTGAAGTTAGCATTAGAAATGCTCAAGGATCCTCAAGAGAAAGAAGCTTTGTGGAACCAAGTGCCAGGGGCTACAGCAGTTTGCATTCATGACTGGCTGGAGGAACATCTGGTAAGTAAAAGGAAAAAAAAATGTATATATTGTATTGTTGGGGGGTATCAACTCCTGTCTCTGTAGTATTTTTGCTCTGAAACATCAGAAGCAGCCACGTAACCAGCTTCTTAAGTGTTGTTTTATGCAGGCAATACTACTTTGCTAAAAAGCCAATGGTTAGCACAGTGGTTTTCCTTGCATCTGTCTTAGATGGTTCCAGTATTAGGATTTCAACTAGCAGGGCTGGAAAAGATCCCTGCCAAACGACTGCATCAAACTTAGCAGCAGATCTGAGTGTTTCACTTGGATGGATCATATTAACTTAAAAAGTATGTAGATGGTATGTTTTGAGTTCAGTATGGAGACAGTGTGTCTGCTTTTATGACATTGACATCTATAGAAATCTTCACTGCTTAATGCTTATTTCTGTACAGTTCGTCTCCTCAAACCTTGTTCCTTCTGATCATGCTTACTCCCAGTATCAGAGCCTTGTTAAATGGAGAGGATTGCCTGCAAAAGACATGAGATTTCTGTATTCTTCACCTATGCACCCTTTCCATTCTTAACATCAAACTATTTTCTAAGTGACTTGACACAAATTAGGGTGAACTTTAAACCCACAAATCTGCAATCAGCATATCTAATTTGTTCAGATTATTTTGGAAAAAAAAGTTACCACAGACTAGGTAGTGCCTTCGGACAGCACTGGCTCTTCGGCTAAGAAACGGAGATGAGCACCGCCCCCTAGAGTCGGACACGACTGTGCAGGGGAAAACCTTTACCTTTACCTTTCATCTAATGCGAAGAGAAGACTCACTGGAAAAGACCCTGATGCTGGGAAAGACTGAAGGCAAAAGGAGAAGGGGACGGCAGAGGATGAGATGGTTAGATAGCATCACTGATGTAACGAACATGAATTTGAGTAAACTCCGAGAGACAGTGGAGGACAGGAAGGCCTGGCTGTCAGAGATCGGCAGATCTCTGCCAAAGACGCTAGACGGGATGCACATTCCAGGAGGCTGCAAGTGACACGAAAGAGACGCCGGCTTTGAAGTAGACCGGTTTGCACCTAGCTGACGATCGCAAATACACATCTCCGTGAGCGGAGGTCTGAGCAGCTTGGAAAGGCACGAATTGCACGTGTCACCACCAAAGAACCTTGGTGTGGGGGGGGGGGGAAGGGAAGATTTAAATGTGCAGGCTTTACAGGTTCCAGCCATTCAAGTCTTTGTTCGTGCTAGCTTCTGTATGCTATAATAAACTCTTCTGCTTCTAAGAACTCATGTGTCTGTGAGTTACTCTAGAGCAGGGAGATTATAGATATCGGATGGAGTGCCTTACATAAAGACTTGAATGCACAAAAAAAAATTTTGACCACGCATCCTGAGAACTACTCTGAGAAATCAGCGAGATTCTTGGTGAAAAGTGGCCATGAATCCAGACAAAATTTCAGCTTCAGCTTCGTGGAACGGAATGGAGGAAGCAGAGGAAGCAGGAGATTTTGAAGCACTGCAACAAGACGGATGGGAGAAACAGAAAACACAGAAAAAAGAGGTAACCAAAACTCCCCCCTCCCTCGAATCTACAAAGCCTAAGTTGGCAGGATGGTCAGTTGCAGTGGGAGAAGGACTAGAGAAAGTGGGAGAGGGGAAACGCCCGAAAAAAAGGGTCACACCAACCCAGTGCATCGTGCGGTTGGAAGAGCAGATGTCCAATGTGCAGTTAAATATAGGACTGCTGATCAACAAAATGGACTCATTAGGCGCAACCTTTGGGAAATTGATGGACAAATTAGATGAACCCAGAGTGAGGGAACAGAGCCTGGCGCCAATCGAAAGTGAGGGGGAGGAAGAAGAGGAATTTCGCCCCTACAATTGATCACCCATGACCCCATCATACAATCAATACACGACCCCAGGGGGGGTGCATACACCGTTTGGAATAGGTGAATTGAAAATGAAATTTAATGGAGACCCCAAGAATCTAGCATGCTTTTTAACGCATGTACAAGGGTTCATGAGAGAATTTGAATACACCTTCCGAACGGAGGAGAGCAAAATCAGGTATGTCTCCAGTTTTTTGGAAGGTGAGGCAGGGGACTGGCTTGTAACGCTTCACGACAGGGGGGCAAGGGAACTCCTGGACTTTCAGGAGTTCATGTACGCCCTTCGGAAACGATTTGAAGATACGCTGACTAAAGTCTCAGCCAGGGCACGACTCCGGAACTTAAGGCAGGGAAACAGAGCAGTAGCTGAATATGCTATGGACTTTAAAAAGCTCTTGTCTTACCTGCCGGAATGGCCGGAATCGATAAAGATTGAACACTTCCAGTATGGATTAAAACAGGACCTACTGGAAAAGGCATTAGATAGAGATGACCCTGGAACTTTAGAGGGGTGGATCCAATTAGCTGGGAAAAATGGGAGTAACAGACTACAGCTACAAAGTATCAGAAACTTACAATTCACGCAGAGGAACGAGGGGACTTTCATTAACCAGCCCCGCTCGAACGTGAAACAGCGGAATTGGGAAGAGGAGAAGGATCGCCGGACAAGAGAGGGACTGTGCTTCCGCTGCGGGAAGGAGGGACACCGAATAAGCACTTGCCCTCAGGGGAAAACGAGCATTAAGGAAAAACCTCCAGCGAAAAAGGCAGCTGACAGAAGTACCCTCAAAACAACACACACCAAGGGAAAAGGAGCGGCTGCGGCAACCGTGAACCCATGGCAGAATCCGGACCTAGAAGAAGACAGCGACGACTCTGACTTCGAAATCCAGACGGCGGGAAACGAGCCAGGTCTGTTCTGATGAGCGCCACAGGACAGACCTCCACAAAGGGGCGCAAAGGAAGTAGTCGCAACAACCCAACAATGCACCTAAAGGAAATGTATGAAAATGTGTAGAAATGTATGAAAATGTGTAAATAATTGGTTGGGTTAACAAAACATGCAGCTAAGGGAGTGGGGGAGCATCTTGGGCCAGGAGCATGTCAGAGATCGGCAGATCTCTGCCAAAGACGCTAGACGGGATGCACATTCCAGGAGGCTGCAAGTGACACGAAAGAGGTGCCGGCTTTGAAGTAGACCGGTTCGCACCTAGCTGACGATCGCGAATACACATCTCCGCGAGCGGAGGTCTGAGCATCTTGGAAAGGCACGAGTTACACATGTCACCACCAAAGAACCTTGGTGGGGGGGGGGGGAAGGGAAGATTTAAATGTGCAGGCTTTACAGGTTCCAGCCATTCAAGTCTTTGTTCGTGCTAGCTTCTGTATGCTATAATAAACTCTTCTGCTTCTAAGAACTCATGTATCTGTGAGTTACTCTAGAGCAGGGAGATTATAGATATCGGATGGAGTGCCTTACACTGGCGTGCTATGGTCCATGAGGTCACGAAGAGTCGGACACGACTAAACAACTGAACAACAACAACAAAAAGAAATTTGAACTAGTGCAGGATATGAGACAGATTTTGTTAACAGAACAACAGGTTACATTTAAAAAGCAGTTTTATGAATTTGTCCTCCACATTGACAGGGAACTTGGTATGCAAGAGAAATTTGAAAGCTAATACAGTATGTATTGGTGCTTTGAAACAAGTTAATGTGTGCTACGGCTTTGGAATACTTTCAGCTGGTTTGATAGCCAAGGGCCCCAGTTTCAAGCTCAGGAATAGTGTTTCACAATTAAGGCTGTAATACTGAGAACTCGTGGCTCTTGCAGATTTCAAAACACCTCAAGTCTTTTTGAATAGATTTACGAACTCTTTCACAGTAGAAAAGAGTTTCTCATCTGCAGCGTGCACTTCCTTAGAAATTGCTAAAAGGTACATATCTTGTTTTGTTCTGTTTTGTTTTGAGAATTACAACTACCCCCTTGAGCCAAAAATCTGAAGGGCTTTAATTGTGGTTATAATTCTGTGCTTCCTTTGTAGTCATGCTAATATTAATGATAGGTATAGAGCAAGGAAATTGTATTATTCCATTTGACATCTGATTTGTTGCTCTGGAATAAGCTTGCAAGAAAATGAATGTGTTGTCAGGTAGTACTTTCCTGTACAGGAAATTGTCCACAAGGAGAAGTGATATTTTTTTCCTAATTAATATTTGTCATACTATTTTTATGCTATCACTAGCTGAATTGATCTGAATGAACTGTCTCAAGAGTATATATTTTCAGATATATATTTAGGTTTATTTGCAATATCTGACTTGTACAAATAAGTATTGATGAAAATCATAACATTAGGAAACACTAAGGAACATATGGGTTGGTTCCACTGGTTTGCTTCAGAACCTAATGCAAAGTAGTGTTCAGAGTACTAATGTAAACATAAATCAACTATGAACTTTATACTGTTCTCTTTTTTATTAAAGTATTTTAATCTTCATTTGAAATATGGCCACTTTAAAATCCTATATCAGGTTGGTCAGGCAGAATAAAGAAATGTTAATTTATTATACTTAACATTGTCCTCCTGCAGTAAGGCTCCCTTAGGGACCTCTTCAAGACGAAAAGCTTTGCATTGTTCTGATATATCTGCTCTGTATCATATGAGCAACACTCAGCTCTCAACATTTTATGGGAAAGATTATTAGGAAGCTCCAGAACTGGTTTCAAATAATAGACATTGCTAACTATGCATTCCCATTAAGAAATTAATTTCAGGCTTACTTTTTAAAATAGGTGGAGCAGTGGCTTTCCAGTTGCACTTATGAGCTTTTTTCCAGTAAAATAAATTAGTGGCAGAAGATTTCCTAACACTTCCCCATAATTAACTTTTTTCTCTTATACTTTCAGTGTTGCCACATTGTAAATCACAGTCTGTTTACGTGAGACATCAAGCTGAACTACCTTAGAACGGGTCTTAGAGTCATCTGCAGTGTATAAAAAGGGTAAAGGTTTTCCCCTGCACAGTCGTGTCTGACTCTAGGGGGCGGTGCTCATCTCCGTTTGTTAGCTGAAGAGCCAGCGCTGTCAGAAGACGCTTCCACGGTCATGTGGCCGGCATGACACATGCGGAATGCTGTTACCTTCCCACCGAAGTGGTACCTATTTTTCTACTTGCATTTGCATGCTTTCGAATTACGAGGTTGGAAAGAGCTGGGGCGAGTGCGGGAGCTCACTCCGTCATGCGGCGCTTGGGTCTCAAACCGCCAACCTTCCGATCGACAAGCCTGGCGTCTTAACCACTGAGCCATCTGCAGTGTATACAACAGATTTAATTCATGTTCTGTGAAATCTTTGGCACAGTCTTCCAATTCACTAGTAACTTAAAATTCAAGATGATTCAATTTTGAAATGTTTCATATACCCCTAGAAAGACTAATCCATTACTTTATAATATAGCTAAAATTATAAAGCTTGCATGATACATTTTATTAGTTGTCTTACTTTGCTCTAGCTGTGTGCAAAGTTATGTTCCAAAGCCATACCTTTAGACTATCATTATTGGAAATCATTTGGTCCCCAAGTAGGAAATTAAATAACAGGATGATAGCAGCAGAATGTTTACTTGCTCTACAAATAAGCTTTTGTATGTAACAGTTATCTTCTTTTCCCCCAGGCCTAAGTTAATAAGCTGATTTCTGAGCACTAGTTTAAAATATCTTGAAATACTCAGGGATGTGTACCCCAGATGTTCTCCATCAATCAAGTTGGTCTCCTTCTACTGCTTTACAAACAAACCTGAAATTTAATGTTTTTTTTCCTACCAGCTATATCGATCCCACAGAGGAGTGATATGAAGACAGTAAAATGAGATTTTGTAATATGAGTAATACTGTCACCCATGAGCCTTTAGTTCAAATGTGACTACAAGTTTACAGTGACTCAAAAATGTTTAGCTAGTAAGTGATCAACAGAACTTGAGGTCAAAGTTTATGGTTGCAGTCCTAGTGCTTCATTACAGGTCTCTAAAGTCCAACAGCCTGATTACCACCCTTTTCTTTTTTCTTTTTTCTTTTGTACACCCCAAAGATCAAACTCCAAAACACAAGAAAAGCAATGTAGTTTATGCAATCCAGTGCAGTGAGGAGTGCTCTGAACTATACATTGGAGAAACCAAACAACTTTTGTACAGGAGGATGGCCCAACACAGGAGAAGTAACACCACAGGACCAGAGTCAGCAGTTTATCTTCATTTAAAGGAAAAAGGACACTCATTTGAGGACATTAATGTTCACATTTTAGACAGAGAAGATAGGTGGTTTGAGAGAGGGGTCAAGGAATCCATTTATGCCAACTTGGAAAATCCTTCCTTGAATAGAGGTGGGGGCCTCAGGCACAATCTTTCTCCCATCTTTCTCCCGGCTTTGTCTTCTGTGCCTAGGAAGATTAAGACCATTTCACAAGCTCAACAGCAGCATGGTGATCTTAACGATCCTCCTTTAGATGATAAAAGGACTTAAAATAACATCTCAATATAACCATGACCCCAGGTGTAAGGTCACACAGCTACCTAGAAACATATTTAGGATTCCCTTACCAACTTTGCTCAGACTGAAGAAGCTCCTTGGATAAGGAGCGAAACGTTTCCACTGAGAAAATAGAAATCCAGTTGACATGATTCAAGCTACAGACAATTCCACCTGGATGACTGAGAACCTTCATAGACATTAAGCATTTCAGTGGATATCTTTAGCAAATATTATCACTGGATGATTGCATTTCTAATATTAATGGTAAAAGATAAGTAATGCAGTTGTCACTAAGCTGTTAATGACATGTTCTGGTCTTAGTTTCTGGGGTTTTTTTCTTCTGAGTTAAATACTTTGATTTGAGTATGGAAAAATTGAGTGTAGAGGAGATGCAGGCAATCTTTTTGCAACGGGGGGCTCCATTCCTATTACTATTTACCTTTCTGCAGGATACAAGGTGTAAGGCAGTGATTCTTTAATATTAACTTGAGGGACCAAGGTCTGAAATTTCCTCCTCCTGCTTTTCTTTAGCGTGGATGTGTTTTATAACTTCATTAAGATTTCATGTATTTTCTGCTGAAAATCAGTGGGAAATTATGCCACTATCTGGCAGCTTTTACTGGTAGTTTTGGTGCAGCTGCAAAAAAACAAACAAACCGGGAGACAACTTGCAGTCCATCAGTTGATTGTTCCTGGTATAGAAGGAGTATGTTGTATAATTATGAACAGTTAGACTCCTCTGAATCAAATTCCTTCAAGACAATTTAATATGTTTATTTATTACATATTGTATAACTTATACACTTCCACAATTCAACAGACTGTTTTCAAAATATGCTTTTAAAAAGATCCTTATTGAAATAAAGTTTCAAGGGAGAAGTACAAGCGAAGGCCAACTACAAGGTTTTTTTAACTGAACATGTACTTTGTAGATGACTTTTAATTCTTATTGAAATCCCTGACTTCATTTTTAAAAGCCCTTAACAGTACTTTTCTTGTGTGGGGTATGCTAAATCTTCTGTGTCACTTCTCTTTCGATTAATTGCTGTTTTTTATCTGTTTTGAACATTATATGCTGCCCAAGGTCATTTTGAATTGGGCAGCCTTATAGATAAATAAAGTTATGATGAAGGCATGAGTTACTGTCACAAGAACATCTGTATCCAGATAGAGTCATAGTTGGCACACCAGCCAAAGCTGGGTCAAGGCCATGGCTTCTACCTCTTGCTTAAGTAAGAGTTCTGGAGAACCTCAAAGTCATGAAGCACCTCTTTTGGAGTGAACACAGACAGAGTTACTTTCAGGACCAATGTTGGAATGCCTAAATGTTTACTGACAAACAGCAACTCTGGTTTTACCCCATCCAGATCCTCACATCCTCTAGGCACCAGTTCAGGACTTCCACAGCCTCCCTGGGCTAGGGTGATGTATAATGGAAAGGTTATTGTACTTTTATTTCTATCACTTACATAAATCAGTGGCTTTATTTCCATTGCTACTGAAGTTTTACTTATAGGCAGTGCATCTTTAAATTTTAGAACCATCATCTTGCTGTTAACATAATATGATACATGACTTTAATTTTACAAAAGTTGATGCTGCCTTGTGTTCCATTACTTAATATTGGCAAATGGAAACTATTATGGAGACTATGGCAAAAAGGAATATTTGAGTATGTATAATTCTCATCCCACTTACCCAATTTTCTGAGTGAATTTTGGTTGGATATATATATATATATAGAGAGAGAGAGAGAGAGAGAGAAAGAGAGAGAGAGATCTCCCAGAAGGATTACTGAGCTGGAAATGAACTGTGTAATTGTTATACAAATCTTATACTGAGTGCTAAAAAGTTAATATATCATAGAAATTCAAGTTGGCTGGTTTGGTGTCTATGATCATTCTGAACGGAAAGTTGTAAAATGCATAGATTATGCAGGATCTATTTTTCTGAAGAAAATAATTTACAGTTGCAGCTGTAGTTTAGTGTTACAGCTATTAAACTTCAAAACCCCAAACAGAATCAGCAATGAGGCAAAATGATGGCTGAAGAAAGAAGGGAGGTTTTTAATTTTCTCCCCTCTTTAGCTATAAATTCGCTCTCTCATGGGATAAAACCTTGGTAGACTATAGGAAGACTATATATACAGTGGAGGACAGGAAGGCCTGGCGTGCTATGGTCCATGAGGTCACGAAGAGTCGGACACGACTAAACGACTGAACAACAACAACAAGACTATAGGAAAGGTAGTTCTCCTGAGAAGCCTTAGAATTGCACCCAGAATGTGGCTGTCAATAATGGAGATGGAAGAGCAAAACAAAAAAGTTCCTCTTTTCTCTTCATTCTTCACTTTGTAGCTGAGTAACAAAAAAGTGAATCATCTTTCAAGGAATTAGAAGTGGCAAAGGAGAGCGTTGGGGAATTGATGAAGCTGATAGTTGTATTTTACCCTGCCTTTGGATTGGCCAGAAAAATTATCTGATTTATTTCCATTTTTAAACATTTGTTAAATTACTTTGTCATCTGAACTCAATTGCCTTCAGTCATATTGTCATGATAATATTACAGTTACTAGGCTGGAAAAAAAAAACATCTAAACAAAAAAATGGAACGAATTTTGCAATTCAGGATAGTGATTGGTACTGAATGGCTGGCGTGTCTGAAAAGATAAAAAGGATATTTGGCAAACACCACATACCTGCATATTTCAAACCCACCAACACACTGAGACAGAGGCTTGAGACAGAGACAGGCTTGTACACCCCAAAGATCAAACTCCAAAACACAAGAAAAGCAATGTAGTGTATGCAATCCACTGCAGTGAGGAGTGCTCTGAGCAATACATTGGAGAAACCAAACAACCTTTGTACAGGAGGATGGCCCAACACAGGAGGAGCAACACCACAGGACCAGAGTCAGCAGTTTACCTTCATCTAAAGGAAAAAGGACACTCATTTCAGGACATTAATGTTCACATTTTAGACAGGGAAGATAAGTGGTTTGAAAGAGGGGTCATGGAATCCATTTATGCCAACTTGGAAAATCCTCCTTTGAATAGAGGTGGGGGCCTCAGGCACAATCTTTCCCCTATTTTCCTTCCTGCTTTGTCTTCTGTGCCTAGGAAGATTAAGACCATTTCACAAGCTCAACAACAGCAAGGTAATCTTAACGATCCTCCTTTGGATGATAAAGGGACTTAGAAATAAACATCTCAGATAACCATGACCTAGCCCCAGGTGCAAGGTCACACAGCCACCCTAGAAACATATTTAAGGATTCCCTTACAAACTTTGCTCAGACTGAAGAAGCTTCTTGGATAAGGAGCGAAACGTTTCCACTGAGAAAATAGAAATCCAGTTGACATGATTCAAGCTACAGACAATTCCACCTGGATGACTGAGAACCTTCATCGACATATTGGTACTGAAATGGTAACAAAATGTATGTTAAACTTTCTCTATTTCCTGAGGTTATTGTTTTTCCTCCTGAAAAAGTTTTTTGAAAGACAATTATTTTTATTTATTTATAAGTAAGTGTAGTAATGGTTCAACAATTAGTTGGCAATCATCCCATTGTGCCTGCAGGTAAAAAAATTGATTGTTTGTTCCAGGTCATGTTAAGGCAGGCAGACACCTTGAACTTGGATTTGACATTGTTTCAATTCATGTAAAATTAATTGCAGATTTTAGATTACTATCAGATTTCACATCTGGTTGGTGCTTAATTTGCTATGTTAGGTCATGCAAACCCCAAGTGGAGCTGTCGTTACCTGATAGATATAGATATAGATATAGATATAGATATAGATATAGATATATATTTTTAATGGTCAAGCCTGTATTGAATTGGTTCTCAGAAAATTGGAAGGATGATAAAAGGACCCTGGGTACATATAGTTAGAGTGCAAGGATTAACTAGTAGTGTATGTATATTTTGCTGTTTGATGGTAACTTCTGTGGTCCTTAAAGAACTTTCATCTTCATATGCATGTATGGCTTTGCTGTAGGTGGTCGATACTGTATGGAATAAGATGCAGTGCATGCTTTTAAGTTTTAAGATTTATGAGTCACTGAAGAATAGTTGAAGAGTTTACCTTTTGTTTTAAATTTGGAAGCAGATTTAAGTCTGGCCTGTATCAGGCCAAGGAAATCATCTCCAAAATTTGAGAAAAAATTATCCTACCTAGTGTAGTTCATAGTAGCAATAGACAAGCTAAATATGTGTTGAGATAAATTCATCTTTCATTGTATTCAATTTTAATGAGCAACCAAGATCTTATACATGTTAATGACTAATAAGGTAGCAATAGAGGAGTTGGTAATTTAAAAAAAGGGTTTTTTTCTGAAATAAGTCTTACTTGCAAGACTATAGCTGCCTAGGAGTTCAGTCTTTAAACTCCAGTATTCTCAAAGGACACTCATTTGAAAGAACCTCTTTCCATCCCAGAAGATGGCAGTGGCAATTCATGTGAGTGCCATTGCCAAGAGAATTGTTTGGTTATGTCCTTGTAGACAGCAGGAGTCAAACTCAACTGATCTTTATCTTTTATCTTACTATTTTAAGCCTCAAAACAGCTTGGCTGAACCGCCTCATATCGGCATAACAAATGTCACCCAAAGAGCAAACATGAAGCTAATTGAAACATGCTCTAAGAACGAGTTTGTATTAATAATGCTATTAGTAATAAGCAAACTAATTTATAGTGATTATTCATAGTTACTCTTTGGAAACCTATCAGACAGAAAGATGGAAATCTAGGGAATCATGTTAGGGCTGGTTTTTCCCCCCCATTATCTCCTATGGAGAGCACTGTTTCTGAATGAAGCTTGAATGGTGGAGTCAGAACCTGAAAACTGAAAAAATATGTTCACAATGCTGTGTTATTGTTTGTGGAGGGTTGTCATGTATAATGGCTTGAACATGACATAAACATGGGGAAAGGCACAGAACTGCAAAGGAGCAGGAAACCAAAGCCACCTGATGATGCTGGAGAGGGAGGAGACAGATAACAGAAAACAGACTGTTGTCTTTCTTTTGGTGTGAAGGGAGGCAGTATATGGGCACAATAAAGGCCATTGTTTATGGTACATGTTGTTAGTATCTGTAATTAGGGCAGGTTAGAGTCCTGTTACAATGTAGAGGTGCTGGGATAGCCATAGTAAGGATATCCGATAATAAAATCAGATGGTACATTCCAGCTGTAAAGGAATGATTTTTGTATGATTTACATTGCCTTCTTTATCATCCCTAGGTAACATTTGGGGGGTTGTATGTAATCCATAACCTTGCTTAGTTCGGAGATCCTTTGGCTGAGAGCCCAGTGATCACTGTAATTGTGCATGCCAATAAAAGATACTTTGTTGCATCTACAAACACTTTGGCTCCTTATTGAAGGGGACATCTTTTCCACAACATCCCATTATTCCTTTTATGGTGCAGAATGGAGGAGGGTTTCCATCTCTATTCTGCTGCTCTTACGTACATGAAAAGGTTAAAGCTGGAATAACTAAGGCCACTCCCTCTGGGACTATCCATGTTCATTACCCACAGTATTATTTCCAGCGGTTCTACAATAGCCTTTCTAAATTGGAGTTGAACTTTCTGAGACCTGTCAATTCAGGCTGTGTTGTCATCAGTATGCTGATGATACTCAGCTTTACATCTCTACCTTGGTCTGTGTTGGTGAGGTCCTATCCCAGTACCTTGAGTTGCAAGGGTCTGGATGGGAGAGAACAGGCTAAAATTGAGTTCCAGCAAGACAGAATTAACATTTGTCCATTGGGGCATTTGGGGGGCTCCAGTGGGGTGTCTTGATGGGAAAGCACCGCTCTTGAAGGAGCAGGTCCAAAACCTGGGGGGACCTTTCTGGACTTGCAGCTCCTGCTTGAACAGCTGGTGGAAGCCATGGCCAGGGGCCTCTGCCCATCCCTGGCCAGTGCAGCCCTCACTGGGACAGGAGGATTTTGCTACAGTGACTCATGCTTTTGTCTCCACTTGCAATGTGTTCCACATGGGCTTGCCTTTAAAGATCACTCGGAAGCTTCATGTGATCCAAAATTCAGTGGCCTGTCTATTAACTGACACTCAGCTGTGGGAACAAATACATCTGGGCCACAGGATCTGCATTGGCTTTCTGTTGGCTTCTGGTTGCAGTTGAAAGTGCTGGTGTTAACCTACAAAGCCCTCTATGGGTGGGCACCAGGCTACTTTCAGGATCACATTCCTCCACTAGAATCAGCCTGGCAGCAGCAACATCAGCCCCCTGGAATGGCCTCCCACTGAAACATAGATTAGCCCCCTTCCAGAAGCAGGTGAAGACAAAGCTCTTCCAGAATACATCTGGGACTTGACTCCTGATTTTTGTTTTTTTCCAGTTTCTGTCTTTCAGGTTTTGTATGATTTTAACTGAACCATGCATGTTTTAAATGGTTTTTTTTTTTCCCCGTGAAACCACTGTGGGGTTGTAGAAATGTAATAAATAAATACCGAGACAGAAGCTAGTTTACTTCTTTTCCACTGAGGCTGTTCATGGTTGTTTTTAGGAAGTTTGCATATTTAAATTTTTTATGCCATGGAACTTAAGAAGCATACAGTACATGGAATACCTGGTTGTCCTCTATTCACAAGGAATATTCTGTTTCCAATGTTAAGCTGGTTTATCTAGGACTTACCTTATGGGCTCAATTTGCCCTGTTGGTTCTAAGCTCTGAGTGCAGAGTACAGAGGGGAACACTTCCTGCCATATGAAGCTCCTCTTTAGAGTACACATAAATATACAGTACATGTAGTGTACACATACATGTACATGTAGTGTACACATACACTTGCATATATCTACCTGAACACATTTGCTCAATTAATTACCAAAAGCTCTCTTCTAAAATTAACCCCTTGTGGCAAGATATAGGTGGTGTTCTGTTAGAGCAGGGGTGGGGAACCTTTTTTCTGCCAAGGGCCATTTGGATATTTATAACTGGGGACCGGGGGGGTGGGGAGCGGGGTTTCTGGGATTTCTGTGGACCAGGGGCCGGAGTTTGCGGGCGGGAGCCAATCACAAGCATGGGGGGCGGGGTTTGCAGGTGGGAGCCAATCGCGTGGAAGGGGCGGGGTTTGCGGGCGGGAGCCCCGCGGGCCTTAGGCAGGAGCCCCGCAGGCCTGACTTTGCCCACCCTGTGTTAGAGCATTCATTCTGTACAATTTATTTCCTAAGCAAGTTCATCAAGTAGTTTCCTTTGGCTGCTAAAAACTACAGTAAATTCCTTGTTAATTCTACAGAAAAATGAAAAACAACGTGTTCAGTTGTGTTTTACTGTTGTTTTTCTTTCTAGGTGGATTCTAATTTCTAGATAGATTGCTCCTGATATTTGATTGTGATATTATTACATTGTTGATGTTAATGTGTTTTTTAAAAAAATACATTGGGAAATGTCTGAAGGACTCATCAGAACAGAATTTTCAAAGCCATTATAAGAGAAACTAAAAAGAGGCATTAAAACGAAATCAATGAAGGAGTTCATTAATACTTGGGGATGTGTGTTTGTGTGTCTGTATATAGGCACACACACACACACACACATCAAAGGAAAGGGAGGGACTTAAAACTTACCGGTTTTATGGACTCAAGGGTTAACTCTTGAGACTCTGTTCCAGGAAGTTGCAGTCAGTTACTGTATGTACACTGACAGTTTACTTTTGTTTTCTGGCATGGAGAAATGGCCACAGCACTCTTCTAAACAAAAGCACAGTGTTAAATCAACGTACCAAGTGAGGAGAGAGCCGTCCATTTTCAGTGGCATCCTATATTTGTAAGTAAGAGCAACTAACAAATGTAACTAACCAGCTTTCAAAACTAAAAATATTCTCTTGTATCCTGAGCAGAAGAAATGAACAGGTTGAGAGGAAGCTTATTGAAGTCCATCACCCATTTAAGGAACACTGTTTGTTCCATAGATAAAATAGTGTTTTAATGTTTGTTTAACACACTCTTTCTCCAAAATACCTGGGGCCAGAGCTCAACCGTGACCTGAAACTAAGAGGCAGGTAACAGGGTGGCATGTGATTCAGTGGAATGTACTTCGTCAACATTCCTAACCGTGAGGGTACTAACAGGAGTGCTAGATTAAAGTCTCTGAATGTTTCGGTTCCTTTGTGGTGAAGAAGAACAATGGGAGGGGTGGGAGAAACAGGGTTCAGTTATATGGAACCTGGAGGGGGTCAATGAACCAGAAATAGGTATGTAAAATCTTTTAAATATGCTGTTTTTGTCCATGAAAGTAGTGTTCAAGTGAGTGAATATTTGAGCTGGTATGCAGGATAGTCTCTCTTTCAGGTCTTCTTAGTTTCTAGCTGGAGACTTTCTTTTCTACGTAGGGAGACTTGGATTCAATGGCATATTTATAAAGGGTGGGACAGTGGAAGACATGCTCTGCCAATCAGATCTTTCTGAAATCATTCTGTATTACAGACAATATATGGGAAGTACCTCCCTTCCCTGAGAAGGGAACTTGACTAGCTTTGCTACGATGATTAAAATTAAATAAACAATTCAGAGCGTAATGCTACTGATTTTAATTCTAGAACCTGTTTGGATTCTCCATTGCTACTGGGATTCTACTTAGGCAGAAGATAATAACAATATTATTTCTCTGCTCCTTGGCCACTCCTCTCACGTATAAGAGAAATGGGAAAACAAATGGGAGGTACTGCATTTACTGAAATGTCTGAGGTATAACTCACAGGGAAGGATGTAGAAGACATGCAGAAGAATATATGACTTTCAGGTTACAGTTTGGGGAAGAAAAAATGTTGGAACAATTCTCTAAGTTTTAAGTGGGACACACTTTTTAATTAGATGCTCAGTGGTCTCCAGAATATACAGTATATTATTTCATAATAGGTGGTAGCATTTTGTGGGGGTTGACAGTCTACTTGAGTAGATGACTTCCAGGCTTACTGAACTGTCTACAAACTGATTTTTGAATTGGAAAGCACCATTTGTAATCTCAAAGAAAACTCCCACCAACCCATCTGTTTATATATTATATTATGAATGACCTGATTAATTGCATACCAGCTCTATCTATCTATCTATCTATCTATCTATCTATCTATCTATCTATCTGATGAATTGTATAGTTAATGTTTTTATTTTCCCTTTCAAGGTGAAGCCATCTAAGATGGTTAGTACAATAAATGATGAAACAATAAAATACTGTAAATAATAGATGCCAACAGCAGACCTTTACCTTTCTGCTTCATAGTTCTCTACTAAATCACTAGTTTGAATGTTCCCTTTCAACTCAAATACTAATTCTTATGAGGAATAATTATTGTTAGGTACATCTGTCAGCCCACCATGGACCCAGTCTAGATTATGCCATGGAACACTGTTATTTCAAAAAAAAATACTGCATTCGAAGTAAAATAGCTTGACTCTTAAATGGATTGGATGAACAAGCTACATTAGTTGGAAGTAGAGTCCTTAAATTTATCATAGGGTGATCTACTTAGTAACTTTGATGCTTTGAATACCCTTAATTCCATATTTGGAGCATCTGCTTCACTGGTATGTGGTTCCTCTCCCTTAAACAAAGTTGGTACTCCACAGTATAAAGTACTGCTATGAGACTTGCCTTGATTTGAGTAGTAACTACAAATATGCAGTCAACATCTGATACACTTCCCCATAGCAAAAAGTAACCATTCTGGTCTGATAGTAACAGTAATTATACTGACCATACTTTAGTGGTCTACACCACATGTACCAATATCTTAGAAGCATTCCATTAGGAGAGAAGAGTAGCTTAGTTGTAGAATACATATTTTACATGCAAAAGATTAAGGTTTTAATGTTAGACTCCTCTAGGCAGATCTGGGGAAACTCTTGAAACCTTGGAAACTTGCTGTCGATCACTGAAGGCAGTACTGAGCAAGATGGATCAAAGGTTGACTTGGTATAAGGCCTTTTCTTATGTTTCTACAAAATAAGCACATACAATCTTTGTCAAATCAACTGAACATTTCAAATTTTGTAAGCTTTGCTGCAAGTAGTGCCCTCAGTGTATATTTGGAGGGTAACTGCTTATTGCTAATGAGAATATGTTCCGTGATTATTTTTCTCTGTTAATATTTCCTCCAAGGTTACTTTGAATGAATCAAAAACTAAAGTTAGTGGTATTGCATAGAAGATGAAAGGGGCACATCAAAATCAGAAGTAGGAACCCTCCCTGAGCCGTGTAAGCTCACGTGATCACAACCTGTCTTGAATGCTGCTGGGTCATGCAGTTTTCAGACACAATAACGATGAATGAAAAGAATGAGTTATGAATCTGAGATATGCCCATTCATCCCCCACCCTAAAAACAACAACCATGTGTGGAATACTTGGCTTTGCACAGGGAGGGTCACTTTGCAAGTATTTGTGAGAAGCCAGCTACAGTACTAACAATTCTCAAGAGCAGGGCTTATTTTTAGACTAAAGCCCAGCCTGAAATAAACTGGGACTCTTAAGACTGTTCCGATAAACACAGTGTAAAACTGAGACAGGAAATAGAGGGTCTTGGGGGTAATGAGTTCCAGCCACTCTTGAAACAGAAAGCTAGAGAAGGCATTACTTGAAAATAGTTTCTCTATGACAGCCTGGCAATTTTTAGCTTGTTATTTTACCATTAAAAAGGGAACACTCTCACTGCAGACGTCAGTTGCGCCTACAGAAGCTTCCGTCTTTTTCTTTTCTTTCTGAGTCTATCTGGCTTCATATATCTTTGGAAGCTTTTAGAACGATATTAGTGCCTGTTGATGACTGATCTCCTCTTAAAAAAAAACAGATGCTGCGGGTTGGGGCGGTGGGGGAATGCAGCCTGAAGTTTATACAGTTGTGTATATACATAGTACTGTAGAAGAGTTTAGAATAAGCCTGAAGGACATATTAAAGTCAGAGAGGTGCAGACATTCTGCTAGCTAGAGGTTGGGAGAGAGAGAGAGCAAGGAAGGGTTTGTGGTTTTTCATAACAAAGCTGAAATTGCTGTGAACCAAGGGAAGATCATTGCTGCAATGGGCCCGAAGCATGGATAGTGAGATTGATATTTACAAACACTTCACGTGGCTAAAGAGGGTAAGTGGTTTTTTTGCATTTCTATCATTTACCACACTTATAGGGAGACACAACTGAGCATGTTACATTTTCTGCCACTGTGAGAGAAATCGTTCCACAGTTTGAAACTAGTGTTCTGTGAGGGAGGGGATTGGGGAAATAGCCAGTATTCCTTTGTCTTTATGAAAACTCGCAGGACACTCTAAGCAGAATGATCAAGCAGTCCTTTGGCTTGGTGGTGAAATAGAACTTTCTCAACAAGAGTTCAAGTTAGATTCAACTTCCCACTTAGGTGATCATATTTGTATGCAAAAGCTTTCTTTTCTTTAGTAGCTTTTGAAATTATATTGTACAGTTGCTTGTACAGTAAAAGGAATAAAAACTCAGTTACCAGATCAGTCAGTAAGCTAACACTCTAGCAAGTTAGTTTTTAGATTTAAATAGATTCATACTTTCTTCAGTAGGTTAAAATTGATTAGTCTCAATTGATTTTGATCCTCTTAATTTTATAATGTTTAATCTAAATCCAGTATTAAGAAATACTGTAACTATATTTTATGTACAGGAATGCTGGAGGTAGTGCAGATATTCCTTCTAACATGGGACTGTATTTGAATGATTGTTTCTGTATTATTGTCTTTAATGTTGCAGTTAAGATGCCGGTTACATGAAATATTCTTTATTATACTATTTAATTTTAATAATGCAGAGTAGATCTACATTATTCAGCTTCAGTCTTGACTACATTCAGTATTATTTATCTCTGGATTTATCAGTCACTGAAGTTTGCAAAACTTGAGAGCAGATACTTGGATTTTTGAAGTAAGGAATTTCATGTTGATATTGAGTATATCTTCTCAGTAGTAAATCATACTGAAGTCATAGTTTACTCCCAGCTAAGTGGATGTAAGATTGCAGCCCCATGTCTGTAATTCTGGGGATTTAAAGAAGACACTTTAAAAAGATTTTCCTAAGCGGTGGGTAGGTTAAGAGACAAGATTGTACTTCCAAATAAACTTGTAAACAAATGACTTTAAAGAAGCACTTTCCAGAAAGCTGTACAATTGCAAACTAACTTCTCATTTCCTGGGGCAAGAAGGACACTAACATTTCTTTGGGAGAACTAATTCTCAAAACCATGGGAGAAACTGGGATTATTTCCCAATATGCTTTGTCAAATATGTTTATTCTCTTATTTCTGCTCAGATTCTGAGGAAAGAGAAGTGGGATGGGATTTTAGTAGTTGTGAATAATTTTGGTTTTATATAGAAGGCTTTCAAGGAACAAAACAACCTACTCCTAAAGGGATTCTTAAGGGATGGGGTGAGAAGAGTAATTGTGTAGTGGAGCAGTGGTGCATGAAGAGAATTCGAGGTACTTTGGGATTCCTCCTAGAGGAAAAAATGTGATCTGCATCAAATTTCACAAGCTTCTTTGATAAGTAATCTTATTTTTGTTGAAAATTCTGTACTGATTTTTTTTTTTATGCCGCATGATCACATTGGTGCTGCATGCTTGGACACCAGCTGTGGTGGTAAACTGATGCTCTGTGGCTGGTAATAAAAGCTCTACTTCCTCCAATCCAGGGTGGGAGAGAGAAAGGAATTGAGCTGGACTTCTATCCGTTCTCAGTGGCATTTGCCAAAGCAGGGTCTAATTTCAAAGAGAAGGAAGACTTGGGCTGGGGGGAGGGGGATTCAAATGTAATTTCTGTTCTGATATTGCAAGACTGCAGTACTGCTGTTGGTGAGCTTGATTATAAGAATGAACTGAAATAAATAATCTAAAATCTAAAAATAATCTAAAAATAAGAAAATAATCTAAAAATAAGAAAACAACATCCAACTAAAGAAAAACAGCCCCCCACAAACAAAGTATTCCTGCCCTACATCAAAGGAGTCACTGACCGCATGGGAAAACTGATGGAAAAACACAACTTTCAAACAGTCTTCAGACCCACCAGGAAAATACAACAAATGCTAAAATCAGCAAAAGACAAAAGGGACTCCCACACCGCTGCAGGAGTATACCGCATACCATGCAGCTGCGGACAAGTATACATTGGAACCACAAAATGAAGCATTCACACCAGGATAAAAGAACACGAAAGACACTGCAGACTACAGCAACCGGAAAAATCTTAAGTAGCTGAACATGCTCTCAAGCAAACGGGACACAAAATCCTATTTGAAAACACAGAAATACTGGACAACACCAAAAGCCACTACACCAGATTATACAGAGAAGCCGTTGAAATTCACAAACACCAGCACAGTTACAATAAAAAAGAAGAATGTCTAAAAATTAGCAAAACCTGGCTACCAGTCCTGAAAAACACAGCCTGCAAAAGGTCAACGAACTCAGTCCAACCACCTGGACATGGGAATACTTCTCACAATGAACATGCTAATCACGCTCATCAGCCACTCGTTAACATTTCAACACAACAAAAAACCCGACCTAATCTCCTATAACTTAGCTCTATAAATAGAAAACAAACAAAACATTGCCACTCTACCTGGGCACAGAGATTTCGCTTCTGTCTGTGCTCCTGCCCTCTGAAGATGCTGGCCACAGATGCTGGCGAAACGTTAGGAACTACAACTTCCAGAACACGGCCACACAGCCCGGAAGACCCACAACAGCCATCGAACTCCGGCCGTGAAAGCCTTCGACAATACATTGAATCTAAAATCATTCACATATTCAATGGATAAAAAAGATTAATGGGATCGAAAAACATACATCTGCTTTACTTGATTGAAAAAAAGGATCATGTAAGATGTTATATATCTCATCAAACCAATGCCCAGAAAAAAGTAATATTTTCCTGCAGACGTTCCAAAATTAGTTTGAAAACTAATACCAGAAAGTGCCCTTGTATGGCAGCTTGCAGAAGGATCAAGTGACAGGAGTCAAACAGTGAATTTTTCTTCCATCAGAGAGATTTGGTTAAGAAAAAAAAAGCATTACTTAACACATGTTTGTCGATCTTAAAAGAATCATATGTGATGCAAATTAGCCACTTCCTTATTTTGCTTTGGGTTGAATTACTTTTATCTGGTACCTGTTCTTTCTGTTTGTTTAGCAAAGCATGAAAGCAATGGATTGGTCCAGAATAAGCCTTGGTTAACGTAATGTCAGGCCTGGATTTTTTAAATCATGATGTGCTAAAAGAACCATAATTGTCTGTTTTGCATATAATGCTAGGCTATAATGGGTAAGCTTACATAGAACCATCAAGGTGGTACGGGTCATTGTCAGCCCTACAAGGTAGACCAGATTAAGAAACCAATGCCATATACATCAGGACTACTTTTATTGTAACAGCTATAGTAACAGAATCTTGCAAGTCTGAACGTCCCTCCTCCCCCTCCCTCACTTTATGTGAACTTCTCTGAGACATTTTCTCAAGTTATTTTCTTGGCCCGGGCTTGCCTTGATAGTGGCTCTTCCTCCTGTCCTTCAAGGCCATCAACCAAACCCTTTTGCTAGGATCCATTCTGCACGCCATTTGGTAGGACGCTTGGTGTAGAATCACCAATTATTTCTCTAGATTTGAAGGGAGAATCATATTCCTCTGTGATGAACTAACCTCTCACTTCAATGTAGGCCACCAGTGACATGCTGAAGACAACATTCTGTTTTGTTTTGCATCCACAGTGAGTCAATACGAAGCTGTATTAACTGGGGACTCCCCCCATGGAGAATAATGTTGCTCTGCACAGTTAATTCCCTGAAATGTAGCTCCAGTATCAAGGGGAAAGATGTGGGAAAGATTGGGTGAGCTGATGGTTGAGATGCTTCCCATAACGTTGCCCCATTGGTTAAGAAAGATGCAGCTTGTACTCTGAGGTGCTTCCATTAGGGAGTGCCTACAAATATTGGCTGTAGATTCATCCATCTTGAGAAAGATGTGAGGTAACACAACAATGCTTGTAGAGCAGAGGTAAATAACTTTGGGGAGAGCTGAAGGCCACACTTGGCTTTTACTGTGGGTTATCCCCCCAAAAAAAAAGTAAAGGATGGGTCAAAGATAAACATTCAGTTGGATTTAATGCCATTTATATTTAAATGAAATAGTGTGATTATCCATTAGTTATACAGTATATTTAATCAGTTTATCCTTTGTTACATCAAAAATTATAGTATTTTGAAATCTTTGGGGGATGCATGCAGCTCTGGACCTCAGGCAGTAGATCCCATTGAAGAATGGGATCCTTAAAGTGGTTCCCCCACATGAGCCAGATTATGTCTTTGGGAAGCCTTGCCCCCAATATGATATCCTGTCTGTCTAAGGGAAGAAGAGACCAAATGGAGACATTTGGCTCTTGGGATAAATCCTGTTCCATGCACCTGTATTACTGCTGTTAGGTCTTTCTTTGGGGAAATATAAGCAAACCCAGTACTAGAAAAGCATCAATGTTGTACTTACAGTAAGTATGCTAATGATGTGCTCTGCATATGTGATGCAGTCAATTCCTGCGAAATTTCTGCATATATATACATATAATTTTTATGAAGTTATTACATTAGTGATGGCACGATTCATGATATTCAACTGGACCTCACTTTTCTCTCTTTCGACATCAGAAATGTGCTGAAAAGCTCAGGCAGCTGTTCCTTCCCCCCACTTTTCAAATCTGAGTGTATATTAATAAACCAGATCACAGCCTTCAGAATGGTTTCTGATGATGAGCTACTGAACAAATAGCTGGATGACCACATTCTCTTGTCTCTGATCTGTTTCCGTCTGCCACTTTTCATTAACAGAATGCCACAATACATTGAACATATCTCAACTTTGCTATATCTTCCTGCTCAAGTAGTTGCTTTTAGTAGTTGCACATGGATTTTATTAAGTATTCAAGATGGGATAGTGGTATCGCAAAAGCAAAGCACCCCTTCTTATGATACAGCTCCTTTTAATAGCTTGGGTAGTTAACTCAACCTGAAGTTTTTCAGTATCTTGCATATGAACATTACTTTGCTTACTTAAACGACAAGCAGTTGTGCTGGGCAAAATCTGACCAACCTGCTTCATAGCTGGACCCTTAGCTTGTTTGGGTCCAAAGAGCAGCCAGTCTGACTGATTTCCATTCTGAAGTGTGAAAAACAGAATTTCCCCTCCCATTTTCTAGCGTATCTTTGCTTAGAACTGTTGCTAGCTTGTTTTTACCAGAGCAGGACAAAATTTTCAGGAAAAGGGTGTGTAGTACCCCAAATTTTGTAATGATTTTCTACTTAGAGATGTTTCATTCTAACAATCTACCAGCTTCAGCTAGTATTTTCACAGCATATTTGGAGCCTCAGTAATCCTTTACCAGTGTAGTTTGACTGAACACCAGCACCTTCCACCTACCCTGTTCTTGATCTCTCTAGTGACACTTCCTACAATACTAATACACCCCCCCATCAACAGGTTCAAATTGTAATCTGGGAGAATATTGCTTCCAAGGCGAAAAACGAACCAGGCACCTCTATTTTTTAAGAGCTGGTGTGGTAGAATGGACAACTTGTGGGACTAGGAGCAAGGGGACCCAATTCCTAGTCCACCCTCACTCATGGAAGTTCTCCAGGTGAATTTGAGCCAGTTATTCTCTCAGCGCAACCTACATGATAAGGTGGTTGTTATGGGGAAAAATAGGTCTTAGAAGTGCACACCAAATAAACATACTAAAAATCTGTGGGCTAATTAGTTTCACTCAGCCCAGTCCATGTCACAGGATTCTTTTAGGGGGATGAAGGGAGACCCCTGGGTAAGCTATCATGAGCTCCTAGAAGAAAGATGGATATAATTCTAATAAATAAATAATCCACACATTAAGGCAAAACAAAAGTTTACTAAGGAATGATGCAGGCGGGGTGAATGAAGGAGAAGGGCTAAATAAAATCTTGCCCAGTTGGAATTGTATTGTCTTTACATGAAGTAACCTATTGGAATATAATAAGTTGTGAAAAAGTCAGAGGAAGGGTGGAGAAAGAGAGGAACTGAAAGCCAAGTGAACTAATTGAAAGAGAATTAAGCAAGAATGAATCAAGTGAGAACAAGAATGAGGATGGTAAACTGAAAAAATAACATAGTGGTTTGCAAGAGAAAGTGCTGACATATGTAAAACCACCCAAAAAGAGAATTTATGAGACAATGAGATTTATTTTTTATTTTATTTTATTTATTTTTTATCCCGCCTTTTATTATTTTTACAAATAACTCAAGGCAGGGAACATACCTAATACTCCTTCCTTCTCCTGTTTCCCCGACAACAACAACCCTGTGAAGTGGGTTGGGCTGAGAGAGAGTGACTGGCCCAAGGTCACCCAGCCGGCTTTCATGTCTAAGGCGGGACTAGAACTCACAGACTCCTGGTTTCTAGCCCATTGCCTTAACCACTAGACCAAACTGGCTCTTACGGACTTTATGGACTTATAGGGCTGCCTAAATCAAACAGTGTGACTCTGGGCAGCATACAATAGGAAAACAATAGCAAAAACAATAAACCAAAAGAACCACATAACATTAAAGCATAATGTTTTAATGGCAAACACAATAATGAAAACAACCATTGACTAGTACTAGTGTATGAATGAACAGTATTGGTATGTTGATGTGTTTATGTAATTCTTTCCATCTCCATGATCTTGCTGCTTCTTTCAAAAGTCTCTGATCTGATTTGAAGGATCTGTTGACTGAAAATTAGGAACTCTTGATCCTGGTATCCAGTATTCCTCATCCTATCTGAACAGGACATTTTTTTTCCCTTAACCAAGTGCTAGAGTTGTTTTTTTGTCATATTTTTTTAAAAAAATAAATAAAATTTGTTTTTGACCCATGGTACTGCCTAGCATATTGAGCACTTAATTCTGTAACAGAGGTAGAAGTCTGCAAGTTTTTGAATCTGGAGCAGACAAATTAGTTGAACAAATTTAAAAACTACCGTGAATCACTCCATTGTATGTCAATTCATGCTAGCTTCCAGGACATCTCCAATTAATAAAACACTTCGGAAGGTTCCTTCCTGATCCTGAGTTTTGTTCATACAAGGCTATGCAAGGTTACTAGTCTACTATTAAATCAGTTGCTACCCTTGTGATGTTGGACTCCACTTCCCATTATCTTTTATTACAGAGCTTTCCATACTGTGTGTCAGGACACGTTAGTGCAGGGCTTTCCAAAGTTTACCCGCGGCGACACACTGCTGCTGCCGCTTTCAGGTTTTTGCGCGCCGCCGTTGGTGTGTCGCCGCGGGAAAACCCGGAAGCGCTGATGATGATCACGACACACAGTTTGGAAAGCTCTGCGTTAGTGTGTCGGCTGCAGTGTCTGGGTGTGTTGCGGCTGCTGCTGCTGCCTCCGAGCCCTACCAGGATTCCACGCAGGTCCTAGTGCCTGCCTTGTGCCCTTCTATAAGAGTAGGTCGCAAAATGATGCCCTGCTGTAAGAGTGTGTCGTGAAATGATGCATGTCTAAAAAGTGTGTCAGCAACATGAAAAGTTTGGAAAGCTCGGTTTTATTACCATAGCCAGTGATTAAAAATTGGAGGGCTACTTTAAAAAAAATTCAATGACTTCTGCATTAACTTATCCCTACCATACACTGTGCACTGTTGATTCTCCATTTGATTTCCTTTCCCAAATACAACCCTTGTTCTTCCATTGCTAAATAGTCTTAACTGTCTGAAAATCTCTTCTGCTCTCGAATGACTTCACCCATTCTCTCATTCTCTGTGTTTAGAATGTGGTTTCTTAGGGCATGGAATCCTGCTGGTCTGTATCAGTGTGTGGAACAAAGTCATCAAGGAGGATAGCCAATGAGATGTTATGGTTAGTGTTGGACCAGTACTGAGTGGATTTTGGTTCAAATTCTGAAGTTCAGCCATCAAGTGCACAGCATGATCATTTTCTGTCATCCTAAGCCAGTGCTTTCCAAGCTTCCACCATTGGTGACACACCAGCAGCGGCGGCGCAGGGGTGCGCGCAGCAGTGGCAGCGGCCTCGTGTTTTGCTCTAAAACCCGGAAGCGCTGATGGCGCGCCGCTGCCGCCACTGCACACACCACCACAGGGGCGGCGGTGACGCGCCATCACCACTTCTGGGTTTTGTCGCGACACACTAATGTGTCGCGACACACAGTTTGGAAAGCACTGTCCTAAGCTATCTCACAAGCTTATTAGGAGGAACATGTATGCTCTTTCAACATTTCAGAGGCCCTTTGGAAGACTCTAAGCAAGTTAACTTAGAGGGGAAGGTATGGCTGTCAGACTGAAAGCTCCATGTACCAATTTCTTGTTCAGCATAGCAGATATCCAGCATTCTCTACATAAAGAAAATGTATGCCACCACATCTCTAAATAATCCTAGAGGACTTGATATGATATCTCTTCACTCCACATTTTCTCTGGAGCTTCTTGCTGATGTAACCCTTATTCCAGTTCTGTACTTTGAGCCTGGAATGACAGTTCCAGCTGTTCTCCCTCCCTTCTGAGCTTCCTGCAGCTCTGTGGTCCTCTGGGAAAGTTTTTGAGTTAGCTTGGAACAATGTGCAGCTCAAAGGAGACATCTACCCTTAGAATATAACATTCTTTTAAACATAGCTAGTAAACAGTTACCAAAGCTTTAAAACGTGAACGTGTAACAACCAGATGCTGCAAAAATTTCATAATTATCCTACACTACTTGATTGGCCATAAGGTATTTGTCTTGTATAGTCATGACTCTTTGTTTAAAGTTTCATCCATACGCATACACCTTTGGGGTATGTTTCTATGTTTTATCTTGTCATTAGCTTTGCTGTAAAGATAGACACTTCCATACTTTTAAGGCTGAAACAGAGCAGCTGTTTCCTTAGTAAATGAACTTGTCTGGACTATGTTTGTCTATTCTTATTAAAGCATGTAGTAGCTGATGCTTTGGCAGAGCCAATGTTTTTCTCCCTGATTACTTCATCTGATGTGGATGTTCGCTAATGTAGTTTCAGTCTGGAATATTTTGAAGCTTAAATGAGAGCAGGAAGCATTGTAATATTTTATCTATTTATGGCTTAATGCAGAATGAATCTTTATCCAGAACAAACCCTGATAGAGAAAATGTATTGCAGCATTCAAAATACACCTGCTTTTTTAGTTACTAGACGTGCCTCTCCATTATACAGAAATTGGTTTTTATCTCTTAGGATTAGCTAATTAGGGCTTTTCTAATCTATTATCATAGATACTCAACATGTAGTCAAGCTTGTAGCTGACTTGAAGTTTATTAGTTTGAAGACATTATAGAGCATTTTTCTTAATAGTAAGATGTTTTTGATTTTCATAGACTCTGCTTTCAAGTAAGTGTGCACAGATGCTTGCCTGTTCCCAGTGCCCTTTGTGAAGCTTGTGTAAGACTGAATGAATTTTTTTTAAAAAGGATTGAAAATCAAACTGCCAATATTGCAACACCATTACATAAATCTATGGAAAGGCTGCATCTGAAATACTATATAGTGTTCTGGTCATCACATTTGGAAAGGATGACATCTGTAGTTTAGTTGGAGGGAACATTAGCATGAGGAAAGTCTGATCAAAATCCATGCAATAGATAAAGCTGATTTGAAGGAGATCTAGGAAAGGCAAAAGAAAGCACTTCTTCACACAGTGCATAATAAGCCTGTGGAATTAATTACCATAAGACATGGTGATACCTTCTAATTTGAAAGGCTTTAAAAGGATATTGAGAGCCAGTTTGGTGTAGTGGTTAAGGCACTGAGCTAGAAACCAGGATATCTCAATGCCTGGGGGCTGTAGGGGTCTGGATGGGGAACAACAGGCTTCAACTGAACCCTGGTAAGACGGAGTGGTTGTGGATTGATGTCCCCTCTGTATCCAGGAAGTTGTCATCTTTGGTTCTGGATGGGGTAGCACTGCCCCATTCAGATCCAGTGTGGAACCTGGGGGTTCTCCTGGACTCACGACTCCTGCTGGAAGAGCAGGTGGCAGTCGTGGCCAGAAGGGCCTTCGCGCAACTTCGGGTTGTGCGCCAGCTACGCCCATTCCTGGACCAAGAGGCCCTCCGAACAGTCACTCATGCCCTTGTCATCTCCCATATAGACTATTGCAATGTGCTGTACATGGGGCTACCCTTGAAGAGTATCCGTAAGCTTCAGCTGGTCCAGAATGCGGCTGCGCGGGCAGTTATTGGTGCCAGAAGATCGGCACACGTGACACCTCTGCTGTGCGAGCTACATTGGGTACCAGTTTGCTTCCGGGTCCAATTCAAGGTGTTGGTGATCACCTTTAAAGCCCTACATGGCATGGGGCCAGGTTACCTGAGGGACCGTCTCATCCCCATAACATCAACCCGCCCCACCCAGTCATGCAGAGAGGGCGTGCTACGGATCCCATCAACAAGGGAATTTCATCTGGCGGGGTCCAGGAGGCGGGATTTCTCTGCAGTAGCGCCCGCCCTTTGGAATATCCTGCCCCCGGAGGTGAGGCGGGCTCCCTCGCTCCCGACCTTCTGGAAGAATTTGAAGACCTGGTTCTGCCGCCTTGCCTGGGATGGGAGAGGCAATAGTTCCTCCTGGGGGTGGCTGGCGCCATAGTGTCCTCCCTATTATATGAGATTTTATCACCCCTTGGATTTTATATGTATTTATTTTATTTATATTGGTTCTGGATTGTAATTTATGTTTATATATTTTTAACTGCTGATTTTATTGTAAACTGCCCAGAGTCCCCCGTTGGGGGAGATGAGCAGTGATAGAAATTCGAATAATAAATAAATAAAATAAATACCATGAGTTCTAGTCCCGCCTTGGGCACAAAGCCAGCTGGGTGACCTTGGACCAGTCACTCACTCTCAGCCCTAGGAAGGAGGCAAGGGCAAACCACTTCTGAAAAACCTTGCCAAGAAAACTGCAGGGACTTGTCCAGGCAGTCTCCGAGAATCAGACACGATTGAAGATTTTAAAAAAAAGGATATTGGAGAAATTAATAGAGGATAGATCTATCAAGGGCTATTAGTCGTGAAAATCAGTATTACCACCAGGTTGCGGGGTACATGCCTCCAAACACCAGCAATAGAGAAACAGTAGTGGGAGAAGAGCATGTCTTCTGCTTGTGACCACCCCAGAGACCAATGTGTGAAATAAAATGCTGGACTAAGGTGGACTTTGGCCTGTTTCAGTGGGGCTGAAGTTTTCTAATGCAAGTATAATTTCAGGATGTCACGGAGGAACTTGGATATAGTGGCTACTAGGCCACATATGCTTCACTCAGGAACTTTCACTAAGTAGTAGTAGTAGTAGTAGTAGGGTTAATGCTTCTTTTATTATTTTATTTTATTATTTTATTTTATTGTTTTAATGTTATTATATTTTATTGTATTTTATTGCGTTCTTATGTTATGACCTGTGGTTACAACAATAAACTTTACTACTACTACTCACTAAGGATTTCTTTGTGAATTCTGTTTTGTTCTGGAAGAAGTAGTCAGTAGATGACAACTGCAAAATAGGCCAGGAACTGGATATTTTTATTATACTGATTTGAGAATTGCTGCAGAATAACTTATGGATGCCTCCATTCCTCCATTGCTAGTTTAGGGGAAGTTGCTGAGCTTGAAGTCTGGCATATTGTATCCAAGTTAGAGCCACTATCTAGGAGCTGGAGGGTAAATAATCTAATGACCAATATTCCTACCTCTGTTCAGGGCAGCAAAGATCGTAATAGCAGGTAGAATAACAGAAGTACTCTTAATAACTGTATTTTGCTTAAGTTTGCCTGTGTTTTGATAGAGAAATGTGATGATTCAAAATTCCTTTCATAAGCCAGGACACACCTATTGTCTCCTTCATTACCACCCATTCCAGACCTATTTTAAGGCAAGTTAATCTTTTTTTACAGAAAGATGTAACAACCCTTTGGTTCAGGCATCACTTATTTTTTGGCTTGTGTGTTCCATCTGCAGCTAAATCTTGAGAATGACCTGGAGTTTGCCTTATTCACACAACTTTTCTCTGTCCCCTTCCTGTTGCTAGTCTAGTCTGGTATTTTCCTTCCTTCCTTCCTTCCTTCCTTCCTTCCTTCCTTCCTTCCTTCCTTCCTTCCTTCCTTCCTTTCTTTCTTTCTTATCAAGCAGATTTATAAGGCCGCCCAACTCACACACGGTGACTTGGGTGGCTTACAGAATTAAGGATCCTATATAATATCCTGTGAATCCTACTTGGATCCTATATAATATCCTGTGAATAAGATAGAACAACTGTACAAAAAGAAGCCTTCTAGCATCCTTTCTGCATCTATCTCTGTCTAGTTTATACACATGGAGCAATCTAGCTTTGCACAATTATTAAATTCTTTAAAAATAGAATATCCAGATTAATTACATCTAATAACTTAATTATGTTTCTGTTACTTATGTTCTAAGCTTGTTTTTCTTTTCAGTCCCAGGTGAATCACCATACTGCTACCAGTAATGAGACTTATCAAGACCGTCTGGCAAGATTAGAAGGTGATAAAGAATCTCTCATATTGCAGGTATGTAATTTACATACCTTTAAGGTATTTAAGGGGGCGTGGTGGCTCAGTGGGTAAGACGCAAGGCTTGTGGATCGGAAGATCACAAGTTTGGAGGTTCGAATCCCTAGGCCCGCGTGATGGAGTGAACTCCCACACTCGCCCCTAGCTCTTGCCAACCTAGCAATTCGAAAGCATGCAAATGCAAGTAGATGAATAGGTACCACTTCAGTGGGAAGGTAACAGCGTTCCGTGCATGTCATGCTGGCCACATGACCGCGGAAGCGTCTTCGGACAATGCTGGCTCTTTGGCTAACAAACGGAGATGAGCACCGGCCCCTAGAGTCAGACACGACTGCACAAATGTGCGGGGGGGACCTTTACCTTTACCTTAATTTACAGAACCTTCAGTTGGTTCTGCGATAATAAAGTCTTCCTCCTGGTGAGTATATGGACACAGACATGGTATTTTCTTGGCAATAATTTGGAAGTAGTTTGCCACTGTCTTCTTCCAGAATATTTTTATACTTCCCAGTCTCCCCTCTAGCCCTGGGATTTCCTAATTATTTCCCATCCAGGTACTGACCAGGTCCACTCCTGCTTAGCTTTTTCAGGATTAGCCAAGATAAACTAGATGCTGCCACCTATTGTTAAAGGGTGTGAAATTTATTGATTCAATTGATAGTCATGGTGGCATCAAATAAAAATAATAATTTCATATTCAGCTTTTCAGATATGCCCTGATTTTCACTGAAGACAATCACCTAGCTGCTGCATGTGAAAGAAGTTTAGAGTAGGCTTGTAGAATGAGTAAACCTATTTGCTTTGCTCTTTTTAGAGCAATTTAAAATACTATAAGAGCCGTACACTGTATCTTGTAGGAGTTAATGGAACATCTGTTATCAGTGCAGTCTTTTGTGTCCTTGTGTTAACTTTTAAAATCAGTTTTCTGTCTGAAAAGCCTACATGCTGCTTCAACTTGTTGAAATGTTTGCCTAAGCTAATCATTGCTGAAAGCAATAAATGAGAACTTCAGTTCTCTGTCTGATGGATTTCTGCTAAATAGATGGTGGATTCATCTAGCATACTGTAGATACAAGGGTATAAGAGGCAAATGACCTGGCTGGGTTGTCCACATGCCAAAAATATTGTATCGCTTGTGTTTGTTATCAACCCTGGCAAATGAATGGCTGCTTCCCATGCCAGTCCTAGGAGCACACTTCCCAAGGTTGTTCTCCCATGGCATTTTACAAAGTAATGGAAAATGAGCAAACACACAAGCCATCAAACCCAGGCAACTACTGGGCTTTGACTTTCAAGAAAGCCGTGGAATGATTTATGGAAATAAATTTATGGAATTTGAAAACTCCTTCACTGTGGCTGTTCTCTTGAATTCCTTGGCAATGTCTTGGCTGTCTATTTTTTGCTTGTTTGTTTTTGACTCACATTAACATGTGCCTCTTTTTTCATGGCTGCCAAGAACATGTGTCCAGGGCCAGGTCAATGCTAATTTCTTATCAAATAGGAAAATAAGCCTTATTGAGCAACTACAGTATAAAACAAACAAACATACAAACAAAAGGCTACAATTAGGGTGCAATACGTTTTCCTTCATTTGTTATTCCTCCTTTTTTCTCCTTCCAGAAAGGATATATACGGTTGTTTCCAAACTTGGAAATTAAGCTATAATATTCTTAATTTAATTTAATAAAAAAAAGGACTCACTGGAAAAGACCCTGATGCTGGGAAAGACTGAAGGCAAAAGGAGAAGGGGACGGCAGAGGATGAGATGGTTAGATAGCATCACCGATGTAATGAACATGAATTTGAGTAAACTCCGAGAGACAGTGGAGGACAGGAAGGCCTGGCGTGCTATGGTCCATGAGGTCACGGAGAGTCGGACATGACTAAACGACTGAACAACAACAAAAATTCTTAATTTTCTCCAAAAAGTATAGATTATATTTAATGGCTAGAACATTAGCCAAGAGAAAGACATAAGGCCAATTCTATATGGTGGTCTATTTGGCTCTTGGAGGGAATATCTTCCATGATAGAACTGCACTTCTTAAACTATGCCACAAGAGGATCTTGAAACAAAGCCACAATTTTTGTCCTATTGTCTGCTTTTGTTGTATGTAAAGACGATTTCTTTCACCACCAACAGACAAGCAATGATATTATCTTGAGGAAAAAGAAAAACCTACCGCAGGATGCTCAAATGAATCCTGCTGTCCTCAGATATCACCCTTTCTTAGAAATGCCAGCCTATCTCTGGACCCTGAGAATTGGGAAAGGAGGGTAGGATGCTGAAAAGAGTATTAATTGGTTTATCTCATTAATGCACATTGTTTTAGAAATTGATCTGTCATCATCATATGCAAGAATGAAGTGTGCTTCCAGTTATAATCCAAATGATTTTTTATCATTGAAGTATCAAAGGTGTGAAAAAGCTGCCCCTATTATTTTCATGAGCATGTTCATTTATCTTTCCATTGGCCTTAAATGTTCATGATAGTTAATTAAAGAAGATGACGTAATTTGAATAATTTTTGTGAGTTGCATATCTATTTCCTGCTCCAGTATTTTTGTTGTTTATTCGTTCAGTCACTTCGAGCTCTTCGTGACTTCATGGACCAGCCCACGCCACAGCTTCCTGTCAGCCGTTGCCATCCCCAGCTCCCCCAAGGTCGAGTCCGTCACCTCCAGAATATCATCCATCCATCTAGCCCTTGGTCGGCCCCTCTTCCTTTTGCCTTCCACTTTCCCTAGCATCAGCATCTTCTCCAGGGTATCCTGTCTTCTCATTATGTGGCCAAAGTACTTCAGTTTTGCCTTTAATATCATTCCCTCAAGTGAGCAGTCTGGCTTTATTTCCTGGAGTATGGACTGGTTTGATCTTCTTGCAGTCCAAGAATCTATTTCCTATTCAGAAAAGCAGGTGCAGGTTATTAATGCTTCTTTTATGAGGCATAAAAGCTTCTTTAGCACTTCTTTTATGACGCACTGCATTAATAGTGCATCACATAGAAATATAATATTATTTGCGGAACTACATTTGTCCTGCAAGTATTAATTGATTTAATTATTTCACAGTAGCTTGTACAATTAAGCTAATGCAAGAGATTTTATAATGGATCTAATTATTATATATAGGTGTCTTATTAGAAAAAATTTCATTGTCATAAAATGGATTGCAGCAGCTTTACTCATTGGGTGTGAAATGACTGGATTACTGTATATATAGTAGTAAGAAAGATGGTATTCTGATTGTAACTCAAAATGTTTAACGGTTGCTGTTCTTTCAGACTAAGGCAGGATTCCCACTAGTGACTTACAGTATCTTTTAGAATTGTACAGGCATTGTTGTGTCAATATCATAACAATGAGCACAGGCTTTATATCATCTCAGTGATGGTCAGGTGAAGCTAGAGGAGGCTGTAGGACACTAGTGGAGAAGAAGCCTAAACTCCTAGGAAACTACTTATGAAAAGAATCTTTGATCATCTTTTGCATTCTTTGTGTTCCTATGTACTGCAAGAACAATTTCTGTTTACAATTCTAATGGAGCAAGATTAGACAGATGTTCTAATACATGCAATGGCCGAAGAGGGCATTTTCTAGTGAACCATCTCATATTGGATCTTACTCTTTTATCTATTCAGAAAAATAAGCCATTCAGAAATGAAATTCATGTAACATCATAGTACAGTTCCCTCTTATATTTCAGATAAGACATTATCATTCTAAATTTCCACCTCTTTAGCTAGACATGGAACTGCTCTTGATTGCTGCTTCATTACTGTAATTTCTGTATCTTAGGATAATTGGCTTCATAAAATGTAAATACTTATTTTTTAATAAAGTAATTTAGTTGGAAGTGTTTTATATGAATACAGAAGATTTGAGTTTGAACTGCTACTCAGCCATGACATTCTCAGGATCGCCTTGCAAGACTCACTCTTGAACAAGAGTATTTCCAGCCATGAAGATCATGTACAGTATGTGGAATTTGTATGCAAAAGTTTGCAAATCACCTGGGAGAAGTCCTCTTTCATATTCCAGGTGGCATGTGTGGAACACTTTTATAAATGGCCTAGAGAAATAGAAGTGAATGTCCTCCAGAAGGCCATAAAATTCCTGCTGTACTACTGGACAGAATAGCCATCTCCAATCCTTAATAGCCATCAGTAAGGCTCAGTTGGATTTTTTTTTCAAACTCAGGTTATTATATTTTAGTGAGAGAAATAAAGAACCTGTGACCTAATGATATACAGTAGACTAAAATACATTTGATTAACACCAAGATTAGCACCAGAGGAGCAATCAAACAACACAATAGACCCTAATCAAGGAACTATTAACTCAGTCAATCAACCAAGCAGCAAACAACAGCCCAACCAAGGAACTACCAAGGAGAGTACAACACCCCACCAGCACAGGCAGGACAAGCCAGGGTATATAAACAGAGAGCAAGTCCCACTCCCTTTTCACACTGAAGATGTTGCCTAGCCTGGCAATGAAACGTCTGCAAGAAAACAACAAGGCTCAGAGAGCACCAAGGACTCCACACTAAAATACATGCCATAACCTATAATGCTTTATGTTATTTATCTAACATGTTTTTACTAAGGATGAAAACAGGAATGATAGACCATTCTTGGAAAATAAAATTGATGTCCTAAAATGATATCCATGTCTTCCACATTTTCTATATGTAAAAAGTCAGATACTGTATCTCGTTGAAGATGTTAAAACAAAGGAAGCTAGGCAGCCCTATTGAAAGAGGCAGAAGAGAGTTCCTATGTCCAAAACAGAATAAACTAGGCCTGGAATGTACAAAATCAACAACAGTGCTACAATGGTACCACTGAAATTTACTATTGTATAACTTTCCTGAAGCATTCTTGTTTATTTTTACCCTGTTAAACCAAAACAACAACCCAGCAGTTTACAAAGATAGTATCTGCCCTTCCTCTTGCAAAAGTAAATGTTATACCGCAAGATATAAAGGAATCAGAAGGAAAGGGGTGGGGGGTATTGGGCACTAGTTCTTGAACTACATGATTTAGGTTAGGCAGATGAGTTAGTGGTCCTCCAGGTATTGCTTCACCATTTGCTATGCTATCTGAGGCTGCCAAGAATTGTTGCACAAAAGCATCTGAAGATCTTCAGGGCCCCCATCTATGCTACACTGAAAAGGAAAAGAGAGGGAGAAAAAGGAGCCAAGCCAATAGTGCCCATGTTATCTACTCATCTCAGCCCCATCCCACATGTCTACACAGTGAAGGCCTATAAAGATGCACCTTGATGCTATCATCTGTATAAGAGTAGATGTACAAATTATTCCGTGCAATAGGGAAGCGCAGTTTTGTAGGGTTTCTAACTAATGAGGAATGAATAAAGTGATTATTTGTAGGTATAGAATACTTGTACTCCTATAGGCTACAAAATTAATTTTTTAATTAAAGTCTACAAAGCTCTTAATTTTTCTCTGGTAAAATAATTTCTTCACTCATTTATGAACTATATTTTAGGTCAAATCATGTTAAAATGTATGAAGCAGCAGACAGTAACATATCAGAACAGCATAAAGATGGTTGGATTAATGGATGATTTGGAAGCTGGAGGAGATAAGAAAGAGCATTTCATTATGTAATGCATCATTCTAGTAGTATGTTTTGAGCCTGAGTCTTTTCATTTTTATATACACAATGATAAGTCAGCCAAATTTCAAATCATAATACTGTATTAAGGGTGTTTCCAAGATGATTTTCTGGGTTCATGTAGCTTCCTCTTGCAATATGTAGTTGGTAGAATTAAAGCATGTTTGCACTGTTTGGTTTAATTCTATTTGAAAGGGGAAAGAAAGAATAAAGATCTGTCTGTGATCTAGCTTGAATCATGTCAACTGGATTTCTATTTTCTCAGTGGAAACGTTTCGCTCCTTATCCAAGGAGCTGCTTCAGTCTGAGCAAAGTTAGTAAGTGAATCCTTAAATATGTTTCTAGGTGGCTGTGTGACCTTGCACCTGGGGCTAGGTCATGGTTATTTTGAGATGTTATTTCTACAGACAATTCCACCTGGATGACTGAGAACCTTCATAGAAATAAAGATCTGTGTTTTAGAAATAGTATATAAATTATTTGAATAGTCAGCTTGTAATCAGCAGTTTTACAATTTTCACCAAGAGTACCTATGAATGTAGGTGCGTGGTGGCTCAGCGGGTAAGACACAAGGCTTGTCGATAGGAAGATCGCAAGTTCGGAGGTTCAGATCCCTAGCCCTGCGTGCGGAGTGAGCTCCTGCACTAGCTCCAGCTCTTGCCAACCTAGCAATTCGAAAGCATGCAAATGCAAGTAGATGAATAGGTACCACTTCGGTGGGTAGGTAACAGCGTTCTGTGCGCGTCATGAGGCCACATGACCGTGGAAGTGTCTTCGGACAATGCTGGCTCTTCGGCTAACAAACGGAGATGAGTACCGGCCCCTAGAGTCAGACATGACTGCACAAATGTGCGGGGGGAACCTTTACCTTTTTACCTATGAATGTACTATTGAGCATATGCATTAGATGTGTTTTGTGGTTGTCCTTTTGGCAGCATGTTAAAGCTTTAAGTGCAGCTTTGGAACTACAGTATTATTATCCCATGAAGGAATCTTGCATACTAATACTAGCCACTGTTGGAAATAAATTTACAAATCCAGTTCACAAAACTTGTACAAATCACCCGAGATTCAGATTTACAAACTTGCTCTTAAATATGAGTTAGCTTGCTACACATCATAGTCAACAGCTTTCTCCTTAAGTCTAGATTACTTTGGAAAGCCTACAATTATGTACTATTATTTCTTATGTACGGTTCTTTCTCTGCTCTTATTGCATCTGCAGATAGCCACCCAGCGGCCCTGTTTCGGGTGACCCGGACTCTCCTTGGAGGGAGTAGTTCGGGGTTCTACCTTCAGGGCCGTTGTAAGGAATATGCTGAGCATCTAGCAGGTAAAGTCGCTCGCATCCGCTCTGCGTTGAATTCCAGCCTTGATGCAAGGCCAGTGGGGGCTACAGGGTCTGAGTCTTGCATAGTTATCTGGGAGGAGTTTGAGCCCGTTGAACCTGAGGAAGTGGACAGGGTTCTTGTAGCTGTTAGTTTGGCCACTTCTGTGTTAGATCTGTGCCCCTCCTGGCTAGTCAAGGCTGCCCAGGAGAGGACACGTGATTGGGTCTGGGCAGTGGTTAATTCCTCTTTGATGGAGGGGGTGGTCCCGCCGGCTCTTGAGGAGGCGGTGGTGCACACCCTCCTGAAGGGGCCATCACTCGACCCAACTAATCTTGATAGTTTTCGTCCAGTCTCCAACCTCCCCTTTTTAGGGAAGGTTGTTGAGAAAGTGGTTGCATGGCAGCTTCAAAGGGCTCTGGATGAAGCGGATTATCTGGACCCCTTTCAGTCAGGATTCAGGCCGGGATATGGGACTGAGACAGCATTGATCACGCTCTTGGATGACCTCTGGTGGGAGCGGGATGGGGGCAGTGCAATCATCCTTGCTCTTCTTGACCTCTCAGCAGCCTTCGATACCATCGATCATGGTATCCTTCTGGACTGGCTTCGGGAGTTAGGGGTGGGCGGCACTGTGCTGCGCTGGTTCTCCTCCTTTCTCTGGGGTCGGTTCCAGTCGGTGTTGGTAGGAGGGGAGAGGTCCAGTCCATGGCCCCTACTGTGTGGGGTGCCACAGGGCTTGGTTCTCTTGCCCCTCTTGAGGCTGCTGGGTGAGGTGATCTGATGGTTTGGGGTGAGGTATCATCAGTATTGTGAAACACCCAGGGTCCCCCGATTGGGGGAGATGGGCAATAATACAAGTTTAAATAATAAAATAAATACCCAGCTTTATATCTCCTCCCCGGGCTGTCTGAGTGATGCCGTGGATGTCCTATCTCAGTGCCTGGAGGTTGTAGGGGCTTGGATGGGGCGCAATGGGCTCCAGCTCAACCCAAGCAAGGCTGAGTGGCTTTGGGTGTTTGGGCCTCCCACTACCAAGGTTTTTCCATCTTTGGTCCTGGATGGGGTGGCACTGCCCCACACAGACCCAGTGCGCAATTTTGGGGTCCTCTTGGACTCATGGCTCCTGCTGGAAGAGCAGGTGGCAGCCGTGGCTAAGAGGGCCTTTGCACACCTTTGGGTTGTGTGCCAGTTGCGCCCATTCCTGGACCGGGAGGCACTACTCACTGTTACTCATGCCCTCATGACTTCCCGTTTGGACTATTGCAACACGCTTTACATGCGGCTGCCCTTGAAGAGCATTTGGAAGCTTCAGCTGGTACAGAATGCAGCTGCCCAGGTTGTAAATAGTGTCGGCTACTTGGCACACGTAACACCACTGCTTCGGGAGCTGCATTGGTTGCTGGTGGTTACCTTAGGGACTGTCTTTTCCCAGTTTTTTCTACCTGTCCAATCCAGTCCAGGAGGATGGGCATGTTCCGGGTCCCATCAGCCAAGGAATGTCGGCTGGCAGGGACCAGGAGACGTTCCTTTTCTGCTGTGGCGCCTGCCCTCTGGAACATCCTTCCTCCTGAGATTAGGATGGCCCCGACCCTTTTGGCTTTTCGGAAGGCCCTGAAGACCTGGCTTTGTGTCCGGGCCTGGGCCTCCGAGTGTGTGAAGGGCCCTGTTTCATGGTTGTGCTAACACCAATGGCTTTTAAGATCTCTCGGCTGTATTTATATTTATATTAATTTTTTGGTATTGTTTTGATTGTTGATTGTTTTTATTATCGTTAGCTGCCCAGAGTCACTGGTTTGAGATGGGCGGCTATATAAATTGAATGAATGAATGAATGAATGAATGAATGAATGAATAAATAAATAAATAAATAAATAAATAAATATATTACCGAAGTACAAAAGGTGTGTCTCTGATGCATAGTTCTGCAATAGTTCCTTCCCAATATTTATTAATAGGAGGTAGGCAAATACAGCAAATCCATGAAGCTCTTCAGTCAATTTATCCCAAGTTTTGAGTTTTATTAGGATAAAAGAAATCTGAATGGTAGGAATCCCCATTTATCATATGATAATCCACATTTTCAGATGGGTTACAAAGGCTAAAGTCATTTTTTAAAATGACAGGTATTACTGTTCTTCCTAATTTCTTATAGGATTCAGTTGTTTATTTCTTAATAATTTTCCTATAGAGGCAATATTTAAATCTCCCTGAGTAGTGTGAATAATTCTTTCTTTTGTGGCAATTTCACTGCATATATTCTCCATTCATGTTTAAGCTTGTATACTTCAAACTGGTGAGAAACAGAACACTGACAGTGCTAAGACATGTCTTTTGTGTACTGTGTTATGTAATAGTTACAGAGGTTCTATTTGATAGGTGAGCTTTTCTTGTAAGAAGATTGGTTATTGGTTAGCTTCCTTAAAGGGTTTTTTTTTTTTTTGCTTTCTGTTTTCCTGCTTTTAAGGGGAAAATTGGCAAAAGCTGAAAGGGCTTTGCTTGCTCAAAGCCTGCTTAAAATATTAACAGGGTTTCTACAAGGGCTTTTTCCTTCAAAGGAGTATTTAATGTAAATGATAGTGCATGGTCTTCAGGTCAATTTTTTATAGACCATCTTTCCTTTGTTTTTTAATTAATAAAAAAATCCTGTTGATTCATTTTTAAAGTCTGATATAATGACTTTTTAAGGTGAGAATTAAATTATCTTTGAAAATAGCCAAACTCTTTTAACAATCCAGTTGCAATATTTGTGGGAAGGGTTAAGAGGCATGTGCAGTGGAAGACAATGTATAGATCTAGGCCTGTGGGGAGGTGGATTCAAATCCTTCCTCAGAAATGAAGTTAACTAGAAAACTTTATGTAATATGGTTGTGTCTAAAAATAAGAGCTCTGATTGTTGAAAGTGTTATTATTTTTATGTTGTTACTATTGCCACTGATGTTACTACTGTTATCATCATCCTTATCCTTAAATTACAGGTCAGTGTCCTCACAGACCAAGTTGAAGCCCAAGGAGAAAAAATCCGAGACTTAGAAGTTTGCCTTGAAGGACACCAGCTAAAGCTTAATGCTACAGAAGAGATGCTTCAACAGGTAGGAAAACAAGTTTTTTCAGTCCAAATTCTTTTATGAACAAGCAAACTTAATATCACCCTTGATTCTGCAGACCCTTCACCTAAGGCTGAGGTTAAGTATGTTTCCATCTATCAGCTGTACTTATTTGCTTTGTAGTTGAATTTTTCAGTCAAGCTGTATTACACTATATTGCTATTCAGCTGGGATGTAAAGTGATACTACTGTGTGCATTATTCATTACCATTTAACAGTGAAAATTCAACAAGAGAACTGGATGTGGCTAAGAACCTGTTTGACTGGTTACCTACTCTTTTAATAGTGCAGAAATCCATTTAAATTGAGAGCTTAGAAGGTGTTTCTGCTCACTCTCCTTTGAGGCTGAAATTACATGAGATTTAAAGTAAACGAATTTACAAACTTGGGGGATTGGTTTACATAAATGCTTAAATAAAATAAAGAATATCAGTGTAAAATCTCAAAATGAAGTCTATCATATTTATAAAATCATATTTAATTTTTTAAAAACCACTACTTTTGTTCTCAAATCAAGCAGAAAAAGTTTCTATGCTGCCAATTAGAATGAATTGTTCCCTACTCTTATTTACAAAGAATCTAAGCAATATAGCAGTTATTGAACTATGGAAACTTAATTCCATAGTTCATAGCTTTCCAAACTGTGTGTCGCAACACTTTAGTGTGTCGCAACACACAGTTTAGTGTGTCGCGAAGCGGCGGCGCGGGGGTGCGCGCAGCAGCGGCGGCAGTGGCGCTCCATCAGCGCTTCCGCATTTTAGCAAGGCCGCTGCCATGCACACCACCGCCACGCGCCCCCCCCGCGCCACCGCCATGCACGTGCATGCCACCGCGCCGCCATTGGTGTGTCGCCAACGGCGGCAGTTTGGAAAGCACTGCCATAGTTGCTCAGTTAAAATAAAGAATAACAATGAATACTTCGAGAGATAAGCATAATATAATGCGGTATATAATTAGCTGCTTGCAGGAAACCAGTATGGTGTAGTAGTTAAAGTGTTAGACCAGGAGGGGGAAACCCAGGTTCTAATCCACCCTCAGCTTCATGAGTTGATTGGGTGACTTCGGACAGTCAGTCTCTCTCAGCCCAACTTACCTTAGAAGGTTGTTATTGGGAAAATAGGAAGAGGGAGTGCTGTACAAACCACTCAAAGAGAATATTTGTAGCTCAGGGTTGAACTTTGGAGTCCTTGGTGTTCTCTGAGCCTTGCTGTTTTCTTGCAGATGTTTCATTGCCAGGCTGGGCAACATCTTCAGTGTGAAAAGGGAGTGGGACTTGCTCTCTGTTTATATACCATGGCTTGTCCTGCTTCTGTTGGTGGGGGTGTTGTTCTCCCCTTAGGAGTTCCTTGAATTGGGTTGTTGTTTACTGCTTCGTTGATTGACTGAGTTAATAGTTCCTTGATTAGGGTATATTGTGCTGTTTGATTGTTCCTCTGGTGCTAATTGATGGTGTTTGATTGTTCCTCCTGGTGTTAATCTTTGCATATCTGGGTGTTGATTGCTGGCAAGGAGGTGTTCTGGTCTTCTGCCTTTTCTATTGTCTCTTATGAATGGTATGTAAATGTTGTTTACCTCTGTGTGTCTGTTGATTGGCTGCTTTGTCTGAGTGTATAAACCACCTTGAGCTGTATGAAAGGCAAAGAACATCTTGAGTGCCACATGTTTACTCTTTTACTGTATAGCTGTAGTGCTTGATATTTGGCATTTTCATTCATTCTAAACTATTTATCCTCTTCCATATGTCTAAACCTGTTGTCATTTTCTTTTAAAAATTCCACACAAGATTTATCTCCCTTCATTTCCTGTTTGATTTCTTTGTATTTATGCAAACTCACATTGCTCTGGTATTGGGAAATATTCACTCTTCTTGTTGCAAGTTTAACCACCTCTCTTTTTTTTTTTTTTGGTAGCATAACATTCCAATGCAGCAAGTGTAAATTAAATAGCTCTCCAAAGTGGTCACAGACCATCACACAAGATTATTTTCATGCACTGTAAACTAGCAAGCATTTGTTTTCAGTGGTGTTCCTTTAATGCTGACTTCAGCCACCCCATTCCAACCTTTGTGGTAACTTAGGAATTTCTGTGTGGTAACTTAGGAATTTCTCTGTCTCTTTCTCTGTAATGCAGGAAGGAAGTAGAAATTATTTGTAAATTAGAACTGTGCTAAATGTTCACTGCTGTCTCTTTTCAGTATGAAATTTACTGCTTCTGGGTTGAAACCTATTTATTTTCAATCAATCCACTTGTGAATTACATTTTATTTTCTTTTTTCCTTTTTCCCCTCCACTGTAAACATTAATAGAGTATATGTTTACATATTCCATGTAAAATAGTATGCTGTTTTTATATTTTGAAAAGATCTGTTCGCCATGTGAACACAGCCAATCAGGAATCATACAGAAAAAGCAGTAATGTCATAGCACCATCCTTTGGCTATTTATGTATATATTTATTTAAACTTTTAAACTGCCAATAGCTGAAGCTCTCAGGGTGGTATAGAATAAAACACAGTCAAAACATATCCAATAAAGTACTAAATAAAGACCTCATACAAACTGATAGTTATCAAAATTTTAAACAATATGAATTAAAATACAATTTTAAATGATGTGTGTGATGCTCATGTCAAGCCTCTCTGGAGAGGGCATTCCATCCATCGGGTGCCACCACAGAAAATACTGTGTCCCTTATATGGATCCTTTGCTCAGGGAACCCAGGGGAGGTCCTCATTAGAAGATCTTAAAATCTGGGCAGGTACATTATGGGGAGGGCACTCCTTCAGGTACCCTGGTCCTAAGCCACTTAGGCCTTAAAGGTCAACCCTAGCACTGTGAATTGGGCCAGATTTTTATTTTATTTTATTATTTTATTATTTTATCATTTTATCATTTTATTATTTTATTTTATTTTTTATTTTATTTTATTTTATTTTATTTATTATTTTATTTTATTTATTTTATTTTATTATTTTAATTTATTATTTTATTTATTTTATTTTATTTTATTTTTTTATTTTTATCCCACCTTTATTATTTTTACAAATAACTCAAGGCAGCAAACATACCAAATACTCCTTCCTCCTCCTACTTTCCCCACAACAGCAACCCTGTGAGGTGAGTTGGGCTGAGAGCAAGTGACTGGCCCAAGGTCACCCAGCCGGCTTTCATGCCTCAGGCGGGACTAGAACTCACAGTCTCCTGGTTTCTAGCCTGGAGCCTTAACCACTAGACCAAACTGACATTTTATGTATTAGCATAATGCTTGTATTAGCCAGTCCCAGTGAGCAGTCCAGGTACTTTATTTTGAGCCAACAGAAGTTCCAGACAGTTTTCAAAGGCAGCCACACCTGTGATGCATTGCAATAATTCAACTTATCAGAGCATGAATAAGTAGTGATATCAGTAAAGGTAACAAGACTTTTTTTTGCCCTGATCTAGCTGTTGTGACATGTTGTCTATAACTAGTGGCACCAGGAAGTGGATGTGCATTAAGATGCATTTCCACATGGGATTTCAGTGTGCTGAATTGGTTTCAGTGCAATTTATATTTGAATCATAGATTTGCAAAGTTCCTTGGAGAACATCATTGTCACCAGTTTCCTGTCACCCCAGGTTTTTTTTAAATAAATGCTTCTTCTGTCTTCACATGCAGTTTCAATATGCATTTATGCGCAGATGCCTTTTCCAAACACAGTTTAAAGAATTAAAAAAAAAGTCTTGCTGGATCAAACCTGTTGCCCATTTACTCCAACATCTTAATGCCCTAGGGACCCCCTTCCTGCCTTCTCACTCTGGCTGAGCTGTGTTATTGGGAGCAGACGCTGAAAGTGCTGTTCCTCTGCTCCTTCCAGGTCGACCTCCCACTCAGAAAAGGGAGGTTGCTCCAGAAGACCTGCATCAAGCTCTATGGATATTGGGTGGAGCTAAACTTTAAGAGATAGATAAACAAGCATCAGAGAGATCCAGTGAAAGTAGTCAAGAAAAGTACCCAGTAACTGACTTGAGGAACATATACCGAGGGGCATTTTAATTGTGCTTAGTGCTTTGTAGTTACCAAGTTCAAATTTCCTGAATTTTACTGCCACCTGTCAACCATTATTTTTTCCTAGGCAAATTGTACTTCCTCAAGGCTGACTTACTAGTAAAATAATAAAACATGTTTAACCTGGTCTTCATCTCATCTTCTGGTTGAAAAGGTTTTGGAATGGCTGATAGAGTAATTTACAAACATCAGATATATCACTGTTATTATGGTACAACAGTGGGCTGACCATATTTCCTTGAGACAAAAATGGGACATTGGGATGGCAAAACGGGACGGGGTCTTATGTAATATTCTGTATTCATGAAAAAGACAGGGGTCCCCGCCCCCCGGTCCACATGATTGGCTCCCGCCTGCAAACCCCACCCCCGGTCAGCGCGATTGGCTCCCGGCTGCAAACCCCACCCCCGACCCACGCGATTGGCTCCTGGCTGCAAACCCCGCCCCCGATCCACACAATTGGCTCCCATATGCAAACCCTGCCCCCGATCCATGCGATTGGCTCCTGCCTGCAAACCCCGCCCCCGGTCCCTCCTTTGCCACGTGCTGATAGACGGGAGGGCTTCCTCTTCTGGGCTACCTCCAATCGGCAGCTCCGGCTCGGATCCTCCGTCTGCACCATTCCCGCCGGGTTTAAAAAATGGGACAAAATTGAGATTTTTAGCAAAATGACGGGACGGTTGAAAAATGCTAAAAAACAGGATGTATGGTCAACCTATACAACAGGGACAATTTATATTTTGAATACTAGAAGCTTGACCCAGGGAAGGCTTTTTTTTTTTTTTTGCTATCTTTTAAGTGTCTTATATTTCCAATAGAAGAAAATATATCTGCAGCTCAGGGTTGAACTGTGGAGTCCTTGGCACTCTCTGAGCTTGGTTGTTTGCTTGCAGACGTTTCATTACCCAACTAGGTAACATCATCAGTGCTAGTGAGTGTGGAGTTTGCTTCCTGTTTGTATACAGTAGCTTGCCCTGCCAGCGTTGGTGGGGGTGTGGTTTTCTCCTTGCTAGTTCCTTGATTAGGGTATTGTTTTCTGCTTGATTGTTTGTCTGCTGTTTATCTGGGTGTAGGCTGCTGGAGAGGATGTGTTCTGATCTTTTTGTTTCCTTCTTAGCTTTTTTATTGTCTCTTTTGAATGGTGTGTAAATGTGGTTTATCTCTATGTGTCTATTCATGGCTGATTTATCTGAATTCCAGGAATTCCCTAGCATTTTTGGATTTAGCTTGGTCTAGGATGCTAAGTTTCCCAGTTGAAACTATGGTTGAGTCTGTCCGTGTGTTGTGAGATTAAGGAGTTTTCATCGTGTCTTCTGACTGCTGGTTGGTGTTCATGGATGCGCTCTGCTAGTCTTCTGCCTGTCTGTCCTACATAGTGGCTGTTACACTCCTTACACTGTATGTTGTAGATGTCTTATATTTGTCATTGGCTTTTGCAGCACTGTGACTTTTCGGACAGAATGATGAGCATCCAAACGTTGAGAGGAAACATACAGGCACATTTCCAATTTTCAGGAAGAACCATGGCGTACAGCTGGAATTGATGTCTGGGATAAAGCATAGCCCCACTTGACCCCATTCTTATTTATGTCTCATGCAGTTCTAACATGCATTCCTCAGGCTTACGTGTTGCACTGCACAGCTTGTATTTTGCTATTTTCTATTATGTACGTTTTTCAAGTGGCTTATGCCCTGTTTCTCAGCTTTCCTTGGAAACTTCTTAAGCTGACATTTTATTTCCTAAGCTATTTACTTTTTCCAGGACATTTTTCAGTTTCCCAGTCTGGCCTTTGGCCCTGAGATTCCTGATTATCTCCCATACACGTTCGGCCAAGGTCAGCTGGGTTCTGTCACCAAGGCAGGCAGGCTATTCTTACCAACATATAAAAACAAGACTGCCCCTCTTTTCAGGTTTCAGATCTCAAAAAGACATGACACAAAAGGGAATTAGGTGTTAATGTTATGCAGATATTATAATGGCCAGCTGTAATTGCTACAATGCAGCAGTAGGTTTTTAATCTTTTAAAGCTCACCTTCACCCCTGAAAAATGTTCTTGTTTAAGACTTTGCGAGTTACATCTAAAATTAATCTTGGATTATAAACTCACAAGCCTACGTGTTGAAATGGTTTGCTCTGGCAAGTTTGGGGCTTCTCCTCTTTCTTGGATTTGCAATGTTTTAAACAGTGTAGTAGAAGGCTGCAATCCACTGCCTGTTACTGTGTAATCTTGAACTCGCGCAAGACAGTCAGATTCTTAGCTATGTTTTGACTTAAGTAAGCATCCCATTCCTGCTACATCTGAGCTGACACATGCTTCTTGTAAAGTGCAGCCTTCATACAATGGTGATTCTTGCTGAATTTTGCAAAGCAGGTAGGATTCCAGCCTATTTGTTTCCAAACTTCTTCCATGAACAGATAGAACATAATAATTTGTTCTTTCAACAATATATACAGTATATATTTAATGAAACACGTGTATTGTTTTGGGGTGTTCCATTACAGTATAAGATTTTCTACTTTGTTCCTGTCTTCTAAATTCTTAAATCTTGAAGGTTGGGGTTTGTGACTGACCTAAACTGCATTCTCCAGATTTTGTTAAATAATTCTATTTTAAATAAACTAAAAATTTCAAAAACAGTGTGCTTTTTTGAAACTTACAGTTCAAAACTGTTCTATACTTTTTATACTTTTTATAACCGCCCAGAGTTCCCTTGTGGGGAGATGGAGCGGTATACAAATTGAAGCATGCATAAATAAATAAATAAATAAATACATACATACATACATACATACATACATAAATACTATTTATTATACTGTACTTTTTACTGCTGTTCTATATTATTTATATATTTAATGTATTTCACATGAATTTTTGAAAAAGTACACTTGAATTATAAGTCATATAAAATGCAAATAACCTCATGGAAGATGGTCTCCTTAGTTTAAAAATTAATCTTAACTTAAAGACAATATACAATGTTAATTTATAGTATTATGTTTGAGAAATGTGAGTGATTTAAGACTATGTGAATCGTTCATGATTTTTTAATCATTGCACTTGGGTTGTTTCTTTTTAAAGAAACCAATTCTTTTCTAGGAAGCCATTTTGATCAGTAATAAACATATGTATATTAATGTAAATAAAACAATAGTTTAGATATTATCTAGAAACATAATAAATAATATAATATTTCATTCTCTATGGATCTACTCTGATTTCTTTGCAGTTCGTGCTGGAGTTTCTATAGTCTGCGGATGGCACATGTATTTTCACTTCAAAAGTAACAACCCCAAACTGTACTTTTACTTCTTATAACTCCATATTTATTTAAGCTGCCTTCCAATTGCATCACACTGCTGGAATACTCTGTAATTTCCACATAGCAAAGTGGGCCATATTCCACTAATGAATTGGTCAACGTAAGCATCTGCTTGAAAATAGAAGTAATTACTTCCATATGTTAGCAACTGCGCCGTGGTGATTTCTTTAAGCTCCACTTCAGATAATCTTCGGTTCAGTAGATTTTCTGGACCACAAGTATCATCTGGTTACCATTTAAAATGGCATAGCTGAAATATAACCTGGATTAAACAAAAACATAAAACAAACTTTGAGACGTTATAGTTGTAGTTCATAGTCAGTTTAGGACAGTATAGATGTTCTATTGTGATGTGTATGTTATGATGCACATTCATACGTTCAGCTAAATGTTACATATTTATGTATAATCCAGTGCCCAGTGGAAAACTGCCATACTATTTGTTTGAACAGTGTTTCTATATAAAATTCTCAAATGTGGTGTTCAAATACCTCATGCCTACTTCTTCTGTGTCATTTTGCTGCATGCCTTTCAGATCTCTGTTTGTATTCATTATCTGATCTTGATGTTAAAGTCCTTAGCTTGTATCTGGTAATGATCTACAGTAATCAGTAGATACTATGGGTTTGATGATGTTGCACAGCATATTCCTCCATTTGTTTTTGTTATTGTTTTGTTGTGGTCCTGTTGCTTCACTTCTGTTGGGTTGAGTCTGTTCGGTTTTGCTGGAACTTCTTCCACATGCTTCAGCCAAGGTTTTTTTGGAGCTCATCTCTGTACTTTCCAACCCACGGGTGTGATTTCCAGAGAAGTTGATGAGGAAGTTGGCATGGGGTCATGTGGAAGTTGTGCCTAAACTACCACATTTGATGTTTCTGAATTTTATCAGCTAGCATAAGTTGGTTGCAGCACCATTCTTTAATTGTTTAATCTTGTATTATTCATAGATTGAAATCCATAATATTTGGCCCAGGCAGAACATTTGGAAAACTTCAACCATTTTCAAATCATTTTGAAGCAAGGTCCAAGACTTTGTACTGTAACAGCAGCATTGATAATATTAATTACTGATAGCTGTGCATTTTGGTAGCAATCCTTATGCTGCTTTTTTCCAGAGGCATCATGCTGAAGGCTGAAGCAACCTGGCCAATTGAATTGTTGATATCATCTGTGGCAGCTATTTTCCGTTCTTGGACAATTGAGCCAAAGTATTTAAATTGCTCAAGTGTATGGTTGTCTGGGAATCATTGGTTGTGAATACTCATGGAATATAATGATTGAAGAGGACCTTGGAGATCATGTGGTTCAAACCTCTGTCCAGGGCAGGAATCTACCACTATAGCATCACTGACTGGTGACCATTCACTTTCTATTTAAGCACCTTCAGTGAAGGAGAGTCCACCACCATTTATTGTTGAACTACTGTTAAAGTTAGGACTTTTTTATGACACCCAACTGAAAAAAAATACTTAACATTTAACCCATTGTCTCTTGTCCTGTCTTCTGTAGCATCTGTGAACAATTCTGCCTCATCTTCACCATGACAGTCCTTTTGAATATGGCTACCATATCTCCTTGCATTCTTCTCCGAGCTAAACAAGCTCAACACCTCTAACTGTTCTTCAGTCGTTTTCTTTCCAAGACCCTTATCGCCTTAGTTGCTCTCCTCTGGATATGCTCCAGTTTGTCAATCTTTCTCCTAAAAAGTGGCATCTAGCACTGGATGCAATAGTCTAGTGTGACCAATAGAGAGTAGAGAGGAATGATAACTTCTCTTGTTCTTGAAACTATAAGCATTTATATCACACTGTTGGCTCATGTTCAGACTGTGACTCTGATTAAATTCTAAAGTGGAAGCAGTTTGGTAAGTGAGGTTTCTATAAATCTGGATTAGGTGGATAAAATTGCTCCACTGACCTGATTTTGATGCCATATTATTTGCAAAGGGTTCTGGTCGCTTCTATTTAGTGTTCCCTTGCCGATATTGTTGCTCAGAAGTTTTCTAGTGTCCAGAAAAGATTGGGTCAGAGATCTAGCTGTGAGAAAAATGCAACACAACGCTGTTAGAAAGGGTATCTCCATATACTGGCATGTGGCTTCCTGAAATCCTTAACACTCATTCATCTTCTAGTTCTTTTTAAGATTGTTCCACCCAACAATTTGTGTGAGTTTTAGACTAGAACAATCCCAATCAAAAATTTTGTTGCAATGTTTCTAATATACAGAATTCCTTTGTATTTTGTTTTTGAAATATGTCCTATCCAGTCATCTTTGTGGGAGGAGAGAGGGGAAAAAGGCAAACATTTTCCCTCTTGCCATTTCCTGCTCAAAAATCCATTCTCCCATATACACTTTTCTCAACCAAAAATAGTAAAACAATTTTGTTCTGTATTCTAGATGAACCCCTGGGGGGGGGGAAACCCTTTATTTTTGTTATTTTTACTGTGTTCTAACAGCTATAGGTTATTTTATTTACTGGAAGTAAACAATTTTAATTAATGGTAATAAATGTTTATTTGAGTGTAAAAACATGTTTAACAAAACCATATACAGAATGCTAAAGCTCTTGGACAAGATGATGATGGTGATGGTGATGGTGATGATGATGTAAATGTTGCATATACATGACCTTTTCGGTTTATTTTAGAATTTAATAACTGGAAAAGTCATCTTCTCTTTTTGCAGGAACTATTAAGTCGGACATTGCTAGAAACCCAGAAATTGGACCTAATGGCAGAAGTTTCAGATCTAAAGATCAAGCTGGTTGGAATGGAGAAGGAACAAAGCGAGTATGAAGAGAAGCAGAACAAAGCTGAGGTAAGCCTTGTTTGTTTGTCTTTTCAATTCCTGAAGCTGTGATCAGAACTCTGCACGGATTGGTTTCTACATTATTAAAGCTGACTGCTGGCATGTTCCTATGTTGGGGCAAGAAAGTCTTTGTAAAGACTCCATTTCCAGCAGAGAGAGCGGATGACAATATTTCCTATATTTTTCTGAGCTGCCTTTCTTCATCTTTCTTCTCAGCCTAGTTATAGATCTGGATAAGATCTAGATCTAGATAGATCTATGTCAGAGGGCAAGTTAACCAAGTGAGTAGATTCCAGGTTTTATTTTTCCGTAGCTTTATTTTATTGACTATTTGTTGTTTTACAATTTGTATTTTTTTTATTTTAGCATTTTGTAGAGGTTTTTGTAATAGCAAAATGTAGCTGTCTTCCCATCCCCTCTGTTGTGTTTTTTTTTTCCTTTATCAATAGAGGATGCAAGAGCAGTGAAATTCTCCTGAAAAGAAAACACTGCAGATTTTCCTCTTTTAACAGAAAAACAAGTGGAAGGGAGAAGCTGCCAGAATAAATGGGACACAAGCTAATTTTGTCTCTTCTGAGGTGGATGATTAGGAGATGAAATAGGTGCATTAAGCCTTGCAAAACAAGAAATCCAAAATGTTGGCCCTATCCATTCTGAGGTGATACTTGGAGTTATACTTAGTCCCCCATCTGGCCACACATGGTCTGCAGGCTGCATATTTTATATTCCTGATGTAGTTTAAAAGTAAAAAATAAAAATTAGTCCTTTCCTACCGCCCAGTTCTTTAGGGAAAGCAGATCATTTCAGAAGCACCTCTTTCTTCCTATTATTCCTGTAGAGCTTTGCCCATTATGTTATCAGTTTCATAATCCAGTATCAAAGGACCTGATCTAGATTAATTTCATCTCATATAAATAGTTTGCACCTTCTTCTATCAGCATTATATTCAGCAATGTGTGGAGGTATCACTGTGTGAAAGACCCAACATCAAAGCGGTCAGAGAAGTATAACGAGTTTGAAAGAAAATAACATAATGTTGTATATCCCTTTGTTGAAGTGGTCATACAGGCAGAATATATCACCTGCATAGATTTGTCCCTTGTATCGCTTTGCAAAGGTACTTGGACGTGATGATGCTTCTAACAGTGCTAAGAGGAGCAAACGATGCAATTTCACCGTTAGTCTTAAGCTTCAGGAAGTTAATTATTGATTATAGATCACATAATCTACAAACTGCTCCTTGTTGGGTGTGTTTTTGTGTGTATATGTGTATGGGTGTGTGTATATCTGTCTGACTATCTATCTACAGCAGAGCTTTCCAAACTCTGTGTCGCGACACAAAAGTGTGTCGCCACACACAGTCTGGTGTGTCGCCACACAACCCGGAAGCGCTGATCATCATCAGCGTTTCTGGGTTTTCCCGCGGCGACACACCAACTGCAGTGCGCAAAACCTGAAAGCGGCAGCAGCGCTTCCGGGTTTTTGTGCGCTGCCGCAAGGACGGCACTTCCAGGTTTTCCCGCGGCGACACACCAACGCCGGTTGGTGTGTCGCCGCGGGAAAAACTTTGGAAAGCCCTGATCTACAGTATCTATCTTGTGAGCTGCCCAGAGACAGTTGGAGTCAGGTGGTACCTAAATTGAATTAATTAAATGAATAAATAAGCAAATAAATATGTATGGGGCATTCCACCTTTTTCATACTTATTTACAGTGAGCATCTCTGTTTCAAACTGGTAAAAATAATTTCTTTGCTTAAGAACTTTAAAGATGACTGCACAGTTAAGTTCCTTTTTAAAAACATATTTCTTTAAGAAAATATTTATTTTCTGTAAGTCATGTGATGGTTTCCTTTTTTAAAAGTTTACATGATGGAATAATACTGGCTTGGTGAAATTGACTTATAACGGCCAAGGAGAAACATTAGAGCAGTTGTTCCCAAAACTGCCAGGACGTGCTGTGAGAAATCATAAAATCATAGAATGGAAGGGTTAGAAAGGACCTTGGAGATTATCTAATCCGACTTCCAGTGGGGGATTGGCAATTTTGAGATGTGTCTCCGCGAGCTCCAACGTTGACCTGGCAATATGGACTTTTTTGGGCTCAGGCAGGATTTCCTAGAGCCCAGAAGTGTTCTCTGGATTAAGTTGAACCCCAGGAATTACCCCATTTGTCCTCCGGACAGCTGGAAACAGCCAGAAGACCGCAAAAGAGCGCTTCGCGATCGACTGGTAAGCTAGCAGCTGGGAGGCAGGGATTGCCATCATTTCCTAAACCATGTTGAAGCCTTAAACGGACTCAAAAGCTGCCTACCCCCTTTCTAAAACACAATTTTTTTTCTTTTTTAAATTATTATTAAGGAGAGGCTCTTTGCAACAAAGAAATGCAGAATCTCTTGGTGGTTTTCATTACTCTTGGAAGTTATTAATTTGTTAATTTGGCTTTTTTCCCTAAATACATATTTTTTTCTCTCTTTTTTCTTTTTAAATTGTATTGTTGGATTTAAAGACTTTCGCCTGTTTACTGTTACTTTTTTCAAAGTATGAAGGATTACGAAAAAATTACCCACTTCGTTGAATTTGTGGAGATGAGCTTTGATCTATCTGCTTTCCCGTGAGAAACGGCTTTGTTTACCTTTATTTTTCCACCCCTGCTGATTAACACTTTCTTTCTGAAAGACAGCCTTTTGTCTAATATCCTGAGGCACTAGAGGGTGTCATAACGTTCCATGGAGGGATGTGGAAGATTTTAAAGATATTTTTAAGGAGCTGTACCTCAAGGTTACTTATGCTTTGGACCATCTCTTAGAAAGTTATTTGGAAAATAAGGTCCCGGTCTCAAAGAAAAAAATGAGGAGTAATGTCCCAAAGCCAAAAAGTGAAGGGAAGAAGATTCACCTCTGGAATGTTAATTTTGAAGAAGGAAAAGCTTTGGGTGTAAAAGGAACGAAAATGGCTGCATTCTTGGAATATCAAGATCAAAGACAAGATTTAAGCCTCAAGGGACGGAAGGTCCTAGAAGATGAGTTGGACTTTACAAGGCAAGTCGAGGATTGCAAGGAGAAAGACTTGTGTGTAACAGATATATAAATCCCTTAGTTTACTTTGAAGTGGGTTAACTGTTTAATTGTGTTTATTAGGATGGTCTTTTAGACAGATGTTTCTGCTTTTGGGATAATGAATTTACCTTGGGTAAAAGGATATTAATAAGGTTATTGTTTAAATATGTAATTGTGGAGATATAATATTTAACTATATAAATACTTTTTTGTTTATTCATTCAGTCGCTTCCGACTCTTCGTGACTTCATGGACCAGCCGACGCCAGAGCTTCCTGTTGGCCATCATCATCCCCAGCTCCCCCCACAGTCGAGTCCGTCACCTCCAGAATATCATCCATCCATCTTGCCCTTGGTCGGCCCCTCTTCCTTTGGCCTTCCACTTTCCCTAGCATCAGCATCTTCTCCAGGGAATCCTGTCTTCTCATTATGTGGCCGAAGTACTTCAGTTTTGCCTTGAATATCATTCCCTCAAGTGAGCAGTCTGGCTTTATTTCCTGGAGTATGGACTGGTTTGATCTTCTTGCAGTCCAAGGCACTCAGAATTTTCCTCCAACACCACAGTTCAGAAGCATTTACCTTCCTTCGCTCAGCCTTCCTTATGGTCCAGCTCTCGCAGCCATAGGTTACTACGGGGAATACCATTGCTTTAACTATGCGGACCTTTGTTGCCAGTGTGATGTATCTGCTCTTAACTATTTTATCAAGATTTGCCATTGCTCTCCTCCCAAGAAGTAGACATCTTCTGATTTCCTGGCTGCAGTTAGCATCTGCAGTAATCTTTGCGCTTAGAAATACAAAGTCTGTCACTGCCTCCACTTTTTCTCCCTCTATTTGCCAGTTATCAATCAAGCTGGTTGCCATAATCTTGGTTTTTTTGAGGTTTAACTGCAACCCAGCTTTTGCACTTTCTTCTTTCACCTTCGTCATAAGGCTCCTCAGCTCCTCCTCGCTTTCAGCCATCAAAGTGGTATCATCTGCATATCTGAGATTGTTAATGTTTCTTCCAGCAATTTTAACTCCAGCCTTGGATTCATCAAGCCCAGCACATCGCATGATGTGTTCTGCATACAGGTTGAATAGGTAGGATGAGAGTATACAACCCTGCCGTACTCCTTTCCCAATCTTAAACCAGTCTGTTGTTCCGTGCTCTGTTCTTACCGTTGCTACTTGGTCGTTATACAGATTCCTCAGGAGGCAGACAAGATGACTTGGTATCCCCATACCACCAAGAACTTGCCACAATTTGTTATGATCCACACAGTCAAAGGCTTTAGAATAGTCAATAAAACAGAAATAGATGTTTTTCTGAAACTCCCTGGCTTTCTCCATTATCCAGCGGATATTGGCTTTGACGGCAATTTTCTACACCCAGCTTGTACATCTGGCAATTCTCGCTCCATGAATTGCTGGAGTCTACCTTGCAAGATCTTGAGCATTACCTTACTGGCATGTGAAATAAGTGCCACTGTTCGATAGTTTGAACATTCTTTAGCGTTTCCTTTTTTTGGTATGGGGATATAAGTTGATTTTTTTCCAATCTGATGGCCATTCTTGTGTTTTCCAAATTTGCTGGCATATGGCATGCATCACCTTGACAGCATCATCTTGCAAGATTTTAAACAGTTCAGCTGGGATACCATCGTCTCCTGCTGCCTTGTTATTAGCAATGCTTCTTAAGGCCCATTCAACCTCACTCTTCAGGATGTCTGGCTCTAACTCACTGACCACACCGTCAGAGCTATCCCCGATATTATTATCCTTCCTGTACAGATCTTCCGTATATTCTTGCCACCTTTTCTTGATCTCTTCTGCTTCTGTTAGGTCCTTGCCATCTTTGTTTTTGATCATACCCATTTTTGCCTGGAATTTACCTCCGATGTTTCTAATTTTCTGGAAGAGGTCTCTTGTCCTTCCTATTCTATTGTCTTATTCCACTTCCGTACATTGCTTGTTTAAAAATAATTCTTTATCTCTTCTGGCTAACCTCTGGAATTTTGCATTTAATTGGGCATATCTCCCCCTATCACTGTTGCCTTTTGCTTTCCTTCTTTCTTGGGCTACTTCCAGTGTCTCAGCAGACAGCCATCTTGCCTTCTTGGTTTTCTTTTTCTTTGGGACGTTTTTTGTTGCTGTCTCCTGAATAATGTTGCGAACTTCTGTCCATAGTTCTTCCGGGACCCTATCTACTAAATCTAGTCCCTTAAATCTATTCTTCACCTCCACTGCATATTCATTAGGAATGTTAGTGAGCTCATATCTAACTGATCTGTGGGTCTTCCCTATTCTCTCTAGTCTGATTCTAAATTGTGCAATAAGAAGTTTGTGATCTGAACTGCTGTCAGCTCCAGGTCTTGTTTTTACCGACTGTATAGATGTCCGCCACCTTTGGCTGCAAAGGATGTAGTCAATCTGATTTCTTACTCTTGAACTAGAGTAAAAGACTGATATTGACTTATTTATATCTTTGTTGTAGAAATTTGGAAGTTAGTATGTATGTATTATATAGTATGTAGTAGTCTTTGTTTGTATTTTCACTTTTTAGTCCCTTTTTTCTCTTGTAGTATACTTTATTTCATTTCTTGTAGTTTTATGTATTTGTTGAAAGACTTAATAAAGTTTTATTAAAAGGAGATTATCTAGTCCAATGTCTGGCCAGTGCAGGAATCCACCACTACAGGATCTCTGAGAGATGACCATCCAGTATAAACATCTCTAGTGAAAGAGAGTCCACCACTCCCTGAGGTAATCTGTTCCATTGTTGAACAGCTTTTACAGTTAGAAATTTACTCCTGATGTCCTACCAGAATAATTTTCATGTAAATGGAACCTCTTTCTTGTCCTGAAATAACTCTGAACAAATCTGCCCATCTTCTACATAACAGTCCTTCAGATACTCAGAAAGCTATGAAGTCTTCTGTCCTCTAAGCTGAACATACCCAGTGCCTTCTCATAAGTATTTTCATCAAGGTGCCTTATCACCTTGAACTCCCTCTTCTGGACATACTCCAATTTGCCAGTCTACTTCCTAAAATATGGTTCCCAGAACTGGATGCAATATTCTAGGTGTGGTTTTACCAATGCAGAATAGACAGGAGAAATCTCTTCTTTTGAACTTGAGACTTTACTTCAGCTGATGCAGTCTAGGAATGCATTTGCTTTTTTGGCAGTTGTATAACATCATTGGCTTATGTTCATCTTATAATCCACTAAGACACCTAGATCTTTTTCACATTATTGCTGTCCAGTATGGTTCCCCCCATCAATTTTACACTTATGCCTTTAATTTTTCCTATCCAAATATAGGACTTTGCATTTGTCCCTGTTGAAATTGATGTTTCTTTCTGCCCACTGTTTTAGCTTGTCAAGATCTTCTTGAATTTTGGTACTGTCCTTTAAAGTACTTCCCATCCACCCCATCATTGTGTTATCTACAGATTTGATGTTCACATTTTCTAACCCCTTGTGCAAGTAATTTATAAATATGTTGAACTAGTACATCACTTAGCACTTCCCTCCAGCTTGATGCAGACCCATTGATGTACACTTGTTGGATACAATTGTTCAACCAGTTCTGTACCCATCTACAGGTAGTCCTTGGTTAACGGCTATTCGTTCAGTGACCGTTTGAAGTTACGATGGTGCTGAACAAGCAGTACTTACAACCAGTCCTTGAACTTCCGACCGTCGCAGCACCCCACAGTCATGTGATCGCGATCCAGGCACTTGGCACCCAGCTCACACTTACGACAGTTGCAGAATCCCACAATTACGTGATTGCCATTCGTGACCTTCCCTGCCAGCTTCCCACAAGCAAAGTCAGCAGGGAAGCCAGTAGGAAAGTTTGCAAGCTGCTCCTGCCGATTTTTCTCCTGAAAGAGCTGGCTATTTACCCAGGTCTTGGGATAGAGTTCCTGAGATTCCCCCATTTGTGATGTTTTATATTTGTTTTGTTGTTGGATTGCCATCTTGTGATTATTTTGTAGTTATTTTTTGTACTTGTTTTGGTTAATTTCTGTAATTTGTTGGGTTTTATTTTATTTTATTGCTGTGAGTTGCCTCAAATTGGTTGGCGTTGGACGGCTTCCAAATTGAATAAAGTTAATAAATATTCCTGCTGCACAATTTCCGTGGAAGTGGGTTTATCTCTGTGAAACGCTGTTCTGTGCTTCCTCTATTTCAGTCAAGACACACAGAGAATAGTGCCCTGTGGAGAAATAATAACAGATTTGCTTAAATCAGAGAGGTCATATTTATTCTTTCCCACTCTAGTTGAATCTGCCTCCCATCTTAATTCTGAGAAGAAGCAGCAAAGGTAGTGGAAACCAGATGAAACTAATGTAACAGTTTTTTTCAGACAGGACTTGGGAGTAAACAGAAACAGATTGAAAGAAGAGTAGCAGAATCATGTTGCTCTACAGAGTCTGTGAAATGGTTCCTATGGCAACAAAATGTCATGAAAAACAGAGCTGTAGTTATTGTACTTATGACACAAGAATTGGGTGGTTCAGCCCCTGGATCACCCTGACTGAGAGGTAGAAGCAGGGGAAGGGTTTAGCATCTGCTTTTAGCTAAGCAAAGGCAACCTGTCAGAATCCCATCTCTTCCATTTTGAAAATGAATGCCCACTGCAGAATACGTAGTTCTCTTTCCATGCAAGCCATCTGCAGCTGCAGTTTAATTCTGGCTTAGCGAGAGGGTTTTCTCTCCAAAATTATACATTCAGAATTTCTTCCCAAAACTTAAGGACTTTCTGCAAATATTTCTAATTTATACTGTAAGAACAAAGATTGAGAACATGGATTTGGGGACTGTAGCTTGAATCATGTCAACTGGATTTCTATTTTCTCAGTGGAAACGTTTCGCTCCTTATCCAAGGAGCTTCTTCAGTCTGAGCAAAGTTAGTAAGGGAATCCTTAAATATGTTTCTAGGTGGCTGTGTGACCTTACCCCTGGGGTCATGGTTATATTGAGATGTTATTTTAAGTCCTTTTATCATCTAAAGGAGGATCGTTAAGATCACCATGCTGCTGTTGAGCTTGTGAAATGGTCTTAATCTTCCTAGGCACAGAAGACAAAGCCAGGAGGAAGATGGGGGAGAGGTTGTGCCTGAGGCCCCCACCTCTATTCAAGGAAGGGTAAGGTCACACAGCTACCTAGAAACATATTTAAGGATTCCCTTACTAACTTTGCTCAGACTGAAGAAGCTCCTTGGATAAGGAGCGAAACGTTTCCACTGAGAAAATAGAAATCCAGTTGACATGATTCAAGCTACAGACAATTCCACCTGGATGACTGAGAACCTTCATAGACATGGATTTGGGGACTTTTATAATTTTCATTCTTGAATGCCTTACCTAGAATTGATTTTCTTATATGAATTTATGATGCAATTTTATATGAATACAAAGTTGGCCTGTGCATATATAACCACATAGAGCCATGCCCTGTCCCAAGCAATAATTATACTCCAGCATAAAGTTAGATTTGACTTTTAATCATTCTACGCTGCAATAATGTTTAAAAGTTTCAAGTTATCTTTCATGTGAAAATAGATGAGGTGACACTTACAAATATATAAACCAGATGGAATGTTGATAGAGAGTTTAATTATGCCTCTGTGGTGTGTGTATGTGTGTATCATAATGTTAAAGCACAAACTGAGGTTATGGAACGATAATCAGGTGCAACTGTAACCAAGATTTCTCATCTATCTTGGCTCCATGAACTTTGCAAAGGCGCTCTATGCTTCTCTTGTAGCTTTATATACTGAGATATTATTTTCAGCTATTCTTCTTTCAGAGGATGTTTTCAATGTCTCTCTTTCTGCCTTTGAATCTTTCTGATTTAAAAAGAATTCCAGGGTGTTTGTAGGATGTACTTTCAATTCATTGCTCTTGAAAGAAATCTGGAAGGCATGAAAAAGAAAAATATTGGTAGACATTGATGGGCATCATTTAGGGATGCCTGTGTTTATAACTGATTTTTAAGAACTATCAAGGTTCTCTCAGAACAGTGGCAGCACCTAGCTGATCGTAGTTGGTCTTGAACAAGCAGGGTCAGAGCTGGTTAAGTTTGTGGATGGGAAATCCCAAGCTAGACTGGGAAATTGAACACTATCCCAGAAGAAGACAGCAATAAAGCACTTCCACTTATCGTGGAACTTTACTAAACAGCAGAATTTCCCTTGTTGTTTTCTTGGCAACAACACAAAAACAACAAGGGAAATTATGCTGTTTAGTAAAGTTCCACGATAGCCAAGTTCTTAAGAATATTTTATGAAAGCTTGTGATCTATGAGGCCTTTGGTACTTCTTTTTAATATGGGATTAGGACTGTCAGTGCTTCAGATTCTTTTTGGAAGAAGTGCTTCAAAACATAGGACCATAAGCATAGCACTTATCTGCAACTCATTAAAGTAACCACTTCTGTTTTCAGGACCACAAAGCTGCAATGGAATCCTTTTTGCAGTAGTTGTGTGATTCTGTAAAAAAAATAAGAATACTTTAATGAGCTGCAGATAGGTGCTACATTCCCTTTCCAAGTTTTTGGAAGCATGTTTTCCCAACTAAATCTAAAGAATTGCCTAGCCTTAATTAATAGAGATGCACCATTTCTTTTTACTGTGTATGTTCTTTTAAGAAATGTAGTATTAAGCTTTGCAGACACAGTTCCTTCCTTCTACAATATGGCAGAAGAAGCATTGGTTTGATATGATTATAGGCAGATGTTCAGGAAATCAGTTGCAGATATGCATTCTTAATGAGCTAGAGTCATTTATCAAGCTACAGGACTTCTGAGTCCTCACAATGCATTATTTTTATCTCTTATGATGTTACTTGTCATCTGAGCTTCTTAAGATTGAGAAGGAATAGTTTTGGTTGTTGTTTTAAGCATCAACGGGATCTGCTCTGTGGAATGGTCCCTATACTTTTCACTATTTCACAAAAGAGAACATCTTAATGCCTGTTGTGACTCGTTTTTTCTCCCCGACCATTTAAGAGCGATGTTCTTGGCTTCATTTCATATTTTCTCTGGATGTCATTTTCTGTGTTTCTTATTTAGTCAGTAGTCAACCTGATCAGTGAATTGCAAGAACAGATGTGTAGACTACAACTGGAGATTAACAGTCAAATCCAGGAAAGAAAATCTGACAGTAGGAAGACAAGTGTGGAGGCACTTGGTTCTCAAGACAGCACTGAATTGGTGACAGAGTTCCCTTCACAGGAGAATTGCTTTCAGTGTGAAGTATGAAGGTCAAATAATAGCCTGAATCTATGCATTGTCCCCTTTTTTTTGGAGGAATAAACTAAACATTACTAACCAGAGTTTGCTGTGACCACTTGGCATGAATTGATGCTGCTTATACAGAATGCTGTGTTTCATAACAAAGTAAGAGGCAGGTTTTGCTTGTCTTGGCTTGGAGTTGGTGCAGTTGTAAATCAGTTTTATGTCCTACAACTCTACGTTATACTTAAAGGGATTTTGTTAAACTTTGTCAAAGCTAAAGAGCTGTGCTTGAAGTAGCAGTGGCTATTCCTAATATAAAATTGTAATGGTGAACCAACTTTGGGTGTATTCTGGCCTTATTTGTAAAACCCATTTTTACTATATGCAGGTAGTTTCAAATTATGGATTACAGTGTTACCCCTATGTTGTACTTAATGTCTAATTTCTTAACATCTGAAAATTTTAACATATGTCACCAAAGCAGAACTGTGCTGTGAATTGCAAAGGTCTGGTTAAATATCCCTTAGGGCAGCAGTCCCCAACCTTTTTAGCACCAGGGACCGGTTTTGTGGAAGACAATTTTTCCAGGGACCGGGGGGGGGATGGTTTCGGGGTGAAACCATTGGAAGTGGTAAATAAACTAATGGGCGGGCCACGCACAGACTAAAATAAGTGTCGGATTCTGACTTCTCATAAGGAGCGTGCAACCTAGATCCCTCGCATGTGCAGTTTACAGTAGGGTTCACGCTCCTATGAGAATCTAATGCCGCCGCTGATCTGATAGGAGGCGGAGCTCATACGAGCGATGGGGAGTGGCTGTAAATGCAGATGAAGCTTTGCTCGCTCGCCCACCGCTCACCTCCTGCTGTGCGGCCCGGTTCCTAACAGGCCACGGACCAGTACCAGTCCACGGCCCGGGTGTTGGGGACCCCTGCCTTAGGGATATTTGATGCTTCTTCTTAATTGCTTAGTTTGGTAAATCTGTTTTAATAATGTGTAATTAACAAAGAAAGCAAAAAATAATTGCAGACATAATCTGTTTTTTAAATTAGATTTTATAGTAATTAATGTGTTATTAAACACATTAAGTAATTTTAAAGGTTTATCTATAATATATTAGCATAATGTATCAAACTCATTGTTTGATGGACATGAGAAAATTACTGGCTGTGGGCCTCAATTTAAGACAATGAGCTTCAAAATGTTTTTAAATTATAGGCTTTCATTTATTTTGTACATTTTATTTAACAGAATCACATGAATAGGGCACAGGGAAGCCACTATAAAAGTCATGTATTGCTTTGTTTAAAACCCATAAATGTTAATTGCTTAACAATTAACACATCAGTTAGGGCATAGCTTTCCAAAGTGTGTGTCACAACACACCACTGTGTCGCCTGCGGTGTCTTGGTGTGTCACGCGCAAACCCGGAAGCGCTGATGGGGGGAACCGGAAGGAGCGGCACCCCCGCCAATCAGCCGCCGATTGGCGGGGGCACCACTCCTTCCGGTTCCCCCCATCAGTGCTTCCGGGTTTGCATGCGACACACCAGGACACTGCAGGCCACCGTTGCTGTGTGTCACCAACATGAAAAGTTTGGAAAGCTCTGAGTTAGGGCTATCTGGGTTTTGTAGAATAAACCTTCACTGTGTTTGATTAAAACCACTTTATATGTCAGGCTGAAAGCTACTTTAGATAAGCTCGTGGAATTCAACAGGAGAGGACTGACACTGGTATGCCTAACATAAGCTCATTTTAAGATTTATTACTAGCCCAGGGTTGTTCAAGCTGCAGTGTTATTTTCTGAAACTTGGAGAATCACATTTTGGACACATTTGTTTTACTCCTGCTGATTTCTTTAAAGTAATGCCTCTGCTTCTATCTATACTGTTGCCTTACATTAACTATATCATAGTAATTGGTTACCTAATATAGACTGAAAAACAAAACAAAGCTGAAAGAAACTGATCCAAAATATTATATATATTCTTTTCCCCATCAGATTAGATCAAGTAGGGACAATTTCCTCCAGGTCCCATCTATCCGAGAATGCCATCTGACAGGACCTAAGAAATAGGCAGTTTTTATTACTGCTTCTATGTGTAGGAACTCTCACGTTACATAGATCCAGTCTATCCCCTCCCTGGGTTTCAGGAGAATAGTTAAGACAGAGCTTTCCAAACTTTTCATGTTGGTGACACACTTTTTAGACATGCATCTTTTCGCGACACACTCTTACAGCAGGGCACAAGGCAGGCACTAGGACCTGCGTGGAATCACAGCAGGTTTGGAGGCAACAGGGCACAAGGCAGGCACTAGGACCTGCGCGGAATCACAGCAGGTTTGGAGGCAACAGGGCACAAGGCAGGCACTAGAACCTGCGTGGAATCACAGCAGGTTTGGAGGCATCAAGGCACAAGGCAGGCACTAGGACCTGCGTGGAATCACAGCAGGTTTGGAGGCAACAGGGCACAAGGCAGGCACTAGAACCTGCGTGGAATCACAGCAGGTTTGGAGGCATCAAGGCACAAGGCAGGCACTAGGACCTGCGTGGAATCACAGCAGGTTTGGAGGCAACAGGGCACAAGGCAGGCACTAGAACCTGCGTGGAATCACAGCAGGTTTGGAGGCAACAGGGCACAAGGCAGGCACTAGGACCTGCGTGGAATCACAGCAGGTTTGGAGGCAACAGGGCACAAGGCAGGCACTAGGACCTGCGTGGAATCACAGCAGGTTTGGAGGCAACAGGGCACAAGGCAGGCACTAGAACCTGCGTGGAATCACAGCAGGTTTGGAGGCAGCCAGGCACTAGGACCTATGCAGAATCCTGGCAGAGCTCGGAGGCAGCAGCAGCCGCGACACACCCAGACACTGCAGCCGACACACTAACGTGTCCCGACACACAGTTTGGAAAGCTCTGAGTTAAGACCTAGCTTTTCCATCTCACTCAGGGAGAAGGCATGTTATGTTGGGATATACTGGCAGAAGTTATCTTTTTGTAATTAAAGCTAAAAATTGAATTTGAAGTGACTTTATAGAATATTAAGAGAGAATACCAAACTCTCATAATTAATGAAAGGAGGTTAGGAATGGAAGTTTCTGGCTTATAAATAAAACAGCATAGTTGCCGCAAAAAATAGAACATTATATTCTGCTTCCCATGCTGCGGTGTTTCTTAAACTTTTTTCTCTCAGGACGCCTTCCCACTTTTAAAAATTATGGAGGACTCCAAAAGAGCTTTTGTTTGTATGGGTTATATTTATCAATATTTACCATATTAAAAATTAAAATTGACACATTTGCTGCTGCTATCGCTTCTCATGATTGTTTGATGGGATTTTAATATTGTATTATTTTTCAACATAGGCTGGCAAATAATTTTGATTTTGCTAACCCCTGAGAGGGTCTTGGGGGACCCCCAGGGGTCCTAGGACCAACTTTAATAAACACTGCCCTACTGCAGTCCTTAATATTTTCAGTCAAGTGGTTCTACCGTAACATAAATTAACCATGGAACATCTTTGCCATTGATAATAATGTTTACATGTGATTGATATAGAGATGATTGGATACATGAGTGAAACTGTAAATGCAGTGTCATTAAGAAGTATTTTTTAATCTCTCACTCCCTGCAGAATTTGTTACAGGAACTCAAACACCTGAAAATTAAGGTTGAAGAGCTAGAAAATGAAAGGACTCAATATGAATGGAAACTGAAAGCAACTAAAGTAAGCATCACAATCTAGAGCAGGGGTCGGCAAACTTTTTATGCCGGGAGCCATTTTGACATGCTCGTGCACATTTTGAAATGCTCGAGAGCCAGGGGGCAGGGTTGGCGGGCGGGGGCCAATTGCGTGGAAGGGGGCAGGGTTTGCGGGTGGGGGCCAATCACGTGGAAGGGGGCGGGTTTTGCGGGCGGGAGCCAATCACGTGGCTTATTGGGGCGGGTGGGAGGGCGAATCTGTTTGGTAGGGTCGGGGGTCCTCCTTGGCGAGCCCGGCCTCCAGAGCGGGGCATGTCTGGCTGGGCGGAGCGGGCGTGGGGGAGCCCCCCTGCCCGCCCCGCCCACTTGCCTCCCTCCACGAGGCCCCCCGCTGCCTTCCCGAGATCCAAGCTGGAGAGAAAGGGCGGCGTTGGGGCCACGCTACCGCCACTCGGTGCGGGTGGGGCTGCCGCTTCCGCCCACCCACATCGAGTCAAGGAAATGATGGGGGGCGGGAAACGAGGCGGGCGGCGACGACAAGCGGTGCACTTCAGGGGAGCCGCCGCCGCTGGGTGGGTCCCCTCAGGGCGGGCGGAGGCAGGCGGGCAGCCGTTCTTCCTTCTCTCCCGCCGGCGGAGGAGGAGGCCTGGGCCGCCCGCTTGCCTGCCCGCTTGCCTCCCTCCGCGAGGCCCCCCGCTGCCTTCCCGGGATCCAAGCTGGAGAGAAAGGGCGGCGGCGGGGCCGCGCTACCGCCACTCGGCGCAGGCGGGGCTGCCGCTTCCGCCCGCCCGCGTCGAGTCAAGGAAATGATGGGGGTGGGAAACGAGGCGGGCGGCGACGACAAGCGGCGCGCTTCAGGGGAGCCACCGCCGCCGCCGGGTGGGTCCCCTCAGGGCGGGCGGAGGCAGGCGGGCAGCCGCTCCTCCTTCTCTCCCGCCCGCCCGCTTGCCTGCCTGCTTGCTTCCCTCCGCGAGGCCCCGTGCGCTCTCTTTCTCCGGACCGAGGCGGTCTCCTCCCGATCCCTTGCAGCCGAGCCTCGAGAGGGCGAGAAAGCCCCGACACTGCCCCGCGGACCTCTCCAGCACGCCTGGATCCCGGGAAGGCAGCGGGGGGGCTCGCGGAGGGAGGCAAGCAGGCGGGCAGGCGGCCCAGGCCTCCGCCGCCAGGCCCGCCCCCCTCAGTGCCTGTGCGGCTCCCCCGCGCCCTCCCACCCGCCCCAATAAGCCACGGCAGGGAGGCGCTGCTGGCCCGGGACGCGGCGCTGTCGGAGGCGGCGCAGGAGCGGCTGCAGGGGCTGCTGCGGCTGGAGATGGCGCTGCTCCGCGGCATCCAGGTGCTGGGCGAGGGCGCGGGCCCGGGACGCGAGCGGCAGGGCAGCGCAGGGGGCCTGGCCGGGGCGGTGGCGGCGGGGGGACGGAGCCGGCGGAGGTTTGCCGGGCGGCAGGACAGGGCGGGCGGCGCTGCTGGGGCTGGTGGTGGAGCTGGAGGGAGCAGAGGGACCAGGCATTCCCGTGGGCCCCATCAATCCCCCCACCCCGCCGTTCGGCGTCCTCTCCCCCTGCTAACCCGAACCCTGCGGCGGCCGGGGGAGCCGAGCCAGGCTCGGACTGGAGGCGGCCAAGGGTAGAACAGGCGGCTCTTCGCCCTGCGCAGCCCTGCCGCTCGCGTCCCGGGCCCGCGCCCTCGCCCAGCACCTGGATGCCGCAGAGCAGCGCCATCTCCAGCCGCGGCAGCCCCTGCAGCCACTCCTGCACTCCTGCGACAGCGCCGCGTCCCGGGCCAGCAGCGCCTCCCTGCCGCGCCGGGCCTCGCTCAGTGCGAGAGCCAGGGGGCGGGGTTTGCGGGCGGGGGCCAATCACGTGGAAGGGGCGGGGATGAGTTCAGCTGCGGAAGAGCCACACTCAAGGGGCCAAAGAGCCGCATCTGGCTCGCGAGCCTCCATTTCCGACCCTTGATCTAGAGAAACATTCCAGGTTTGCCCTAGGAAAGATCTGGACCAAATACTCAATAATCTAATTTGAAATACTCTCTAGGATGTATATTCTCAATTCCAGGGGGTTGTAAAGTGCACTTCAGTTCTTCTTTTTGTTTTGTTTCTAAATTGGCCGACAAGAATGCTTTTGTGGGATATAGGGAAGCATCAGAAGGAAAATAAGGGAGGAAATACCCATGTGCAAAGGGGGAAAAAGTTTTTATGGAGCCTAAAACATTTTGCACAGACCTGTTCCTGAGAAACAGTCTTGCAGAATATTTCAGTCACTTAACACTGTTAGGATGAGTATTGGATTTATTTTGCTCTTAAATTGCTAGTTGCTAGAAGTTAAATCAAAGAAATGTCATAGAAAGAGAGGACATGTCAAAATATGTATGTATACGCGTACAATAATTTGTATGCCACCTACTGTATCTACCAGACTCTAGACCATGGTTCTCCAAAGTGGTTAATGGGACTATCCATTGTTGTTGTTGTTGTTATTTGTAGTACTGTTAGTTAAAGTAGCATTTATTAAATTATGTTCATATTCCCCGTTGGGGGAGATGGGCGGTTATATAAATTAATTAAATAAATAAATAATAAATGTTTGGGGGGTCGATGAACAATCTAAAACTTCATGAAGGGATCAATGAGCTGAAGAGTTTGGGGACCCCTTCTCTAGACCATATCCTAACAGTTGTTTTCAGTTGAAACAACTTTTCCACTTGTATGCAAAAGCCATTCCTCTCTCGAAACTCCTCTAGCCAAATATTTCCTACCTTTTAATTAAAAGCAATAGTTCATGTTGTGTAAAACCAGGATATATGTAGGATCATATATGGATCCATCATCTGGTCTTCTGATATCTTAAAAAAATAAAAGCAAGTGGGGGGCTTGTTTTGGTTTTTCTGATATTATTACAAGAAATAATTCACAGTGATTCTTTGTGTGTTGGTTCTTTGACAAGGGGTTAAGATAGAAGTAAAATTACTGTTTATCTGTTCTTTTAGGCTGAAATAGCACAGCTTCAAGAACAGTTAGCTCTAAAAGACTCAGAAATTGAACGATTACAGAGTCAAATCTCGAGGACATCAGCAAATAATGAAATTGCAGAAAGAGGTAATGGTGTTTGCTTATATTTCTGTTACTGCCAGCTGTTGTTAAGAATCATATGCAGACTGTTAGTATTTAAAATGAAGAATATAATAGATAGCCATTGTGCCAAAGAGAATGAAAACTGATTTTCTCAATTACCCATACAGCATTTCTGAGTTTATGAGTTGCATTCCCACATCCTGCTTTATTATCTATGTATTGTGTAACAGTTTTAATTGGTTTGCAGCAATTCAGGTGGAATTCCCACTGTAGTCTTGTTCTATACTAGGCAAGCTAAGAGTTTGCAGGAGATTGACTTGATCTCCGTATTCTGGGGAAGAGCATTATTTTCACTAACTACGTTATTATGTATTACAGCTTATACAAAACAATGGGCAACATTTATTAAACGTTATTCTTACTCTCTCTTACTGGCCAAACTGAATAGGCTTTATCCGTCAAGCACACAAGCAAATATATGTTTAGTGGGTGTGTTCCAGTAAGGATTGGAGAGGGTCTGTCAGAGATGCTCATCTGGATTCCTGCACTGAGTCAGGGGTTGGACCTAGTGGTGTACATGGCCCTTTCCAACTTGATGATTTCATAATATTATACAATAATTATTCAGCCCTTAATTCTTCTACTAGATCAAATGTGGGTGACTGAATCTTTGTTCTCCTATTGTATGGGCAGTAAAATGGAATCACTGGTGGTTTCCCACAGATAAATGACTATTTTTAGATTAATTTTTTCAAAGATGTCTTGAGACACACTAGGAATTGCATTACTTATTAAATGGACAGGAGGTCTAGTACTGGTTTTAGTTATGCATAATGTTTTTGCATGTTGTATTATAATATTAATAAGGTATTAATATTAATAATATTAAGATAATAATAATAAGATCTGGAGCCAGTTTGGTCTAGTGGTTAAGGCAATGGGCTAGAAACCAGGAGTCTGTGATTTCTAGTCCCGCCTTAGGCATGAAAGCCGGCTGGGTGACCTTGGGCCAGTCCCTCTCTCTCAGCCCAACTCACCTCATAGGGTTGTTGTTGTGGGGAAAATAGGAGGAGGAAGGAGTATTAGGTATGTTCGCCGCCTTGAGTTATTTATAAAAATAATAAAGGTGGGATTAAAAATAAATAAATAAATACGCCCTTTCCTAGATCAGGAGTCCCTCCATACAGTCACTCATACCCTGGTCATCTCTCACATAGATTACTGCAATGCGCTCTACATGGGGCTACCCTTGAAGAGTATCCAGAAGCTTCAACTGGTCCAAAACGCGGCTGCGCGTGCAGTTATGGGTGCCCCTAGATCGGCCCATGTGACACCTCTGTTACGCCAGCTGCACTGGGTGCCAGTGTGCTTCCGGGTGCAATTCAAGGTGTTGGTTATGACCTTTAAAGCCCTACATGGCATGGGACCAGGCTACCTGAGGGACCGTCTCATCCCCATGACTTCAAACCGTCCCACTCTATCATGTAGAGAGGGCATGCTTCGGACCCCGTCGTCAAGGGAGTGTCACTTGGCGGGGTCCAGAAGGCGAGCCTTTTCCGTGGTGGCACCCACTCTTTGGAACATTCTGCCCCCGGAGGTGAGACAGGCCCCATTGCTCCTATCCTTCTGGAAGAATTTAAAGACCTGGCTGTGCCGCCTCGCATGGTATGGGAATGGGAATAGTTCCTCTTGGGGATGGCTAGTGCCATAGAGCCCTTTTAAAGAGAACCATCTATCGCCTTTTGGATTTTTATATTTAATGTATTAGTTCTGTAATGTATTTTAAATTGTAGTTACTTTTAAAGATTTTAAATTGTTGTACTGTAAACCGCCCAGAGTCCCCCTCGGGGGAGATGGAGCGGTAATACAAGTTAATATATATATATATATATATGAATGAATGAATGAATGAATGAATGAATGAATGAATGAATGAATGAATGAATGAATGAATGAATTACTAGATTTGAATATTTGTCTAAAAATTGCTAGAAATGCTAGCAAATACGCTTGTTTTTGAAGACCACTGAACTGTCTGTGGATTCCAAAAGAAGGAGGGCCTATGCATTTTAAGTGGCTTAACTCCTTTCATAATCATTCTTACCTCCTTTTGAAAACAGAAAGATATCTGTAATGTCAAGTATATCTTTTATTTCTGGATGCATATTTTGATGGAATTACATATAGTTATCTCCTCTGTTTTTTTCCTGCATTCTTCATTGATTTTTTCCATTTCCTGTCATAGAGGACGTTTCTGAGAGAAGGCTAAAAGAAAAACGTAAGCCCAGAGATTTCACTTTCTTGCCTTTCAAACACAAATTGCAGCTAAAATATATTTCTGCAGCAGTGAACATTAATTTATAATTTGCTGCTAAATCATAATGTGAATATATGTGAATAACTCACTGTTTAAAGCAACCAGACAGCTATCTGAATGATATAAATACTAGTAGTCCTCAAGTTACGATGGTAATTGGGCCGGAATTTCTGTCACTAAACAATGCGGTCATAAAGTACAATGTCACTTGACCTCATCACTTAGTGATGGCAATCCTGGCAGTCCCCATTGTGGTCGTTAACCAAATCCCGCCAGTCGTTAGGCAAGGACCCACCCCGATCCAAGCCATTCCCAGCTTGGTCCCTCCCAGCCATGAGCATCAGTAAGGTAAGGGACTGCCTCCTCTGCCTCCTCTTCAACTCCCCCCACCTGCCTATTTTGCCCCCATCTCTGCCCTTTTGGCCACCCTGCACAGTAGCACTCCTCAGCGGTAGCGCTGGGGCTGAAGTAGAGGCCTGGAGCCTTCAGCAGTCTCCGCCAGCTGCCACTGCCCCTGGGTCTCTACTTCAGCCCCAGCACTGCCGTCCGGGAGTGTCACCTCAAGCCTCAAGCCCTGCGCCACGGCCAGCTACCCCAACACCAGGGCACACAGCCCCAGCCGCCCCACCACCCTGTGCTCTGCAGGCCCTGCTGCACCCAGCTGACCGTTGCCATCTTCCTCCCACTGCTGACGAGGCGTGCCCAGCCTGGCCCTATGCAAAGCAGCTGCTGGCCACACCAGGCCTTCTTCCCGAGGCCGCTTGCACCATTGTCCAAATAGCACGTGCTGTCCTCGCGATGCTTTGGAAAGCCTTTGGAAAGCTTCAGAGGCCTTCTGAAACATCGCAAGAATGGTGTGCGCTATTTGGAGAATGGCACGAGCGGCCTCGGGAAGAAGGCCTGGCATGGCCTCACATAGGGCCAGGCTGGGCGCGCCTCGTCAGTAGTGGGAGGAAGACAGCAAAGGTCAGCTGGGTGCGGCAGGGCCTGCGGAGCACAGAGTGACAGGGGTGACTGGAGCTTTGTGCTATGGTGCTGGGGTGGCTGGCCACGATGCAGAGCTTGAGGTGGCACTCCTCGGCAGTGGTGGCAACCCCCGGGACTGAAATAGGGGCCATGGGGTGGTGGCAGCCAGCTGAGACTGCCGAAGGCCCCGGGCCTCAACTTCAGCCCCAGCACTGCCACCACCACCAAGGAGTGCCTGCAGGGCGGCCACAACGGCAGAGATCGGGGGGGAGTTAGGTGAGGGGAGTTAAAGCGAGCCTGTGGTCACAAGTGCAGGCAGGCTGCCAAGTGCCCAAATTTTGATCACATGACTGTGGGGGCGCTTCAGCGGCTGTAACTTCAGGGACTGGGCGTAAGTACCATTAGTTCAGTGCTGACATAACTTCGAATGGTCACTGAACTGAGGTCATTAAGCAAGGACTACCTGTACTTTGAGATTTGTGTTATAGATAACATTTTTGTTGTTTGTATTATCTGACAAAAAATAAATCTCAGTTTGGAATTAGATAACATTACACTTTTAAATAGGCTCTGTCAAGGTCAATAAACTCCAGTATAAGCTCTTTATAGTTACATTTTGAGTAACTAAAATGCTATAGCTTAATTACATCCTGTTGATTTCAGTGGTTTTACTCTTAATAAAGTCTGGGTCTAATCCATTGACATAAATGAGAAATATTTTTAAGGGCTTTTCTACAGCAGGTAACAATACCCAACAGATCTTGGCAGATTTTGAAAAAGCTAAGCAACATCAGACCTGATTATTACTTGGACAGTAGACATCAAGGTTGTAGGATGGACTGGATAGTTGAAAAAGCATCTTGGAATGCAAACCACTATTGTATTGTTGCAGAGAAAACCACATAGAACTGTAATCACCAGGAATTAAGCAAAACTCAAGGACTTCTTTCCTTTTTATTTCCATTACTCATCCAGCTTTTATGGTTTTGTAAAAGGGGTTAATTTATAATACGAATTGACCTTTTAAAAAATTTTGCTTGTATTATTAACCAGAGAGCCAGTTTGGTGTAGTGGTTGAGGCATCAGGCTAGAAACCTGGAGACCATGAGCTCTAGTCCTGCCTTAGGCACAAAGCCAGCTCGGTGACCTTGGGCCAGTCACTTTCTCTCAGCCCTAGAAAGGAGGCAATGGCAAACCACTTCCAAAAAACCTTGCCAAGAAAACTGCAGGGACTTGTCCAGGCAGTCTCCGAGAATCAGACACGATTGAATGGAGAATGAATGAATGAATGAATGAATGAATGAATGAATGAATGAAGTAAACCACTGTTAGGAGGAGAGTTCTTAAATATTAAAAGACCTTGACGTGACTCTTTTAGAAGTTTAATAATCATAACCGCCCAGAGTTCCCCATTGGGGGAGATGGGGGGGGGTGATATAAATTTAAATAATAAATAAATAAAATAAAATAAATAATGAAAATGTAATCAAAAGTCTCTAAACACAAAATGCACAATTTTTTTCTGTCTGGTTACTGCACATTGCATGCAATTTTGTATGGCTTTGTCCTTTTCCCCCCACGCTGTATCTATGTCAACCTTAATTTTAATATGCAATTTAAAAAAATACTAATTGTTCTACTCTCGTCAGTATACTTTACAAAACTTTGTAAATAATTAGAATTAATAATCCAATTTTTTTGCATGAAACTATAAATGATATTTCCTCCTTACCCTACTAATATTTGTGGGTAGCACTCATTCTTTCTTTGTACTTTCCTTGTGTGTCACATTGCCATCTTTGCAAATTATTCCTTTGAAACTTAAATAAATCGAGTCATTTTGCATTACAAAAACCCCTAGGATTTGTAAAATGTCCATTTAAAATTGCTCAGAATTGTTTGGGCAGATACGATAATCAAATCCATTTTTATATCATCAGCTATATCTTTTTCCAAAAATGTATTGCTAGCGATTTCATGTCTGCAGTGAAGAATCATCCATCCAGATAGTGGCACTTAAAATACTCGAACCACTTATCCACAGCTCTCGAGGTTTTATCTTTGAAGAGTGGTTAAGCTGCTCTAATACAGAAAATCACCTCAGAGTAATTCGAACATAAAAAACCGAGATAATTAACCCAAATTTTACATATAGACTACAGGTAGTCTTCAATTTACGATCAAAATTGGGATCGGAACTTTGATTGCTAAACAATGTGGTCATTAAGTGAGGCATCATGTGACCATGCCCAATTTTATGACCTCCTTTGCCGTGGTCATTAAGTGAATCACATGGTCGTTAAGTGAATCCAGCTTCGCCCATTGATTTTGCTTGTTGGAAACCAGCTGGGATGGTCACAAATGGCAGTCATGTGACCCCGGGATGCTGCAACTGTCGTAAATACATGCTGGTTGCGAAGCACCCGAATTTTGATCACATGACCGCGGGGAAACTGTGATGGTTGTAAGTGCGAAAACTGGTTGTAAGTCACTTTTTTCAGCACTGTCGTAACTTTGAACAGTCGCTAAATGAATGGTCGTAAGTCAAGAACTACCTGTATAACAGGGCAACCAAATCCAGCTGCAAAAATGCAGGCAGCCACTAGCAAAGAGGTAGTTTTCTGTTTCTCTTTGCTACCATCTAGTGGCTGCCTGCATTCTTGCAACCCAGTCAGGAAGAAGGCCATGAAGTTGTCCCACATTAAAAGAAACACACACAAAGATCTTATATTTTAGTAAGACTATAGTAAAACATTTTTATAGTGTGTTGTGAATAGCTCTTGCACAACAAGACTTCACTTTTCCTAAAACTCCTTTAAGCAGATTAGAGAAAAGAAGATGCAGTGGAACACTTGCTACCATTTTTCTCTTGAATGGCATTACTGGATTTTCTTCCAAGGAGTTTTGTATCATTTAGTAAAACAGAAAGAGGCAGTTATCATTAGAAACAGGGAAGAAGAACAAAATCCAAACTTTATAAACATCTTTGTCATTTCGAGTGATGTTTTAAGCAGTTTTAAAAAGATGGATTGATTTTTATTTTTTTTTGTCAACAGGTAAATTACTTTGGGTTTAAAACTTTCCATCTTGTTAGAAGAAGTATTTAAAATATTGCTACTTTGTGTTGCAGATTTACTTTTTAATAAGCAACTAGTTTCTGCAATCCATAGAAATTCGCCTATGTACAAACACAAATATGTGTATACTTAAAGATTCAAGACTTTGAACCTTTCACTAGTTGTACAAATTCTAGGCTAATTATTTTTCCTGTTATGCTTTTTATTTTCTGTTGTGTTTTCATTAACTTGAATGTTGTATAGAAATCCAGAAAGCAGAAAACTTTTCCACATTCTCCTCCCTAGTGTAGCTGCCTAAACTTCCCACTTCCACCAAAAGACTGAGTCTAGGGAAGAAGGCTTCTACAGGGTGGAATTGGGAAAAAAGGCTAGACGCCATTCCTTTTTAAAACATCACTAATCGTGCTGGAAGAGTGTGGAAGAGGAACAAAAACTGAAACCTTCAAAGAGACATGTACATTTGATAAAACCTGGGAAACTAGTACACAAGAACTATTTTCCATCTGCATAACATTTAAATGGGAAGAGGGGCAATGAAGGTACTCTAGCTATCGCAGTTCACTAAATCATTTTGTGCACCATTCTGGTAGGTCATACTGTATGAATATTGTTTCTGTTTTTAGACCAAGAGGTCCAGCGTTTGAAAGTAGGAATGGAATCGTTATTAGCTGCAAATCAGGAAAAGGTGAGAAAGTCTTTTTTTGGGGGGGGAGGAAGGTAATGTTAATAGATGATCTGTTTCACTTCCAGCTCCATCTGCCGTTGTGCTTTTGAGTTACAGAGCTGAACTATAGAATGCTCTGCTCCAACTTTCCTATCTGGTCTGAAGACGTCAGCCTTACCAGGTAGACCAGACAGGAAACTGGACCAGATAAGCTAATTACACTTTATTGTAAGGCTACATTAACAGAATCTTGTAAGTCTGAAGTACACTTCTTCTGCCATCACCTTTACAGCTCGAAAAGCTAGGGAGGGTCCCTTCTGAGCCTCTTGCCCCACCGACTGTGCAGCTGCAGGCTATGCTGTCTCTTATCTGACCGTTCCTTAGGCAGCATCCCTTCGCCCCTTCTCCCAAGGTCTTTCCCACATACCATTACAGAAGAACAAGCCCAACTATTTAAAAGGGAGATGTTAAGAGGAAAAAAAATACCCTCCTTGCTCTGGAATACCCTTTCCATTTCCACCCTACATTTTTCCACCCCTTTTGAACTGAAAGATGCTGGCTATCATATGTAATAGGTGATCATGTAGCAATTAAAATTGCTATTTACTGTTACAGAATTTTCTCCCAAATCTAACTGGCCTTATGTTTACGAGTCCCACGTATGGACAGACAGTTTCCTTTCTCACTCCTCTCTGAGCACATGCCCAAACTTCTTCCACTTGTTTTGATCAACAGCTCACAAGCAGCTGCAGCTAAGCATCCTTGCCTATACCCTCACTCATCCTCATCTCTCTCACTCTCTCATTGCTAGAACTGGCCAAGCCCAATCCAACAGAAGGGAAGCTCTTATGTGGATCAAAAGCATGCAGCTTGCACCTTCTCTTTTTAAAGATTTTATATTTGCACTGCTGTGCAAAATCTCACCGTGCCCTATGCTAATTGGTTAATTCGTGCTCGTTGCTTTATTTCTTTGGCCAGCTTCCTCATTCCTTAGGTATCTGCTCTGCCTCCCTGTTCCTCCTTGGAATTTATCCCTGATGCACTCATTTTGAGATATGGTTTCTGGCTTTGTATAATGGTACTGGCTTTTCACTGCCTGTTATTTCCTTATGCTGGCTCTAGCCTTCCAGAATTTTTTATTTTTAATTATTACAATGTCTTAATCTTTTATTATAGTTATTCTATTTTTTCTTATATTTTATATTTTGTGGAATATAGAATATATTCAAGCCTTAGCTGGGGGAAAAAGGGAACTGAGAGAAAAAGTACTGTGTGTTCGTATAAACCAATTAGACTGGTATGTCTTTGAGGAATGTGTGGCATAGGAAGGATGATAGATATTTTTGTATTAATTTACAGGCTGATGTGTCTTCATGCAACAGTAATATGACTTTTAAAACAAATACCGTGTATATCATTTTGCATTCTAATACTTGTAGGTAGAGAATGTTGCAAGAGGCCTCACATGGTGTCCCATTAACCAATGGGATGTTATTTACAGCAGAGGGAGTGGCAGAGGCAGACTGATGCAGATGTGTACTGTTGGAGAGGGTTGTGTAGTATTTCAGATTTGATTCAGAAGAGGATGTGCAGAATGCATGGAGCACAAATGCAGCACCCATCTGCTACTCCTTGAAGCAACCATACCTTTTGTCAAGATTGCAGAGCTGCCACATGGACACTTCCACACCTGCCATAGAGTCTTGGGAACATACAGGGTTACTTTAATGAGACTCTTGCATTCCAAAGCAATTCTTCCAAATCAAATCCAGAACATTGCACAGGTAGTCCTTGGCTAACAACAGCAATTGGGACCGGAATTGCTGTCACTAAGCAATGCAGTCTTAAAGCACGACATCACGTGACTGCGCCACTTAGCAGTGGCAATTCCGGCACTCCTGATTGCCATCGTTAAGTGAATCACCGTGGGTCATTAAATGAGGATGTCATATGTGCCAGAGTCCCCCTAGGGGGAGATGGAGCGGTGATATAAATCGAATTATAATTTAAATTTTTTTAAAAAAATATGCGACCTCCTGCCATCTTCCCCATTGTCTTTGCTTGTCAGAAGCCGGCAAAGAAGTCGGCAATGGTGACCACGGGACACTGATGTCGTAATCGCTAGTACCACTCGTTCAGCGCCATCACAAGTTTGAACTGTCGCTGAATGAGTGGTCGTTAACTGAGGACCACCTGTATTAAAAACTTATCTTTTTAGCAGTGAAGGAAATAGAGTGAAATCTTATTCTAGTGTAATTTTAAATAATGCTGTGTTTGACCTAACTTACTTTCTATTGCACAATCACAAGTGGTTATATTTCTAATTATTTCTCTCTTCTCAGTCCCTTACCTGGACTGTTCAATTGGATTGTTTTTACACAGCAAATTGACAGCTGCTTGCTGCACAGCTTTAAAAAATGTTTTCTATCAAGATGGTGTTACTGTAGTAAAGATGTTGTTGAAGGAGAAAATACAATTCTTCCATCAGCAATCAAATTTATTTTTTTAAATTGTTATGACAGTCTGATGATGACTTACAGTAGCATGTTATCTTGTTAAAATAATGAGTAAACGTGATTTTATTACTTTATTAGATATGTAAAGAAAAGAAAAGAAAAGAAAAGGCAGTCACCATAAAAGTGAGATGAAAAAAACTATACACATTTTATCAAATGTGCCTGCAAAATGGTCCTATGATTTGCTTTTTACAAGCAAGAAAATGAACATCTAAGTAGTTTTCCAAATATCAAATTCTAGTGCCAGCAGTAGGAACATGATGCTTTTCCTTTGTATCTGCTAAAGTCCAACCTAGAGATATATACTGTAGCGTTATCTCTTGACAACAAGCCATCCCACAGAAACAACTTCAGGATTTTGAGGACTAGAAAAGATCTCACTCACCTAATGTTCCACTCAGCACAAACCAATTTCTGTATCTGATTATTTTGATACTCCTATAAATTCACTGTTGTTGCCTTTTCTTTGTAGGACCGTCGCATAGAAGAGTTAACCATTTTGCTAAGCCAGTACCGAAGGGTGAAAGAGATAATGATAGCAGTCCAAGGTATAAATAGTGACTGATATATTGGTTGGAAGGTCCTCAAAATGGTCTCATCTAATTTGATGACTAAGATTGATCTAATACTCAAAAGATGGCCTTGAGTTGCACACTGCCTTCATTACCAGCTCTTCTTCCCCAACAATCCTTTTTCTGCTTGCTCCGCAAAGTTATTTGACGTGTCCTTATATCATGTAAATATGCAACCATTATAATTCTCGAACATAAAATGATTCTTGGTCACTAAAGCTTTTAGTACAATCTAGAAGATTCTACTTCAAGCACTTCAACTAAGACTTGAGTCCTCTGCCTGGAATGCTAGGCAGAAAAGACCTTTTGAGTTCCAATACACTGCTGAACCATTTTTTCCCCTATGGGCAGTTGTAACTCTATGGCCATCTTGTGTTGAATGCAGTGTGATAACCTCTGTATTTATTATGTAATCATATGCCATTCATCAGTAGATTGCAGTGTCAATGTGGGAGAAGTAAGAGAAGGTTAAAGGGTTGTTTTTTTTTGCTCTATTATTTGTGTTTATAGCAGGAGCACATAGCATAATATTGATGTAGAGCTACAATCTACAAGCTACTATATAGAATTACAGTTGGGGGAAAACACAACCTATTTCCAGTTCCTTTAAAAAATGAATAGACTGATAAATGCTTGTGCAGTTGTTTCAGAGAGAAAGTTTTAAAATAAAAAGATTATGTAGTCGTTTACTGCAGTGTAATATAAAAAGTAAAAGAAAGCAAGATGGCTTGCTGCTGATAATGTTGAAAATAGCTGAAGAAAGGCTGAATTCAAAAGGCAACAGAGACAGAGGAAATGTTGCCCAGCTAAGTGCTGAGTTAAATAAGAACAGACAAGGAATTACAGCTAAACAAGCACTGCAAAGAGAGTGAGGATAGCACTTGAATGGGAAGGACAAGAGATTTATTTAAGAAAATTAAGAGAACTTTTTATGCAAATATGAGAATGCAAAGATCTCCTGAAGGAAGAAGAAAAGTAGGTTCAAATATTTGGAGGAACTATGCAAAAAAGATGCTGAAACTGATGATACATAGAAAGGTTGGATCACTGAACTAGAGCCAGACATTCTGGAAAGTGAGTTAAATGGGCCCTAGAAAATATTGCTAACAGTAAAGCTGCAGGCGTTGATGAAATACCAGCAGAGCTGTTTATATTCTCACAAGATGATGCAGTCAAAATACTATTTGCAGTTTGTAAGCAGGTCTGGAAAACATAGCAGCAGTCAAGGAAATGGGAAAAAATGAATTTATATTCTAATACCAAAATAGGGCAATCCTAAGAATTTTTCAAACTACTAAATGATTGCACTTATCTCACATGCTAATGTTCAAGAGTCTGCAATCCAGATTTCAATAGTTCATGGAATAAGAACTGCAAGGTTAGACAAGCTACATTCAAAAGAGACTGAGAAGCCTGAATTCACATTGGTAGCAACTAGTGGATAATGGAGAAGGCAAGGGAGTTCCAAAAAGGTGTCTGCTTTTCTTTTATTGATTATACAAAGGAAGACTTTGACCGTGTAGACCACAACAAATTGTGATGGCCCTTAAAACATCTGTACAAGTCCACCTCATCTACTTATTGATGCATTTGTATGGTGACCAGGAAGGAACAGTTATACTGGAAAATGTAGCAACTAAATGGTTCAGTGCCAAGGTTGTATGTTGTTGTTCAGTGTTCATTTGCTACTGATGTGTTGTCACCCAATGGACATCATTTCCCCAAGATTTCAGTAACTGTTTCTTTGAGTTCTTATCAGCTCACGTTTTGTCATTAGTGATAGTAAATTAGCATCCTTGTTTTCTGTCAGCCTTTTTTTCAACTTTCAATTTTTCAGGCGTCAGGGTTTTCTCCAGGGACTCCTGTGTTTGTATGATGTGTCCAAAGTATTTAAGATTTAGTTTCATTATTGGAGTTTCTAGCAAGCAATCTAGTTTTTCTTCATCTAGCATTGAACTGTTTGTTTTTGTTTCTGTTTTGCACTCCAGGGTATTTTCTCCAGAACAATTCAAAGGCAACAATTTTTCTTTGTTTAGCCTTTCTGATGGCCCAGCTTTCACAGTCATACAGTATACTGTAGTACCACTGGGAAAATCATGGCTCTGACAATATATACATTTGTCATCAGTGCAATGTCTCTGTGCTTTAATATTTTGTCTAGATCTGTCATGCTTTTTCTCACAAACAGGAGATGTCTCTTTACTTCATGGTCACAGTAACATCCTGTGCATTTTTGAGCCTTGGAAGATGAAGTCTGTTACTATTCAACTTCTCTGCTTATTTGTATTTGATTGGCTAATTTTAAAATATTAATATTCAGTCAGCAGTTAAGGCTTATCCAGAAAGGCTGAACAAAGAACAATGGATGCCTTTAAATTGTGGTGCTGGAAAAAATTGTTGAGAATAACTTAGATTGCAAGAACCAATTTTTCAGTACTAGATGAAATAAAATCACAGTATTTGTTGGAAGGACTAATGGTAAAGCTGTAGCTTAAATATATTGAACCACAATGTGAAGGCAAGAGTTATTGGAGAAGGCCTGATGCTTGGAAAAATCAAAGGCAATCAAAAGTAGGCTGACAGAAGACAACATGGCTATATACTATCTCTGGTGTCTCAAGCATGAACTTACAAAAACTCAAAAAAACAGTTATTGACAAACAATCTAGACAATCACAAAGAATCAGAAGTGACTGAACAACAAGGTACAGATTGAAAGACTAAGACTCTTTTCATACAAGGAGTGGATATGGGTAACAATCACCATATCTTTGCCTACAAATGCCTTTCCATCACTCCCAGGTCAGGAAGAAGTGATAACATCCTCGCTCTATGGCTGTTAAACATTCATACCAGTAAAAGTTGTACTATCATTAAATTGGAGCACATTTGTAAAACCCTATCATTAAAAGGGGAAAGAATGCCAGCAAGATAAGATGGTGAGTGTAGCGTAAATGTAATGGGTTCTGTATTCTATGTGCTCATATCCTTATCACATATGCAGGAATTTAGAGAACACTGTAATATACAAATACTCCATTTATCCTTTTCAGGAAGCTTCATTGTTTGGGATCTTGATAAGCTTAATTTAGTTGTGCAGAATGCAAAAGTCTCCAGATGTGGGAGGTCGAAGGATTGCTTAGTTACTATGATAATAATTTTGACAATGGGAACATTATTAAATAATAAATTGCCATAATGATGTAAAACGAATGAGGAAAAAAATCAAGGTTGAAAGAATACTAGCTGACTTTTCATCTCCCTACATCTACATTCTTCAAACTGTCCTCCTTAAACTTCAAAAGTTTGTTAGATGGGATGGCAAATTGTATTCAGAGGATTCCCAGTCCCATTGTCAAAACTGATGTCTTTTCATGCTTAATTTATTTTCTGTGTGTTTACTTATCTTCATGGCTGGGCTATTCTAAATCCAGACAGGAACTGTAACATTTCATGTGACTGCCTAGTCAGAATAGGAAATGTATATATAGAACATTTATTCTTAAAATGAAATCTGCATATCCAAATAAAATAATAATGAGTTTAATAATAAATGTATTTACCCATAATAATGCAGAACTAATACATTATAGTTTTAGTGAAGCTATAATAATAGTATTGTAGTTTGACTAAAGCTATAATGTAATATTTGCTGACATGATACATAGTTTGACATCAGAAATTACTTTAATCATGAAATTTCTCATCATTTAGTCATCATTAGGCTAGTGCCTGGCCTAATCCTTTAGTTTTTCTTAAATGTTAGGTCTAGCAAGAAGGCTGTGTTAAATTGCTGTCTTTTTTCCCAGAGCAGGCAAAAGATACAGGAAGAGCTGCAAGAAGTAACTTCTCTGTTTGTGGCCTTGCCTCCATTTCTCTAAGCATAATGTGTAAAATAAATAGTATTAGGCAACATTTTATTGTGCGTGGTTATACTTTCCAGTGATGTAATGTATCTTTAAAAGAGCTTATTTACCACAAAACAGTTCAGTGATCCAATCTGCTATAACTAAGTATATTTGGCTACTATGAGTAAAACTGTATTTATGGAAAAACATGAAAAATAACTTTATTACCATCCTTCTCTCTCTCTCTCTCCACATATTCATATGCACGTGCTCTAGTATTCAACCCAGCCTCTTATAATGTAATACTTTATATTTTTACATATATGGTATTTCTATATTATAGCTTTGATTTAATATTGTAGAAATTATAATATTTTCTTTAAATATAATTTGATTAGCTCTTCCTTCTACTTAGGTAAATCTAGCAGATATTGTTATTTGGCATGAAATTCTGAAGATTTTCCTTCTGAAATAAAACATGGGCAATGATCTACATCTTCCTCAGAGATACTTGAATCTATTTGACTTGGGGGAGGCTTTTTTTAGCCAGACGCCTCTTATATATTGTTATACCATGGAATAATCTATATTTGGTTTCTTCAAACATTGAAAAAGTATGAAAAATTACCTTACCTTCCAATGAGTAGTTACTAGATAACTACTTATCAAGAGTAATTATGCTTTTCAGGCATCCTCAAAATGCGTTAGTGTTACAATACACTGCAATATCTACCTTTATTTAATTTAATAGATGACTGGTAGTTCAATTAATCATCTTGAATAATTAGTATTTGTACGTTTTTCACAAAGACCATTGTTAATGAACTACTTTGTCAAATCTGTCTGGGTTTAATATTATCTAGATCAGGGCTTTCCAAAGTTTTTCCCGCGGCGACACACCAACCGGCCGCGGGAAAACCCGGAAGTGCCGTCCTTGCGGCAGCGCGCAAAAACCCGGAAGCGCTGCTGCCGCTTTTGGGTTTTGCGCACTGCAGTTGGTGTGTCGCCGCGGGAAAACCCAGAAGCGCTGATGATGATCAGCGCTTCCGGGTTTTGTGGCGACACACCAGACTGTGTGTGGCGACACACTTTTGTGTTGCGACACAGTTTGGAAAGCTCTGATCTAGATGTTTTCTCTAGTTTTAGGGTTAAAGAGGAGAACTCTAGTAATCTATCCATTTGGTGCTGATCTGTTCAAAAGCTCTTAGAGCTGTATTTATACCACTGTCAATAACTAGTTCTGATCTAATTACTTCAAAGCCACAATCTTCCCCATCCAAAATTTGGGTTCTTTTATGTACAGAGTTCATATTTCAGTTTCATGAGACATTTAAATCAGAACAGATTCTCAGTTTTGAATCTGTTAACTATAGCTTATAATTTTATGTGGTGGTTTATATTGTGTTGGCCATGGTTCTTGATATTAATTCTTCCTTAAAGCATAATAGTGATTTTTAGTTATCTAAAGCAAAATATTCAATCATTCATAATTTACTAATGATATACTGTAAAACTATAACTTCCTTGACCTTTTTAAGATCCTTTCTTTACTTATTTGTGCTTTATCCTTTTATTTTCTCTATTTGTTTTCTATTTGTATTTGTATACACTTTGTCTAAAAAGTTAAATAAATTTTAAGAAGGCACAGTCTTAAATATAAGATAAAGTTAAGGAAAATTTGGATAGTTAAAGAAATAAAATTCAACTTTTTTTCTTATTTTGCTTATTTGAGTGGAACTCACTATTTGATTTGCAAATGCAGATATTTCTCTGTATGGCTGATTGCATCTTGCCATGCAGATCCTGTGCCACATTGTGTAAATCAACATTCTACTGGGTCAAAGGCTGAAATGTTTAAAACTTCTAAGAAAGACAGTGATGCCAAGGCTAACAGAAATTCTCACTAAGTTTACTTTATTGAACTGTATCTGTAGTTAGTTGTGCTACAAGGTGCCATGCATGCAACCTCCTCATTGAATTAATTGGAACTAAAAGTGTTTAGGATAAAGGTGATATTTTCTATATTTTGTCCTGTTAAAATCCTTGTTTGTGTGTGTGTCTTTGAGTCAGTGTTGACTCCAGGTGACTACCTGGACTAGTCCCTGCAATTTTCCTGGCAACATTTTCGGAAGTGGTTTACCATTATCTTCTTCCCAGGGCTGAGAGAAAGTGACTGGCCCAAGGTCACCCAGCTGGCTTTGTGCCTAAGGCAGGACTAGAACTCACGGTCTTCCAGTTTCTAGCCTGATGCCTTAACCACTATACCAAACTCGCTTTCTTAAGATCCTTTAGCCATGCTCAATTTTAAATTTCAACTTTCTGTCAAGTTTGAAAAATCATATAGTCTTTACCTATCTAGAAAATGTACAGTTATGTAGCTGTTAAACAGATTATATAACAATTGGCAACATATAACAGGAATTGTTCATTAAATAAATTCACTTTATTAACTTTTCCTGCTGAATTCTTCCCGTGTTTGATTTCAGCCAGTTGGTATTTAGGCTTATAGTAACATTGCTTTTTTCTTCTTCTTTTAACTGATAACATTTTTGAACTTTTGTACCTTCAAGGAACTTCAGAAAGAGTTTTGTCCAGTAGTGGTGAAGATGATTTTGAAGCAACCTTAAGAAAATGGAACCTCATGCATGCGTCCCAAATAGAATATAAACCAGAGGTTGGTTTGCTTATTCTTTCTCCCATTTATCTGAGCTTTGTTTGTCCAGTTTTCAGTGAAGGTTAATCCATGCTCAAATGCTTTTTACATAGATACCTCAAGGGGAATTGGTCCCATCTATGTTGTTTCCTACACCACAAAAAATACTGGAAATTAGGTAAGAACTTATTTTTTTCTTAGTTCATTGATTTTGCTGAAAATACCCTATTTCTGTTACACAATTTATTTTTCACAGTTGCTTTGGGGCTAATTATATATGTTTGGATGGGTGAATAACCTGAGATAAAGTTAAACTAAGTAAAAGATTGCCCTTTGAATTCTATTTAAATTAAATTGAAATTTAAATAACATCTTATGCTCCTTGTTATGATCAATAGGGGAAGCTCTCCAGTTCCTTCAAATAAACTATGTTTGACAAATGGGGAAAGCCTGGAATTTCAAAATAGGTAAGAAGAAATCTGTGAATGCTTTTTGATCAATTTATCAAAGTCATTTTAACAGATATCATTTGTCATTTGCTCCCACAATGTTTGAGTCCCTTTCAGAAGAACATGAGAATTCTGGTCCATCTGCAGGAGTTTTCCAAGGCTTTGCTGTATAGTTTGTCTGAATGAGGTTTTCTGTCAATATATTCATTCATGCATAAACATCATGCTATTGCCTTTCAGGGTAGACTATGTTATGAAAAGTGCAGAAAAGAGTTAATAGTATTGAATACAAGAAATTAAAAGTAGGTGGTAAGAGAAAAGAAAAAAAGGGGGGGAAATCTTAAATTGATCTAGTTTAAGCACTACTTCTCACATCTCCCTTTTTCAGGATTTCATTGAGTCCATCAAATCAAAGCTTTTAGGTCTTCTCCTTTCCCTTCTTCCCAACCTATTCACTCTTTCTACATATATTTGTTTGTTTTCTTGATATGATCTATAGAGTACAGTTTGTTCCTCTTCCTTTCCCTCTTACACAGTTTAATAATAATTTAGTTGTTACGATTACATTTCTGTTTTGTTTTCCTTGATAAACAAATCAGCCACCCTGAGGGCTGTGTGTTCTGGCATTTGGATGGCAAGAAAAAGATTCTTGTATTCCTATGTATCCGTCAGAAACCAGTACGCTTCTGGCTTTCATATGTGATGCATGCCACAAGTTATATTCATGTTAACATTCTCCAAGCATTTCATTGTATTTAAAAACACTAACTTGGTCTAGCCTATTTGCACATACATGGACACACCCAGCAGTCCTTATGCTAGCAAGAGTTTTACCGGTGGCATTTATTATATAAAAAATTCAAACTTAAGATTGCAGGTTTTACAGTAATGAGAGAGGATTTTGTAAAACGTCCATTAACTCTGTTACTGTCATCAATGTGATTTGGTATGTGTATGATTACATTAATTATTGCCATTATATTTTAAAGGATGTCTCAGAAAAAAATATCAAGTAGTCTAGAAGACTTGCAAAGTGAATCCCTGGAAAAGGTTAGCTCCAATATTTCAATTTTTGCCTAATAAACATGCATTTGTTGTTGTTTATTCGTTCAGTCGCTTCCGACTCTTCGTGACTTCATGGACCAACCCACGCCAGAGCTTCCTGTCGGCCGTCGCCATCCCCAGCTCCCCCACGGTTGAGTCCGTCACCTCCAGAATATCATCCATCCATCTTGCCCTTGGTCGGCCCCTCTTCCTTTTGCCTTCCACTTTCCCTAGCATCAGCATCTTCTCCGGGGTATCCTGTCTTCTCATTATGTGGCCAAAGTACTTCAGTTTTGCCTTTAATATCATTCCCTCAAGTGAGCAGTCTGGCTTTATTTCCTGGAGTTTGGACTGGTTTGATCTTCTTGCAGTCCAAGGCACTCTCAGAATTTTCCTCCAACACCACAGTTCAAAAGCATCTATCTTCCTTCGCTCAGCCTTCCTTATGGTCCAGCTCTCGCAGCCATAGGTCACTACGGGGAAACATGCATTGGAAATATATAAAGCTCAATCCATAGAAGCTTCGTGTAGCTGAATAATTCTAATTCCATTGTTTCCTTGACTTTGAGATCAAAGGAAACTGGTCTGTACTATCAAATAAATGTATATCTACTAAATCACCCACACCAAGAAGAAGTTAAGTATATCTGATAGATTCTTAACGATATATTTATGCAATATAAATCCAAAACTAAAAGAAATTGATTGCACATAACTAACAAACTATACTCATTAATTCAACATGAAGGTGATATATCACTTAATAAGTTGACCTTTGGGCTTTCCATTGTATCCCTTCAGTGTAATTTGTAGTTTTATGTAGAGCAAATGAAGAACTAACCTTCCCAATTACTATATAATCCAAGGTTTATTTTCTCCTTGTTTTGTATATTTACTTTGTTCTTGTGTGGTATTTAATCTGGATGTGCATATAACTAACTGACTTTTAGTGAGACCCTGAGATTGATATAATTCTGATACTAGGGACTATGGTAATACTACATGTAAATTTGGCAGATACTTCCTAGGCAGAAGCTGAAATGGCCGATTCAGAGGCACAAAACGTGAAAGGGAGGCCTCATACCTGTAGGCCAGAAAGGGCAGGTGTGTAAATGCTTATCAGAAATGTTACAAATCGTGCCCCATTTGCAGGATCCTAGCTGAACCATACCGTGCACTGTTCATTCTGTGGAACCCTGGTATTCCATCCTTAATGAGAATTTGTTTTAAAAACAGTTGGCCATCCATTAATGGACTTTCCCTGCAGTGCATACCTTTCCCTGAAGTTGCACCTTTGGATATGTGCCTAGGTGACATATTAACACATAGCTTATGTTGAACTGCCAACTATCTGTACACAGAATCTTTTGCAACATACAAAGAGCCCTCTAAACAAACCAGTTTGGACAAGGTTAGAATATTTTTGCAAAACAATGTCACAAAGCATCTCCCACTTACCGATGAATTTTCAATTATCAGATTGTGTTATTCCTACTTTTAGTATAATAAAATGATGGAGCAGAAGATTTGCAGCACTTCCATGCATTAAATAGTGCATTCTTCTATGCTGCTTATATTGGTGAATCCAATCTATATGACCTAAATGCAGTAATGTATTACCACTCACTTTCAGAGGGAAACCAGTAGGCTTTTCAATCCTATATACAGGTACAATATAAGCACTGAAGAGTACACTTAGTGTACTATGTATTGCATTTTGTTAGTGGAAGAGTGGTGAGATTGGGGTGAGTGTGTTTTTGCTTTTTTACATGTGCTAAGTATATGAACTTCTGCGGTTATCAGTAGCCCACTTTTTTGAAGCTTGGTCCCTGTGAGTCAGTTACTGTATCAGAATGAATGGAGGAACAGCTGTTTTATATCCCAGAGTCTGAAGGCATCTGGGTTCAGTATACTGTCTGTAGCAACCCCTGGCACAGATTACACTGACTTGGTGGAAGCTAGGCTTGACTTATATTGATAAAATGAGAAGAGATGCACATTAATATCAGTGTAACAGGACACTGCATATTGAGGAGAAAATAAACCTATTATTGTTATCCAACAGGCTGGACTAAAATGTCACTTTATGTCTACACTAACATTTTGTTTGTTACTTTCTCTCCCTCATACTTTGAAATTGTTCTTCCTGCAACTTCATAGCATGTTGATGGGAAACCAGTAGAACGTGACCTAGAAGAAGAGGTATATTAACTCCATTTTAACATTTAAATCCTGAAAACCATTCCTTTATTTTGTGCTTATTTTTCTTATCTGTGTTACCATGGAATGTGTGCTTGAGAATTTTTGTATGTTGACAGTCTGTGCAAATTAGCCAAGTTTTTAATTTTAGTTTTTGTATAATAAATATTTTAAGTTAAGGCTTAAAAGTAACTTTCCTAGGGCTGATGAGTAGGAATAATAGGATGCAGTCATGTCAAAATGCTTGTATAACTAAGTATTAACACATTACTCCTTGCTTTCCTAATCTATAAATGATAAAAATTAGATGTTTGTAACAAATGGACTATATAGGCTACTCACCAGTAAGAACAGTTAAATGGGTCATAAAGGCTGTCCATGACCTATACATTGCCCACTTCAGCACAGAATGCAGGCAGTCAGGCATATTGGAGAAAATCTCAAGTGACAGACAAAATTAGGGACATCCATGGTACATTCATTCCAGCTGTCACACCAATGGTGGCATTTATTTCATTAAATAATATAAGTAGTGTTTCAACAAGTAGCATACAAGGATAAATTAACATAGAATGATTACTACAGATACTGTTTTGTGGCATGTAAACATTTACACGTGACAAAATTCTTTGCCACTATCTTCATTATTCTGACTTTTAGCTGTCAAATCCTGCTCCCTCACATATTCTTCACTCCAGAAAGTCACACCGCTCCACAATAGTGGAGAACGTATGACCACGATCAAAAGTTCAATATTGGCCAAATATTTTTATTTTTCAGAAGACAAATGCTGATAGCTTCTGACCGAAATGAATGTAGTGAATTTTAGAAATAATACTGACTTCATTATTTTTCTCTGTTTGTTAAAAAAAAATGTAACATACATAGAATAAATCTCATGTGAAAAGCAGCAAGTACCAAACCTTGCCAGGGAAACTTCCTCGACCAGCACACAATGGTGATAACCGTCTATACAATACACCTGCTACTCCATGTTGTATAAATGGCAACGAGGACAACGGCATACAGAGCCTGAGTATGTACTGTGGAAAGAACAATGAACTTGCTGTCTATGTGTGTTTGTGTGTGGTTTAAAAGTATAAAAAAGATGCTGTGGTGCAAGATTTGGACTAGATTGTCAGAATAGCATGATGTTGCCAAGAGTAATGAATCTTAATTTCCATCAGTATGACTCCTACAGTGTAGAAAGTTGGATTTCCTAATTCTTTGGATCCAGAACTGTTAGCTGCTTGGTGGGTTGATGGTGGCCCTAAAATATAATCAGTCCTGGGAGTGTGGAGTGTCCACTGATATGGGAAGAATTCTGTGGGAACTGAATTGTTACAACCACTGCAAAGGCTGGAAATGAACAGCTGCAGGAGATGTTGAATGTCAGTATGCATGACTGCAGGGATGTCTGCACGGTTGGTCAGAAAAGTCACAATGGCGGCGACAACAATGTGATATATGATGCACATTAAAAACCTTGCGGACCCCCCTGCATGATTGCCTCTGTCATAATAGACCACTGTCAGAGCAAGGCAGTGCCCTGTGAAAGGTCATTTCCATTACCTGCTTTTTTTTTACTTTAGCTCCATCAATCTTAATTTATCATTACATAATTCACTGCCCACATGTCGCTGTAAAGCTATTGTACCTTTTTCTATTGCTGATTAGAAATGTCATCATATCAGCTGAAGCTACCCACAAATTTAAGTACTGTATGTGAACAAGCTGCAGGGCTTAATGGCTGAATTCCTAAGAACTGGGCCACATATATAAGAAGCGATGTCTCTGCTGTTTATTTACAGTGTGTAGACACTCAAAATCCCAGGCCTGTTGAAATAGTAAACAGTCCTTTTAAAATGCACAGACTCTCCTTGGAAAAGGAAAGATCTCTGACCCCTCTTTATAAATAAAACTGATAGTTGAGCCTAGAGGATCAACAAGATTTGTTTTTAAGGGGGGGGGGGAAACAGGCACATTTTACTGTGATTTGTTTGCGTTTTAAGTTAGAAAAAGAACGCACTTGTTCTTTGTACTGGCTTAGTACTCAATATGAGAATGATTTTTTTTAATTGTATATTTCTCACAGTAAAAGGTTTTCATCTGTATATAGCACACACTGCTCCTGATCATTCAAGTTCATCTGCTTTGCTATTTTGCCTCCTGTCCATGTTTTCATTTTTCTTCCTTCAGCTGTTTGCTTTCTTTGCTTTCCTTTAACTTTGTTTTGCTTGAATTTTACATCATCTTTGCTTCTTCATATGGCTTTCTGCTTCTTGGGATGAGTGAAGATCGCATCAGGAGTGTCAGTGCACCAATATTAGGTATTGTATACCTAACCAATGTGCAGCCTTTATGCTAGCAATAAATATCTTTATTGAAAATACAAATTGCAGAGTTGACTTTTGAATTGTGATTTCTGATCCAGCAAGTGAAAGGCACAGATGGTCCTAATAGTACAAGATTAGGTTTAGAGAGCCAACACTAGTGGTTCTGTGGTTTCTAATGGATGCTGGACATATTTGAAATCTGTATTTTAATACCTCAAAAGAAAACACTTATATTAGCGAAAAGACATTTAAAATGCATCTCATTTTTGCAAAACATAGTTTATGGGAAAATGTTTTGGCTATTCCATGCCATTGAAAATTCTGTCCATTTGAAAAATGTATTCTGCATCCATTTTATAAATTAGGTTATAATTACCAATATCCATCATGGGACACCTGCTCATGTTATAATGTGATCAGTGAAGTCTTCAGCTAGCTCTTCCAAGGTTATAAGTTACGTACAATTACATTTTTCTGCCCACAGAAAACCAGTTTATACATTTGAGAGGATGCACAGACTTTTATTTCTGCAATGTCACACAATATATTTGAACAGCTTTGAGTGATTTATATGCTGCGGAACCAGAACTTCAAAGATAACCTTTGTACTTCACAGGGGCCCCTGACAGTATGGACAGCACAACTTCAGAGGAACTTTCACCTTTGTCATCTGGAACAGATTCAGGTGCACAATCCCCATTATCTCCAGACAATAAAAGAAGTCCAAAAGGAATAAAGAAAATATGGGGGAAGTAAGTGTGCTTTATTTTTTTCTTCTCTCTCTCTCTCTCATATTTATTTATTTATTTATTTATTCTTAATTTTTTTAATTGATTTATATAGCTGCCCTACTCAGCACACGACTCAAGGTAGCATACATCATCTACAGTAACAATAGTAATCGATAAAATCACATAATAAAATACATATATAAAAGGAAAACCCAGAAAACACAAGCAATATAATAAATAAATTAATGAATCCACCTGAAGGAACATTAGAAATTAAAGGATTCCTGATATTAAACATTCAGGCATTTGTATGTAAAAGTTGCTTCCTGCATTTGAATATCTGATGACTTATCATTTTTAATATCTCCTAAAAGAATACGTCGGACTCAATCTGGAAATTTCCCTGGAGATGATCTGGGCTTGGTTGAATTTCGAAGAGGTGGCCTCCGTGCAACAGCTGGGCCTCGATTGTCTCGGTCAAAGGACACCAAGGGACAAAAGAGGTAGGGGATGGCTATTTACTGTTTCTGTGGCTAAATATTTGCTTAAGTATTTAGTCTCTTGACTAAATTTACTATGTAGTGAAAAGCATTGTTTTGCCATTATGTAGAAATTTTCAAGCCAAGATTTCTCCTCTTATGATCTAATTGGTAAATGTGTATTTGCAAGTGCACAGGATACATTCAACTGTTTGGGAACCTCCATCAGTTGTAATTCTTATTTGCAAAGGTGTACTGTTGGGTGGGTATCTTTTTTTCAGTTATATTTGGTAGCAGTTTCCAGAACAGGAATAAATTTTGCTTCTTTGCTCAGTCTACTTCCCATTAACTTTTTTCAAAATGGACTTTGGTTGGTTTGTAGCTGAGTCACAGCAAATGACCAAAGAGCAAATTCACTTGCATTTGCAATGGGACTAGTATGAAATGCAATAGCTGCTAAGCGTGTCCAGCCTATGTGTCATGTTGAAGCTATTGGGCTTCCATTTTGGTCATATTACATGGCTAGTTCATCTATGTATCTTTAAGAAATGAATATTCCAATTTTATTAATATTCAAAGGCAAGTGATGCATGGCATATTTCCCTATTCTTGCAAATAAAAACCAACTGCAAGGAAGCAAAGATACACTGGAAGTTCTTTGAGAGGAAGAAGTGGAATATCTCTGTGCTCAAGTTTTTTCTGAATATAACTTCCCCAGGATGTGATAATAATCCTGGAATTAAATGATTCTGACCTTAATCTGAAATGACTGATAGTTGGCAAACTGTTATATACAGTATATATTTATTCAATTTATCTTTCACCTTAGTCCCAGTTATGGACTGCAGGTTGTTGATGATGATATACTAATGTAAATCTCTTTTCCTTAATTGTGGTTCTTAGTGATCATAATGCCCCATTTGCTCAATGGGGCACTGAACGCGTTTGCAACTGGCTTGAGGACTTTGGCCTTGGTCAGTATGTCATTTTTGCACGACAATGGGTAACATCTGGCCATACACTTCTGACAGCAACACCACAGGATATGGAAAAGGTAAAAGTTCTAGAATGTTAGAAGCTCCATTAAGAATTCATTCTTTTCTCTCTCTCTCTCTCTGGCATTGTTAATTCAACTCTAGTTAATTTTTTATTTTTTTATTTTTTTATTCAAATTTTGCCACCGCCCATCTCCCCCAAAAAGAGGGACTCTGGGCGGTTAATAGGTTAATAAGTTAATAAGTTGACTAGGTTTAATTCGGTAACGCAGATGCTAAATGAATCTTTGTAGGCAGAGTTTATAAAGTTGGTTGCCATCATAGAGAAAATGGAGGAATTGAAAGAATTGCTCAGGGCTGATTTGCCAGAATTTTCATAGATCAAAATTGAAAAAAAACTGGAAGACAGTGCAGATTATTCAGTGTAGTAACAATGTTTACATATTCTTGTATGCGCTTTTCCTAGTGTGTTCACTTTTTATAAGGATTTTCAAAGAGTAAAATCAGTTTCTTTTTTTACTTTTCTCTACACTTGTATACACTTTTGCACAATCCTTTTTCACATGTAATTTTTTCTGCATATTTTGAGCTTAAAAGTGAAGTAGATAAGTGTTTGTGACCCATAGGTCTAAATAAAAGCAACCATGCATATCTTGAATTAATTCAGTTCTTTTCTTCAAGAACTTCAACATATTTGTGATCTATTTGAAGATGTGCCAAGTTGACAGGTACTGTTTTAATCATCATTATTGTTTCCCTTTACAGGAATTAGGAATTAAGCATCCTTTACACAGGAAGAAATTGGTTTTGGCAGTCAAAGCTATAAATACAAAACAAGATGAAAAGTCTGCACAGTTAGATCATATCTGGGTCACACGTAAGTATTTGAAGTGGTAAAAATAAATTAAAAACAGATTGATGACTTTTCTAGTTCACTTTACCATTTAGAAATGTGTAATTGTTTGAGTTTACTTTACCATTTAGAAATGTGTAAGTGTTTGAGTTTTAGAAATGAAGGAGGAAAAAAAACACTCAAATTTAATTTCATCTCTAGAAATATTACAGAGGTACAAAGCTTTATTTTCATTTCCTTCAGTTTTATTTCCTTGACATGTTTCTGAGCATTATATAGCTTTGTATAGCCTATGAAATTAGATGGAAGCTTTCTTAAAAAGCTGTTTTGATGGGGGGGGGAATCAAAACATGTAGAATGGACATATATAATGGGGATGGGAATTATATTGTTCTCCAGAGAATATAAGAAGTTATATAAGGAACTTATTGTTCTCCAAAGACTAAATTTTAAGTGAATTATTTTTTATTACACAGTAAAATATATTGATGTGTATTCCACAGGATGGCTTGATGATATCGGTTTACCTCAGTATAAAGATCAGTTCCATGAATCACGAGTTGATGGCAGAATGCTGCAATATCTAACTGTGGTAAGGTAGCTAAAATCCTTACTTTCAAAGTCTGAGACTAGAAAAAATCCCTTTCTTTCACTCAAATGTGTGGTGAGGAGCAGAAGAGAATAATTTTATCCCTGCATTCATTTCTTTCAAAACCATATTTAGAACTTGTATTCCCAAGTTGTTTTTATACTAAGGTAGGAATATATTTTAAATGTCTAAATAATTGTTTTGTTACTGATCTGAGGAATCAATATTTAATTTTCCAGACACTTTGAGTGGGCAGGAAGCTAACAGACTGTTTCTAGACATTAATGGTCAATGTCACAATAGGAGACTCCCTTTTTTTAAACCAAAACTAATTGCTGCTCTAGCTTGAAACAAGAGAATGATTTTTATTAAGATCATGTCAGGAAAAGGGATAAATCTCATCCTGCGCCACATCTCAATCCCAATAAAATTATTGTTCCTGTATTAAATTGTCGATCCAAATAGCATACTATGTATGCATAATGTGTGTATATACATAAATTAACCACCAGCATCATAATGCAAAGGGGTAAGCAGAACAGGAAATGGGCAGATTTTGCATCCATTTGTCCAGAGCCGAGATGTAGAGCAGTCAGAAGAAATAGTCAACTTCAGAACCCCAGCACACCATAAAGTGGAGGGGGATCTCCTGCTAATTGGGTGCATTAGGCAGCACTCCACCTTGTTTAAACTGAGGACCTTCCCAGTCCTTTATAAACTGCATACCAGGAAGATTCTATGGTTATAGAACTACAGACAGTGCTTCCCTTCTTACTTTGTGGGCTCTGACAACTGTAATAGGAATCACAATACTGGTCCCTACAGGCTCAAATAGAAAAAAAGAAAGGTTGTGTTGTTTTGGTTTCTTAAAATTCTAAGTGGATTGGATCGCCAGCTTTATTCTGTTAAACAATGTTTTCCTTTGCAGAATGACCTCCTCTTCCTCAAAGTTACAAGCCAGCTGCATCACCTCAGCATTAAATGTGCCATTCAGGTGCTACACATGAACAATTTCAACCCACACTGCTTACGTAGGAGACCAGCAGATGAGGTGAGATAAAAATCATTGATTTTTACTTCCTAAACTTAGTGCTCATATATCCATTAATGCGGAAATCCATAGAACCTTTCGTTCAGCCTTTTTGTTCCTGGGCAAGCTCTCTAGTTAATCCCTACTTGCCCTTTGCTTCTGCTCAGAGAAACACTCATGGCATGTCCATACTTATACGTACTTCTACCCACAAGGTGGACTGCAGCCTACATTTTTCCTGACAGACTGAACTGCAAATGGATATTTACATAGTTTGGCAAAGTGGGAAAAGAAATTTGAGTAAAAGCTACACAACAGATTAAGGAAGAATTATTGATTATTTAGAAGGAATTACTTTATTAGCAGCATCTAGGTAGACTAGTCATTTTTGCATGTTTACTGTATTCACCATACATTTTTTTCTGCAACACAGAATAACATTTCACCATCAGAAGTAGTTCAATGGTCCAATCACAGAGTGATGGAATGGCTCAGATCAGTAGATCTGGCAGAATATGCACCAAACCTTCGAGGAAGTGGCGTTCATGGTGGACTCATTGTAAGAAAAAAGAGCTTGAATTTCCTTTATGTTTTGTAATATAAATATTTACATGACATTTATCAACACAGCAGTTTTCAATTTGTAATGTTTCTGTCGATCTTGTTGATTGAAGAAAAGTCCATTTATTACAATGAGATTTTTTTTCCCTCAGTGTTTTATGTAAAATAAATTTGGCAATATTTAACTTGTATTTTATAAAAGATCTTGGGTTATAAACTACTACCCAAAGCATTAGCACTTAATATGTGCAAGAAATTAGAGAGCAGAAACTACTTTCAAATCAGCAATTGATAAAGTGTTGCCTGAGTCCTTTAATGAATGTAAACTATCCCAGGCAAGGGAGAACAGATTATCTTTCAACATGAATCATTCTTAACAACAGTGCAAAACTCAAATGGTTTAGACTGAAGATGGACAGTTATAAATGTTTATTAAAACAAATGTGTTCTTGACATCAGTTATCGTTTATGTTATTTTAAACAAGCTCACATTAGCCTAAGTGTATACATTTCATAACATTTATATTGAGAATATAGTTGTCCTCTTCCTTCTTTCAAATCCTTTTCTACAATCTATATATTTGTGCCCCTAAAGATAAGAAATCAGATGCTCAATCACTATTAATATAAACAGTATGTACATTTATGCATATATAGTCCTACTTAATTCTATTCATCTCTTCTTATATTTTCCTGTTCTTTCTTTCTCTTGTGCTGCTTTTCATCATTAGACTATAAAATCCATTGAGCCAGCAGCCTCTTTGTAAAGTATCATACGCACCAATACTCCTTTCTAAACATATTGGCTTGGATCCTAGCTTCCTTGAGCAAAACTGTGCTCCCTGAAGTTCTCACTGCTGGACAGCAGAGCTAGAAATCTTTTTAAATATATATATATTTGTTGCAATCCCCTCCCATGGATTTGTTGCAGCCGACTGGGGCACCCTCCAGAATAGCATGGGAGACGCATGGGGGAATTATAGGAGGAAAGGGAAATAACAATTCCTTTTCCTAACAGTGGGAGATTCTGCTGAATCAAAATCCCTTCTATTCACAGAAGACCAACTCCAGGACCCAAGTCATTATTGCTAGCGCTAAGAGATGTGATCATATGGAAATGTAAGAGTATACTAACCCTGTAGATCTGGAACTGCAAGCTTTATGCATAGCTGTGCCTATAACTAACCCAAACAGATGTTTTTATTTGATATCCCAAAGAAGTGCTGCTGAAAATGGCACTTTTAAAATGTATTTTTCCTGTTAATTTTATACAGTTGCTGGAGATGGATTATAATGGCTAACACGTGAAGCGCTGCTGCTTCCTGACTCTGTGATATTGTAACCCATCCCGCATATGCACAGAATAATGCAGACATGCAACCCTCAGAATAGCCTTTGAATACCTTGCTGCGCAGAGACCACATTTAAAGCAGCACACACGTTCTTTGTTTCCCCCACAGATCCTGGAGCCTCGTTTCAACGGAGATACTCTGGCGATGCTCCTCAACATTCCGCCTCAAAAGACGCTGCTAAGGCGCCACCTGACCACAAATTTCAATGTGCTAATCGGGCCAGAGGCTCAGCAAGATAAAAGGGAAATCATGGAATCTACAGCTTATACGGCTCTCACTACCACTGCGAAAGTCCGGGTAGGCTACAGAGAAACAATACAAACTTCAGAAATCCTGCTTGAGTTCCCAACTGGCAGTTTAAAAGCCAGTAATCTCTTAGGCAGCAGTCTTATATCCATGTAACTACTACTTGAGAGTGGGTTTCATTGAGAGTCAGGTCAGTAGGAGCTATTTCTAAATAGATGAATAAGGTTCATTATAACTGGCATGTTATTTAAAAACCGAGGCTCTTTGTACACTAAGAACATGTGTCAATCGTTTTCATGGCTTATCCCAAAGAATTCTGGGAAATCTGGCTAAGTGCAGATTATGATTCCAGTTTAGGGTCCCCAAGTGAGAAAGATCTGCTCTAATTATTAAGCCATTTGAGGCTCTAGCGACAGCATCTGCATTTGGAGGGTACTGCAGGCCTTGCTTCTGTAACTGAAATACTGTACTTAAAATTATCCGTGGGATGGAAAGGCATAGCTTCCAGCCACGGCACAATGGTGCAAATGAGGGCAAGATTGTACCTTATTTATATTCATTTTGCATACAGAATTTTAAGTTAAAGTTGAGAGCCAGTCTGGTCTCACAGTTAAGGTGCTGGGCTAGAAGTGGGGAAACCTGAATTCTACTCCTTCAGGTATAGAAGCCAGCTGGATGACTTTGAGCCAGTTACTCCCTCTCAGCCCTAGAAGAAGGAAGGGCAAACTGGTTCCACAAATATTGCCAAGAAAACTGCATGGGCTTGTATCAAGGCCGATTCAAAGGCACCCCCCTTTGAGTTTATTTCTAAGTAGACATTACAGGAAGAGAGCCCTGTTAGCCTATGGTAGCAAGGAAGTCAGGAGTCTGGTAGCACCTTTTCTAACAAATTTAATTAAAAGGCATAAAATTTGTTAGCTGGGGAAGTGAGCTGAAGCTCATGAGAGCTTATGCCTTTTAGTTAAATTTGTTAGTCAGAAAAGCTGCTACCAGACTCCCGATTTCTAAGTGGATGTCTGCTTGGCTTCTAAATAAACATGCATAGGATTGCACTGCAGTCTTCCATTGAAATGTCAGACTGAATTGAATGTTGATCAAGATTCATTATGGGGCAGTACACTTGTAGTGATAATTTTCATTTTTTTTTCTCTGAAACAATGCTTGTTTGTGCAGATTTTTTAAAGCTTGTTTTTTAAAAAAAATAATAATGTGGGGTTGTTGCTATGATTTTGTGCAACTTGAGAGGTCTGATATTTGGGAGCAGGAGTGAAAGAAAAGGGCTCCATAAGATGCACGGACCTTTGTGTGTGTGTCTCTACAGTGAGTACAGTGGTTTGCTTGTTTTAAAGAAGCATTTATATTGTGCTTCTATTTTGCATATCACACATTCTGCAGCTGGGATGTGTTTTTCTTCTGTAGGTGAATCACTGCACTTATAGGTATGCATGCCCTTAAGTATCTTAAGTTTAATGTGCCTAGAAGGGTCACGGTTGAATATGAACATGATGGCAGCAGCACGAACATCAGCCTCACTTCTCTCCATCCACCCAAGGCTTGCCTGGCTTCTCTCAAGCCTGTCTTCCTGCTACCAACCAGGGATGGGTAGTCAGCTGTCTCAATGACGTTGCAGTTGTTTCTTGCATTGGAGAATCTGCCTTTAACAGGAAGCTGGACTAGAGAACCTCTGAGGCATCTTCCAGAATTTTGATTCTTTGTCTGGGAGTCCCGGAATTCTATATTAGGAGTTGCAAACATTGTGGCCTTGGAAGGACAGCATAAATTGTTTTAGGACTCCGTTGAATTATTGCCTTTCCTTTTAAACGATACGTTAACACTTCTTGCTAAAATGGTAATCAGTTATGCTCTGATTTATAAAGAACTTTACTCGGGTTAGTCTCCCTGTATGGAGTCCAAAAGATTATGTCAGTGAGTCCATTACTAACCATTCTCTTCAGCATAAATGTAAAGACAAAATCTCCCCCTTTCCTTTTGATGCATTTGTCCAATTTCCTACGGGAACTTGAGAAAATCAATGAAAACATTCAAATTAATCTTGTAAAGTCCATGAAAGGTGTTATTATGTAGCAAAAGTCATTTTTAACTTTCGGTGTTTTCTGTACTTCCCCTGTTGTGATTTTCTGACGGTGTTTTCTCTCTCTCCACCCCACTCACCCTTCATTCTTGATAGCCAAAGAAACTTGGATTTTCACATTTTGGAAACTTAAGAAAAAAGAAGTTTGATGAATCTACGGATTATATTTGCCCTATGGATACAAGTACAACCAATGGTACTCAGAAGAGCTACAGTGCATACAAAATGCATAATGTACTCCCTGACAAAGAATTAGACAAACTGGATCAGGTGGGCCAGGTGGACTGATACACTCACCTTTCATCCTCTTGATGCATTCTGGAGCTTACAGATAACCTTTTCTTATAATTTAACTAAAATACATAATGCATCTGCATGTCTTTAATGAATGTATTGGGAGGAAGCTTGAAGAATCTTTAAAATATCATTTGGATTTTTTTTTCCCATTTGCAACTGTTGCATCCTACTCATCTTCTCAAGCCCTTTTTCAGGAAAAGAAAAAGCTTTACACAACAGTTGTAGCTGACGTTCAAGGCACCTAAAAGCTATAATTGAGCATGGGTGCTCTCTGCACTGCTGTTGCAGGACAGAGCTTTTTATATTTCATTTATAGTGATAATTTTTAACATTTTGTATTAGCTTTTTCATGTCCACAGTGGTAAGGATGACCTATTTTATTCTTGACAGCACAGCTGGATTGTATATATTTATTAAAATATGCTCTTTTAATTGTGCAGTGTCTGCACCATAGTGAATGCATACAATAGAACATTAAAAATAGAGGCCTAATGATGGATCTTTTTTAAAAATATATATATCTGAGAATACAATTTCATCCGGAAAGCAATAAAAATATTTACTTGGGAAAATGTCTAATTGTTTTTGTTGTGATTATTCTCTTTGTGATTGAATTATGCTTTAAAATGTTACTTAGGCTGATTTTACAAATTGCTGTCGCAAGGAATACTACATAGAAACATGTGTAAAGTAATTTTTAAAAACCTGAAAAATGGAGCAATTGGAGTTTTCTGCAAGGTATAAGATAGCAAGGCAAACTTTCATTGATTCTGATTTCCAAGTCAGAAAAATTACAGTAACATCATAAGATTAATTGCAAAAAGTTTTTTTTCATATGCATGATTTACTACATCTAACATGTTCCATTTTTCTTTCATTTAAAATGTAATTGTTTTTCCATTTTATTTAAAGCATGTAATTTGTGTGTTTGATTTCTACACAATCAGAACTGTTTTAATGTTCTGTTTATTTTTAAAACACAGCTTTCAGTCAAACTCCTGGAGCTTCTTGAAATTGAATGCTCAGAAAGTATAGATCAGGGCTTTCCAAAGTTTTCCCGCGGCGACACACTAACCGCCGTTGGTGTGTCGCCGCGGGAAAACCCGGAAGTGCCGCCACTGTGGCAGCGCGCAAAAACCCGGAAGCGCTGCTGCTGCTTTCAGGTTTTTGCGCGCCGCCGTTGGTGTGTCGCCGCGGGAAAACCCGAAAGCGCTGATGATGATCAGCGCTTCTGGGTTGTGTGGCGACACACCAGACTGTGTGTGGCGACACACTTTTGTGTCACGACACACAGTTTGGAAAGCTCTGGTATAGATGCTCCCTCACGTTTTCTTAGCCTCCTAACCTTTGTCCTCAGCCTCTTTTCCATTTCAGACTTTGAGAACAAAAGAGCTGGGCTAGTGAGGATAAAGGATCTGTCTAGTTTACCGGAATCAATCATATACAGGAAAGCTTCTCAGCAGTGCATACATGCAATACCATAAAGTAAATGAAAATTAAACTTTGAATTTGCATCTTTTAAATATTATAATCCCTGACAAACTTGCAGTTTGGAGTTGTATGCTATTTCACTGCCCACCTCAAGCAGTGATGGTTAGTGTTTGGAAACCATGGAACATTGTTTGAAGACAAATCTGTTCTGTCCTGATTCATTTAAAGCAGTATTTCTCAAACTTGGCAACTTTAAGAAGTGTGGACTTCAATTCCCAGAATTCCCCAGCCAGAACACTGATTTAAAGCAAGACATCAAAATTTAGTTGAATATCCCTGAGCATTGGCTTGGCAAGTACTGTATATAACGCTGAGTAACATCCATGGGTTGTATCTTAGAATCATATTAATAAGTATATAAGTTTGCCAGCTACTCTTTCCTCAGAGAAAGCACTACAGAGATGAAGCTGTCTTTTTTGCAAAAATGTTTATTTTAATGAGAGGAAAACTGTCAGGTGTGAAGGGAGCTGCCCCAGGTGCTAGCCCTTGTGGCTGAAAGAATCCTTAAACACATGCAGTCAATTGTATTATTTGCTAGTATGCCTATTTGGGTGTCACTGAAGTCTGATTTGTACAGCATATTGTTGGGTTAGAGAAAGGTGTGTACCGAAATAAAATCCAGGGTATCTTGAATAGGTAGATGATAAGAAAACTGGCTTAGGAAAAAGCCACACACCCAAGTAAGGCTAGTTGATAAATGTAAGTTTCTAATTTCTAAAATTTGCAAGGGGAAGGGAGAGTTTGAAAAACACTACCCAAAATAGGCCACAAGAATTAGCTGTAATAGTTGTATTTAGGCCCCTAATCTTCCAGGGATCTAAACAACACAGGCAGCCTAATCTGTTTGTTTGTTATTTTTATTTTATTTTATTTTATTTTATTTTATTTATTTTATTTATTTTATTTATTTTATTTTATTTTATTTTATTTTATTTTATTTTATTTATTTATTTTATTATTTTATTATTTTATTTTATATTTTATTTATTTTATTATTTTATTTTATATTTTATTTATTTTATTTTATTATTTATTTTATTATTTATTTTATTTTATTTATTTAATCAAATTTATCACCGCCCAACTCCCCCAAGGGGGACTCTGGGCAGTTTACAACAAAATATAATCATTAATATACAATTATAAATAGATTAAAATGCATATTAAATAACAGTTTAGAATATAGAGAATATAATAAAATCCAATGGCAGAATCTTCTTAAGTTTGTAAAAAGGGCACTCCGGGGATAATCTAAGGTGCTACATCTCCAGGTATGTGCATTCTCCTTCCCGCCCCAAGCATTTTAAGAAACAAACAAACCACCATCACCACCAATATCTCTGAGTGGAGAAAGTCAGGCCCTACAATGGGGACATCGGGTGGGGTGGGGGGGTGGAGAGAACAGTGGACATATTCCTACTGTCTCTGTTACACAGTGATAACTCATGACTAAATGATGGAGCCGGATGAAAAACTGTTGGTGAAATAAGTATATATTTTAGCATAATGAAGCATTGAGCACATTAATGGATATCTTCTTATGTGTTAAACAATGAACAGGAATGTTTGAATTATTAAAATAGCATGATAAGCATTTGAATCTGTGCATGTGATCAAGAAATGCTTTTGGATTGGTGGAAACAGCTCTGTTGCGTTTTTATTTTAAAACATAGTATCGCACATATAGCTTTTTTTAAAAAAAATGTGCAATTAATTCTCTTTTCATTTCAGGTCCCACTAACCTACTAACTGTATGTTAAATGCAGTGATGTCAAATCTACTGTATATTTATGGATAATGTGCAATTTGAAAATATTTCCAGTACGGGGAGGGGGGGAGCCATGTAATTCAACTTCAACTTCCTGAAGACAAAGGCATGTGTCATATATGTGGAATGGTTAAGCTATCCTAAAACTTGTGCATGCAGATTTGAGTAAGGTTGGATGGCTGTTTTGATTTCATCTAGTTGCTGAAATGATTTTGCAGATGGACCATTCAGAAGGAACAGTAATGCAAATAGGGGAGCTCTCTCGAGGAATAAACAACCTCACGGTATGTATGAATTCAAGAGGGCCATCAAGAAGTTTCTATTATTGATCATTATTAATTAGCCAAGTTTATTTATATACTAACCATCATCCACATGCAACTGGGGAGGGAATTCTTTAGATCTATCATATTTTTTCTTTCCTCCCACTGCAGTCAATGAAGAGAATTCTGTGTTCGTTTCAGTTTTGGATCTTTTAAGGGAGAAATGAAGGAGCTTAGGCTTCTGAATGGGAAAAGAATTTTGGATAAACTGTTTCATAAAGTATTATCATAAAAACAGTTCTTTCTCATTTTCTGGTATATCTGACTAGATATTTCTTGACCTCTGTAACTCAGTATATGCAAAATATATATTTTTTAAAATTTCCAGACAATGTTAAGCCAAGATCAGATGCTGAACAACGATCGGTTTTTAACATCAGCTTTTGAGGACTGGAGATGAAGATGCCACAGGAACAACAACACTAATGTCCTTTCTCCTATTATGAGAGAAAACTGGTGCAGCCTGGGTGCTATACCTAGAAATGTATCATTTTCTTTGCCACTAAAATATGTGACAGTTCAGTGCTCTTTTAAAAGATGACACAACACACATACACAGATAAACTCCATGGTCTAGGTAGTCAAAACATGCATTCAAAGAACTATGCAATTTTTCCAGAAATTTGGAAATCAAGGGTCTATTGTTACCTATTTTAATCATCATGAGTAATTTAATAGTGATCCATTTTTCTATATTTTGTAATTCTAAGATTTGGCTATGGTGCAGAGCAATGGAACTGCAATGGATTTCAAAGTTGTAGCTATTCTTTATCGCCAGTATTATTTGTGCAATGATTTATATTGAAAACTAGTTTATGGTACTGAAAAAGTGATTCCTCAATGTATTAAATGTGTTCATTGTTTCAAAAGACAGTCATGATCAAGATGAGCATAACTTCTGATGACTACATAGACGCAGTCATGCAGCTAAGAACTAACCAGGTCTGGTCCTGCTTGGCTTTCAAAGCTGGACAATGTTAGCCAGGTGCTACCACCAACTGATACACTCACTGTTTTCTTGACCACTTTTACTGTAGTTGCAATGGGTATCACCTACTGAGTAGTAGAAGCTCCCAATATTTGATGAAGAAATCATTCCTATCCTCTATGCAGTCATTCTTGTCTTCCTCCCATCTTGCTAATTTTGAACTATACATGCAGTCTACAACAAGAGGGGCGTGGTGGCTCTGCGGGTAAGATGCCAGGCTTGTCGATCGGAAGATCGCAAGTTCGGAGGTTCAAATCCCTAGTCCTGCGTGACGGAGTGAGCTCCTGCACTAGCCCCAGCTCTTGCCAACCTAGCAATTCGAAAGCATGCAAATGCAAGTAGATGAATAGGTACCACTTCGGTGGGTAGTTAACAGAGTTCCGTGCGCGTCATGCCGGCCACATGACCGCGGAAGCGTCTTCGGACAACGCTGGCTCTTCAGCTAACAAACGGAGATGAGCACCGGCCCCTAGAGTCGGACACGACTGCACAAATGTGCGGGGGAACCTTTACCTTTACAACAAGTACCCTCGTTATCAGGGCTACGCGGTGACAGGTTAACAAAAACTTACATTAGTTATTTATTTGTATAAAATTTCATTGTTCTAGTGTGGCAGAGACTACGGAAGAGTTAGAGGTGATTGTGCTTTGTTCAAGGATTTAAGTGTGCCTGTTAATTCATGCAACACCAAAAATGTGTCTTAACTACCTTGCAACATATTCTACATTTTGTTTGACGTACACATTCAAAGGAAACACATATAATAGCATATTGGTGTAGGCTTTCATGGCTGGCATCAATGTAGCAGTGATGAGCTTTCAGGCTTGAATGGCCGTGGTCTAGTCTAGACCACAGCCATTCAGCCAGAAAGCTCATCACGGCTTCACACATAACAGCCTTGCAGATCAGTTTATTTTTACCCTAATCAGCTGAAAGCTTAAACAAACACTCTTCGGAATATTCATCAATTGAAGTTAATTGAAAGCATGAAAAACAATGAAGGGACCAAACAAATGCCCACAGTTGGACTTCTTGCTCTGTCTTTCTACTTAAAAGGCATCTCCCAAGTATCAAATCTTAATATTTTCCTAAGTCACAGAAACAGAAAAATTCAGTTTGACAGAAAAGAACCAACCTCTTCAGACTTTCCAGTTCTCAGTACAAAAAAACAGACCTTCAAAATTCACAGCTGAATACCAAGGTTTTGTTAAAATTTATGGCAACTTTTTTGGGGAGGGGAGGGGGCAATTGATAGTTACATCTAATCCACCAAAATCTCCCTAATACTCTCTTGATTTGGAGTATCCAAGTTCACCTTCATCTTAATTTATGGGGGGAAGTTTAGTAATATTTCAGTGGTGTGCGAGAACAAAAGGTTTCCACATCAGGGCAATATTGTTAATAATTAGAATCTGACATGTTATTCTTTCTTATCTCTAGCAGTAGTGCTCTATTGTCTGCTTCAGTTTCCTCTTGAAATGAGATGTCCTTGGGCACACCTCAACTTTGTTCTGTTTCAAAACTGATTTGGGTGGCAATCAGCAACTTGGAATATTTTTCTATGGAAATCTTTGCTGATCTACTGTATCTTAAGAGGCTGTAGCCTGTTCTGTGATGCAATCTTGATCATCTAAATGTCCTTATACACATGTGCCACCTACTGGTGACAAAATTAAATTCCTTGTTTGCAAAATACATTCCCAATATAAGTTGTTGCTAACAAAAGTACAACCTTTAGTATATTCTTCCTGCAGAAGTATTATCAACAAATTCATACTGTGCTACCAACCCACCTTTCACAGTTAAGTAACAGGACTTTGGATGTTATAGTCAATGGTAACCTGCAGATATTTGGCTCAATACCCATTCAGAAGCTGTCCCTTTCAGACCTATGAGCCTTTTGAATGTATTGTTATTGTTGTATAATTCTGGATTTAAAATATTGCATGTTCAAATATGTCAAGCTTTATTGTACAAAACTTTTAGAAAAACAGCTGTGTACAGGTGTTCCCAGGAGCTGACACATGAGCGATGAAGCACATTTGGGCTACAAAGTAAAATATATTGGATCAGAGTATCTTAACATCAGTAAACGGCAGGATTTTGATTTCTCTGCTGCATTATGAATATTTTGAATCCAAATGAGGTATAAAGTTCTGCATGAGAACAATGGTTTTAAAATATTTATAATTTCCTTGCTTGTCTTCATTATTATCTAAATATCATTAAATGTTTATGTGGAAAACGCTTACGCTTCAAATGCTGACACACATGATTAGGTGACGTCAATCTTAGTATTTACAGCTATGAAGTTGGTCTGTGTGAAGCACATTTCCCTTCAGTAGTTTGGTGTGAAGTTTATGAGAGGAAATAGTGCTATAGTTTCATGCTTATTCTGTTTTTTTAATTTTTAAAATAATTTTTATTAAACTTTTAAACAAGATTAAAAATTAAGACAAAATAATATAATGTAAGAAAATAAGAAAGAAAAGGGAAAATGAAGGAAATCAAAGAAAGAGCAGAAAGTGCAAGAAAAGGAAAAGGGTTAAAGAAAAATAGAAAAGAGAAGAAATATATAAGGGGAAAATAGGAGGAGGAAGGAGTATTAGGTATGTTCGCCGCCTTGAGTTATTTATAAAAATAATAAAGGGATAGAAAATAAATTAAAAAAATTAAAAACATGCACACATTTGGAAAAACTCTTCAAAGTAGCTGTAGTGACCCTTCTAGAGGCCATGGTTGTTTTAATGCTTCAAGGAGGAACACTTTGCTTACATCAACCCACTTTGTAAAGTGCACCTTCAAATGTTTTGCATAACCATAGTATCTATGACATTTGCTAAATGAATTAACTTCAAGTTCAGTAAGCAAATGTGCTTTCTTTTGCATATCCCAGAAACTCAAGACTGGGCTGACAGGCAAATTGAATCATGGGTGGAGGTCCACACATAAGAATCAAACTGTCTCCAGAGGGGGGAGGAAGATGGTCCTTTATCATGTCTGCAGTAACAAAGCCAGAACTATACATCCATCCTGCAATAAAAATGAAGGAGAAAGCTTCATAGCTACTGTATGTCTAACAAATCAGAAAATACCAGCTATGCATTACAGTATTTAATGTATGTGCAAATAGAAGATAGTACTGCACACACTCATGGTGCTCTCACCTAGAAGGGCTCCGCCATTCATTTCAAAGGGGGTTCAATCTAACTAAACTTCATTTCCTTTAATCTGAATGTTCTATTTACATAGTAAATGAGATAGATATAGATATAGATACATATACACACACACATACACATACATACAGTGTGTGTGTGTGTGTGTGTGTGTGTATGTGACCACCCTCTCTAGGTACCTGGGGGCTGTGGGGGCCTGGATGGGGAACAACAGGCTTCAGCTGAACCCTGGTAAGACCGAGTGGCTGTGGATTAATGGCCCCTCAGTATCTAGGAATTTGTCATCTTTGGTTCTGGATGGGGCTGCACTACCCCATTCAGACCCGGTGCGGAACCTGGGGGTTCTCTTGGACTCACGACTCCTGCTCAAAGAGCAGGTGGCAGTCGTGGCCAGGAGAGCCTTTGCCCAACTTCGTGTGGTGCGACAGTTATGCCCTTTCCTATACCGAGAGGCCCTTCGAACAGTCACTCATGCCCTAGTTATCTCACACGTAGACTACTGTAATGCGCTCTACATGGGGCTACCCTTGAAGAATATCCGGAAGCTACAACTGATCCAGAATGCAGCCGCACAGGCAATTTTAGGTGCACCAAGATCAGCACATATAACACCGCTGCTTCGCGAGCTGCACTGGGTTCCAGTTTGCTTCCGGGTCCAATTCAAGGTGTTGGTTATCACCTTTAAAGCCCTTAACCTGGCATGGGACCAGGTTATCTGAGGGACCATCTCATCCCTATTGAATCGACCCATCCCACCCGGTCATGCAGAAAGGGCATGTTACGGACCCCATCTTTAAAAGAATTCCACCTAGCGGGGTCTCGGAAGCGTGCCTTCTCTGCAGTAGCGCCCGCCGTCTGGAACATCCTTCCCCCAGGGGTGAGACAGGCCCCCTCACTCCTGGACTTCAGGAAAAAACTGAAAACCCGGTTTTGCCACCAAGCCTGGGACGGGAGGGGAAATAGTCACTCTTGGGGATGGCTAGCGCCCTAGAATGGATTGAGAACGGCCCTTACGCTCAGGATTTGAGGAAGAACTTGCCATCTGGATTCCATTTTATTTATATCTTTTAATAATTATAACAATATTATATATTTATTTCACTTTTATTGGGATTTCTTTTGTATTTTAACTCCGGTTTTATTGTAAACCGCCCAGAGTTCCCCCTTTGGGGGAAGATAGGCAGTAATATAATTTAAATAAATAAATTATATATATATATATATATATATATATATATATATATATATATATTAATTTCCTCATACCATACTGAAAATTTGACAGCAACATATATATATATATATATATATATATATATATATATATATATATATTAATTTCCTCATACCATACTGAAAATTTGACAGCAACTTTTGGAGATACCCTGGGAAACACATGTGGCCAAGAGTGTGTACCTCTGCTTCATAGCAACATTAGTATACCCTCAAAGACAGAATCATAACCTTAACCTGTTACTGACTTGTACAAACATGATTGCTTAATTACTTAATTACTACTATTGCTACTACTAGAAAGACTGCATTATAAACTGACAGTTTCCCATAGTGTATCTTATGCTACTCTTCACCTTCCCACATAAAAAAATGTGTATCGCTGTTACTTAGAAATGACTGTATACCTCTCAAGTAATTATCTATAAAGACTTAATATCTGATACTGTCCTACTCAAATGACAATGGAAAGGTGCTTGAAATACATAATGGTAATAATTTCAGCTGGGAAAGGCAATTAATTCAAACATTCAAACTCCAGTTTGGTAAAAGTGGTGCATCATATCAAGACAAATTTCTCACATGACTGCAATAGAGATACACACTATACTTAAATTGCTTGCATACCAGAAGAGTTCATTTAGCCTTTGAGCAACAACAGCTTACCTTGAGGTGGTCTGTCCAAAGTGTACCACAATTTAAACTGGTCTGAGTGGTTTGCAGCTACATCTTCAAGCTCTGGTCTCAGTAATATATCTTGTTCTGTCTGCCAACCAAAAGTCAAATATCCATTCAGAATTGAGCATGCAGGCTGACACACAGCCTACTGTTAGCATTAGTTTATGTTTTGACCTAGGGTTCTAACTTATTTTATATATTGCTTTCTAGATTCTCTGGTATTCATCTATTCCCTTTGCTGTGGAAGGCTAGATGCCATATCCCTTAGTCCAGGGCTTTCCAAAGATTTTCCCGCGGCGACACACCAACCGGCGTTGGTGTGTCGCCGTGGGAAAACCCGGAAGTGCGGCAGCGCGCAAAAACCTGGAACCATGGGGGAGCTGGGGATGGTGACGGCCGACAGGAAACTCTGGCGTGGGCTGGTCCATGAAGTCACGAAGAGTCGGAAGCGACTGAACGAATAAACAACAAATTTGGCACAACGTCTTATGCTGGTTCTATCAATTAAACATGCAATTTAGCATTGGGCTTAATAATAATGTAGTAGGAATAATCCCTTTCTATTGGATACATGGGGGCGGGGGAATTAATCTATGTCAACACCTGACTTGGCATATATCAATCTTAAACTGGAGGTATATAAGAAGGTGAGGAGGCTACTCAATCTACAGTTCTTTGTAGCCACCTCGCCACACTCTCACCTGCCTCTTTTTGATTTCAAAAGCAGCCAGCTTTCCATGGGAGCCAGAAAGAGTATTTTTAATGTTTAATTTTCTCCACAGAGGAAGAGCTATGAACAAACCCTTCTGATGCACAGTTGGGAGGATGGCGTAAATATCCAAGCAACTGCTGGTGCCCCAGTTGCTTTTATAGTGATTGCACAAAAAGGAAAAGCAAATAAACATAAGTCAACCAACCTGATTAGCAAAAAGGAGATAACATTTTGTATTATCGGTAGGGTCCCTTGTGATGTGGCGGATCAGCTGAAGCATTGGAGTAATTCCTATCAAATCAAAGCCAAGGCTCAGAATGAGGTAACGTTTTTCCATAACCCAGAAGTAGAGGCATAACATTTTGATGTTACCCCCATCCTTGTCAACTGTAAAACTAGGTGTGCGTTTGTGTGAGCATGAAAGGACTACAAAGCACAACAAATGTGTGCTTTTTAATAAGTCAGTGTAGGTGATTTAATTCTCCAGAATAAATTTCTAAGATAAGAAAATAGAGAGATGATAGATAAACCAGTCATTCCTGAGATTCAAAAATGTTACTTAATACTTTCTCCAACAGGATATCTCTGTTTTCAGTGACTGGGAAGTGCTCCTCTTTTTATATTAAATGATTCAGTTCTGCAGTATTTGTTTAACTTTACATTCAGCTTCTGAGCTACAGGAAGGGTTCATGGCTAGAGACAGAATGTTAAATTATGTTCAACTATAAAAGAGGATCAAGAGAAAAGAAAAGTGATCTTAAGGGTCTCAGCACTTTGCAATGGGTACAGAGACAGCTTATTAAGCAGTATTCTAGACTAGGTTAAGTTCTCAAACACTTTTAAAAACAACTCCACATATGATTGTCTAAATCAGAAGTTAATTAAGGCATCTGTCAGATAAGACATATCTGCTACTCCATGCTAAGCCTTGATCAGGTCATCTGTGCTTATTCTTTTGTAGTAAAGGGGAGAATAATACATATTAGTTAGCTAAGGGTCTTTTAGAACAGATGTTTCCAACTTGTGGGCCACAGCCCACTAGTGGGCCGCGGCCTGTCAGGAACTGGGCCGCGGGGTTCCTGCCCACAAACCCCGTCCCGGTGCGCGTGATTGGCTCCCGCCTGCAAACCCCGCCCCCCGGTGCGCGCAATTGGCTCCCACCCACAAACCCCGCCCCCTGGTGCATGCGATTGGCTCCCACCCACAAACCCCGCCCCCCGGTCCGCAGAAAAATCATCTTTTGAAACTGGTCCCTGGCACCAAAAAGGTTGGGGACCCCTGTTTTAGAACATACATCAAAATCAGGAAGTTTATTTTTTAACATTTATTCAAGCCCCTCTATTCCCGAAACAAGGAATACCTACCTGTTCCCCCAGCAATCATCCCAAGGTGCTTAACAAACTTTATCCTTGCTTCAGACTTTTTATCCAATTTGATAGCAAATTTGCCTGTGTAAAATTAGAAGCATCATTTCAAACAAAATTGAACCAATGCAAACCAATGTATACACTACTGTTTATTAAATCTGCAATATTATGTCAATTTATGAGGGTGAAAACCTGTACAATGCTAAAGGCCTTCCCTCATATAAGCAGATTTAGGCTAGGTGTACATTTGGAACTAGCTTAACTATGGCTTGCTGAATAAACTATAATTGCCTGAGCTCACACAAGACTAAACCCTAATCCAAAAGTGTATAATCTGAGTCCCCAGAGCAGTTTACAGCTCCTAGAAGCTTTGATGTGACCACTGTAACAATGCTACTAGATCTGAGCTGCAAACATCTGAACCACCTTTAGATGGCAGCACAGAGTTATAATGTTCTGTAACTCTTTGCTGCCATCTAACGGTTGTTTGCGCTTTTGCAGCTCAGATCTGATAGCTGGACCTGAGACCTCCAGGAGTTGTTACCAAAATATGGTTAGTGTAACAGAAAGGGAATTTTATTAAATTAGGTGGTAATCATATTAATCACATTTAATTTTCAGGACAGACCTGTCAGTGGGGCAGTCTTGCACAAGATTTGGGTTCATACAAGATATCTCTGGATTCAAGCTGCTGGACACCGCTACACAAATTATTCAACATATGATGAAAAGTACAAAGTACAATCCACTGTGACCTACTCTTTGCTTGGGAAATTATGATTTTATTGTAGCTCAATTTGAGCAGAAAGGCATTACTAAAGTTGTGAAACTATCCCCAGGAACAGAAACTACATGTAATTATTTCATTTTTTTTTATTAACCATGTACATATAAAAGGTGGAATTCATTAACAGCTGGGGGGAAGGGGAAGAGAGCATGCTAAGTTGGATATGCTCTCAGTAAAATATCTAAGATGCATTCCAAATTCCCCTGGGGATCATCGTAGCTCAAATGGCTGTGAAGCACATACAAACAACCCAAAATTGACTGCATGGGCAAAGGATCTAAGGCGTGTTCCACTCGTAACATGTTATATCTCTCATCATCTGCCTATCGCTTTTATTTATTCAAATGCAGCTGACCACATCCATTAACCATTTTAAACATCTTGGGAGTTTAAAATGAAATAGTACCTGATCCTTTGTATACCAGAAGCCCATTCGGCCCTCTGAAATCAATGGTATTACCAATCTTCATGTTGTCTAAGTACTGGGACATCTTTCCGCCTTCAGGAAATTTGGGGTGAACATTTTTGTGGTAAACCTAGAAAGAATACGCACACATGCAATCATTGCACCATTTTACATTCAGGTGACAGTGGTCTGCACTGGAAAAAAAATATCCTATTCTCTATTGTTACATAAACCATGAATTAGAACACAGAAAAAGCCTTGTTTCTCATGGTTTATGCTCTGTAAAACAAATTTGCTGCAGTGCTGAGGGCAAATAATTTTATCCTCAATATGGTTACAAGAGTATTAACCGAGACAATTATTTTTGGCCAATTATGTATTTTTTACCAGCTGTTTGTAGGCCCTATTTATAATACTTGTTTTAAAGCCCAAAATTGTTTGGGAGCAAGTTGCCTAAAATACCACCTTTTCCATAGACATCTAGCTAAACTATAAGCTGGTCTCTAGAGGTCCTTCTCTGAGGATCCTCACTACGTATTCCAAGACAGGGAAAGCTCTAATGAGAAGGCCTTTTTGGTTATAGAACAGTTTCCCCAGAGAAATTCACCTGAAGATACTTTAACAATCTTTTCATGGCAGGGAAATAACTTTTTAATTAATCTTTTGAAGAACATGTACTCTAGCCTGAGCATCTTTGTTTATAACCCTGTTTTAAGTATAATTGTTTTATACTATAGTGGATTTTAATGTTCAATTTGTTTTGTGAGCTCTCAGAGAATGTGTGTCTCAAGGCAGCGACATAAATATGGTAAATAAAAAGGAATAACTCCAAAAGCATTATCAAGAGGGTGGGCAAGAAGGACTATTCACCCTGGGCCTTAATCTCAAATTTCAGACATAAAATACCTGCTTTTTTTAAAAAAAAAACTTTTAAAAAATACTCAATTTCTATCACACCCTGTCTTTTGATGCCTTGGTCTGTCAACAAGCATCATCACTTTTTACTTTTATTATGGACAAGGGATTCAAATCAGGACTCCCCAGCTTTTTGAGAAGTCCAGCACCTACAGTATAGTACGTAGGCACATTGGTTTTGTTGAGAGAGTTAACAGAATTAAATAAGAGAAGTAGATTTTTCATCATTTACTCAGTGTTCTTCTTTCAATCTGACTCAATGCTTTATCCCCAAAATAACTGCACAGTTCTCCAACCATATATTCAAGGATAATTTCGAGATATAAATTACGGTGTATTGTTGTTTGTTTTTTTAATTTGACTTATTGATCTTCAGTTTCATATTATGTAACGAGTGTTATGGCACAATTTATTTGAGAAATGTAGCAACTAAAACAGACCAAGTTACCTCGTCAAAACAGCTTAAACCTACCTTTATTATGAAATCAACATAGCCTTTCACTTCATCACTAGAAACTGGAGTGTAAGCCCGAATCACAAGGTTACCACCGACTTTGGCAGAGAGGTATACGTGTTGGCCTAGAGAAAAATAGTTACCATTCCATTCTAAAGTTTATTATGGCATTAAAGAAGAAAGCAAACGATTTGGGATACCTTTCCAAACTGTCAGGCCCAGCCCAAGAACAACGAAGAGTCAGTCCATTCAAACTCCAGTTCTTTATTTGCTCACACCGTATAGACAGAATCTTGCCAGACTAAAGCTACTGTAACTAACCTAAGGGGAAATAACCTGGGAGACTCTAGGGCGGGGCTATCCTGAACCTCTTCCTTTTCCCACCATTGCCTCCCAGACTCTGCCTCCTCTTATCTCCTCCACCTCCTTGGAATTTGCTCCCTCCTTCGTGAGAACCAGCGGCACCACCAAAATCCACCACACAAACTTAATGAAATCTGCAAAATTGGTTGGGAACACAATTCTTCTCATCCCCAGACAGAAATGTCAGTTCTTATATTTTTATTTAAGAAAGAAGGAGAATCTCCTATAGTTGTGAAGATAAGCATGAAAATGTTGGGTGGGGGGAGAAGTAAGTTCTAACTAATTGATAAGAAAATAATATCTGGAAATATACAAATCCCTGTGAAATGAAGACCCTGCAGGGGTGTGGATTGTCACCATTCAAACTTGTGAAAAAAGTAGAACAAGGCCAAACAAAACATAACATGAACTGCATGACTGCAGTTACAGAGGAAGTGATAATTAACTAGGGCAGCCTGAATGGTATCAGAACTAGAGTGTTCAGGACTGTGGCTTAACTCTTCTCTCCCCCTGATTCTACCTCCTTTCTCAAGGCACCAGTTTGGCAGATACAGGGGGCAGGTTAATGAATACGTTAAAAGGACTGCATCACAGTGGCATGCCTGTTGAAATAAAATACACATCCAACTGCAATCAAGCAATTAAACTCATACCTACTTTGGGCTGTTTCTGCCTTTTGCAAAAGTTAAGCATGACTCTACACCCTTAAGCCCTTCTAGACTGGATTAAGGAAAGATAAACAAAAGGAAGAACACCTTATGCCATCCCCACCCCCAATATTTTGGTCTGCAATCCAAAATACCTGAATGCCTACTACTGCAATAAGGCTAAAAACAATCACTGTCAAAGCTACACAATACAAATGCTAGGATTCTACCTGATATGGAGTTCTTGGAGACCTATCACGTGGTCTAAAACATCTGCATAGGTTCCTAACCTGTTTCTGGCCCAAAATGCCAGTTTTTATCCTTGAAGCCAGACACAGCCAAAGGAACAAGCACTAATAACTCCTTGTCATCTATGTCCTCACCATCCATGAGTCATGCAGAGCCTGGAAAAGCTATGACTGACAGCTACTTTAAAGCTGAAATCTTTTATTCTTCCTGGCTTTTAATGAGAGATAAGTTTTAAGTATGTGCCGGCTTCCTGCTGTAGTTTCACTCCTATTGCATCTGTTTTACTTTCTGATTTTATTTTGCGATCCCTATTATTATATATCAAAGGGCAGTATATAAACACCTACCATAAAAGAACTTGCTAATAAGGCAAGTCAGACTGTGTGAAGCTCTAGTAAGCAAGCCATCTAACACAGAATGGACAGAAATCTGGGCACAATATATTATACCGTAAGAAAGACAGGTTAAGGCAGGGGTCCCCAACCTTTTTGGCACCAGGGACCGGTTTCATGGAAGACAATTTTTCCAGACTGGGAGGGGGGGATGGTTTCAGGATGATTCAAGCACATTATGCTACGGGCAGCGGCTGGAGTTCAGGCAACGGAGGTGCGCATGGCCAGGCTTCGATTTTTGGGCCGTTTGCAGACGGGAGCCAATCGGGCCTCACATTGCTCGGCCCGCCTCTCTAGCCTCCTTTGCCACACGCTGATAGGTATAGGTGCTTCTGCTTCCTGGTCTCCTCCTATCAGCGGCTCAGGCTCAGCTTTTGCGCCTTCCCTGCCTCTTCCTGTTATCGGCTCCTCTTCTTCCGAGTCGAAGACCGGCATGGTGGCAAGGGAAGACTCGTTCTGGACAGTGCAGCCCGGTTCCTAATAGGCCACGGACCGGTACCAGTCTGCGGCCCGGGGGTTGGGGACCCCTGGGTTAAGGTATGTCCCTCACTGAATGTGGGTGGCAGAGCCATAGGAAAAGATGCCTGTGTTTGAGCACATACAGACACTAAAGCAATACAGCCGGATGGTTTTCAGCCGTGCCCCACCCATATTTCCCAGAACTGCTAGATAAGCTGTTGTGCAGCACAATCCTAGGCATATTTAGTTAAAAATAAAGCCAACTCTGTTCCATAGGATTTATCCAGGAAAGTTTGCCCAGGATTGCAACTTTGGTTGCTTCCCCTACGGTGTGACTGAATTCCAAGCATGTCTTCGGCCTTTACCAGCTAGCTAAGAGAGTTGCTGAATGAAGCAGTAAGTGGGTTGCTCCACCATGAGAAAGGACTGCCCATCTGAAGGATGATCATCACATTCATTCTATGCATTGAACCATGTGCCCCAAACTGACTCAGCTGTGCAGAGACACACAGGGAACCACTTTGCTACTCACTATGATGTAGAGTGACTTCATAAGCTATTGTGAATTAAGTTTCAGGCCTCAGCATCAACTGAGCATTATTAACTTGGTCTACTACTAGTTTGAGAGCCAGTTTGGTGTAGTGGCTAAGGCACCAAGCTAGAAACCAGGAGACCGTGAGTTCTAGTCCCGCCTTAGGCACAAAGCCAGCTGGGTGACCTTGGGCCAGTCCCTGTCTCTCAGCCCTAGGAAGGAGCCAATAGCAAACCAGGGGACTCAGAGTTCTAGTCCCGCCTTAGGCACAAAGCCAGCTGGGTGACCTTGGGCCAGTCCCTGTCTCTCAGCCCTAGGAAGGAGCCAATAGCAAACCAGGAGACTGAGAGTTCTAGTCCCACCTTAGGCACAAAGCCAGCTGGGTGAGCTTGGGCCAGTCCCTGTCTCTCAGCCCTGGGAAGAAGCAGGCAATGGCAAGCCACTTCCGAAAAACCTTGCCAAGAAAACTCCAGGGACTTGTCCAGGCAGTCTCTGAGAATCTGACACAATTGAATGGATAAAAAAAAACCCTGCTAGCTTAGCCTATAATGCTGACCTATACCTTTGAAAAGCAGACTGTTATCTCTAAGAATCCTTACATAGTATAGTATTTATTCTACAAGGTCTCAACATTAAAATCACGATTTCAAGGAAATAACTAATAAAAGATTTTGTGCAGCGCTGAAAAAATAACAGCCTCAATGTCAAACAAGCTTCACTAGAAGGGCTTTTCAGAGATTTTTCTTTTTGGGGGGGGGGCACCAATGAAAGTGCTCTGCACCAGGAACTGATGAAGAATAAGGCCATGCTTACCTATAGGCAAGCCCAATATATGTTTTGGTGATGGAAGTGCAAATCGAAATCTCCTGGTATCATGGCTGATATCCTGTGAAAATACAATCAGAGGAAGAACATTGGGTAATAAAGCATCACAAAAATGATTTAAGACATTTTTGTCATAACAGGCCTCACTTTCCATGTGCTAAAAATATACAGTTGAGGAAGAAAAGGGACACCATAAATCAGGGGTGGGGAACCTTTTTTATCCCAAGGGCCATTTTGACATTTATCACATCACTCGAGGGCCGGGGGGCGGGGTTTGCGGGCGGGAACCAAACGTGCAAAAGGGGGCGGGGTTTGCGGGCAGGAGCCAATCGCGCGCACTGGGGGGCCACCACGCCCGGTGCCATGCCTGCCGCACCTGCCCCCACCACGTCCGCCACTGTGCCCACCGCTGCCGCGCCCGCCGCCACACCCAGCATGCCTGCTGCCATGCCCGCTCCCACCACGCCCGCCACGCCTGCCCCAGCCACATCCGCCGCTGCCGCACCCGCTGCCGCCACGCCCATGCCTGCCACCGCGTCTGCCGCCACACCCACCATGCCCGCCGCCATGCCTACCCCCACTACGTCCGCCGCTGCGCCCTCCACTGCCTCGCCCACTGCCATGCCTGCCGCCGCGCCTCCCACCACACCCGCCATACCTGCCGCCGCGTCCAATGCCACACCCACCATGCCCGCTGCCGTCACACCCCTGCCGCGCCCGCTGCAGCGGGCTGGATCAATTGCTTTCGCGGGCCTTATACGGCCCGCGGGCCGGACGTTGCCCACCCCTGCCATAAATGATGAGGAGGAAATGAAGGTACCAAAACTAACTTAGCCACAAAAAGGCAGAGAACATGAGACCTTTGGGCATTGGTTAATTCAGGGATCTCAAACGTTCAGCCTGTGGCCACATGTGGCCTACTGAGGGTTTTCTGGTGCAACCTATGACCGCTCACCCATCAGGCGCTGTTGTCTCAACTTCTCCATCCATCCCCACTGTGTGCATTCAGCCATGCCTGGCAGTCAGCATCTCAGTAGGATGACCCTACATCCTGGTTACCATTTGTCCCAGATTTTCAAGCCCCAGTGTCAGGGGCAACCCAAGAACTACAAAGAGACAGTGTATTCCAAACACAGTTCCTTATTGCTCTCACCATACAGACAGAATCTTGCCAGACTAAAGCTACTCTAACTAACCCAACCACAAATAACCCGGGAGACTCTAGAGCGGGGTGACCCTGAACCTCTTTGCTTTCCCAGCAACACTCTCTGGACTGCTGAGAATCCGTTTATCTCCTTGGAATGTGCTCCCTCCTTCCTGAGAACCAGGGGGAGTGCCGACATCCACCACATTGCCCTCCCCTTCAGGAACACATTCCATCACACCCAGGCCCCCTTTTCCCACTGCCTTCCTCCCCACAGAGCTTGCTTCTCCTCCATAGTGCATAGCTCTTCGCTCCTCCACCAGAGACCCAGCTAGCCCAGCATTAATGCAAGAGAGAAGCTGATGCCGCACAAGCTGGCAATGCGGGGGGGGGGGGGGAGTGAAGCCTGAGCCGCAGAAGTCGTGCGGCAGGCAAGAAGATGGCAGCTGTCCAGGGTCCTCCTAAAGGAGATAATATGGAGAAAGGGTGCCTGGCACTGCCTTTGCTTCTCCCCCAAAGTGCTGGCTTGTTCTTCTGATTCTGCTTCCCCTGAACCAGCTAGTTTGTTTGCCCAACAATGACATGAAGAACCACAGCTGGAACTGCCAGATGTGCTGCTGGGATAGACAGTGAGGTCAGTGGGAAACACAGGAAAACTAAATAAATATTCCAAAAATTTTATATGTTTTATTAATTAATTATTTTAGTGTCCCCCTATTATTCTCAAGTGTGTCCCAGTTTGGATGATATGGTCACCAGCCAATGGGAAACACAGCTGGTTGCCACAGAAGGAATATGATGTTGAGTACATTGAGTAATGTTACCCAATATATTCCATATAATATAAAATTTTCAGTTTCAATTCAGTTTTAATATTTGTTGCCTTTTGCGTGAGTATGAATGCGGCCCACTGGTTAGCACATTTTATGTAATGTGGCCCCCATATTCATTTAAGTTTGAGATCCTTGGGATAATCTCTTTCCTTTCTTTTTCTGCCTGTATTAGATCAGTACACAACCCCACCAAACCCAGTGCACAATGCAGACACTTGTGGTTTGGGAAAATCACTAGAGCACAAACTAGAACAGTGTTCCTTAACCTTGGCCAGTGGAAGGTGTGTGGCTGGCTGGGGAATTCTGGGAGTTGAAGTCCACACATTTTCCAGTGGCCAAGATTGAGAAACACCAAACTAGAACTTCAAGTGGTCTACTCTGCTTCTGCTGCAATATATGAGAGCTGCTCTTACCGAACATTATGCAATGTTCCAATGGCAGAATTGCCAAATAACTTGGCACACTTATGGCCTTCCAAGCATGGGGAAATATATTTAAGCCAATTTCACATGATCAAATTTTAATGTTCCCAAGGAGATACAGTTCTGTATCAGAACACCCACTTTCTACGCAAAAGGCCTCAGGTTCAACCGCTGCAATCTCTCATTTAAAAATATATATATCCAACCTGGGACGTCGCTGTCAGTCAGAGTGTTACAAGGCACCTTTATATATTCAAGCCAAAGAAGAACTAAAAGCTCACCTCTTTCTCTATCAAACACAATGGATATTTGATACTTGGATCCTGCAAGGTAACTGGATCTTTCTTGTTCTGGGATCCAATTATTTTATAAAGAAAAAATAGGGTTGATGGTACAATTGCAGCCACAGCAATCAAGATGGAAATATCCTAAAAGAAAAAAAACAAAAAGCACAGGCATACAAAAAGAATGAAAACTTGGTTGTATGAGTTACAGCCTTACGTCTCCACTGCAAAGCTGTGCTCCTTCACAATCAGAATTGATCAGCTCTAAATCTATTGAGTAGGACCTGGATCCTGTATGAGGCAATGATATGCGTGCTAACCCAGTTCTTAGCACCTGCAGAGCTCCCTAACCCAGCTAACTTGCTAAAGATTCATTTACTTTTTTAAAAAAAAATGAGTGGGAAGCTATTATGCTGTAAAGTAAAGCATCAGTTTCAAGAATAACCAGTATTTCCATAATGCCTGTGTGCACCCAAAAACACGCTTAGAAAACGAAATGGTGTATGGCTGCTGCACAGGTTTTTGTTCATCTGATATATGGAGGTTTGGTGCCTTGCTCTCAAAACCCCAAATGTGCCTGCTGAAAAGACGGGTGACCCACGAAATAGGATATCCCTGAGAAAGAAAGATCAACTTGTCTAAAAGTCATGAAATCTGCTTCATGACTAAGGAAAGATTGGAGCCTTCAGTTTATCAAAGGCAAGGGGAGAATAAATTAACTATATGTGACTCTGGATAAATGAAAAGCATTCTTCTAATCCCCATTTGTCACTTTCCCACCTAAGAAATGTGAAACATGTCCTAGTGCTGATAGACACAGCTATATAAACAAGTTAGTTCAGGTTACCAGCTTTTGAGAGAGTTGGGGCAGGTATGGTTGCACTTTTTAATTACTACTTTATGTGCCAACTTTAATGTTCATGCCCATGCTGGAAAACGTAATAAATCAGCTGCATTATTTTGGATCATCAGAAGATAAAGGAATAAATTACAATGGATGGGGGGGTGTAGATGTTGGCAACCATATCCCCACCACCCGAAACATATAATTTATGGAGTTGGGAGGGGCCCCTTAGGCCATGAAGTCAAAACCTCTGCTGGATGCTGGAATCCAGATTTAAAAGTATCCGGGCTGCCTATGCCTATCCAATGAGGAGATAGAAAAGCCCTCCACAGCTATCACATTGCTTTTATTGTCAGGGAACTTCTCCAAACAGGCAGCCAGAATCTGCCTTCCTGGAACTGTTAATAAATCCATTATTCTATAGTATATCCTATACTTGAGGTCTTCAGTGTGACGTTTCTTCCGGTACTTGAAAAGAAAACCTGCTGGAACGATAGTACAATAAACGCCAGATAAGATCGATCATTTTATCACTTCTGTACAAACCTTGTTTGGGTGAAAGGAGCATTACTGTACTGTATTCATTCGGGACATACCCTACGTTTTCTTCGTAAGCGCCGCAACAATCCATATTCCCACCTCTTGCCGCTACCCCTTACTGTGCGCGTGGGCGTCCGGTGAATGAAGGGGAGCGCTCCTCTCAGCGTTGCGGCGCCACTAAAAGTTTGGCTTTGCTGACTGAAAACTCCAGAGAGGGAGCGCCAACGAGCTTCTTCCAGCCGAAAGGAGCCGCGGCGGCGTTCGCTTCTCTCTTTCCAGCCACGCTTGCTTCGGTTTTGCTTACCAAGCTGATCGACTCCATGTCTCGGGGCAGCGATTCCTCCGCAGACAAGAAGGGGGAGGCGGGGGTCCTCTCTCCCTCTTCCCTGCTCTTGAGACCTCGCAGCGTCTTCCCACGAGCTTACGCCTCCCGCAGCTTCGCCTACTCGGAAGGGCAAAGGGCGCCTCTGGGGCTGGCTTGTGTCCCGCGTTTGCGACACCCGCCCGTTCGTGGCTTCCTCCAGGCCACGTACCTGTTATGCAAAGGCTAGGATGATACCAGAGGTGGGCGCCCATTGGGCGGCTGGGGACAGCCCTCGTTCGTAGCCCCGAGGGCCACCGGGTGCGGGACAGTGGTGGAAAGTGGGTCGCTTAGTTTTTTCTTTGGGTTTGGAGAGCGGGATTTTGCGGAGTTCCTAATTCAGTTAATTGTGTTAGGCCTATCGTAGGCCTTCCACTCCAGTTTCACTATTCCCTGCCTCAGTATGATGAAAAATTATGCCACTAATTTTCAGTGAGAGTGGTCAGAGGAGACTCCACGGGCCACAAAGAAAGCCTTAGGTTGCCCACTGTTGCTCTATACCAGTGTTCCTCAACCTTGGCAGCTTGAAGATGTGTGGACTTCAACTCCCAGAATTCCCCAGCCAGCTATGCTATGTTGAAGTCCACACATCTTCAAGCTGCCAAGGTTGAGAAACACTGCTCTATACCCTCTTAATTTAGACAGAAGACCCACTGAACTCAAGTACTTGGAGGCAGCTTGTGGGTTGCATTTTAATGTATGATTCTGCGGGATTTCTTAGGCTGTCTGCTTTCAGAGGCTCTTTTGTGCAAATTGGACAAAGCAGCAACCATAGAAATGTGTGCCTTACAAAATAAAAAGTTGGGGTGCAAATCAAATCAATGCATACGTAAACTAAGTTTATTTCACATTTTAAAAGGTAGATGGATGCATTGGGTCTTGGGCCAGTAGAAAGAGGGGAAATGTAGGGTTGGGCAGCACCTGGTCTGATCTGGAAAAAGCTAAGCACTGTCAAGCTTTACTGTTTGTTGTTTGTTCATTCAGTCGCTTCCGACTCTTCATGACTTCATGGACCAGCCCACGCCAGAGCTTCCTGTCGGCCATCGCCATCCCCAGCTCCCCCACGGTCGAGTCCGTCACCTCCAGAATATCATCCATCCATCTTGCCCTTGGTCGGCCCCTCTTCCTTTTGCCTTCCACTTTCCCTAGCATCAGCTTCTTCTCCAGGGTATCCTGTCTTCTCGTTATGTGGCCAAAGTACTTCAGTTTTGCCTTTAATATCATTCCCTCGAGTGAGCAGTCTGGCTTGATTTCCTGGAGTATGGACTGGTTTGATCTTCTTGCAGTCCAAGGCACTCTCAGAATTTTCCTCCAACACCACAGTTCAAAAGCATCTATCTTCCTTCGCTCAGCCTTCCTTATGGTCCAGCTCTTGCAGCCATAGGTTACTATGGGGAATACCATTGCTTTAACTATGCAGACCTTTGTTGTCAGTGTGATGTCTCTGCTCTTAACTATTTTATCAAGATTTGCCATTGCTCTCCTCCCAAGAAGTAGACGTCTTCTGATTTCCTGGCTGCAGTCAGCGTCTGCAGTAATCTTTGCGCCTAGAAATACAAAGTCTGTCACTGCCTCCACGTTTTCTCCCTCTATTTGCCAGTTATCAATCAAGCTGGTTGCCATAATCTTGGTTTTTCTTAGGTTTAACTGCAACCCAGCTTTTGCACTTTCTTCTTTCACCTTCATCATAAGGCTCCTCAGCTCCTCCTCGCTTTCAGCCATCAAAGTGGTATCATCTGCATATCTGAGATTGTTAATGTTTCTTCCAGTGATTTTAACTCCAGCCTTGGATTCCTCAAGCCCAGCGCGTCACATGATGTGTTCTGCATACAGGTTGAATAGGTAGGGTGAGAGTATACAACCCTGCCATACTCCTTTCCCAATTTTAAACCAGTCTGTTGTTCCGTGGTCTGTTCTTACCGTTGCTACTTGGTTGTTATACAGTTTCCTCAGGAGGCAGACAAGATGATTTGGTATCCCCATACCACCAAGAACTTGCCACAATTTGTTATGATCCACACAGTCAAAGGCTTTAGAATAGTCAATAAAACAGAAATAGATGTTTTTCTGAAACTCCCTGGCTTTCTCCATTATCCAGCAGATATTGGCAATTTGGTCTCTAGTTCCTCTGCCTTTTCTAAACCCAGCTTGAACATCTGGCAATTCTTGCTTCATGAATTGCTGGAGTCTACCTTGCAAGATCTTGAGCATTACCTTACTGGCATGTGAAATAGGTGCCACTGTTCGATAGTTTGAACATTCTTTAGTGCTTCCCTTTTTTTGTATGGGGATATAAATTTATTTTTTCCAATCTGATGGCCATTCTTGTGTTTTCCAAATTTGCTGGCATATGGCATGCATCACCTTGGACAGCATCATCTTGCAAGTTTTAAACAGTTCAGCTGGGATACCGTGGTCTCCTGCTGCCTTGTTATTAGCAATGCTTCTTAAGGCCCATTCAACCTCACTCTTCAGGATGTCTGGCTCTAACTCACTGACCACACCATCAAAGCTACCCCTGATATTATTATCCTTCCTGTACAGATCTTCCGTATATTCTTGCCACCTTTTCTTGATCTCTTCTGCTTCTGTTAGGTAACTTTAATGTAAACAATACTATACGTGGATGGGAGATCACTGGAAAAACCCAGGGGTATGGAAACAGCAAGGAATTATTTAAAAAAATCTCAGGAGGTAATACCATTTCTGTATTATTGCCAATGGATGTGTCCATGGAGTCCAGCTCAGCTTGGAGGAGTCTTTGTGTTTTTATGGACAGATTTGCATTATGATTCATAGATCTTGGTCTTGAGCATTCGGTTGAAGATATCACACATTTGTTCTTCAAATGGTTTGTCCTAGCCTCGAAAACAGAACATTTAAAATTGCCCAACAGGTTCAGGAGCCTGTACTAAATTGGTTTGAAGGTGAATTCCCTTCTAAATTCTCCATCAGAGGAAATGCTACAAATGCAAGGAAACTTAAATTATCTAATTTAAATTTTATTGACACTGATACTTTAAAAAACCACATGAAATTTTCTTAGGGCTTTCTAAATTTGAATTCTGCTTTTTTCAGTTCCCTCCTGTTCTCCATCTATCAAGGGATATACATCCATCCTTAGGGTAGACATAGCTGGGACATTAATGGCTACAATTTGTATTTTTGAAAATTGATTATTCCAAAATTATTCCTCTTCTTTTATTCCCAGCAAGCTTTCATAAGCTCCAGTTACAGCCTGGCAACCCAGTTTGCATTCCTGGGAGTTGTTTCAATCCATTTAAGATTAAACTTGATCTGGCTTGGCTCTAATGCCAACTTTTTTTCCTTTTCCCTGCATTTGAGCATTTCCTCTGATGGAGGGTTTCTTAGAACTTGAAGGTTTGCCATGATTACAAAGCTTCATTTATGTCAGATTCAGTCAGTAATTTCTTCCACTGGCTTCTGTAATGGAATGTGAATCCTAGAAGGGACTTGAGATAATCTAGTCCAGCTCCCTGCCGAGTGCAGAAATCCACTATTACAGTGTCCCCGATGGATGGTCATCTAGTCTCTGGTTAAACACTTCCAACAAAGAAGAGTCCACCATCTCTCAAGGCAATTTGGTCCTTGGTTGAGATTAAGCTTGTTTCTTACTACACATCGTGTGCATGTTTTCCCTTGAATCTTTGGTTCTATTATAGAATCTCATGAGTCTTTTAAGGAAATCTGGGAATCTGGGCTAGTTAGTGCTCCAAACAGCGTTGGGTGCAAAAATAGCCCACATTGCCTCTTTTTTCAGGTAGCCTCATAGTGTTCTTTAGACTTCAGTCTTAATGCACAGACTAACTTGGCTTAATTTATCTAGGACTCCTTTCTCTTCCCAAGTCTTCATTAAGTGACTTCATTAACTTGAAAAAGTTACCATACATGTATACCTATCATACTATTCCTTGGGTAAGCAACTTTATGTGGAGGGCAGAAAAAAAAGAAACAGTTAAGCCAAAGAAATTAAAGATATGAGATAAGAATAGGAAGTATATCTACAGTACATTTACTCCACCATTTACTTTACCTCTCCATACCTTTCTATCCTTGGAAACTATCCTTACCATATCCATACATTCATTCATAGGTTGCCCTTTGTTTTTTAAACCTCACATCTCTCTATATTCGAGGTTCTCATCAAGTCCATTTAACTCCACTTTTCTTGGTCTCTTTTTTCTCTGAATCCATTCATTCTTCCTATGCTTGTTTTGTGATTCAGTCATTATTCTCTCTATATGATGAAACTTTCTCAGTGTACTTCTTTCACACAGGTCATTCACATTTGTATTTAGTCCATGTTCATTCATCATCCATTCATTCTTGATCCTGTCTCTTCTTGTTTTACTACATACATACTTTTAAGGAGACCATTTCTGCTGCATTCAACTGTAATGTTTCTCTTGACATACCCAACCTCTCACTTCATGTAATAAAGCAGGCAGAAGCAAGCTTTTGTATCAGACATTATCACAGAATTAATTCCTTACAATAGACCATGTATTACCACTAAGTTTCTACTAACATTTGCTGCAAGTAATTCAAGTTCTCAGCCAACAATGTGGCATCATCTGTATACAAAGGTACATGCACATTCACTTCTCCAACCAACAAGTCTCAGATGCCATCACAAGCATTTTTTATATGTTTATCCATAAATACATTGAACAACTAAGGGACATCACCCATTCTTCTCTTAGTCCCTGCTCAGTGTCAACCCATTTGCTAACCAATCTCTTTATTCTAATACATTCTTTAGTTAAATCAGATGCTGATTGGTTAATGAACAGCCAAGGCAAATTCCACACTAACAGCCAAGGCAAATTCCACACTAACAGCCAAGGCAAATTCCACACTTGTCCCCCTAAGGGACAAGAACCTCCCTTCATGTTAATATCTCCTGAATGTGGGAATTCCCCAGTGACAGTTCAGGCTGGGCTGATTACATGAACGCCCCTTCATGAAGGGGAAAGGGGGAAAAGTGCTACAAACTTAATGCACAATGGCATGGTAGAGGGAAGAGATAGTATCCTGCAGTACAGAAAACAACAGGACAAGACAAGCATCAGAGGAACAAGAACAAGATGGGGGTTGCCAGGCTTTTTTAGTGAGGTAAATAACTACTGGCTCTTAGATGTTGTAATATACAATATTTTGCTTCTAGAACATGTGTTCTAGCTGAGAATCAATTTTCAGTTTACTAGCAGTTTATTAGGTTGTGAAATGTATTGTAGCTATTAATGTATTCTGGAGACTTGGCTATATTGGTCGGCTTTTGATACCGTCGACCACGGTATACTCTTGGGGCGGCTCAGGGAGTTGGGGGCGGGCGGCGTGGTTTTGCGCTGGTTAGCCTCCTTCCTCCAGGGCCGTTCCCAGTCGGTGTTGATGGGGGAGGAGAGAGCTGACCCGCGACCCCTGACTTGTGGGGTGCCGCAGGGGTCGGTTCTCTCTCCTCTCCTATTCAACATCTACATGAAGCCGCTGGGCGAGATCATCCATCACCACAGGATGAGGTATCACCAATATGCTGATGATACCCAGTTATACATCTCCATCCCGGGTGAAGTAAGTGATGCGGTCAATGCCTTATCTCAGTGCCTGGAGGCTGTGGGGGTCTGGATGGGGAACAACAGGCTTCAACTGAACCCTGGTAAGACAGAGTGGATGTGGATTGATGGCCCCCCTGGATTCGGGAAGTTGTCATCTTTGATTCTGGGTGGGGTTGCACTACCCCACACAGATCCAGTGCGGAATCTGGGGGTTCTCCTGGACTCTCGACTCCTGCTCGAAGAGCAGGTGGCAGTCGTGGCCAGGAGGGCCTTTGCACAGCTTCGAGTTGTGCGCCAGTTACGCCCTTTCCTGGATCGGGAGGCCCTCCGAACAGTCACTCATGCCCTTGTCATCTCCCGTATAGACTACTGTAATGCGCTCTACATGGGGCTACCCTTGAGGAGTATCCGGAAGCTTCAGCTGGTGCAGAATGCGGCGGCGCGAGCAGTTATGGGTGCTAGGAGATCGGCACATGTGACACCTCTGCTACGCGAGCTGCATTGGGTACCAGTTTGCTTCCGGGTCCAATTCAAGGTGTTGGTGATTACCTTTAAAGCCCTACATGGCATAGGGCCAGGGTACCTGAGGGACCGTGTCGTCCTGACAACGTCGACCCACCCATCCGTGCATGCAGAGAGGGCATGCTTCAGACCACCTCAACAAGAGAATTCCATCTAGCGGGGTCCAGGAGGCGTGCCTTCTCTGCGATAGCACCCGCCCTATGGAACATCTTGCCCCCGGAGGTGAGACTGGCCCCTTCACTCCTGGCCTTTCAGAAGGCCCTTAAGACCTGGCTCTGCCGCCTGGCCTGGGACAACGGAGGTGGTAGTGCCTCGTGGGGTTGGCTGGCCCCATAGCACCATACTCTGTGGTTCCAAATCCATCTTGGACTTTATTTATTTTATGCTTGTTGTGTTTTTAGATATTTTGTATAGTTTTTAAATTTCTTAAATTTTATTTGTTGTAACCCGCCCAGAGTCCCTTGTATGGGAGATGGGCGGGGGATAAATTGAACAAATAAATAAATAATTAATAAATAAAATATTGATAGAAACTTGATGTGTGAGTTATTGCTGACTCAAAGAACAGGGAAATACTACATTATAACAAGTATAAGTTTTGCGTTTGGGTAGAGTAGCTTCTCTGCTAGCTGCTTTAATAAATACATGTGATATTAACTTTCTCTCTGGAGATAAATGTGTCTCTTTCCTTCAGAGTATTATTTGAAAATATATGGCAAACATCTCAATATACAATACATCTGTTTATTTGCAGCAGTCATAATTATCATGCTGAAATATATATATATATATATATATATATATATATATATATATATATCTATAATTTTCATCAGGAGACTGGATGCTGCTGATCTAATGTGTAAGTAATAATAATACAAGCACATACATTCCTTGCATCTCAATCAGTGCTGCTACACACTTAGTTTCCTTTATCCTTTTTTCTCCCTTCTACAGGTAGTTAACAATATGGAAAAATTCATATATTCATCTATACTATAAAGTTAGTTACTGTAAAGCCAAGGTGCATTCTATTTTTTTTCCTTAAAAAAAAGGTTAAAACTCCTGACTCACTCAGTGCTTTTACTACTGTCTGAGTAATCATTAATGCATACAGAAACTTGAATGTAAACACACAATTAAGTGTGTTAATTAATGAATAACCCAGTATGAGGATAGTACATGTATATCCCATGAGGGCTATGCAAATACTCCCTTTGGCTAAGATGCAGGGGGGAAAATGAAAAATAAATTCTTCCTATTACTTTCCGTCTTCTGAATGGCTGAGATAGACCATATTATTGTATGGCATCAGGCACAAGTAATATATTTAAAAATAATTTCACTTGGAATATTTAATGAGGGTAAAGTCATTTACTCTGCAATCTTATGTAAGTTTGCTCAGAAGTAAGTCCCATTGGGATGGGTCCACTTCCTTTTCCACCAGCAAACTGGCTTCCAGAGGAAATGGGGGGGGGTGATCTTTAATATCTCATTGTCACCTGTCCCTTGGACCATCAGAGAAAATTGTCTGGCCTGGGGACTGGAGGTGGGATTCCATTTCACCTTTTCTATTAGCAGGACTCCCCTGCTGGATCAGAAACCTTTTGTGGATGGAAGGAGCTTTTCTGTCAACAGGAGGCAGATTTTGGATCAAACCTGTGTACAGGATTGCAACTTTAGGTTGTAAGCTTCAGCATGTGTAACAGGAATAAACCCAATGGGGCTCTACTTTTGAGTAAACATGTTTAGAAAAGATACTAGTTACCAAAATCCTATAGAGTTGCAGTTTTGTATCTCTTTCTCCCCCCCTTTTTTTTTTTTTGACCAATGTAGTCCACACATCCTAAATTCAGAATTGCTAGGGGTCAGGTATGTGAACCAAGCAATGCCTTTCAGAATTGTGCCTTTATTTAGTTGTCTTCTCCAAAGCTTAGTGAAGGTCTTCATGCCATACTTGATGAATCTGCAAAAATAAAGAAGAGAGCATTACTGTAGCCCGGTCAAAAGGTGATCAGCATTAAATTACAATGAAGGCATGGCATAATGATTATGGAAAGCATAAGCTTTCTGGGAATACCTTTAATTAACAGTTACCACCAATTGCAATTATTTTGATAAGATCCTAGAAACCCATTGCTAGCAAATGACAACATTCCACCCCAGCACCAGTATGAGACACATCTGCCATGTCTCTTGCCCATTCCTAGCCCAGCCCCACTGTTAGTGCAGAAACAGTCAGTGCCAACTGGAAGAAATGAACAATGTGCTTTCACTGGCAGAACTGAATGTATAAAAAGGAAAGACAAAAATTGCAGGGGCTGGTAGAGAAAAGAAGATGTCTCAAGGTTCAGAGTACTTCTCATAGCTTAAGGATCTCTGCATAAACACACAAAGGAGCCCTGAAAAGATTTCAAATTTCTGCCTCCATGTTATCTCATCCACAGTCAATACAGAACAACACATGGAGAGAAATGTGGAAATCATTAAACCATATTGGTCAACATAGCTTACAGGTGGATTGCAAAAGAATCCTTGCAAAGTTACAAATTGAAAGCAAATACAGCTGGAGGGGATTTTGGGGTTTTGAAAGCATGAATTATCTTTCAGTTAACTAGTATGAAGCACCCCTCCCCCACATGCATGCTCCCCTTCTAGTGAGAGCCATGACCACCTGATAAATTTCCCTTGGGGTCTGAAATGATGAGCCTGCAGCCCTGGTTCTGAAGAATGGTTTCCTAAATAAGGTGCAAGGGCATTGGGGGCGGGGAGAACAGAAAATAGCTCTGTCATTGTCTCTTACAACAATTTGATTGGAACAATTTATTCGCAATTGTTTTTGTCTCCCTACCCTGAAACAATTCCCCTGCCGGCTTCTACACATTGAACTTTAAAGGCCAGGAGCATCATTACTTGATTGACTGATTGACCAGAATTATGTTGAGATTGTTTCTGCCCCCTCTGATAATGTCAAAGGGCAGCAGTAGGTCTATGACAGTTCTGTGCAGATCCCTCCTGATCACCCATATGAAGAAAATCCAAATCAAAGCTGAAGAGCTGTTGTTAAAATGAGTATAAGTGCATACTGGTTTTTCCATATATGTATTGACTGATCCAATCAGCAAAAGCAGCAACATTTGTATAGACTCCTGGATAGCCTTTTCTTCCACAACCAAAGCCCCAGCTTATTATTCCATGAAGGGTGTAGTAGCTTGAGTCTTTTGCAGGACAAACCAGTGGACCTCCAGAATCACCCTAGTGAAAAGGAACATAGCTTATGTTAACAAAACCTGTTTGTCAAAGAAGTATGTTTTTAGAGGTGGTCACTGTGATCTTAGCTTATACGTTCTTCATGAAATTTCCAAATATCAGTTGGCTCCTAGTGGCTACATGGACACATCCATTTGTTTTCCGATACAATATAGAAGTGGTTTGCCATTGCCTTCCTCCAGGGACTTTTTTCATCTTCCCAATCTACTCTACAGCCCTGGGATTTCCCAGTAGTCTCTGATTCAAGTACTAACAAGGCCCAACCCTGGTTAGCTTTTTCAAGATCTGCCAAGATTGACAATTAGTAACCCATAGCAACCAATAAGGAGTGAAGAATACAGCTCCTGTTGCCATCCCATCACTGTTTTCTGGTTATTTATTATTCCTCTCAGTATTTATCAGCAAATGAAGATGAATCCCGCTAAGTTCTGAAGACAGTGCAAGGTAGCAGATTATTGCTAATCTATTCTTCCTGAAGTATTCACATTTTAAGAGACATTTCTGTGAAATGAGTCATAGGAATTGCTTCCCCAATGTTTCCAAGAATAAGTTTTCATAACAGAACATGCCTCTTTAAAAGAACCTATCAATTAGAACATTTTTCATATGAGAGAAGAACCCTGTTTGGGCAATATGGCTGAATTGGGTGTTCCAATAAATATAAAAGCCTCCACATCCCTCTTTGTTCCACTGCAAACCATCCTGTGGAGAGGTCTGAATAGGGGATTTCTCTGCATATTTGTCTGTATGCATGGAAGCCCCCCCCCCTCCCCTGCAGCTGGGAAACCCATTAGATTAGGATTCCCATTCAGGGTGAGGCTTCTAACTACACTCAATCAAATGTGCAGAGAAGTGCCCCTCATACCTGCTCACTTAATAAGGGAACATGTTGGTGGGGAGGGGAGGCAGGGGTGGCAAATGCAAGAACACCGAGGCAGGCTGATGGTAAGGCTAACATCTGGGCTGTTTCAGCATCTCTTTGCTGACATCTAGGGGATGGTCAGATTTTTACAGTCAACTTCCTAGCCAGTACATACCCCTGCCTTAGCTGTAGAATTTCTTGTTGGGTACAACACATGAACAGAGGTTCATTTATTGTCTGTGAAACAGTTCTATTGTCATGATCTCAGTATTATAGTAGAGCTTCAGAATTTGTGAAATGCATATAATGCATATACTCCATAGGCAGCTTACTGTACATCCATCCTTTCCCCCTTCTGCAGGAAATCCAGCACAGAACATCCTTTTCTTCACAACACCAGGATAGTTCATATAGTATTTCTGACATTCTTCAGAAACCAAAATAGGAACTTCAAGTTGATGCAATTTACTTGATTTTTCTCCATCTTGAGGAGAGGGGAAAAACAATAGTTTACAACCAAAAAAGCAATAAGGGGGACCTTAATCTTTAAGGGGGAGATAGCAACTTGTGATCTTCAACCTGATTTCATAGAACCTTTGGTCTAATCTCAAAACCCCTCTACAAAATCACTTCAGACATCTGGCAAAAGGGATCAGCCCTCCCCTGAAGGAGAGGGAGAAAGTGATAACAAAGGAGAGGGCAACGGGTGACAGAATGAAAAGGAAAGGCTTGCCTACCACTGGCTTTGGCCTTGTATGGGGCCCCCAACTTATAAGGGAATGTGATTCTTGATATAAAAACGATCCTCCAACCCTATCTGAATTTAAGATGCTGGGTTGCTTTGTATCATCATTCTTGCAGTCTACCTTTACTTATTTTCTGTAACTGAGCTATCTTTTTTTCATAACTTCCTTGGCTGAAGAATTGGATAAGATTCATTCTGGCTAATCAGTGAAGAGAACTTTCCAATGGAAGGGGAAGTGCTCACCTTCAGACTGACTGCCCCATCCTGTAATTACACAAATCCTTGAAGGCTCAATCTTCTCCTCTTTCTCCGGCAGGCACACTGGATGAACATAATGATTGAATTCTAAAGGCTCAGCAAGTTCCACTAGAGCAATGTCTGAATCCAGAGTACTGGCGTTGAAATCTGGGTGTGTGATGTACTGCTTCACCAATCTTTTCTACACATGGGAAAATCATGGCAGCATGTTATATGAGAAGTTGGATATTCTCATCAACTTGGGCACATTCCATTTGGTCTGTCCGAGACACTGATACAGCAGAGCTCGATAGCTGTTTAGAAAGAAATCTTTTCTTTTCATGAGAGGCAAGAGACAGTGATAGAATAAGATAGGCAAAATAGCAATCCACCTCGGTGCAAATCTGGCCATTTTATATATAGGCATAATACTTTCGTGCAAACCTCTTGCTTAATTGATGCTTCAGCAACTGTTACTTACAAGGTAGAGAAAATAACAGGCATAAAGTCAGGAAAGACATCTGCTCAAATGTGCTCTTTATGAGAGCAATAATATGAGTAGTGCAGGAAGGAACCAATTCCTGAGTGAAGGGGTTAAATCCTATGTGGCTTGCAGAATTGTGTCTACCTCCTGGAAGGCCAGGACTGAGGGCTGGTCCCACATGTCTCCTCTAAAGTGATCTGAACATAGTCATTGCATCATCCTGACCCTGGCATCAAATTGCCTGATTTTTTTAGGGCAGGAGCGTGTAACTTTTTAAGCCAAAGGCTGCATTAACTTTTGATGGCATGCTGGGGGCCATGTGCTAAAAAATGTGCAGTCCCAGAACAAATTTGACTTAGTTTTATTTTAATCTAAACTTAGTACTAACTAAGATGATTTCTTCCCATGTATTTAATAATCCTCACCCATCCATCAGATTAAAAATAGTAGTCCCACAACTTTGGTAAAGTCTCTGCGGGCTGTACTTACAGCATTGACTCTTAGGCTGCAGGTTATACACCTTTGCTTTTGGATGTAACCCTATATAATCTTGTCCCACATCAATGGGTGGATAGGGATATTAGAGACACCAGGCTAAAGGGCAAGGCTCTTTTTATTTTTATTAATTGCCTAGTGTTATTATATAGTAATTATATTTAGGCTTGTCTACCACAAGACAAAATGAGTAAGAGGTTGTGGGAATCAAGTCAGAGACAACTACACTCTTGCCAACATTTTTTAATCTACATCTCATCTGTAGGCCGTTCAACCCAGGCAACGCTTCATCATCTATCACAGTGTTTCTCAACCTTGGCAACTTTAAAATATGTGGACTTCAACTCCCAGAATTCCCCGGCCAGCATGCTGGCCAGGGAATTCTGGGAGATGAAGTCCACATATTTTAAAGTTGCTAAGGTTGATAAACTCTGATCTATCATATGTCCAGTCAGCACAACACAGAGCTGGAACATTCTCGCTTCAGACAATGATACATTCCCATGCATCTGGTAATAATCAAGTCTCTACATTTAATGATTCGTATTAAAAATCCTTATTTACTACACTATAGATAATAGAAAGAAAACCAAAAGCAGGAAAAACAAAGAGAGGAAATAATATCCACAGATCAAAGAAAGCATTTTCCAGCTCAGCTATCCTAGTTACAGGTAATGCAATCCTGCAGCAGAACCAAACACTTTTAAGAGATCTGTTAGGCTGGAAACTGGTAAATGCTGATTCAAATACAAGTCAGAGCTAATAGTGTGAATACTTCAACTGAATACTTAAATCAGAGCTTTCCAAACTGTGTGTCGGGACACGTTAGTGTGTCGGCTGCAGTGTCTGGGTGTGTTGCGACTGCTGCTGCCTCCGAACCCTGCCAGGATTCCGCGCAGGTCCTAGTGCCTGCCTTGTGCCTTGCTGCCTCCAAACCTGCTGTGATTCCACGCAGGTCCTAGTGCCTGCCTTGTGCCCTGCTGTAAGAGTGTGTCGCGAAATGATGCCCTGCTGTAAGACTGTGTCGCGAAATGATGCATGTCTAAAAAGTGTGTCACCAACATGAAAAGTTTGAAAAGCTCTGACTTAAATATGTCAACTGAACAAGTTTGACAAGTTTCATATTGTTTCAAAATCCTGTAAGACTGGCTTCACTAGAAACATGCTTCTATATATTATAAAATGCAAAATAGTTCGTAAACCATTTTCAGTTCAACTAAAAATGATCACTTTCCTTAATTGCACTTATAGCCTTAAATGTGTGCAAAAATTGAAACTCATAGCTTATAGAGTTCTACATGTTCATGATCAAGTCACATTATTTCATAAAGAAAGAACAACTTGTACTAACTTGGCTGCTCTGTTCTTGATCTCTTATATCATGAGTGCCCACCACCACTCTCCAAAGACCTTGATATTTTCCCCTAGAAAAACAATGTAATTCAAGAAACCTCAGGATTGCTTTAATCAGCTCAAGCATAAGCATCTCTCATACTCGCCTACACAATTGTTCTTTGGAAGATAAACAGAAGTACTGAATTTTAGGTAAGAATCCAATATTTATCACAAACCAAGTAAGTTCATATTACCACTAGATGTTATAATATGATTACATGATAAAAATCTTCAGTATATTTGTTATGTTTATTCAATGTCTTGGAAATGCCCAGTCACTTGGTAGGTACAAAACTTCCAATTTATTTCACAGAGCTTCAGTATGACTGGTGAATTGACTGTTTAGAGCAGGGCTTTCCAAACTTTTCCCACTGGCGACACACCAACGGTGGCACGCAAAAACCCGGAACCCATTTTCGTGAGCGGCGGTGGTGGTGTTTCTGGGTTTTTGTGCATGGCGGTGGAGCTTCTGGGTTTTCGCGCGCCGCCACCACAGTGCTTTTGGGTTTTCACGCGCCGCAGCAGTGTCCTGGTGTGCCATGCGAAAACCCAGAAGCGCTGATGGCCCCCCGCCGCGTGCACTGCCACGCGTGGCGGCATGCCATCAGCGCTTCTAGGTTTTCACGCAACACACCTGGGCCCCGCAGGCGACACAGTACTGTGTCGCGACACACAGTTTGGAAAGCTATGGTTTAGAGTACTGCATTAGGCTGATGGACATGAGAAAAACCTTTTCTGTGGTTGATCACTCTTATTGAATGTTATGTAATGCAGTTTTGTTTTAAAGTGGGCCTTAAAGACTTGGATGTCCATGATTCCTTTTATAAGAATAGATGACAGGCTTTAGTCATATATCTGCTTTTAGTTTACAATTTTGCTGCTGCTCTTCTGTTTGTTCAGCATGGCATACATAGCATCCCCACCTCCTACTTTTAATTATTTGTGATGGAATGTGCTTGTTCATTAGTTAATACAGAATATAATTAATACAGAATACAGAATTAATGCAGAACACATTATTCAGTAAGATACAAAAGGAAAGTAAGTTTCCAATAGTGGGGTGTTTTTTTTTTGTACTGGTAAATTGCAACTGTATTAATATAGAATAGGCTACACATACTTTGAAAAAATAGCACAAACACAAGTTATATAAGTTATCATAAATTTCCCATATATTTTCCAACACTTTTGTTGATAATTTGGTAGGAAAATTTTGAGTATGTAGCTTATGTAAAGCCCAAGTAATTTCTTAAGAGAGTAACTGAGTTCATCTGTACAAAGTAGTAAATTAACTACTTTCAGTAATATTCAGTCTAAGATGAGATCTTGAAAATAGTCTGCTTCTATAACTACACATTTGGCTATTCCCAAAGATTTTAAAGATGTTTCCAACCATCTCAATGGAGAAAGAAAGCATATTTTTATGATAAACCGTCATCCAGCCATGAAGTTAGTTTACATCCTTCAGCCAGATCTTGATTAATAGGACTGCAATACTGTTGTGTGCATGAATATGTAGGGATTGTTACAAGCCTCCCAGAGACCAAAGTGCCCTGAAAGTTCACTAAAATAAAGCTGCAAATGAAGTAGGTCTTGCCCTAGCAGAGAAAGACCACAATCTGTCAGCAAAAATCAACTTTGTTTTTAACATAATAATACAAGTGGGTAAAATATTGAATTTTCCAAATCCAAAAAGGGTTGTATAGTCGAAGGCTTTCACAGCTGGAATCCCACAACCACCACCAAAAAGGGTTGTTGATGACTGAAACTTAGTTGGATAAGCATATTACATTTTGTGCTCTCTCAGCCACAAAGAAAAAGTTGTAAGAGAAACTGTGATTTAAGCCTAGGGTCAACAAGCTACAACTGTTTTTTTTTCTTTAAAATATATATTGTTTATAGAACGTGTTAGCTAACCCACCTCCCATCTTTTAAACAGTTCAGACTCACCATTGGATGGTTACTTGACTGAATCAAATCTTGAATAAGTGATATAACTGTTTCTACATAATTACATAACTGTTCTCTGAAAACTAGCAATCAAGGAAATGTTCATTACAGATGCAAAAAGAAGCAGATTTAAGTTATGTTAGATTGTTACTAAATCACCCTGGCTTTTGCCAATGTGTCTACTTACCTGGGCACTTGTAAGTAGATATACAGAGCACTGCACTGTGATTAATGCATTTGTTAATGTGTTTTTCACATTGAGTAGACTTTGTCACTCTCAAAACTAAAGTAGAGCATCCATATAGTACTTACTCTTCTTTGAAACAGTGAGCAGCAGTAACCACCCATGTGCTGGTGAGAACTGCTCCACCACAGACGTTTTCATCCAAAATCTGCAAGCTGGCCTGCCATGGCCAAGAATACGGCACAGCTTCCTCACCGCCAACTATCCGACTAAAGAGAAATCTGGGCTGATTTGATGCTAGTCCACAACCATCATCTGCTGACAGAGAAAATGTGAATGCAGAGCACAACATTCTTCAGGGAAGGCACAGTGCTGTTTACCCTTAGCTGACGCTTTAGATTGCTAAGGAGTAGCTTGTATTGATCTGATACTGCACAGTTGGTTCTTTTCAGCAGGGACTGGTGAGACTATTCTCTAGGTCAGCTATCAGCAACAACAGCACAGCAATGGGGACGTGCCAACTCTCAAAGTTGGGGTCAGGAGGAAGGAGTGGGAGAGGTGTGCAGTAGCTATCCCAGATGAGAGCACTTTTACTAAATGGATAGTAATTCCATCTGATGACATGCAGTCGGTGTAACATACTCAGGTGCCTAGCCACTCTACAACTGTGCAATGGCAAAGTTATGGCTACTGCATCCCATCTCCAACCACAAAGAGGAAAATCACTTCACTGCTACACTATCACTTTACATCTTTGTTTGCTTCTCCTTAAAGTGTTCCTATTATAATGGAGCCCTTTGTGTAGCCCAGAAGAAAGAGGGTCCAATTGGCCAATCCTCTGTAAAATAATTTAGAAAAGCCCAGGTTCTTAATCTGCTGTGTCCATTGTTAGATAAGTGGATTCATCCATGAATTACTTATTAGCATAACACAGTTTCCACCTAGACTTGGTGTGTGACGATAGAATGCATACAGTGTTTTGCACAGTTTTTACTTTGCATGTGATATACGGTATACCACATTTATTCCAAGAATATCTACAAATTAAATTCTGGATTTCTCTCTGCTTTCCTTTTCCCCTTCTTCGTGCCTATTAAAGAGATTTTCATGAGAAGCGTATTTACCAGGCATGTCTGTTTCATTTGCAGGCTCACTGATTTCTTCAAGTACCATCGCTCCACTGCTTGAATTTGTTCCATTTAAATCTAACAAAACCAAAAGAGCAAGCACACAGAAGCATTCTCAGAATTCCTGAAATAAATGTTATTCTGCTTTCACCAGGAAGGATAAAAATTCAATTTACAACTATATGTAGAGAGGTAACTGATTTAATTTATGGTCTGTAATTTGGAGCACCATGGCTTTAATTGCACTTACATACAGTATCTTGTCTGTCTTTATCTGACTACACTGTAGGTGTATCAGAACAAAGGACAGTTTGAACCTGGAGTGGCAGATGAAACTGGTAAATGAAATCAATATTAAAGTAATAGTGGCCCTTAATTAGTATCACCATCACTTCATCCTCTTAATAATTGGGACCAGATTTCCTCAATCTGAAGCTGTCTGGATGTGTTAATATTGAATGCCCAAATCTGAAGAGTAGCAGGTTGTGGAAAGTCTGGTCTAAGGTATGTCATGTACCATGATTTAGGTGCATAGAAGTGACCGCCTCCCACCCGGAAACCTATGCCCTCATTGTGGGAGGTTGTGCGGATCCAGAATTGGCCTTTACAGCCACTTACGGATCCACCGTTAAAATTCTACCTTTGGAAGACAATCTTACTCGGCTACGAGTGATCGCCAATGATGATGATACTGTAAATACAGAGTGGCAGGTTTTAAACTTGGTTCCAAAATTATAGATTAGCATTCACCTTGAAGAAGTTACCATTTCCCACCATTACGTACCACTTACATTTTCTAATATCAGAGTTTATCTTGAGGAATATAATTCAGAGGCTAGATAATAATATTGCTAATAGAAACCACTTATATGAGTTTAATACACTTCCATCAACTGGGAAAGTAATATTGAAAGAACAGTTTGCCCAAGGCTATATAATGAAAAACAGCAGTGGCAAAACCATCCCTGATTTAAGCATATCTGTTTTGAACTCAATTCCAAAGACTATACTTTTTAAAAAAAGACTTTAAAAAATAAAATGGCACAAGATATAAAATAATATATACCAGGCACACTCAAATATGGTGGTCCAAAAGATTCAATACAGGGTGTTCCTAAAAAGGCTACAGAACAGTCAAGAATAGCTATGATCAGTTCTGTATGGATTTGGTGTTTCAGTGATGGAAACCATGATCAGCTAACTAGGAACAGGACAAAGGAACATCAGACAATGTCTTATACCAAGTCATATCAGTGGACCATCTAGCCCAGTTTTGTCAGCACTGATTGACAGGCTCTCTAGATTTTCCACCCCTATCTGGATATACCAGGGACTGATTTCTGAATGTGACCTGAGGCAAAGAGGCTATCCATGCTAACAATTTTGTAACATCATCTAGACATGGTTGTGGTGATATAAATCCTGTCCACATTAGTGATAAATTGCAGTAGTGACAACTGGGTGATTGTATTTATCACTATTCTGGATAGCCTCTAAAGCTGGAAAGTTCACCTCACTTCACTGATTCAAACATTACATTAAGAAAGCAGGATAAATGTTATTAAAATATGGATTATGCATATGGATTGATTTGTTAGGGGGAAAAATGTATTAATGATCCACTGAAATCTCTAGCAATTTGGAAGCGGTTTGCTGCCATAAACTACATGCGGCAATGGACAAAATGTATTACGCATATGTATGCAGAACTAAGACACACATACACACAATTTTCTTTACCTGCAACATCAATGAACACAAATGCAGCTTTGAATCCACTGTAGGTCTCTGTTTCATCAGAATGAAACTGGATAAGCATGGTGTTAGAGGAACTCAAAACTGATGCTGGGACAGCAAATCCACATGATCGAGCTAAGAAAATGAATGAATGAATGGTAAGATCCATAACAACAAACTACAACTTTTTAAAAGACAAAATACTAAAATCAACACGGTATCTTCATTTTGGCATTCTCAATGTACTGAACATTCTACATAAGTATATGGAGGACACAACAACTACTGTTTGTGGTTTTATGTTTGTGTGGCAGGTTTTGCTTGGTTACTTGCTCCACGCAATGTCAACGTTTTTGAAACTGCCAATAACTTAGTGTTAGACTTTATTGACTTTACTGATCTGTTTGGAAAATGTGGTTCTCTTGCCTTGTCTAATGGTAAGTTGTTTCATCTATCTTTTTATAAAAATATACAATAAGTTTGTTATCTTATAATGATATTTAATTAAAACAATATTCTAGTACAGGGCTTTCCAAACCCGGAAGTGCCGCCATTGCGGCAGCGCGCAAAAACCCGGAAGCGCTGCCGCTGCTGCTGCTTTCGGTTTTTGCGCGCCGCCGTTGGTGTGTCGCTGCGGGAAAACCCGGAAGCGCTGATGATGATCAGCGCTTCCGGGTTGTGTGGCGACACACCAGACTGTGTGTGGCGACACACTTTTGTGTCGCCACACAGTTTGGAAAGCTCTGTTCTAGTACATTAAAACAATATATGTATACATAAAACAATGAATACTAGTATTAATAGGGAATCAGATATACAAGGTTAACCAAGTAGTGCAAGCTATGCTGAAACAAGGTAGGATGGCAGCCTATCTGTTTTTTTAACATGATGTGAGGAAGGTCCCTGACCTTCTGAGAGTGCCTTGGACTGCAAGAAGATCAAACCAGTCCATACTCCAGGAAATCAAGCCAGACTGCTCACTTGAGGGAATGATATTAAAGGCAAAACTGAAGTACTTTGGCCACATAATGAGAAGACAGGATACCCTGGAGAAGAAGCTGATGCTAGGGAAAGTGGAAGGCAAAAGGAAGAGGGGCCGACCAAGGGCAAGATGGATGGATGGTATTCTGGAGGTGACGGACTCAACCATTGGGGAGCTGGGGATGGTGACGGCCGACAGAGGGCTCTGGCGTGGACTGGTCCATGAAGTCACGAAGAGTCGGAAACGACTGAACGAATAAAGAACAACAACGAGGAAGGTCCCACATACTTTGCTGAACATAGCCTTCAGCTGATAAGAGAGGCTCCATTCCAGCTTGGCAAAGGTAGAGAAGCCCCTCTGATATTGAAAAACAAATCTCAAGCCATGCATGTGAGTTTCTGCAAGCACCTTTGGTGGACTATGCTGTTTTCTTTTGATGTTTCCACCCATCTTAACACTCGTAAAACTGTAGGCATTACCTAAGGGCATACCTAACTCTAAGTAATAATTACCTTGCTTTTAACCTTTGCATTTGGGGAAAAGGGACAGCTAAGTTATACTGTGTAAATGTATGCACGCAGATACAATTTCTGTACCTTTCTTATTTTTCTGATGTTGAATTTGAAAGAAATAATGAAACACTGGAATAATCCATAACTCCAGTGTCAAAGTTTATCACATCCTGCTGTCAAATTCAACCAATTTAGGGAAGCCTTTTTGTTCAGGAATATCACTGAGAGATCCTATGCTCCTGGTGTTATCTGGATTTTGAGGAATCATACCATTCGTGTAATTTCTGAGCCAGAACTTCCACAAGAAGTCTTTTGAGTCCCTCCATCTAGCCTGCTTTTCTTAATCTCCACCCCTGCCTGACAAGTGAATCCTTAGAGAGTTTTCCTTCCTAGACATGAAGGTGAGCTCTTCACTTTTCTGTAGCTTCCTGCCTGGTGTACCTTCCATATCATTAGGCAGGTTTAATGAAGTAGAAGGTACCTGATGACTTAGGTATCAGGGGAAAAGGTCCACAAGAGTCCTGTCTCAATTTCACAAGACCCTGGGCCATTGCTCAAGTTGTCCTATTCCTCAGCTGCTTGTACCTGGACTTGACAAAATCTGCCTCTTTGCCTCCATACTCAAGGCTGTATCCGAGTATGCATGCTATAACTGGGTTACTTTAGCTGAATGGATGGATGGTCCAGCCATCCAAGAATTGTTTATCGTAGCCTCTCTCAACTTACCTATTACGTTTGATTTCAGCTCTTTCCAGGAAACAAAGCAAAGACCAGTCTATCCTACCTGGCAGAGTAGGGTCACTTCAGAGATCATTTGGCCTTTCTTAACTGGAGATGCTGAAGATACTGTATATACTGTATATACATATACATATATCCCTTCAGCCATAATATCCAGTTTATTTACTTCAGATCCCAAATTGAGGATAGCATAGTGGACAACAATATCTGCCCTTTACATAGCATTACTTGAGGCTACTTCACTGCATTATCTCGGTAATCCATAAAATAGTGCCATATAAAGCTCTGCTGTATTTTTATTACAGTACTGCAAATGATGGACTCAGATTATGTATAAGAGACTGCCACCAATGTAGTAGAACAACTCAGGCAAAGGTAAATGGCAACCTATGTATCTTGCAGCTGATAGCTGATACCTGTGAAGCCAGTCGACTATACCAGCATTCTTAATTTAGGCCCTTTCTGCACATACATAAGAACCATCAGATCTGAATCAACCCACAATTCAGATAGGAATTTAACAAACCGATTTCATTCTCTTTTGCAACATTTTCATAGACAGTCACCGAGTCATAAGTGCAGTCTTCATTTTCTTCCAGTTCAAAATGTTCATATATGAGCTTCAGAAAAATAAAAACAGGAAAGAACTGAAATTCATCCAAAACAAAGGAATTTGATTTCAAACAAATATGTTTTTCTTTTCTTACTCTTACAGATCTTACTGTTACCAAACAGTTAAACTGTTGTCCTACCCTTCACCCTTAAGAAAAACTTCTTCATTCAAACAAAACGCCGGCAAATGCTGCTATCCTCTTTCCAAGAAAATGTGCAGAATATGGGGTTGCACATCCTCAAATGTAAATATTAAAATTTGCATTTTACAAATATTTAACTCAAAAAAGATCCAGAGTTAAGTTGATTGCATTTGAATATATAGACAAATCTCAAAATGAGAGTAGCAGTATCCTCATGTGGCTCCAGGTTTTCAGAAGTTTTAAAACTTAAATGACCGAGATTGATAAAGAAATAAAAAGATTTAAATCTCATTTACTTTTATGAGATGTAATCAGAATGACAGGGACATGGGACAAAAGCCAGGCTCAAGGTAGTCAGGCTTGATACTAAAAATGTTGGATTGAAAAAATCTAATAAAAATACAGAGTAAAAAAATATATAAATTCAACATTCAGGAACAAAAAAAGTGGCAATAGAAGGTTGTGCTACTTTGAACATTTGAACCAAATTAAACATACATAAATTTTGATCCAAAGAAACATTTTATGCATTTGACTTATACCTTGACAACATGATTTTCTGGAGCATGAACAATCCATTGGCATTCTGCCAGGTTATTATATGCTTCAGGATAGTGCATGCTTTGCACTGTTCCTTCTTCATAGAGGACCGCTAGAGATCCACACCCAGAATCTAAAAAGAAACCAAAATTGCACTGAGTCAAAACAAATAACCTGTTTCAAACATTTAAAAGATTATGTTGTCTTATCAGACTATGAAATATATGCATATATTTTTGATATGTTGAACATGCAAATTAAATACAACTCTTTGAATATTACCATTATAGGGAAACAAGTATTGCTTAGTTGATGAATGAAAACGGTTTTGAACATTACTAAATATGGCCCAAGAAGATATTTGAATAGTGAATAGATAGTTTGGCCTTGCTTCTGGTAGCATCACTTTCGTCAGAATGGCTAGTTCTAAAGATGATGTAGATTGGTTCATTGTATCAGTAACTATACAACTGCTTAGTTCTTGAGTGTTAACATCTTACTGTATGTAAAGGCAACTTATGTCTCAATTCCATCCCGTCTTCTGATAGCTTAAGTTACCCGTCAAGGAACTTGGTAATGGTACTTCTGCATGACGTATAGGGTATGGAACCATAAAGACCACATTTACGTTTTGGGAAGGAGTGAGGGACGCAGGGTAGGTGTGGCTCCGAAATGCCATTCTGTTCTTCTTAAAGTATTCTTATATTGACTATAAAGCATCTCAAATCAAGAATAATCTTAACATGCACAATGGATTGATTGAGAGTATTAATATTTACCTAGAAGACTAGCTGGCTTAACAGCTTGGTAAGTCATGGTAAATCCAGTTCCTTCTTCCTTATTATCTGAGACAAATTTCAGTCTTACACTGTTTGAACCAATCAAAATTGGTAGTGGAAGGTCCATTCCACAGAATTTCCCTAAAAGGCATAGATGTAGAAATGAAGATATTGATATACATAGACATGGATATTATTATTATTATTATTATTATTATTATTATTATTATTATTAAATTATTATTACTAAAATACATACATCACCTGAACTCCCAATGACTCTGAGTAGGGTCACAAATGAAACATAAAACACAAAAACACAAATGAAACACAAATGCCATAAAAACCCCAGAGTTAAATTTTCTTTATAGGTAGTAGGTGGTCGCTCAGTTCAATGAAGTGTCAAGGAATGCTGACTGTTGAGTGGTGGGTTGTTTTGATGGTCAAGGAAATCATATGCAATTTGTCAACAATAGCAGAATCCTCTGTTTTTAATAAGAAGCCAGCTTGTGATAATACCTTTTGAAGAAGAAACTTACCAATGAGCCTATCATCCATAGAAATCACTGACAAGGAATCATAGTCACAGAATGTATCTGGCTCCACATCAAAGTGAGAAAAATTCAACACTATATGCCTCCCTTCTGGAACAATTAAAGTCCAAACGCAGAGCCTAGATTGAGAAATCATTGAGTGATTTCTAGTTGACAATTAATTAATTAAGCACAGGTGCACAGTACCATAGATAAAAAAGGAATTTTGTTTCTCTCCCCCCACCCCAGATGAATATTATATTGAAATCCACATTAAATACACATAACCCCCACACACACGGAGTTTGGCAAGTAACTGATAGTTGGGCTCCTTTGAACAAACTCATGCCAAAGACTTGCATGAAGACAGAGCAAATTTGAACAAATTTGTCTACCTAACTTTCAAAACTCACTTCCTCCACCACCCCAGCACCATCCCAGGTTAAGGAGAGCAGTTGATAGAAGTTTTTCCCACTAGCAGGTGGTGTTCAGTTGGATGGGAAGTGAAGCTACGGGAATCCATTCATTTTCCTTAACTTGTCCTGCATTAAATCTGTAAGGACAGTACCAATCTCCTGTGGCATATTCTGAGGCAGAAAATGGCTTGGGTTTTAGGCACCAGAAATTATTCTGGCATATGTATTGTCGAAGGCTTTCACGGCCGGAGTTCAATGGCTGTTGTGGGTCTTCCGGGCTGTGTGGCCGTGTTCTGGAAACACGGCCACACAGCCCGGAAGACCCACAACAGCCATTATTCTGGCATACTTTTCTGCCAAATTAAGGATGAGAGGAATGCAGATTAATATGACCATGAGAAAATGCCCTTAAATGCATTGTATGAATCAAATCATACACATTTTGTCACTCTATCATTGTTTACATAATTGAAGAATTCCAGTTAAATATAATGCATAACTTTGCTGCAACAGAGTATGGATTGAGAAGGGCTTTATACGACAATCCAGGGTAATTGGGTCTAGAGCAGAGCTTTCCAAACTGTGTATCGCGACACAAAAGTGTGTCGCCACACACAGCGTAGTGTGTCGCCACACCACCCGGAAGCAGCGGCGCGCGCACGGCGGCAGCAGCAGCGGGGCGGGATCAGTGCTTCCGCGTTTTAGCGGAGGCTTCCGCTGCCGTGCACGCGCATGCTGCCGCACGTCCCCCCGTGCCGCCGCCATGTGCGCGCGCCACTGCCGCCGCCGCTGGTGTGTCGCCAGCGGCGGCACTTTGGAAAGCTCTGGTCTAGAGAATGAAAAAGAAACAAATATTTGAATTTCAACTACTTACTGATTATCCTGATAAAAATGCTTGGGGAATTCAGGAAAAAGCAATTTTCCTTCACTGCCAGAAAGTTCACCATCTCGAGTGTTACAGGATGCTGTGTTGTGAATATATAATATGTTATCATGGAATACCAGAACTAAACTGAATACTTACTGGTTTTTCCCAACTTGCTGCCCTCAAGCCAGCACAATCATTGCTAGGTATTCTGAAAGTTGATATCCAGCACATCTGATAGATTTTTTCCACACTTTTTCTTACTTAGGTTCATTAAGCTTATGCTTACTTTGTATTTTTACTTCCTCAAAAATAAAGTAACAGCATAGAAGTCCAGAGAAAACACCTCTTTTTTTCACATTCTAAGAGTAAAATCTTACTGTTAAAAAATAGCATGTTGCAAACAAGGAGTAACATTTCTGTATTGCTTAAGATAAGAAAGTGACTGTGTGAATTTAAAGCTTCTATGAGGGAAATCCAAAAATGCTCACACAGAGGGTTTTGCAGCTCTCCAGGGTTTTCAAAGAAGTTTGAAGAACCTTTGCAGGAACTGAGTCTGCACAGAAGATATACGTTCTGCTACACAGCTACAACCCTCCCATATTATTCCTTGCAAATTACCAGAGGGAAGACAAGAGGCTGTTTGTCACCTGGGATGCCCTAATACAATGCTTGTCAAATGGGATGACAAAAAATAAAAATGTAACCATGCTTTGGGTAAAATTCAATTTTCTGGAATCAGAGGAGGAAAGCTGCTTACCTCCAATAATTATGGAATTGTTTCATCTAATGTTGCCTTTGTTTCATAGCTTAAAAGGAGCTCTGGGGTCCAAATAAGACAACATAGCTCCTATATTTAAAGATTGTTTCACTGACCAATCTATAAAATAAAGGCAGTGAAGACATGAGTTCAGAGATAATGCCAATTCTTAACATTAATTTCAAGTGATGGCAAAGATCTTCCACTGAAATTCCTTACCACATCAGACTGTGCACCAGGTATTGGAAGGACTTCCAGTGGGGACGTGGCGGACTGAACAGCTGTGCCTGCTGGCTTAGCGGGCAGAACTGACAACACGGAATCTTTTTCAGGCTCAGGCAGGTTTTTCCTGAAGCCCAGGAGTGTTTTTCCAGAAAAAGGAAAACACCTGGAATCACCCCATTTCTCCTCCGGACGGCAGCTTGCAGCCAGAAGATCGCAAATGGAGTTCGCGCTCAACTGGTAAGAGTAGCTGGGAGGCTGGGATGTCACCATTTTCCAAGCCGCGCTGTAGCCTTAAAGGGACATTAAGACCGACCACCCCATTTCTAAATCACCGAATTTATATATTTTTTAAAGTATATGTACCCTAAGAGAGGCTTTCTACAGCAAGGAGAAGTGGTTCTCTTGGTGCTTATCGTTACTTTTGGGATTAATTAAAAAAAAAAAAATTAAGTTTTGGCTTGTTTTCCATCCAAATATTAAGAAGGATTGAAAGTAAATAATTGTCTCCCCATTATTATTTTTGTACTAAATTTGAAGTTATTAGCATTTTCCTACACGTTGAATCAGCTGTTTTGAACTTTCAGCTTTCTGCTTCTACTTTCCCTGGGGAATTGTCTGCTTATCACTTTCACTTGTGTAAACATATTCTGTAACTCCTTCATATCCTTGACTTTCTCTGGTTAAGCTCCTAGGGGGCACCATAATCTACTGCTTGAGGCATGGAGGATCTTAAGCAAACTTTCTCTGACTTCCACCAAGACTTCAAACAGATTATTTCTGATTCTTACCAAGTTTTTATGCAAGGCATTCAGGATATTGTGGAAAATATGAGCTTTAAAATGTGTCACTTGGATGGGGATGTCGTGGATGGAATTGAAGAATTTAACAGTGACAGAAATGTCTCTTTGATCTCTGTTGGAATGCTGGAGGAAGATTGGATAGTTGAGTTGAAGAAATTAAAGGGAGAGATTGAGTTGCAAGCCATAAGTGAAATTGATCTTCTGATGGAATGCCATGGAAAAGAAGAGGTTATTATCTATGGGAGGTGTCCTGAAGAGAAGTCAGAGTTTTTGAGGGGGGCAGTTGGGCTGTTTGATATCTGTAAGAAAAAAGCTCTGTGCACATTGTGGGGACATGTAAATGCTTTGGTCTATTTTGAAGTGGGATAAAGGTTTAAGGATATCTATTTGGACTGCTTTTAAGGTTTGGCTGATTTCATTTATCTTTAATGTTTTGGATTAAGATTACTAAAGTATAAAAATATTATTTGGTTTTGGGTTTAACATGATTAAGATTATTAAAATTGTTGTATTATCAAGTATAATGGTAGATAATTTATATGCTTTTTAGTTTGATCTTTTATAGTAGACAGGAATGTGTAAATAGTAGTAGGAAGGAAATAATTAAATAAATGTTATCCTTGAGGAGGTAGTTGATTAGGAGGGGTGTGTCTCTCTGTGTGTGTGTATTATTTTAATATAAGGGGATGGAGCAACTGTATTTAGTGATTTTTATAATGTGCCAATGGAATGATTTATAGAAATAATGTGATTTTGGTTTAATATAGAGTAAGGGATTGATTATGGAAAACTGTTGTATATCCTTGCTGTTAAAAGTCGGAAGTCACCTCTTTTTGTAACTCTAAAAAAAATTTTTTTTTTCTCTTGTGTTTTCACATTTTTTTAGTTTTTTTTCTTTGTACTTTTTTGTTTTTCTGTAGCTTTTATCTTTGTGTGAAACTTAATAAAATTCTTATAAAAAAAAAGACTGTGCACCAGGTATTGACAAATTAACCAGCATGTCAGCCATGAAGAGTGATGCCATTTTGAAGAGCTGGAAAAACTAAACCTCAAGAACAGCTGTATGCATTCTTGAAGTACATCTTTGTTCCTCCTACCTTATTTCAAGAACTGCACATTTAAATGTTATCTAAATATATTAACTGTAAATGTTATTTAAATATATTCAGACATTTATATGGAGATGGAGTATCAGTTACTTAAAAAAAAGCTTGAATTGAAAAACCATATAAATACGAACAAAAACTAATCTAATTTTCAAATGCTAAATTTTGCACTGACTGAAATATTATCAAAAGTAAGCATTAAGCTGACCATAAAAGATGGACCTTATCAAGAATATTCAAGTTCAAGAAGATCTTATTGGAACTCTATACTCACCCGTAGAACTTTTCATTTTGACATCTAATTAAAAGGAATGAATGAAATAGATTAGCTACAAACTTTTCATTTTTACAACGAATCAGAAATGTCACAGTGAATTTGCAGCAGCAAAATGCAGCTTTCTTTGCGCCCGGGTCTCTTTCTCTCTATTAAAACAGATAGATAGATAGATAGATAGATAGATAGATAGATAGATAGATAGATACACACACACATACACACACACACACACACACACACATACATACATACATACATACATACATACATACATACATACATACTGTATATTCTAATGGAATACAACTATTGTCCTGGCACAGTTTGAAGCTGAATATTGATATTACTATAAAGCAGTAAAATCACACCAATGACATTTGTAACAGTGCAGGCCTTAGTTGTATACTGCCTTCAGCGACCACTAACAAAGGCCCTGCCACATTACCCTCCCATAATGCACAACCAGCCCCCTAAAAAAAGAGTTTAGGAGAACAAACTGGGAACCATTTCATGTTACATATACTTTGCAAAATGAAAAAAATGTTACATGTATACTACACCCAACGTCATCCTGGCCTCTCTTTTCTCACCCAATGTCCATGCACTGAAATGAATATTCCCAGTTCTGCCAGTGCCTACCAACGGAATGGCATTCACTAGTTCACTATTAGGGAACTAGTGGCTGCCTGCATGTTGCTGAACTACAACTGCTATCGTTCCTCACCAAAAGCCATAGTAGCTGGAATTTCTAAGAGTTGTAGTTCAGTGACTTCCAGAAAGCCACAGGCCTTCTAATTGCGCATTATCAAAACAAATCTTCTTTCTCCCTGCATTGAACATTCCCCCAAATCTGGCCTAAAGTGATGAAAGAAAGTCTGACACCTTCTGGTACACATCTGAGTAAAGCAGGGAAAGCAGAGCAAGGAAAAGGCCTGGTTTCTGAACCGAACTCTGCTCATGTAAAGCCAGGTGTAGCCTGACTTTATTACCTAGTAAAAATAGCATAACAGAAAGCATTACAACATAACATAGAACTAGGCACCAACCTTCAACATGTTTGTTAAGTGATGTGATGATATGTGGGAAAGATCTTGGGAGACTGGGCCTGGAGATGCTGCCTAGGGAACAGTCAGATAAGAGAGGACACAGCCCACAGCTGGATAGTGGGAAGGGCAAGAGGCTCAGAAGGGACTCTCCCTAGTTTCTCGGGCTGTAAGGTGAGGCAGGGGGGAGGATTGTACTTTCAGACTTGCAAGATTCAAGTACAATAAAGTAGAATTAGCTCATCTGGTTGTGATTCCTATCTGGTTTACCCCGCAAGGCCGACAAGTGATGAAAAAGGTTCCCCCCAAAGTAAACATAAAAACTGGCTAAACATAAGTGGGGGGGGGGGTTAGTTTTGGAAGGGGAGTTACTTTCCACTCTTAATACAGGTCATGAATTCTAATCAGGTAAGACACTATTATCAATGACATACTAATTGATATTAATAATAACATAAATCACAGTACTTGTGGTATTTTGTTACTACCGGCATCTATATGCTGCTGAATCCAAGGGAGCACCTTGGTCAGATCTGTAAAAACTCCTGGAGTTCCTCTTTTCTCATACTTTCTTTTCAGATTATGTATCCAGCTTCGAGCACATCCTATGCCCCATGAAGTCACTCCAATCAGGGTCCAAGAACCATGATCACGTTGGCACACAAGTGAGCCTCCAGAATCCCCCTGCAGGAGAAAGAAAAAGCTTTTCCAAAAGGAAACATCTCTCAAGCAGCACATGGAGTTCTTTACTTATTGGATCCTAAGCGCACCCTCTTCTTTGCAATCTCGTGGGGACAGAGATGTCAGCTGTGCCACAGAGTAAAGTGCCCTAAATGAGGCGGTGTTGCAGTGCCTAAGGAATAGAGGAAGGCAGGAGTTGATGTTTGAAAGATTCCACCAAAAAGTGGACCTTGGCAAGAGAGAGGAAACCATTTGAGATCCAGTTGAGGTGTGAAAATATCACTGCCCACTCCCATCAGTGAATTAACTCCTTTGATTCCTTCACCAAGTTTGCAACAAACATTGCAGTACTGTGAAGTAAGGAAGATTGCTAAGCTATTGGGATCCCACTGATCAATAGGCTGCTTGAATAATGAGTCCTGTAGGGACCGGAGTGAAGTCTAGGCTGCTTTGGAATTGGGATTCTGTAGTAATGTGTAGAACTGGCCAATAAACCTATGGCTTTGAGGAACATATTCTCTCTTAATTGTTCAAGGATGCTTCTCTGTTCATCAGAAAATGCAAACTATACATCATCCCTTTAATATGCATGACTCCACCATTAGCCACCATTGCTTCTGAGTTCTACCAACATCCCAGCTGCAAAGCTTCCTCTAGCTTAGCCTATGGTAATCTGAGTTTCAGTAATTTGAAGCTGTAATTTCCATTTGTTCTGGACACCCTTTGCCCTATAAACTCTAGACGTGCTATAATATTATTGCCTTAAATAGGCTGGCAAGTTTGCTATTATGGGCATAAATGATGATCTCTGAATAAAGGTGGAGCATCTTAAACTACTCCCCCAAATATTTTATCTTGTGCTGGACTTTCATAGCACACATATAAGTATTACTCAATAGCTCCCACTATTCCCAGAAGGCAGAAAGACTGAAAATGACTGGCTACAATAGCTATGATGAAGCGACTATGACCGCATGAAGCTGAACACAACTGAGTCATGGAAATATTATTATCATTTCTGCTGCAATAGACTAGAATGGCCATCCACCTGCAATGGCCATTTATTTTTTATTTGCACCCCTTACCAAATTTCTTAACACCCCAATAAAGCAATCTGAAAAGCTACCTTCTACCAAGTCAGATATCTGATTTTTCTAGCTCCGGACTGACTCTTCATATTCAGTGGCACTAGTTCTTCAGTGGCTACTCCAAGAGCCTTTCTCTGAAGTTTCTACCTGGATATACCTGGGAACGAACCTGAGAACTTTTATTACCGAGCCATGGCTTTTCCTCCTAAAAATTCCCTTGGGGATTTTTCTAAAAGTCACAAAAATGGAGCTAAGACTACTATAGTCTTACTGTATTTTACTATAGTATTGTGTATCATCATCATCACCACCAATATATCATCATCATCATCATCATCATCATCATCATCATCATCTTCCCCTTAATAAACCTATACATTCAATCTACCAACCTGGCAAGCATCTTTTCCTCCATCTGGAAATCCAGCACACATTATAGTGTGACTTTGAATAGGTTTCTTTAGAGTTGACAAGACTCTGGAACATTCAGCCTGGTCTAAGATGGGCAATCTCACTTCATGCAGAACTTCAGGAAGGATTCCATCTGAAAACAAAACAAAACCCAAGAAGCTGCACTACAGCCTGTCATATTGTCCATCCGTCAAGCTCAGGACTGTTCACTCTAGCTGGAAACAGGGGTCCAGGGACTCGGGCAGAGGTCTTTCTTGACTGCCTGATCCTTTTTTTTAAAACTCGAGCTTCCAGGGACTGGTCCACCAGCCCTCAGAGTGCTAAAATGTGTATTCTGCCACTTTTCCCTCCACAAAACCGCATCATGAGTTGAAATGATGTTGAACAGTGTGAAGCCAACAGTTTTCCAACCATCTGTTAAATGTGATCACTACTGAAAGTAGGATTTCTAGCCCTAGATGAAATAGAACGTGATTTTGAAATATGTGACATCATTGAACATCCTGGGATAAACACTATTATGCAATCATTTTCTTAAATTAAACAGCAGAGGAATAAGCAGATGCTCCTGAATATATCTTTACAGCAATATCTAATGTTTGCTTATATTCATGGAAATGTCACCTTAGTAACATGCACTAGAACCAAGGCTGTGTTTATTGTCACTTCCCCCCTTCCCACCCTTCCGTTTCAGTATTATTCACTTTCATTGTTTGCCTCCCATCTTGGCCTCCCATCCAGAGAGAGAGAGAGAGAGAGAGAGAGAGAGAGAGAGAGATATCTGATAGCATACAGGCACAAATGTACATTTAATAACTCCTTTTGAAACATGAAACTCTTTCATATGTAATATCATTTCCTTACTTTCTCTTAAACGACCCCAACCGCACGTGACACATACAAATCCTGGATCAAATTTTTCATGTGGACCAGGAAGACACGCTGGCCATACTGCTGAACCTAACATTAAGACAGATCAAAGTTCTTGTTACATATTTGAATGAATAATGTTAATATGGCTTATGTCTCAATAGTGATTTCATACACCTTGGGATAGGCCATCAAGAGGCCCAGTATAGAAAATGATTTCTACAAAACTTAATCAAAGTAATACCCTAATTGAACACAATGAAATGGAAGCACAATTCTGTGCCAAAGCAGACATCAAAATGAAATCCAATATTAAATGTCTGTGTTCCTCACCTGTACACTCAAAGTTTTAAATTCATTGTCCTCTTTCCATCCACAGTTGGAATTTTATAAAAGTGCCTGGTTCTATATGATCATCTAACAATAATCAAAAGTGAGGTGCCAGGCACAGGTCTTTGAGTGGGCATCTAGGGTCTTAACTTGCCCTCAGGAGTGTGAGTGCTCGTCATCAACGCTTAGTCTATTGCCTCTAAATCACCCACATCTTTCCCTGTCCAGAAAGCAATTAACATGGTGCACTATTCACAGCTGCACTGTGGGTGGTGAAGGCAGAGTAGGAAAAGAATGTACTCAGTCCACACTGTGCTTGTGGAACGTAGTCATGAGATTTCATGGGAATAAAGCTGTGTAAAGGCACTGATTGCTGTCACAACCTACCATGTCCCTAGACTTTATATACAGAGTAGTATTTGACTGTACAGTAAATTATTTCCCTTTGAGCATCATTAATTATTTTTATGATGGCTCAGACATACACACGTGCACATACACACATAGACAGTATTATCACCTGAAACTGTGATATTACCATATTTGAAGTGACCATCCACTTTTAGAAGGGCAATGTCATAATCCATTGGCTTCTTCCTATTAAATTTTGGGTGCCTGATTATGTGTTTTACGTGGAGGGTCTGCTCTTCCTCATCTTTCAGACTCAAATCATGTTCTCCAGCAGTGACAGTCAGCAAACCGAGCAGCGATCTACAGAACAGTGGAGAGTTATAACTGGGAAAAACTGAAGTTGGGTTTTTCAAAACTAAATAAATAAATAATCCTCTTTTATGCAGAGATTATATTTATCTATTTTTTAATTTATTTTTTAAACTATGGCAAGAGTGTGACTTTCAGTAATAGACATGAAAAAAATCCACAATACAATAATAATATAAAAAGTAATAATATTAAATTATCATAAAACTGAAGCACAGCTACATTTCTAGAGAAAGCATATCAAAAGCCTATAAGTCTATAAAATGATTTATAAAATAAAATGACAATCTGAAATCATAGCCTTCCAGGGAATTGCCGCTTGTACCTGCTTACAACACAGTGAGCTGCTGTGATTACCCATTGAGTGGAAACAAGGGTTCCTCCACAGAAGTGGTGGCTACTTCTTTTCAAGGAAACCTGCATCATACAGAGCACATATCACTTTAGGAAATGTACATCTCATAACAGGAACAAAGAGCAGTAGAAGGCAGAATACACGGTAGGGTGCAGTGAACATCCAAGCTGTAGTAAAAGTCAACAATGCCAGATGAATTTCATGAATGTATGAAAATAGCCTCTGCTTCATACTGTATAATATGAAATAGAAATGAATACTAATAGCCATCTTTCATCTGTTGACTGGTAACATTCACAGGATCATGAATGTTCAGATGCTGTCAAAATTGGCCTAATACTAATACTAATACTAATCTAAATGGTTTTCTTATTGTGGAATTAATATCACTGTAATTACTTAACATACCCTTTTCCACATTCCTTTCCTTCCTCAACTTTATGGTGGATGTCAATAGTTGCAGTAGCAGCACTTGGGAGGAAAAATGCAAGGGGGCAGATCATAGCGGAGCATATTGTGGGTGGGTGGGTAAAATGCCTGAAGAGTTTCTGCCAGTCAGAACAGATATAGTATATTGCATTGTTTGGTGTTCCTAGAGGCTTAGAAGTGACAAAATACATTTTGGGGGAGGAAAATGTTGGTTACTGAAAGAAAAGTAATTATGCATTTATTTTAACACTCCCACCCTAAAACTTTTGACATAATGATTTATGATTATATCTGAACAATGCCTTTCCTTCAAGTAACCATAGATGGCCAGTAAAAATTGTGCAGGGGGAAGCAAAAGAATTGTTCTCTTATCTGGCATTACCTATGAGTTTTAAGAATAAGATTTGATTTTCCAAATTAGTATGCCTATCTCAGTTTCTCAAAATGCAGACAACAGAATTAATGACAAAATTATGTTGGCCACAAATAGAGAATGGCCATTGTTCACTATTTGGTCCATTGCTCTTGCAGAGAGCAACATGCTGTTCAGCAAAAGCATCTATACAGAAAAGATCAAATATATGCGGTAACCTAATTTTTCTTATTAATGTGATAGGCTTTAAATCTAAAACTGGCTTGGACTATAAGCCTTTTTGTGTGTGGCAGGGAGGGGGAGGAAGTATGCTTACCTGCCATGGATGTGATCCTTGTTGTACTTGGCTTCCACCAACAATCCGAGAGAGATAGCTGTAAAAGCTCCATGAATCGGCTCCATAGACTTTCTGCCCACATTTTGAACCTGAAAAGCATAGAAAGGAGGCAGTGTAGAAAACAGTAACCTTTGCTACTATTCATATACTTATCGTGTCTAAATTTAAATTGTCCCAAAATAGTTGAAGTTATCTAAATATTATTTAATAATGAAGTGTATTTTTAATCATATTATTCTTAATGCAATAGGAACGATTCAGATAAACAACCAAAACAGAAAGAATATTCATTCTGTAGAATTCTTTAGACCTGCCTAAATTGTTATTTCTTAATAAATGAAATAGTATCTATATGTGCTCAGTTCTAAATACATATCGCTTAATTTGAAATTCAGCTAGAATAACTTTATGCATGCCATAATGCAAAACAATCATAAAGATTAGGCTTATTATCATACTGAATGTAAATTCTTTATTATCCACATGGACACATATACATTTATTAACAAAATTTAACATTCTGTTGAAGGTGTTACACCCTCAGACCATATAGCAGTGAAATATCACCATGTGGTTAAGCCTACTAAAGGTAAAATATGAAATAATTCCAAATTTTATTTTACATTTATTGAGTATCTAGGTATCAGTTCTCTGTATGGTTTTGGTTTCTCCCTGAATCTTCAAAATAAACTGATCCATGGATAATGGAAATGCAGAATAACAGGTTGTAAATTTGTATCCAGTTATGTCCACCTAATTGTGGAATGTTCTTTGTTCCAGAAGAGGAATTTATAAATTAAAAGGGGAGGGAAATGATTCTACACTGTCCCAGGTTTTCCAACCCCCTGAACCAGATTTTGAAGGAAAAGAAATCAACCAAAATTGCCTTGCCTATATTCCATGTACCAAATTCTCTGCTAGAACCAAAGAGCTTTCCATGGGCAGAGGGACATAATTGGAGGTAACCCTCTGCATCTTCTCACGCAAAAGTTAATGCTTTCATATAAACGTTCCCTGAATGATCTACCCCCAGAATCATAGTGAAATATGATCTAATCTACAAAAACTCATACCACAAAATTATTTTTAAGGTGATGTGTCACTGTTGCTTACCATACAAGATCTACAGCTTATTCTTTTGTTTGTTAGATGTATATCCTGCCTTTCTTCCGGAGGCAAAAGACAGCATACATTGCACTCCTTTCTTCTTTTTTTCCCCTCACAACCACAGCCCTTTGGCATAGGATGAGCTGAGAAGAGTAAGTGGCCCAGAATCATCCAGTGAGCTTCCATGGTTGCGGGGGGACTATAAGATCTCCTTTCCCAGTTCTACTCCAGTGCCTTAACCACTACACCACATTGGTGTGTTCTAAGTAAAAAATAATCATATAAGCCACTCTGAAAATAATAGGGGTAGTTGCATTTTGCACAAAATCATCTGAATTAGCTGTCCCAGGAATTTCCCATAGGATTGAATGGGGTTGAATTCCCATGGGATTGAATGACAGCATCTCAGCCCAGTCTCAGTTTCGGCACCCAATTTTGGCCCCCGGGGGCTAACGACAAAAAGGCTGAATGAAGCCACTGAAAGAAGTGACCATAATGTTTACTTGGCCCAATATAAATATCACTATTTTTACCTTCTGAAAATGTTTAGCAATAAATACAAAATTGGAACCATACCTTGTTGGAGAGCCATTGTTGGAGAGCTTGCTTTTTGAAGGTAAATTGCTCCAAGTATAAGTAAAAGGAGATGCCCTAAAACCACTGGCATGTTCAAGCTGTAACTATGTTAAAACAGCGTGGAGACCTTTATAGTAGCCAAAGAAAAACTGTAACACAGTAGGAGAGCACCAACTCGCTAATTAAAGTGCAGGTTACTCATTAATTCAGCTGTAAAGCTTTTAACCAGGCACTAGTAAATTTTTTCACATTTAGCTAAGCCTGATTCCTTTCCAGTTCTCAGGAGACTGAAGTTCTTTACTACTCTATGCTAAACCTGAATCTTTCTCAAAAGATCTAAAAATTAAAAAGAACAATATAAAGAGGCCTCCTGGCTAGCCATCACATAATGGCCTCATGCCAAAGCAACGGATGATTAACAACTCTGGTTTCATTATGGTTGTTTCCAAGGGTATCCCAAGTTATTAAAAAAAAGAGAGTTAATGTTCTGTACTTAAAGATCTGACAGCAAAGGAATCATTCATGGTGGTGCTATTATCTAAATACAGCCTCCCCTCTCCCTCCACTGGCTGGGAATTATGAGAGGTGATACCTTTTATGTTTGGAGGGCACAGGTTTGGAGAAGATGAACTGAGAACTACATTTACAAAAAGATATGGTTAGGATTGCCATTTAACAACAAATTGAATTTCTATGGAATTCCTACTGAATTCGTTGTGCAAAATGAAGATCTGGCTGAACCTTCACTTCTGTGGAGAGTATTACTACTTTTAAAAGTCATAAAATAGACATTATTAAGAATTTGAGAGAACAAAAATGCATAGGTTGTTATGAAAAGAGTTTTAGGTTCTTGTTCTCTTTTTGCCATCCAAAAAGTTTTCACCTGCCGGTGAGTTTCATGCACCAATCAATTACATTCTCTTATTTCAGTTGTCTTATGTTTTTTTCCCCACCAAATGGGTTAGGATTAGGGTTATCAATTGATGGTGGAATTTTACCTCTGAAAATGTATGTACCTACACCATAATCACAAGGATATAATACCAATTGATTACATCGATGGTGGGCTAAGACTTTTGGACTTGAGATTTTAACACTAGTGACGGGCAAAAAAGGAACAAGAGCTGAGTTTTAAATTTAAAATGTTTGCCAACATGGCTCAAACTAGCATAATCCTACATGGATTCTTTCTTGAAATATTGGGAAAGCAGTGGAAAATCCTCTCTCGCAAGATTGAGTAGCAAAGTTTTTTTTTCCCCCAGACTGAATGAATTACACACAGAATGGTCTTCTTGAAGAAATGTGTTGTTTTATCTTACCCAGCAAACTTGAATTGCCCTGTAGTTGTCAATATGGCTTTATTGATGTCCTTATGATGTCACCAGCTAGGATAATGAGATCGAAAAGTTCGATCCAACCTTGCAATAAGAACTGAAAGAGCCATAACTATCCTCCATTGTCCTTTTAAAATAGCTAGGACTTACTGTTACTTAAAGGGGCATGGTGGCTCAGCGGGTAAGACGCCAGGCTTGTCGATCGGAAGGTCACAAGTTTGGAGGTTCAAATCCCTAGCCCTGTGTGACGGTGTGAGATCCTGCACTCACCCCAGCTCTTGCCAACCTAGCAATTCGAAAGCATGCAAATGCAAGTAGATTAATAGGTACCACTTCAGTGGGTAGGTAACAGCGTTCCGCGCGCGTCATGCAGCTACATGACCCTGGAAGCGTCTTCGGACAATGCTGGCTTTTCAGCTAACAAACGGAGATGAGCACCGGCCCCTAGAGTCGGACACGACTACACAAATGTGTGGGGAGAACCTTTACCTTTTTTACTGTTACTTATCCTGGAGAACTCTGTGTTGCCTATCGTGATAGACTTCCATGGCAGTTTGAGAAAACAAATTACCCATCTTCATGCTGAGATTACTCTGGTTTGGTCCAGTTATATACAATTGCTTTCTATTTTTGATATGACAGCCAGGGATGTGTTGCGGTCTGGCCTACCATAGGCTCTCTATCCCTCTGCCCATATTGATTTATCCAAGCTAGCCAAGGAAGGTTGATTAAGTGAACCAAGCTCTAAAGAAGGCCCAGTTCTTTAAAGCCCTTCTTGGACCTAACTACAGCCAGTCAAAAATACATCCTTTCAGGGCAAGGTGCTCAAGAGGATGGTGTTAGTGAAGTTCTGGATGTTCTTGGAAAACAATTATTTTGTGACTTTATAGAGGGACATCTTAAGGTCAGTCATAGGCAGGCCTCCTCTGAACCATCTGGAAAGTTCTTCCCCTTCAAAACTGTGAGATGCCTTCTTCCCCCTTGCTCTTCCTTTCTACCTATCTTTTAATGCATCTGTTTTTATATTTTAATGTATTGTAATGTTATTATTATATTTTATATAGTGTGGCAATGTGTTTCAGATGATTACATCAGAAGAGCTAACCACTTGGATTAAATCAAGAAAAATGGTGTCAGCCCTGAGTTGGTCCCTCCCGTGAATCCTACCCATATGAGCACAAAAAGGGTTTCCCTGGCTTGGGAGCCCAAGCCTTCAGCTTCTCCTTTTCTCTCAGAGTTCTAAGTCCAGCTTTGCATAAGAACAGAAGATTTCTGCTGAATAAGATGATAGTTCTATCCTTCCCGGAACCGTTTTTCCCCACTGTGGCCAAGTAGAACATTCTGAAACATCTAGAAGCGTAAGATGAGGGCAAGGGCACTGGCTGCTACCTAATGGAGGACACATGTAACCAGCATGACTAGTAGTCACTGAGCTTATATGTTACTAATATCCTCATTTGCCTTTGCTTGATTTACAGAGGAACAACTTTAAGCAAACAGATCAGAATCGATGAGCCTAGGCTAAATAACTGCACCTGTAATGTCTAGGATTGATTCAAAATGTACAAAAATCCTAACAGTGAAGGTGACTTTTAGGTACATTGTCCTAATCAACACAACATCAACATTCTTATTCCAGAACTACTGTAACAGTAAGGTTCTGCTATAGACAGAGGAACGAGCAAGTGGATCTGTTTCTTCTACCGAAATGAAGGTGGAGTCAAAGCATCAGGAGGAGAGTTGCACCCGGAAGCACACTGGCACCCAGTGCAGCTGGCGTAACAGAGGTGTCACATGGGCCGATCTAGGGGCACCCATAACTGCATGCGCAGCCGCGTTTTGGACCAGTTGAAGCTTCCGGATACTCTTCAAGGGTAGCCCCATGTAGAGCGCATTGCAGTAATCTATGTGAGAAATGACCAGGGTATGAGTGACTGTACGGAGGGACTCCTGATCTAGGAAAGGGCGTAACTGGCGCAGAACACGAAGTTGTGCAAAGGCCCTTCTGGCCACGACTGCCACCTGCTCTTCAAGCAGGAGTCGTGAGTCCAGGAGGACCCCCAGATTCCGCACTGATTCCGAACGGGGTAGTGCAACCCCATCCAGAACCAAAGATGGTAATTTCCCAGATCTAGAAGAACCATCAATCCACAGCCACTCCGTCTTACCAGGGTTCAGCTGAAGCCTGTTGTTCCCCATCCAGACCCCCACAGCCTCCAGGCACTGAGAGAGGGCGGCCACTGCATCACTTACTTCACCAGGGATGGAGATGTACAATTGAGTATCATCAGCATGCTGATGATATCTCATCCCATGGTGACGGATGATCTCACCCAGCGGTTTCATGTAGATATTAAATAGGAGAGGTGAAAGAACCGAACCCTGTGGCACACCACAAACGAGGGGGCGAGAGTTGGATCTTTCATCTCCTATTACCACTGATTGGGACCGGCCCCAGAGGAAGGAGGCGAAGCAGCGCAAAACTACGCCGGCCACCCCCAACTCCAAGAGCCGTTCCAAAAGGATACCATGGTCGATGGTATCAAAAGCCGCTGAGAGGTCAAGGAGAGCCAGGATGGATGCACTTCCTCCATCCCGCTCCCGCCAGAGATCATCTGTAAGCGCAACCAATGCAGTTTCCACCCCATATCCCGGCCTGAAACCTGACTGGAAGGGGTCCAGATAATCCGTTTCATCCAGAATCCTCTGGAGTTGCAAGGCCACCACTTTCTCAACCACCTTCCCCAAAAAGGGGAGGTGGGAGACAGGACAAAAGTTGCCCAATACAGTAGGGTCCAGCGATGGCTTCTTGAGCAGGGGGTATACCAGCGCCTCTTTAAAAGCATCTGGAAACACCCCCTGCTCCAGAGATATATTAACCATCGCCTGGACCCAACCACAGGTCACCTCCCTGGCTGCTTGAACCAGCCAGGAAGGGCAAGGGTCTAGATGGCATGTGGTGGCCTTCACACTCCGGAGGATCCTGTCCACTTCCTTAGGTCCAACAGGATCAAACCGTTCCCAGATAACCGGGTAATGACATTCCCTGGGCATCTCTCCAGACTCTGCCTCATGCTTGGAGTCTAACTTAGACCGGATCTGAGCGATTTTATCCTGCAGATGCCTAGAAAATTCTTCTGCATGGCCCTGTAGGTGGGTCACAGACTCCACCTTCCCTAAAAGTGATTGTGTTATCTTAAACAGGGCCGTCGGACGGCAATCTGTGGATGCAATAAGAGCGGAGAAATATTGGCGTTTCGCCGCTCTTACTGCCACAAGGTAGGTCTTAACCGCGACTCTAGCTTGTGTTCGGTCAGATTCAGTCTTTGTCTTTCTCCAGCGGCGCTCTAGGCGTCTCTTAGCCCTTTTCAAGACCCTCAACTCCTCTGTGAACCATGGGGAGTATCAGGTCAGATGTGGCAAGAGTGGCCGCACAGGCACGATCCTGTCCAAGGCCCCGGCTGCCTCCCTATTCCAGGCTGCGGCCAGGACCTCCGCTGGACCGTGCAATAGATCCTCGGGTATACCCCCCAGCTCCTTCTGGAACCTCATAGGGTCCATTAGTCGCCGGGGGCGGACCATTCAAATGGGTCCTGCCTTCCTGTGGAGTGGGGCAGCATATGAGAATCTCAAGGCCACCAGGGCGTGATCTGACCATGACAGTGGGGACAGATCTAACTCTCCCCTCAGATCACCTTGCCACTGCTCCGACAAGAAAACTAAGTCCGGAGTGAGGCCACTGTCTCGAGTTGGGTCTCGAATAATCTGAGACAGGCCCATGGCTGCCATGGTAGCCATGAACTCCCGAGCTGCCTCTGAGGCACGTCCCAGGGAAGGCAGGTTGAAGTCCCCCAGAACCATAAGCCTGGGGAACTCCACCGCCAACCCCAAGACAGCCTCTAGCAGCTCAGGCAGGGAGGTTGCTACGCAGCAGGGAGGCTGGTACAGCAACAACACCCCCAACTGCTCTCGAGAACCCAACTTGAAAAACAGGGCCTCACACCCGGTCACTTGTGGAGCAGCGCCCCTGAAGGCCACCAGAGATTCCCGGATGACAACCGCCACCCCTCCTCCCCTGCCCCGGGGTCTCGGCTGATGCCAAACCTGAAACCCGGCTGGGCACATCTCAGAGAGAGCTACTCCTCCCTCTGCACTCAGCCAGGTCTCTGTAATACACGCCAGGTCTGCCCCCTCCTCCGTGATCAAGTCGCATATGAGGGGGGCCTTGTTGTTAACAGACCTGATAATATCTTCTTTTGATGAAGGTTGTTGAGAAGATGATGGGGCTTCAGCTACAGAGTACTTTGGATAATCCTGGAAGTGGATTACCCGGACTGCTTTCAGTCAGAATTCAGGGCAGAGCATGGGACAGAACACTCTGGGAGTTGAAGTCCACACTTCTTAAAGTTGCTAACGTTGAGAAACACTGGGATAGAGGCAGCACTAGTTGTTTTGGTGACTGCGTGTTGATGGGTGAATCCAGCCCCCTTCTGGTCCCTGGCCGCTGTTTTTCCAGGGGCATTCTTCTTTTGGCAGCAAGACAGTCTGGCGCCCCCTTTCTGCCAAAGAGCCATCTCAGAGTCCCTTGCACCCGCCCAGAGTCCCTTGCAAGGGAGATGGGCAGGGAATAAATTGAAATAATAAATAATAATAAAATAAAATCTCTCCCACTTCTCCTGCCAGACATGGCACCAGATCCCAAGCTGGGGGCTTGTAGGAATGGCAAGAGAAGTGGTGCTGGTCTCTTTAGCCATTAGTTCTCTGATCTTTGGGATCATTGTCATGAGAAGAAAAGTGGGGCGCAGCAGATCCCCATAGTAAAGTTGCCCATCCAGGCCCAGCAGAGCAGGCATACTAGTGCTTGATTCATGAGGGTAGGAGTCCTGGGTGCATTTTTTGACAGACACCCAGTGGTCTTCTGGAAGACTGATGGATGTGTTTATGACATGTGAAGACTGCAGGTGTAATGGTACGTGGGAATGACCTTGGGAGACAGCAGGAAGAGCCACAGCCAAGGGAAAAATCTGATAAAAGCCAGCTTAGCCCGCAACAGGAATGTGGGCATGGCAAATGTCTCAGAAGGGACCCTTCCTAGTTTATTGGGCTGTAAAGGGGACAGGGGAGAAATGTACTTCCAGACTTACAGGATTCTGTTATTGTAACATTACAATAAAGTAGATTTAGTTCATCTGGGCATGCTTCCTTTCTGGACTAACTCATAGGGCTGACAGGTCAAAACCCTCCTCTGCCAATCAGCTGCTGCAATCTAGAGGGGGGAAAGTTAAAGAGGTGTTTCTTCCCCACTTCCCTTCCCCCTGTGGCAAGAAAAGTGGGGGAAGCAGCACTTCAGCTGTAAACCCCCCCCCCCCATAGTAAATTAGAGAGGGTGAAGCAGGGTTTTTTCTTCCACTTTTCAATTGTTGGCGAGAGAACTGGGGAGAGAGAAGTAGGGAGAATTGAGTACTTACACAGTTTAGAGCAGCCTTTCTCAACCTTTTGACCCTGGAGGAACCCTTGAAATATTTTTCAGGCCTCCGGGAACCCCTGCACATTCAGGCTCAAAGATAGGCCAGAAGTTACAACATTATTCTATTTGTTTCATGTGTAGGCCTGTATCTATGCATTAACAGTGTTCTTAAACTAAAAATAAAGAATGAAACTTACCTCTTTAATGTGAAGTTGCCCAAATTTGAAATAATTTTTTTAATAAATTGTGATCTCCCAGGGAACCCCTAGTGACCTCTCGTGGAACCCTAGGGTGCCATGGAACCCAGGTTGAGAAACCCTGGTTTAGAGGCTGCCCAACTCCAGTGACCCTGGGCAGCTGACATTTTAAAAACAAGACACAAGATACAGAACATAGGTGTTGTATGCAGGATGGCCCCAAAGAAAGCATTTCCACCCTTCACTTCTCATGCAGACAGAACCATACTCTGCCCTTGTTGCCAAGACACAAGAGCAATCAGAAATACAGGAGTTCCATTTTATTCTGGCATCCTTCTCTGCTGTCTTATGGCAGAAGAAAACCAGCTGAGGGCTGCTGTCAGGATGTCGATGAAGGTTCTCAGTCATCCAGGTGGAACAGTCTGTGGCTTGAATCATGTCAACTGGATTTCTATTTTCTCAGTAGAAACGTTTCACTCCTTATCCAAGGAGCTTCTTCAGTCTGAGTAAAGTTAGTAAGGGAATCCTTAAATATGTTTCTAGGGTGGCTGTGTGACCTTGCACCTGGGGCTAGGTCATGGTTATTTTGAGATGTTTATTTCTAAGTCCCTTTATCATCTAAAGGAGGATCGTTAAGATTACCCTGCTGTTGTTGAGCTTGCGAAATGGTCTTAATCTTCCTAGGCACAGAAGACAAAGCAGGAAGGAAGATAGGGGAAAGGTTGTGCCTGAGGCCCCCACCTCTATTCAAGGAAGGATTTTCCAAGTTGGCATAAATGGATTCCATTTATGAGAAAATGAGAGAGGGGTCAAGGAATCCATTTATGCCAACTTGGAAAATCCTTCCTTGAATAGAGGTGGGGGCCTCAGGCACAACCTTTCCCCTATCTTCCTTCCTGCTTTGTCTTCTGTGCCTAGGAAGATTAAGACCATTTCGCAAGCTCAACAACAGCAGGGTAATCTTAACGATCCTCCTTTAGATGATAAAGGGACTTAGAAATAAACATCTCAAAATAACCATGACCTAGCCCCAGGTGCAAGGTCACACAGCCACCCTAGAAACTTATTTAAGGATTCCCTTACTAACTTTACTCAGACTGAAGAAGCTCCTTGGATAAGGAGTGAAACGTTTCTACTGAGAAAATAGAAATCCAGTTGACATGATTCAAGCTACAGACTGCTGTCAGGATGTTTTTTCAGTCAACCCAGCTGTATCTATTAAAAAGAGTTCATCTGATTAAAAGGTAACTAAGGCTTACCTATTTCAGCAGGTGGTATTACCTGGAGAGCCAGTCTGGTATAGTGGTCAAGGTATCAGACTAGAAACCAGGAGACCGTGAGTTCTAGTCTGGCCTTGGGCACAAAGCCAGCTGGGTGACCTTGGGCCAGTCACTCTCTCTCAGCCCGAGGAAGGAGGCAATGGCAAACCACTTCCAGAAAACCTTGCCAAGAAAACTGCAGGGACTAGTCCAGGCAGTAGCCAGGAGTCAAAAACTGACTCAAAGGCATTAAAAAAACCCACCTGGTTGACCCTTTCTGTGTGTGGAAGCTGAACAACATCAATCTGATTAGTTCTTGGATGAGAGACCACCAGGAAGTTCCAGGGCTGTGAGCTACACAGAAAGTTTATTAAAGAATAAGGCGATGGAAAACCACTTCTGTACTTTTGCCAAGAAAACTGCATGGATGTTCTCAAATTCAGTCCAAAGGAATCTTTACCATTTACCGCCATAGCTTTTACCTAAAAGATGCATTACTGTACTCATCCAAAAAAATGGAAAGTTTATTCCGATTTTCCCTCAGGAATGGGCAAAAGCATCTGCAACTTTCCCAAGGATTTGTAAGATTTGTTAAAGGGGAAATGCTAGAGAGCAAATCCAGGCACTGCAATTTTATGAGGCCAGTTTCTTTTCAAATGGAATGTACCAACTTTAAAAAAGGCTGACCTTTTAAAAACAGTCAGGCATTCCTGTAACATAGATCACTATTTTGAGAACTGGATGACAAAGAAATACATCTCATGGGATTCCTCTAAACTTTCCAGAAAACAATTGTAGTTGTTACTGACCATTTTGTATGCCTGGTTCAACTGGGTTGTTGCTGTTTTTTAAGTCCACGTCAAGATCAGTTCAAGAGACATCTGTTCCTCCTTACTGCTCATAACACCCATTTCTTGCTTCATGCTATGGAATTGTCTCCAGCTCTTTTCTCTATTTGCCTTATTGAAAGATTAGCTAATTCATTCAATTTAACATGTGGAAATCAGTTCCTTTCCTGATGGCCTGCTCGTCCTTGAGAGCTACTAAGATTGAGGAATTTAACTGTATCCTTGCAAGGATGAGAGAATCTCTCCCTCTGTACAACTCTTCAAGGACAAAGGGGAGGGAGTCTTTCAGTAATTGAGGTTGTATTTCCTTGGGAATCATCCTTGCAGGCAGGCAGAGCAAAAGTCAACAATTGGCAAGGCAAAAGCGAGAAAGGTGGGTCCATCTTATGTCTTTCTCTTCAGCTGTAGTTACACAACTCCCTTAATCAAGTGAACCATAGTTTACTCAATTCTCTAGATTCAGATGACATCATAAACTATAAACTAACAGAGCAGGTTCATGGAACAGTTGGCCAAAATGTAGCTAGCTAGTTGTGGTTCAGTTGCTGTGCCTATAGCCTCTTCTTTTTCTTTCTTTCTTTCTTTCTGTCATTCCCTTCTCTTTCTTTTTCACCATGCCCAGCAGCCCACCAGAAGAAAGAGAAGGTCACTCTTGTCAGAAATCTGAACTAATTATTTGTGGGGAATGCATGAAATTAGTCTTCAAGCTACAATGATGGACTTATCACTGGTTACCCTGTTCTGAGATTTCATTTGCAAGTCTGTGCTTTCCTTCCAAGGCATCAGCCAACAGCTTTTCTTGTAAGATATCATTTTAGGATTTGCACCATTCCCTTTCTACTCATCTCCGTGACCTTTGCTTTCATTGCTACTTTATTCTTGATCTTTTCTATTAACTGACTACTTTTGTGGCCCTTCCTTCATTATGCTGAGATCTAGATCCAAGCTGAGATGACAGTCTAAGACCATATATGTTGAGGGTTTCTTTCTTCAAAAAGGTTCAAAATAGCTGTGGGGAGAAATTAAATAGAGTGGATCACATTCTCTTTTTCCAAATCTCATTCTCATAACTTTTTAGATAGGTGGAGAAATAATGATTGACCCAAAATCACTAAATGAGTGTATTGTCGAAGGTTTTCACGGCCGGAGTTCGATGGCTGTTGGGGGTCTTCCGGGCTATGTGGCCGTGTTCTGGAAGTTGTGGTTCCTAACGTTTTGCCAGCATCTGTGGCCACCATCTTCAGAGGGCAGGAGCACAGGCAGAAGCTTCTGAAATCTGGAAGATTCTACTAAACAAGCTTGCTTTCAATCAACTCTCAAGGAACATCTGCCTATGGAACTTCCTGAAAATGTTGAGGAACACTGGATTAAATTGAAGACTTCTATTATTTCAGCCTGTGAACAAACTAACAGATACCAAACTAAGAGACATCAGGACTAGTTTGACAAGAACGATAGTGAGATTGAACATATTATTGACAAGAAAAGGAAAGCCTTCCGGATATGGCAAAAAGATATTAACTGTGCTGTTAAGAAAAAAATCTACGCCAGTGCAAAGGCAGAAGTCCAAAGAAGAACTAGAGAACTTAAGAACATATGGTGGATTAAAAAAGCCCAAGAAATCCAATGTTTTGCAGATGCTCATGATGCACGGGGCTTTTTTAATGCCATAAAGGCCATCTATGGACCAACAAACTATGGTACAAATCCCTTACGCTCAATAGATGGTGCCAAACTTCTAAAGGACAAAGAGTCTATTGCACTGCGCTGGAAAGAGCATTACTACAATCTCCTTAATCGTCACTCTACTGTGGCTGATGAAGTCTTCTTGCAAATCCCGCAAAAACAAATAAGAAATGAGCTTGCAGTACCCCCTAGTTTGGAGGAAGTCAGTAAAGCCACTAATCAAATGAAAAATAACAAAGCTAGTGGACTTGATGGGATTCCTGCTGAAGTCTTTAAAGAAGGCGGGCCTGAACTTACACAACAACTTCATAAGCTCATCGAAAAAATCTGGATGAGGGAGGAGATTCCAGCAGACTTTAGGGATGCCATAATTATCTCTCTCTTTAAAAAGGGTGATAGAACAGCCTGTGGAAACTATCGAGGCATCTCCCTTCTAGCTACAGCAGGCAAAATCCTGGCAAAGATCATCGCAAACCGTCTCCTATCTATATCAGAAGACATCCTCCCTGAAACGCAAAATGGCTTCCGCCCTTCCAGGGGAACAGTGGATATGATCTTCACTGCACGACAGCTTCAAGAAAATTGCAAGGAGCAAAACCGCCCTCTGTACATGGCGTTTATTGATCTGACTAAAGCTTTTGATACTGTAAATCGTACTGCTCTCTGGACCATCCTTCTGAAAATCGGATGCCCTGATAAATTTGTGAACATCTTGCAGCTACTCCATGACGACATGATGGCAACAATCCTGAATAACAATGGCTCTCAAAGCGATCCATTTAAAGTGGAATCCGGCGTTAAACAGGGATGTGTTATTGCTCCAACCTTATTCGCTATCTTCTTCGCTATGATTATACACCTTGTTGAAGAGAAACTTCCTACTGGTGTAGAAATTATATATCAAACAGATGGAAAGCTTTTTAATCTTAGTAGGCTGAAAGCAAAAAATAAGGTAATTACAACTTCTGTTATAAAACTTCAATATGCTGATGATAACGTAGTCTGTGCACACTCCGAGGAAGATCTTCAAACTATCCTAAACATCTTTGCAGAAGCATATGAAAAGCTCGGCCTCTCGATTAACATTAAAAAAACCAAAGTGCTTTACCAGCAAGTTCGAACCAATCCCTCCGCAGCGCCATCAATCCAGCTTAAAGGTGTGTCACTAGAAAATGTCGACCACTTTTCTTATCTCGGCAGCCATCTATCTACAAAAGCCGACATCGACGCTGAAATTCAGCATCGCCTGAGCTCTGCGAGTGTAGCTTTCTCCCGAATGAAGCGTAGAGTGTTTGAGGATCGGGACATTCGCAGGGAGACCAAAATGCTTGTTTACAAAGCCATTGTACTACCAACCCTTCTGTACGCCTGTGAAACATGGACCCTCTACAAACGCCACCTCCAACTTCTTGAAAGATTCCATCAACGCTGCCTCCGAAAAATTCTGCAAATTACTTGGGAAGATAGGCGGACTAATGTTAGCGTATTAGAAGAAGCGAAAACCACCAGCATTGAAACAATGATCATCCAACATCAACTTCGCTGGACCGGCCATGTTGTTCGAATGCCTGACCATCGTCTTCCAAAGCAGTTACTTTACTCCCAACTTAAGAATGGAAAACGGAATATTGGTGGACAGCAAAAGAGATTCAAAGACACTCTCAAAGCTAATTTAAAAAAATGTAATATCAGCATTGAGAACTGGGAAGCCCTAACTCATGAGCGTTTCAATTGGAGGTCAGCCTTTATTAATGGCGCTATGGACTTTGAAGAAACACGAGTACAGGGCGAAAGGGAGAAATGAGCTAAAAGGAAGGCACGTCAAGCAAACCCTCATCATGACCGCCTCCCACCCGGAAACCTATGCCCTCATTGTGGGAGGTTGTGCGGATCCAGAATTGGCCTTTACAGCCACTTATGGATCCACTGTTAAGATTTTACCCTTGGAAGACAATCTTACTCGGCTACGAGTGATCGCCAAGAAGAAGAATAGAATGGAATCCCATCATTACCTGCTTGGTTAGAGAGAAAAGAAGGCTGGCTGATGCTTCTTTGCTCCAGTGAAGTGGATACTTAACCACCTATTCCTCTGTGGACTAAAGCATGCTAAGGTATGCTGATTTCAGGGACTTAGGAAGAATATATTTGGGCAACCACAAGTTGGCAACAAAGTGTTTTCTGTATCTCTGCTGTCATCTTGTGGTCATTCAGATTTTTCAACCTGGCACTACAAACACTTTCATTCTTCTATTTGGCCAGCCCAATTCCACTCTGAAGAGTTCTGTGCTCTGTTATTTAAAACAAACAACAGTTTGGTGGCCATCAAGACGCTGATGGTCTGCACGTAATATTTTAAGGAGTCATGAGACCTGTAAAGGGTGGAATAATTATGCAAATTGGTAAGGCTATATTTTGAACATGGGTGGAGCCAGGATTTTCTCTTAATAGTGCTTGGTGGGGGGGGGTTACTATTTATTTAATGAGGCATTGGGGATTTTTCTTATTTTTCTTTAATCCGTGTTAAGCCAATAGTGGCATGCACAACAGATTATGAATGCTTCTTGACTCAAAATAGCAGGAGTAAGATATTTAGTCATGTAGTCAGAGGAGACACCACTGGCTGAAAAAACAGGAATTTGGAGGATATAGGCAAAGGTGAGATCATAGATAGCCTACCTATACCGCAAAACAATCCCTTCAAAATGAGTAGAGGTTATTTCTGGATAATTGATAATTAATATATTAAAAGAGTAAAATATTCATTTATATTAACAATGGATTGAACAAACCACTATTCTTGTGTAAGTAAATACATTTGAAGGGAGGGAAATATCAAATATTTCAAACGTTTCCTCTGGTAGCTGAAAGTGGGTTGTTGAAAGCAAATCTCAGAAAGATAAGCATTTATTTTCACTGCTTCCAAGACAAGTAGGCACTGTCCAATCTTCAGACATATGGTAGGTGGCTAAAATCTGGATGACCTTTACAATCATCCCACCACAACACAGACTAGAATTGGCACCAGACCAAGCCAGGCATTGTTTAAAGTTGATGTTGCTTATTCACATATTTTTAACTCATGAAAAATGCAGACTGAGGTTATGTTGAATTTATTGGGTATACATTTCTAAGAAAAGTATTTCATTAATTGTTTTATTTGCTTTAAGTTTAAATTGAATGTAGCTTAATATACCTCTGCCATGGTTTCTTGTAATCTTGCACAAATTTGTAAATGAATTTCTGCAATGCAGTATGCTCTTTTTCATTTCCTACTTGTGCATCTGCTATTTCCAGACCTTTAACTGATGCATTCATTTACAATATTAGGCAGAAACCTTCTTTTACAACCAAAAATTCTATTCAGTGATGAGGAAGAACTGCAACTGTTGCATTTAAAAGTAATCAGAGGTAAATTACTACTTTATTCCAGGAATTGTAACACCAAGATTGAATTGAAATTACAGTTTTGGGGGTTTTTTGCATCTAAAAATGAGAGTGTTACATCTAACAAGTTAATGGAAGGGGGAAGGATTTAGAAAATTCAGTTGTAGGACAGGTGTGTAGTAGTTATCAATTGCAGTCTATCAAAAGTAAGCTTGTTTTGTTTATGTGCTGTCAAGTTGACATTGATTCTTAGGGACCACATAGATTTTCTCCAGGAGATCTATCCCTAATCTGGTCCTTAATGTCTTTAACTGTGAACCCATTGCTGCTGTAACTGAGTCTATCCACCTTTGCTGGTTATCCTCTTACCTTTGATGTTTTCTTAGAATATTATGAATGTCTTTTTTGCTGCAAAGAGTTGCACTCTTGTTTTAAGGAGTGCTTAGTGTTACTACATAGTGTTTTAAGTAGTGCTTAGGAAAGGACTTGTTATCATTCCAATTCCTCATCCTTCCTGGCCATCTCTCTTTCAACAGGCTTTGCAGCAGGTGTTCAGATACCTTAGATACTATCCCCTTTGTTTTTTCAGACTACTTACTGATCAAAATAGGTGCACACTGAGGGACTGGGAGAATGAAGAACAATGAGACGATGGGTCATATCCATCTGTTATCTACCATGTGACAAAGTACTGCTAGCCAATTGGATTGCCCTTCCCCACTCTTTTCTGCAGGCCAAAGAGTTGTGGGTTCCCCCTGGAACAGATGAGGAAAATATGCAAGGCTGCAGTGGGAGGGAAAGGAAGGGGTACTCCTGATGCATGAATGTAAGGCATGACTGGAGATAGTCCTCTTTGAATAATGCAGGACCCTCTACCAAACCATGTGCATATCTCTCTATGCCCTGTACATCCCTTTCCTGAGATGTACAAAAAGACTCTTAAATCCTTTTAACTCTCAAAAGCCAGTCTGGTCTAGTGGTTAAGGCAATGGACTAGAAACCAGGAGTCTGTGAGTTCTAGTCCCGCCTTAGGCATGAAAGCCGGCCAGGTGACCTTGGGCCACTCTCTCTCAGCCCAACTCACCTCACAGGGTTGCTGTTGTGGGGAAAATAGGAGGAGGAAGGAGTATTTGGTATGTTCGCCGCCTTGAGTTATTTATAAAAATAATAAAGGCGGGATAAAAAAATCTTTTAAAAAATGACTGCGTTCACACATTGGGTTAATCAAACCATGTTTTGTAGAATAATTGACTTCCTGTGTACACTGTGTATGCTAAACCACATTATAACTTAACACACTGTGTGGATCAGGCTAATGTGTGTCAGAAAAACACATTTAGAGATTTCAGAAGATAAAATTAGGACAGTTCATGTGGGCTGAAATGTTTAGTTCTGCCCCAAAGTGAAGTAGATCTGGAAATAGACAAACACCTAATTTTGCTTTCAGATTGTTTAGCGATGAAGCCTTCTGGGAACTTTGGAACTCAAACAAAATTTTCATTGCAGCTGTGACTCACTTTTATTGACATCTCATTTCAATAGAAATAAAAAGAAGTACCAATGGAAACCACACATGTTGCTATCTTATACCAGCGGCTGAAACAAAGATGTATGTATCCTCTGATACCACTTCCTTGGAATGTATAAAGCATCCATGATGTTTACTTTAATTTTAAAAAACAGCCTGTAAAGACAAAAACAGCCATTTTTCATCTCAGTCTAGAAGGCACAGTATTTTTCTTTGGAATGTATTGAGAACAACCATTTGAACGTGGCATGTCGACCTAGTATGGGCCCTAACAGCTTGCCAACTTCTGAAGCATCCATCAGGCGGAAGGGGCAGATGGATGATGCTGTCTATGCACACCAAGAACTTGGCTTCAGGAAAATCACGTTGTTTGTCTTTATGCTCAACCTCTTTTCATTGAGTACTTACCCTTTTGGGAGCCTCATCAAACAAGCATGCAGCTGGGACTCTCTCCAAATAGCTCACAGTAGAGTGGCGAGCCAGGCCAACTTGTTTCAGTGCCTCCAAAGAGGGAGAGGCACGAAAGCCCATCCATTAGTGCATTCTCTTTTCATTAGTCAGTAGTGACAAGCGTTGGCTAACATACAAAGCAGGAATATGTCCAGGAACTTGTAAGATCCTGCCAACGTATTACTTTTGTGAATAAATGTAGAGTTGGGCCACACAATTGACAGCAGGAACAACTGCCTCGAGTGCTGCTTCTTCTGCCCTTTACTGCCCTTTACCCTCTCCTGCTCAGTTCTCCAACTTTTCTTTCTCATTACAGTACTATTTTCTTGTTAAGTGAGTCAGTTTCTATTTTTTTAAATCTTCTTGACAAAACACTGTAAACTTAGCAGTGATTAAAGCACTGAGAGCATAAAAAGGGGATATATTCTGTAAAAAATTTCACTATCTTCAGTTTGTTGACTAGTTACTACTCCTCATGAATTTCTTTGCTTGGTATGAAAGGAACTGGGAGAGGTATATTTTATTTATTTATTTATTTATTTATTTATTTATTTATTTATTATTTGAATGTATCCCCGCCCATCTCCCCGAATAGGGGTCTCTGGGCGGTTTACAGCATATCAATAGTTAAAATCTATACATATAAAGTTACAATATAACAATAAATAGGTAAAAATAGGTAAAAATCCAAGAGATGGTAAAATCAGCTATCAGGAGGACATTATGGGGCCAGCCACCCGCAGGAGGCACTATGACCTCCCTCGTCCCAGGCAAGGCGGCAGAGCCAGGTCTTAAGAGTCTTCTGGAAGGTCAGGAGCGAGGGGGCCAGCCCTCGTATGCGGAAAGCTGAAAAGAAAAGGAAGGGATGCTTGGAGTATCTGTCATATTTCACCATTGAAATATAGAGACACTTTACTACACTCTCTGTGAAAGGTTGTGTGGAGGCTAGAAAAGAAATGGAGGAGAACACAGACACTCAAGAGATAGCAGGTGAGTCAATTGACAGCTTATCTCATAAATAGCAACTTAACCCAGGAGAGAAATCGGGGAAGAAGTGTTTCAAATTGTTCAAACAGACTCTCCCTTAATTAACCCATTATAAATGAGGTTGGGAAATTCAACTTCCAAGATTCTGTATTTATCCCAAACTAGTACTGAAGATACTTTATTGAAATCTGTGTAGTTCTTGCTTCTTTGATCTTGCCCAGTAAATAATTGCTTGACAATTATTTTTATATACTGTAGAATCCATGGTGCTCTCTGAGCCTTGTTGTTTTCTTGCAGATGTTTCATTGCCAGGCTAGGCAACATCTTCAGTGTGAAAAGGGAGTGGAACTTGCTCTCTGTTTATATACCCTGGCTTGTCTTGCCTGTGTTGGTGAGGGTGTTGTACTCTCCTTGGTAGTACCTTGATTGGGTTGTTGTTTGCTGCTTGGTTGATTGACTGAGTTAATAGTTCCTTGATTAGGGTCTATTGTGTTGTTTGATTGCTTCTCTGGTGCTAATCTTGCTGTTAATCTTTGCCTATCTGGTTGTTGATTGCTGGCAAGGAGGTGTTCTAGTCTTCTGGCTTTTCTATTGTCTCTTATGAATGGTATGTAAATATTGTTTACCTCTATGTGTCTGTTGATGGCTGCTTTGTCTGAGTGCCAAGCTTCCAGGAATTCTCTAGCATTTTTGGATTTGGCTTGGTTTAAGATGCTCCCAGTTTCCCAGTTGAAAGTATGGTTAAGTCTGTCCATGTGTTGTGAGATTAAGGAGTTTTCATCATGTCTTCTGACTGCTAGTTGGTGTTCGTGGATGCGCTCTGCTAGTCTTCTGCCAGTCTGTCCTATTTTTATATACTTCCAGAAATGTAATGTAGTGTTTTGGAGATCTATTTAAGGAAATTCTCTCCTTGTTATTAGAGAAAGAAAAAATCAGAAATCACTTTGGAAGCTCCATCAGTTTTGTTCCAAAGGAGTCATTGACTTTTGTAGATCTCAGTGCTCTTTTGAAACATATATGAATAGTTTGGAAAATAGCAGGAGCATAAGAAAAGGAGCATATTGCACACTTTTATCATTGTTAAAAACAAAAAAACTATAAGGCTGGAAGACACACTTCTCCAACATTTTATCACTATGAATCCTGCCTGAAAGCATGTTTAGATCACACGTGCTGGTTTACCTCTTAATTTCTATTTGTTTTCCTATTGTTAACCAAGCTGATTTAGTCGAATAATGTGATATCTGCCTGCCTGCCTGCCTGCCTGCCTGCCTGCCTGCCTGCCTGCCTGCCTGCCTGCCTGCCTATCTATCTATCTATCTATCTATCTATCTATCTATCTATCTGTCTATCATCACATAAGAGAGATATATTGTGCTTTTCCCCCTTTCTTCCTTTTTTGCATATATATAGGATGGTTACTTGCATTACCTATGAATTAAACAAACTCAAGGATATTTTTAAAATCACATTACACTTACTTATCAGTGCAACAATATCTGTTTCAAAGATAGTTGACAATTACCGTAAATTTATTTATTTATTTATTATTCAGATTTATCACCGCCCACCTCTACAGTAGTAGACTCTGGGTGGTTTACAACAATAATATTAAAATTAAAAACTAAATTAACATTAAATAATTTACCACCATCTGTACTTCCTATATTTCATTTCTCTGTATCCTCTCTAATTTCTAATGCCCTTACTGTATATCCCTCATCATGAATTATTTATTTATTTGATTTATCACTGCCCATCTCCCCCGAGGGGGACTCTGGGCAGTTTACAAACATTAGTATATATGTTTCTCATATGTACCTCATATAAGGTTAAGGCACCTTCAAATCAAACTTGACACCCAGTGGCAGCATCCATGCAGTTTTCTTGATGCTGTAAGTAGCTTGCCATTGCCTTCTTCCAGGAAAGTTTCTACTTCCCAATCCAAACAACAACCCTAGTATTCCCAGTTAATCACCCACCCAAGTACTAACAGGGCCATTCCTGTTTAGCTTCCAAGGTCAGCCCAAGTACTTTCACCTCCTTGGTATTAAGGATAACATATTATGCATAATCCAGATTACTGATCTTTGAAAAGCCTCCCCCCCATTGCAACAGAATAACATATTACTCTGGAAACAATGAAAAAATATGACATTTCATCTTAAGGTTGCTGAATATATAACATTATCTATCTATCTATCTATCTATCTATCTATCATCTATCTATCTATCTATCATCTATCTATCTATCTCTATCTATCTATCTATCTATCTATCTATCTATCTATCTATCTATCATCATCTCTCTCTCTCTCTCTCTCTCTCTCTCTCTCTCTCTCATCTTATAACTGTGTATAGTTCATTATCCAGATATTTTTTCAGCAAAACACAGGGTTCTTTTCCTACTCATCACTCAATAATGTCTTGTCCTATAAAATTATAATTTTACCATGTGTTTTACAAGGAGACAATGGGAAATGTAATCTTAAAGCTTTGTTATATATTTAATACCACCACGAGGTGGCACTAGCACACTATTGATTGTAGTGATAGGTAGATGCTGGTAGGCATTTTAGAAAATATTTTTCTGATTTTTATTACTGTAATGCAAGAGTTTTAAGAACAATTTCCAACATTTAATCTTTGAAACAAATGGTTACATGTAACAACTGAGCCATTGCAGCACATGTAGAGAGAAGATGTTTCTCCCAGAAGCAAATACAGTAACTAACAAAAAAATGTTAGTAGGAAGTCAAGGAAATTGTCAAGCCCCATGAAGCTGGCAAGACCAAGGAAGCAAGAGCAACATGGATTTCAGGAAGATATGTTTAATGCTAGTTGGGAGTAAATACAGAATCTTGAATACTATCAGATGAATTTCTCAGCCTCAGTTATAGTAAGATAATTAAGGTGGAATCTCTTTGAAAATTTTTTCTCAGCCTCTCACCCGCTGGACTGAGATGCCTTTTCTGAGATAAATATTAAAATTGCCTGTTTTCCCACAATATTTAATAAAAATACAGTTCAAAAGATCAGCTTCCATTGATTTTATATACAATTTCATTATTTGTGAGCATCTGAAATGTAAAGATTGTAGAGCATACTGTGGGCAAAAATGACTAAGTATCAAGTATTTGTCATAATGATGAACTCCATTGCTTAGGAATGTGAAGGCAGAAAATCACCTCATAATATTATTTATTTATTCAATTTGTATGGCTGCCCATCTCAAACAAGTGACTCTGGGCAGCGAACAACCATAAAATCAATTAACCAATTTACAATCACCATACTAAAAATTAAATACGTACAGCAGCCAAGAAAAATATTACAATGCATAGATGTTAACATAACCAGGAAACGGGGCCCTTCACACACTCAGGACCCCAGGCCTGGGCACATATCCAGGTCTTCAAGGCCTTCCAAAAAGCCAGTAGGGTCAGGGCCATCCTAATCTCAGGAGGGAGGATATTCCAGAGGGCAGGCGCTATGGCAGAAAAGGCACGTCTCCTGGTCCCTGCCAGCCGACATTCCTTGGCTGACGGAACCTGGAGCATGCCCTTCCTGCCGGACTGGATTGGACGGGTAGAGACAACTGGGAAAAGATGGTCCCTCAGGTAACCGGGTCCCAAGCCATGAAGGGCTTTAAAGGTGACAATCAGCACCTTGACTTGCACCCAGAAACACACTGGCAACCAATGCAGCTCATGAAGCAGTGGTGTTACATGTGCTGAGTAACCAACACCATTTACTACCCATGCAGCTGCATTCTGCACCAGCTGAAGCTTTTGAATGCTCTTCAAGGGCAGCTCCATGTAGAGCACACTGCAATAATCCAGACAGGAGGTCATGAAGGCATGAGTGACAGTGAACAGAGCCTCCCGGTCCAGGAATGGGCACAACTGACGCACAACGCAGTGTGCAAAGGTCCTCTTCGCCTGGCTGCCACCTGCTCTTCCAGCAGGAGCCGTGAGTCCAAGAGGACCTTTACTAACCGCCCAGAGTCCCCTTTGGGGGAGATGGTGCGGTAATAGAAATTAAAGTATAAATAAATAAATAATATATTTATTTATTTATTTATTTATTTATTTATTTATTATTTATTATTATGTATTTATTACATCTGTATGGTTGTCCATAATGTAGTGGCTTTGAGCCACTTAAAATAAACAAACAAAATGTTCTTTTAGAAGCAAAATTAATTATAAAGCTGTAAGCAAAAGAACAGTATCTCAAAAGAACATTTAACATAATTTTCATATTAAAGACACATTTTTAGAATATGGATTGTCCTCAACCATATGAATTACTTTAAAATCTGGGTGGATGTGTAGGTCTATGCCTAATTCCAAAAAGACCCTGTATTAAAGCTGTTTGCCAAAATTGTTCCATAATGGAGGAAGGGCTTACTAATAAAAACAGCTCTTTTGAGAGCCACTCTTCTCACTTCCTTTAGTACAGCCCTTGGAACAGAGCCTCTGAGGAGTAAGAGGGATAAAGTGATCTTTTAGATAACTTGCTTTCACCCTATTTAGGGAATCCATCTCTCTCCCTTGAAAATAGTTGTCCTGTAGCACCTAATCAAGCCTCTCTTGAAAGGAAGAACTGTAGCTCTTTCAAAGCAGTTCTGTAGAATTTTCAAATAAATCCTGGTTGATTCATCATTTTCTATCCCTAACTAAAGCCCAGTGCATCTCATAAAAGTAAAGTGTCATACACCCCAAAGCAAGGGTGTGGTTTCAGATAAAATTGACTGCTACTGGATCTGTATCAGGTTTTATTGGAGGGAGCGGGGAGAGAAGGCTCTACCTAAAACAGATTTCATCCAAAAATAAAATAGTTGTTTGTCTTGAAGCATTTCTGGGCCAGAATACTTTCTTTTCAAAAGAAATCTCCATAGATTGACACTTCAACTCCTTCCATACATTTTTGTTGGAGAAATACTTGCCCAAACATTGACTGGGCCTAACCTTCAATCTCTTATCAAACATTAACTCTAATAAAAGGGAAAGGAAAGCAGTCTTTGTATTGTAAGAATATCACTTGCAGTTGAGAGTCATTGTGGTCTAATCCTCAGATTGAAATGTATCAGGTTAGCATATCAGTTGCAGTTGAGAGTCATTGTGGTCTAATCCTCAGATTGAAATGTATCAGGTTAGCAATGTACCAGACTATTTTATTTTTTTCATCCATTCAATTGTGTCTGATTCTCGGAGACTGCCTAGGCAAGTCCCTGCAGTTTTCTTGGCAAGGTTTTTCAGAAGTGGTTTGCCATTGCCTCCTTCCTGGGGCTGAGAGAAAGTGACTGCCCCAAGGTCACCCAGCTGATTTTGTGTCCAAAGTGGAACTAGAACTCATGGTCTCCTGGTTTCTAGCCTGATGCTTCAAACACTACACCAAATTGGCTCTCACCAGACTACTTAACTTTAGACTCTTTTCTAACTTTCCTATTTTGTGTCCTGGAATATGCCAGTCTAGATCCTTTGGGGGGCTGCTAACCATGAGTCCCTTACCGTAGAAAAATAGGTTAAATTTTGCACAACTAAATAAATTTAGGCTCTAGAAATGAAATTTGTACTATTTTATTGATCACTTGGTATTCTGAGCATTGTCATCCCAACATCTCTACAGTGCAAAGGTTGGAGAATGCTGCTACTGAAATATCAGAATCAAGCTTAAGTGAGACAGAGATCGTACCTAGTTTCCACCTCCAACTTGGATATAATAGTGATCTTTGTAGATTTTTTTCAGTAAATAAACACAAACCAGGAAAAGCAGTCAATCAGCATTCCAAAGTAGATATGAAATTGCATTAAAATCCTAACAACCCAGCTGTAAAACATAGTTTATTGCCCTGCATTCACAGTTCAGTCCTACTATGAACTTCCGTGTAGAATGGGAGTTTGATGGGTGGGTGCTACACATCAGATCACATTACTCCAAGGTATGGGGAGCAAATATCTTCATCAGCATTTGACTATACGAATGTGTCATTCATCAATTACAATTATAGTCATGAACTTTTCCTTCCAACAGTCTTTCAAAATTTACTATTTATTTCAGTTTTCATCATTGGAAAGCAATGCCTCATTAGACATAGGCAAATAGCAAGGTGGAAAGATACAAGTGTACATCAAGAAATTACTATGAAGCACAGAGGTTGAAGGATTAAATGTCAACTAAGCACTGCAAAAGTTTCTGCAAAATTATAAAGAAATCCCACATTATACTATGAGTGTACCCTCTACAATCATTATTTTTTAGTATCCTTGTGCACTAAAATAAAGCAGGAGGAACATAACATAGGTATAGGGACAGGTGAAAAAGAGTGCAGATCTGTCCAGATCTACTAAGCAACCCACTATTACAATAGGGGATTACATTTTAGTAAAATGGAATTTGCTGCCATGGAACAAATCATCTCTCTCTCTCTACACCACAATTTTATTATGTCACCCATATCAAAGGTACTATATGAACTGCTTGGGGAGCCAGTTTGGTGTAGTGCAGAGCTTTCCAAACTGTGTGTGGCGACACAAAAGTGTGTCGCCACACACAGCGTGGTGTGTTGCCACACCACCCGGAAGCGGTGGCGCGTGCGTGCACGGCGGCCGCAATAGTGGCGCGGGATCAGTGCTTCTGCGTTTTAGCGGAGGCTGCCGCCGCTACCTCCGCCGCCGTGCATGCGCGCGCCGCCACACGCCCCCCCGCACCGCCGCCATGCGCGCACGCGCACCGCCGCCCCACCGCCGCTGCTGGTGTGTCGCCAGCGGCGGCACTTTGGAAAGCCCTGGTGTAGTGGTTAAGGCATCAGGCTAGAAACTGGGAGACCGAGTTCTAGTCCCATCTTAGATACAAAGTCAGCTGGGTGGCCTTGGGCCAGTCACTTTCTCTCAGCCGTAGGAAGGAGGCAATGGCAAACCACTTCCGAAAAACCTTGCCAAGAAAACTGCAGGTACTAGTCCAGGCAGTCGCCGGGAGTCAAAAACTGACTCAAAGGCACCCCCACACACCAAAAGAACTGCTTAACAGGGACATCACATAGTCACAAAGAAGGTTTCTAATTTTTAACAATTTAGAGCAATTTTCAGACACTGATGGATTGGACTCTTAGAGCTGGCCTCCAGAGCATCCATCCTACCTGAACTAGGTAGCTCAGATATGAGAACATCTGGTCCAGATGATCAATTTTCAGTATCCACATTGCATGAATTGCAAGTGCCTGGAAGGTTTTGAAGCCTATGCTATGACTTTATACTCAATTTTTAACAGGTGCACTTTCTGACAGGTTACTGTAGAATTGGGTTAAAAAGCATGTTTAGCATAAGCTTAGAATGTCTGTAGCTTGAATCATGTCAACTGGATTTCTATTTTCTCAGTGGAAACGTTTTGCTCCTTATCCAAGGAGCTTCTTCAGTTCTTCTTCTTCTCCTTGGATAATGAGCGAAACATTTCCACTGAGAAAATAGAAATCCAGTTGACATGATTCAAGCTACAGACAATTCCACCTGGATGACTGAGAACCTTCATAGACATAAGCTTAGAATATTTTACCTTTTAGTAAAGGAGATGGGTGCAATGTTTAAAAAGTCCACTTCAGATTTCTGAAGTGTTTATAACTCAAGATTTCAAAATAATCCAATCCAGATTGTTTAATCAGTACAATTGCATATAACAGAGTAGACTAGGCCTCAGCTGCAAAAGTTGAAAAGTTGATGATGGTGCTGCTTCAATAGAAGTTTTCTTTTTTAGTGTGTGTCTCTTGCTTGAAAGAAACTTAAGAAATTTTCTTGTGCTATATGGTGCTATTGCTGTTGGAGTGTCCTAAAAATATGTGATGATTTATTATACCGTAGCTCACATCCTGATATAAGATAGGAAATTTTAAAAAGGAAAGGAACAGGAGGCAAGCAGCAAGGGTGACTTTCCCAGGATCCCCAAACCAGAACCAGCTCAGAAATCATTCCAGTTCCTTGTCCAGGGATACATCTCCAGAGACTGTACACTGGTTTAGTAATTCTCAAGAGTCCCTCCTTGAGGGGGAGATGGGCAGTCATAGAAATTTAATAAATAAATTAAATTAAATAAATAAATAAATAAATAAATAAATAAATTCTAAAAAAGCAAGTAGCCAAATGAATTACTGATAAGCATTTCATCTTCTGATGATTTTTGTAATTAGGGAAATAGGGAAAAATCAGGAAAGGGATTTACATCCTATTTGAAAGTATCCGGGACAATATATAATTACTTTTAAAATGCATTAAAAGAGAGTTAAGAAGTTAAAACAAAACAAAAGGTAATATATGAATTGGTAAATGGATGTGGTATGAGTTAGAATAGTTTGTAAGGATGCAAAGTATGGAGCGGTATAGTGAATGGTGTTGACATACTGTAACTAAACCTAGTTAGTTTCTCTTGTTTCAATAGGAGAGAATATCTGTAGCTCATGGTTGAACTGTAGAGTCCTTGGTGCTCTTTGAACTTGGTTGTTTGCTTACAGATGTTTCATTACCCAACTGGGTAACATCATCAGGGCTCCTAGTCAGGTAATGAAACATCTGTAAGCAAACAACCAAGCTCAGAGAACACCAAGAACTCCACGGTTTCTCTTGTTTCCTACCTTTAATTTATTTTGTTCTCTACTTCTCAGTCTTTTTCTGTGTTCTGCATAATGCTGGTTACCCCTGACAGAGAATAGCATGATGGATATGTATACATTAAAATGGCTGAATCTACAAACTTTAAATCAGAGTGGCATGTCACATCATTGTTAAAAGCTAGCCCTTTGAGACAAAGAACTCTGCTGCACAAGTGATCAAGGATCAACACCATTGGTTTAAGAACTTGCATAAAAATGTGAGCCACAGTAATTCATCTAGAGGTGGTTTGTGGAGTTGTTAAAAAGTGGGGGGAAAGTGTATTTGCTCATGCAATGTTTAACAGGAAAGACTCCACCCTTTCTTGTATATCTAGAGTACACAGAGTTTTATTGGCTACTTCTGAATTCTACCTCTTCAGGTTCCTGACATAAAAGTCTTTTCCCAGAAGCTCTAAACACTTCTTTCCCTGGTTACAGCAGTTCCTGGATCAGTGACAGAAATTGTTGCATCAGTTGGCTAGGCCAAAATCTGCCAGAAACTATCACACCAAAGTTGAGGTCTTGGGTGTGTTTCAGAGTGTCAGGAAGCATACGAATGACTCTGAGCTGGCAATGCCTGACCTGTGAAAGAGATCTTAGAGTGATAGTGCGGAGGTTGGTGAAAAAGCTGACAGCGTACAGCTGCTGTGGAAAAGCAGAATTTCAAGCTGGCCATTGCTAGAAAAGAAATCAACGTTCAAACGGTCAATATCATAGTGTCTTCACACAGATGTATTGTAATGTGCACACTTAGAACACCAGCCATGGATGTAGAAACTAGGTCAATGCAGGTCATCTACAGTATATGCTTTTTGTCTGTATTTGTAAATATCTTGCATAGAAAATAAAAGCTTACTGTTAAGTTTTACTGTCAAGCAGAGTTTTGAATGAAAGTGTTCTGTAGTGTTTATTTGTGTTTTGGGTGTTGTTGGGTGTGTCAATGTTCAGCAATCATATAACTCACACCTATTTCCCTTGCTAGGATTTCTGGGAGTTACTAGGATAAAGTGCTTAAATAAATATCTACAATCTGTTCATAAAACTGTTGGTTGAATCTCCACTACTGTATTTCTTAGTTGTTCTGTCCTTATGGTTTTGATGTGTTGCCGTTTTAAATGGTTTTGTACATCCACTTCGAGATTATTTTTAAAATAATGAATAATTAGTAACGTTTTCAATAAATAACAGATGATGTTGACATAAAGAGAGGGCACAAAGAACAAAATATGTAAAGAACTGGAGTTATTTGCTTAAGATCTGTGTAGCTATAGACTACCAAAGTCTTTTACAAGACGTGCTGCTGAACTTCTGTGAATGCATTTATAAGGATTTACAGATTGCTTTGGCCAAACAACTTTGCTGATACCACTTGCTTGGTTGTTAAGCATCATTGTTTGAATGATTTCAATATTGAAGTTAGCAGAAGTGTCTCTGAAAATCAATGTTGCTGAAAATTGGGATAGGCAACAGTAAAATCATGCAAGAAAGTGACAACTTATGACAAACAATCATATCTAGTGGATCTGATTTAAGAACCTCAAGCCTTAAAGGAAGATTTTCCTGGATCATCTGGTCTAGGACAGTCTGCTTGACAAAAATCAAACCTTGCAATGAACCAAGTGAAAATTATTCAGGATTTGCTGTCATATGAATTTAGGACTTATTGCCTCCCTTTCCCAAAAAATATCAAGTTACGTTGCTGGGATAGAAGTCCTGAGATTTGCTGATGGTTTCCCATCCAAGGACTAACCAGGCTTGACCCTTTTCAGCTTTCTGAGATCAGCCAAAGTTAGCTAGTGCTGCCTCCTAGCTAGGAGCCATCATACTCTGATAAGTCTATCTCCTGTTGTGGTTGCAGTTATGTAGCAATCAAAGTCCCATTGTAGAACTAGCTAAGTCTGTTTCACCTATGTAAAATCCATGTACTGGCCAGTATCCATACTTACACTAGAACTGGGGTCCTCAGTGCGGCTCTTGAGTGTCCCAGTGACCACTGTCTTTGTGCCTACTGGACTCTTGACCATCTGCCTGTTTTCCATTTTTTAAAAAACACCAAATCTGAAAACTGGTATGCTAAAAAGTAAATTACCAGCCTCCAACTCAGTTTTTATTTCCAAGAATGTACCTGGATTCCAAGTGGGCACAACAAGCTTTCTTAGGAAATAAAACAATGGCAGTTCAAGATTTCTGCTTTGTTTAGAAGTGGGTACATTTGCCACCCCCCCACTCCAGCCCAAGACAAAAGAAGCAGGAATAATAGGGAGTGTACTTCAGATTGTGAGGGAGTGAAATTGGAGGAGGTGGTATTATTTTGGTAAATTTGTCATTTATTATTGGTTATGTTCCCCATGACAGCTATTTTCTGAGCACACTAAAAACATACTGTCAAAATTCTATTGGTACAAATGGAAGAGTATTATTTTGTTCATCTTTTTTGCTCCACTTTGGCCAAAGAATGTTGAACTAGCTAAGTGTTGGTTTGCTTTAACCAAGCTCTTACTACATTCTTCTCCTGTAAAGAGCAGCAAGGAAGGAAGAGGCAGCTTTTAAGCGGAGAAAACATAACTGGGGAAGAATTAAGAAGTCATTTGAATTTTCTCAACAGATTAAGATTCCTGAAGCCACGTTTCTCCTTTGTAAACAATACAGAAATTATTTACCGTTTCTTTCTTCTTGGATGTTCTTCAACTTCTCTGTCTAGCTTGCAGCCCTGGTGATCTCCTATTCAAGTACTAACCAGGTCTGGTCCTGCTTAATCTCTGTGCCCAGGCAAGACCAGCCAGGTGCTGTCATCTGTTGAAGTGTTGCCAAGAAAACTACATGAAGATGTCCATGAAATCACCAAGACTTCAGCTTGGCTCGAAGGAGACTGACGTGGCTAGGTGAAGAACGACGCTGAGCCCCAAGAAATAAGCTCTAGATCTTTATTCTCTACCTTACGCAGAATCTTACCAAACTAAGCTACCAGAACAGTTCACAGGGAAAAAAACCCAAGCACACTAAGGCAGGCACGGCCTGATTCTCTTGGATGGGTGCCCAAGGTCTTCCGTGCTATGGAAGCGCTTCTCCCCCGGAAAGCACCCCGTCCTTCTTGTCCAGCGATCTCCATAACACTACCTTCTCCTTCAGAGAGACATTCCATCACAGAGACCTTAATTTTATACATCAGGAGGAAATTGCACATGGTTGAGCATAAACAAATTCAATATAGCCAGAAGTTACAGAGAGAATAATCCAACAACCATTTCTGGAAAGTGACTGATTTTGGTTGTTGATATTGAAACATTCTTTATATACAGTACATATTGTTCGTTCCTGCACTAGTTTTGTTCTACGGCAAAGCTTGAATATTGGCTACAAAATAAGGTTAGGATAGCTGCTAAACTGTGGGTTTTCACTGGTTTGCCTGACCACCAGATTTTTTTGGGTGGTGGTGGTGGTGGTGGTGCAGTCATTTATGGATATTTGCTTTAATATACATAATATGCACATTTACAGTTAGGTAACCTCCCTGCTATCTAGCATATATATAGGAAAATCACAAGGCTCCAAGCTCTTTCCATCAGTCATCACTTGATGATAAAAAGCCATTAGCAGCCATTTCTTGAGCTAAAACATTTCTGAGCCTTTATATAGCAGCCATTATAAATTTACCTACTTGTTGAGGCTCAATCGAATTCTCCCTACAAAGAATTGAGCAACTCCCAGCAGCTGTTAAATTGACTGCACAAAGAAGAGATTGTTGCTCACATTAGCATCAGCCCCAAACATCTTGCAGCTAGAATACAGCAAGAAAGGCCACTCCTCTTCCAACTATTTTAATGCCAAAGCAAAAATAAAATAAAATCCCACTAAGCACTTCTTCCAACTCTTTACAGGAACAAAAAACATGACTAAGCTATTTTTTAAATAATGCTGCCCTTTCATGGCACTCAAAATTAGCTGCCAGAAGCAGCTGCCTCCCTGTTTACTAGCAAGAGTGGCCCTGGGGAAGCAGTGAAAAAGGTTGCGAAGGGACCCCTGAGAGAAGGAAAACTAATGCCATCTTAAGTTCTTGGGAATTCCAAATAATATTTTCTATATTGTGCTTGTGAACAGGATATGACTAAGCAATGGCCAAAGGAACTAAGGGATAAGCCAATCTACCTCTGTAACATACTTGCGAAAGGAAAATGAAATTGACAAAATGGAAGGGGGTGGAATGTGTCTGTTTCCTCTCAGCGCTAAATGAGATCTTCCCCCCCCCCCCAGCGCTTATCTCCTATCTGCACTAGATAAAAATTCCAATCTCCTTCCTGCGCTAAATGAGATATTTTGCTAATCTCTTGTTTGCGCTAAATAAGATCCTTCCTGTCTGCGCTAATTAGAGTACTAATCTCCCGTCTATGCTAATTGGGGTTTTCTTTGTTTCTCTAAATAACTGTATAGGGCAGAAAGAGTGTATTTCCTTAGCCAGGATGTATGTAAAGTATAAAAGTGATTGTTTGCAAGCACTGGGGTGGTTCTTTTTCCTTGGGCGCTGACTGCCACAGTAGCCTAAGGAGAGGAACCCACCCAGCCTCTATTTGATCAAATAAATGCTGTCTTAGCTGGAAGCCTCGTCTTAGTCTTTTATCAGTGTCCATGTAAGTGTTTCCCCCAGTCGGCTAGCCAGGATTTGGGGAAACCTTCAGTTGCTTTCCTGTTTATAAGCAGGCTTATCAGACCACGGTGAATTCCAATCAATTGAAGTCCATTGCTCTTTGGTTCATACGGTCTCCTTCACTGTGCCAGAAATAAGAAGGCAGAAAGGAACTGAACTTCCATACAAGCTTGTACTTTATATAAATTGGTTTGTGTTTTCTGCCTTTAACAAATAAGTCTCAAGTCTATTGAGTGTCTGGTACTTTTGACAAAATGCGAGCAGTTAGCTTTGAGATCATGGGAGACCATAATCTATAAATACATCTTGTAAATCTCTCTCAATCTCTCTCTCACACACACAGACACAGACACACAAAGCCTATACACCACAAATGTTTTTGTTGTTGCACTTAGGAAATGGGTATAGTCAATCTAATACAAATGAATGAAGAAAATCTTCTTAGAAACCTTCTGAGTGACCATGTTATAACCCAGATTGTGAATGGAATCAACCCATTTCACATGCACCTTTAATTACACTTTTAACTAATCTCTATACAAAACCTCAAACTGGATATTCTGATCAACATAACTATCTCCACTTAGTCGTTTCTTATGAGGAACATGTGGTTTGTGGTGGGTACACAGAACAAGAGGAAGCATCTGCAAGAAATGCTGAAAATGTGAATGTTCTCCTTTAGGCCCAGAGCTTATGATACTTCAAGTTCCTCAGGTACTCCAAAGTTTGGAAGGCTTTTCTTACTCTTTCTCTGCTTCAACTTTTTCCACAGCTTCCTCATAATGCAGGCTATGTAAAAATGTTATATAAAAAGAGTCAGAGAGGATTTTTGGGAGGGTTCTTGCTAGAAAGAAATCTGGGTAAGAAATCAAGAATACCCAAAACACTTTATATAGGTTCAGGCATTTAGGAAAAGAGAAAGTTCTGAGTAACACATTTACTATTTTAAAAAGCTAATCAAAGCTTTGTGTGATACAGCCAATCACACAATGCCGTATTTGTTAAGCGGGGTAGTGGATGGCGGGGTTTTATGCTGTGATTATTGTAAACTGCCTGGAGTGGAGCTGAGCAGTATACAAATGTATGTAAATAAAATAAAATACATTTTAGACCTCACTGAAACAAAGCACTTAATTTGTGGCAGGATTTTGCCACATTTGATTATGTACTAACCTATTTCAACCCACTCATCCTCTGGGTGTTAATTCTGTTTCAGCAGAAAGCAAAAAATTCCAGTGGTAAAGGTTACTCCTATTTATGTTTCAGGCTACACATTTAAATTATAGATTCATTAGCTTTTAAGATCCTTTAAGATTGTTAATTATTTCAATGTAATTGATATAAAATGTGACAAGAGCACCCACTCTAGTTTGGCAGACCAGTCTGGGATTGGCTGACGTGCATGTGGTTGATTTCAACTTGATGCACAGAACTGGAACAAGATTCAGAAAACAGTATTCTGATTTTCGATAGGCCTTGCATGGGAGAAAACCACGAACACCCGTAATTTTTGTATGCGCTTTTCACCATAATGGTGACAGAAACACTAATGAACTTAAGTAGGGGTGTACATATTTTATTCCACAACATTCCAAGTGCAGAATTTTGCCTCCTTTCTAGTGCAAAATGGGCCATTTCATGCATTTTGAAAGCATCCTCAGAATGCCCAAAACAGGATATTTCACAAAGTTTTACAGTTGAAACATTTCAAATTTTTGGTACACTTCTGGGCTGAAGCATGCAAGCTTCCATAGAACCCAGTGTAGGATTTTGGTTTCTTTTGAGGTGATGAAATTTGCAATGGTTTTCTTAGTGGGTAGCAATCGATTCAACGTCAGCCCTATGAGGTAAACCAGGAAGTCAACTTGATTAGAGCTATGCTTTATTGAGGTAGGCTATAACCTCTTCCAAATACTACATTTAAGGAATGTTTCAGCTCTCTTTGCTTATGCAATGGTTTTTGCCTACTGTATTTCCATCAAGGTCATCTCCTGGACTGTCTATATTCAGGCAGCTCTGCTGAAGACAATACAAATCTTTGAATACAAAGATTTAGTACAAAGAGTAAGGGGGTAAGGAATAATAATGTTTCTTCCTGCATACAGCGAATTGATTGTTTGGAAGTATTTCTTTAAATTACTGACATTTTCTATAGAGTCAGTTGATCACTAGGCTAAAGTAACTAGTTCATGCTGCTCAAAAAACATGATTCTATAACCATCCATGAGGGACTCAGCAGTAAGATACAGTGGATGATGACATTACAGAGCTCTTCTCCACACAAGACCAAGACCAAAGATTGACCCAGGCCTGATTGCAGGGACCACTTGGAAGGTTGACCTGTCCATCTGTCATCATTACCCCTCTCCTCCTGATCACAGCATTTTAGGCCACCTTTATCTTTGTGACATGCTTAGTGAAATACAGTTTGCAATGGACCAGAATTTGGACCCATAAACTATGCCTTGGATAAATGGAAGCCTGAGGTACGGCAAACCACTTCAGGATATAAAGTTTGGCTTACTCCAGTGCCATCACTAGTTCAATGTATTCAATATATGGGAACATTTCCCACCACATTACAAATGACCATTTAGCGGCAAATTTTGGCAGATCACTCAAAGCTTTGGAGCTTGCAAGTTAGGCAATGCTGAAACTGTTCTCATTTGCTGTCGATGAAGGTTCTCAGTCATCCAGGTGGAATTGTCTGTAGCTTGAATCATGTCAACTGGATTTCTATTTTCTCAGTGGAAACGTTTCGCTCCTTATCCAAGGAGCTTCTTCAGTTCTCATTTGCTGTTGTGTGTCCCATCAGCCAGAGGGAAAGTAGAGACCACTGCCCGCCACCTCCTATTTCTCTATTGTTTCCAACTCTTCAAAGCTCAGTTTTTCTTTTTCTTTTCTTTTAATAGTGGGAGAATGATCTTACCCAGCGCAATCCCCGAAATCCAGGCCCACCCAAACCAGCCATTCATATCTTGAATCAACATTTACGTTCCACAGTAGCAAACACAGAAGACCCTGACCCTGCTGCCAGCACATCTACGTAAGTGAGGGCAAACTCCAAGAGTTCCAGCTCCAGGTATGCATGCATGCCCAGCACTAGATCTCTGTCCAATTGTGCTACAGGCACGCCCTCCCTCACCCTGGCCACAAACACCGCAGATGCCCAGGGCTGGGTCCCTGCCAAACCATGCTTTCATTCTCTCCAGGCAGAGCAGGGGCAAGTTCTGGCAGCAACCATACCCTGGGATTGCAATTCCCCTCAAATTTGCTCACCCCTGGGAAGCATGACCCAGTTTGACAACTCCTGTAATAGTACAGTAAGCAACGAAACAGTATGCTGTGCTTGGGTTCAAGGTTGCAGTCAGCCATGTCTTTAAAAACCTACTTGCCAAATGTGACTCCACTGGTCTGGTCCAAACATCTTTGAACTTCCTGCCCCCTTGGTAGGTATACGGCAAGTTATACAGTACTCTTCCCAGGAGGTATGTTTGGCTGTGACCCTCCCTGCATTTAGCAAAGCCTTAAAATCCAAACTGATTAAGTATGCCATTGACAGTGGATGACTACTGTAGTGTAATAAAGTAACAAAAACATATTGTGTATGTATGGTTGTTGCTTTGTTGTACAGGTAGTCCTCGGTTAACAGTGGTAATTGGGAACAGAATTTCCATCGCTAAGTGATGGTCATAAAGCGCAATATCACATGACCACATCGCTTAGCAGCAGCAATCGCAGCAGTCCCCATTGCCATCTTTAAGCAATTACCACAGGTCATTAAGCAAGGACCTCCTTGTGACTTCCTACCTGCTTTCAGCAAGCAAAGTCAGCAGGGAAGCCGGCAGGAAGTTGTGAGTCCCGGGCGGCTCACAAGCAGGCCGGTGGGCAGGTAAGTGGCTGCTGCAGCGTAGGGCGAGTGCAACCGGGCCAGGGGTGGTGGGGGGTGGGAGGGCGCATGAGTGCAGCTGGGCCAGGGTGGCTGCTGCCAGGGGCCGGAGGGCATGCAGGCTGCCCTGCGCTCCCTGCCCCCAACTGACCTTTGCCTTCTTCTTCCTCTCGCTGATAAGGCACGCCTGGCCTGGCCTTCACGAGGCAGCTGCTGGCCGCACAAGGCCTTCTTCCTGAGGCTGCACAAAGCCACACGTGAGTTCAGGAAGAAAGCCTCGTGAAAGGCCAAGCTGGATGCATCTCATAGGCAGGAGGAGGAGGAAGATGGTGAAGGTCAGCTAGGGGCAGCAAAGCGTGGGGGCAGCAGGGGTGGCAGAATGCAGGGCAGCAGGTTTGGCAGAGTGCACGGCAGCCAAAACAGAAATGGGGTGAGGTAGGCAGGTGGGGGGAAGTTGAAGCGCCCCCTGCAGTCATAAATGCAGGCAGGCTGCCAAGTGCCCAAATTTTGATTACATGACCGCAGGGGCACTGCAACAGCTGGACCGGGCATAACTACCATTTGTTCAGTGCCATTGTAACTTGGAATGGTCGTTGAACGAATGGTTGTTAAGTGAGGACTACCTGTACACCATGCAGACTTGGCATGACTGGGTTGTTTACAAGTGCAGAAAATAAATGTTCCATTCTGCTCCCCATCTTTCAGTCTCAGACAGCTTGGATTAACAGCCAGACATTATGGCAGATCATGTGCAACAGCTTCTGCAGTCCACATTACCCAACTCTGGTCTAAACATTATTCAGATTCCCAGAAAAAACAGCTTCCTTTAATAATTACTTTCAGGGCACATACAATTCCCTAATTTGGGGAAGTGGCACTGGGCAGAGGCCAAAAGTCTCTGTGTCCTAATCCTGCCTTAGACATGAAGCGAGCCTAGTAACTTTGGACTAATCACTCACTCTTAGTCGTAGGCAGGCTGACCATACGTCCCGTTTTGAACGGGACAGTCCCGTTTTTCCCCCTTTTCTCAACCGTCCTGTCGTTTTAACATAAATGCCGGTTTTGTCCCGTTTTTCAGGAACAGGAGGCGGAGCAGCCGACTGGAGGGAACCCGGAGGAGGAATTCCCCCTGCCCACCAGCGCGTGCCAAAGGAGGTGGGAGAGGCGGGCCCAGCACCGCAACAGGCAGAGGCAATTCCCCTTCCAGGTTCCCTCCAATCAGCTGCTCTGCCCCGCCCATCGCGCTGCCCGGCCTGCCCCTCCCACATGCTGATAGGCAGAGGCGAACCCCTTGGGCCCCCCAACCAGCCGCTCTGCCCCCGCCCACCGCACCACCTGGCCCGCCCCCTGTGCGCCAGCAGGCGAAGGTGACCCCCCCACCCCAACCAGCCGCTCCGCCCCCACCCGTTCCTCTTGTCCTGTTTTTGTCTCAAGGAAATGTGGTCAGTCTAGTCCTAGGAAGAAGGCAATAGTCAACCACTTTTGAAAATATTGTCTATTTTTAAAATGGCCTTCCTATATATGGATTTAAAAGAGCTTATTACAGATCATTTTGCAGCACTAGATGGTATGTGTCAGTTCCGTCTCTTCTCCTTCTCTAAGCATTAATCAGGCATCAACCCTAATAATCACTACATGTTAAGACTCTTAGTGATGCAGTTGAAACTACGGAAATGTGAAGTAAGTACAGTATTCTTACAAGCAAGCTTCTGTGATTGAAAAATGAATCTGACAAAGTACAGTATATTTAAAGTGTCTTTTTGAATGAAAAGCCAATATATCCCTAATTTTAAGAAGCAAGCTTCAGCTAGAGTTTGAGAAAAGACTTATCTGTGGATTCAATCATATCTGATAAAGCACCCTTCTGTTTGTTACTGGAGATGGCAGTCAAAAAAAGTTGAACTTTCAATCTTGATGCCAAGCTTCCTTGACTCATAACCTTCTATATTCTGATTCCTCTGGTATCTTATTCAGTAATTTTTAACAGGAGCACAGAAGAGGACTAGGCTTTTTCAACCTGTAAAACTACTGTGGCATTATTTTTACAGCCACCCTTTACTGCTGCTTCCTTGCCTGGTTATAAATCACACACTGTAAACTCCAATATTAAAGGTAAAACTGAAGTACTTTGGCCACATAATGAGAAGACAGGATACCCTGGAGAAGAAACTGATGCTAGGGAAAGTGGAAGGCAAAAGGAAGAGGGGCCGACCAAGGGCAAGATGGATGGATGATATTCTCGAGGTGACGGACTCAACCATGGGGGAGCTGGGGGTGGTGACGGCCGACAGGAAGCTCTGGCGTGGGCTGGTCCATGAAGTCACGAAGAGTCGGAAGCGACTGAACGAATAAACAACAACAAAACTCCAATGCTTTGTTTGGTAAATATTAAAAGCAAAGCTATATTTAGACATTATGTGAAAGTTGCAATAAGCATGAAAAATAATAGTATATGATGTCAACTATACCTATTGCTCCCCCCACCCCCGCAAAAAAAAAATCTATTTCTTCCTTTAAGATCAGTGTCATCCTTCTCTAATTCCCAGCCAGCTCTCCCCACTACATCTGAACTGTGTCAGCTTGTGTTATCTGCTTTGGAATACACAAGTCATCATGAAAAGAGAAACAGGTAACCAATGCACACAGAAGCAGGCTTATTAAATTAAATGTAGCATATTCCTATTAAAAATAAATGTGCAAGGTTTTAAGTGAAAGTCACAAAGAATAAAAATAACCAGATAGGCTTATCTTTCCAAATAAAATATTAAACACTGAACTGCACGGAAAGATGTCACAAAGATCTGCTATGGTTGGAAACCATAGCCTTGTACTTTCAGGTAGTGTTTCTTTTTAAGAAGATAATCTGAACACTGAGTGGAACCCATTTAGCTTCTGTCCTATGCCAGTGGCATAGGAAGGAAATAATTTTCAGTGTATCACACTCCTCCCTGTAGCCCCGTACTCTCCCTAAAATCTGCCTCAAAGGTTGGGGACTCTGAAGAGCAAATATTGAGTTGCTGGGAATACCAGGGAGAGACAATTGCTGGAAATTGTCCCATGCTTGTTCTGCTAGCAGAGGGACACTAGCTGAATTCCACCCATAGGGTTAGAGCAAGATGTAGTAATGCTTGGAGTGAATTCACTGAAATCACATTTTTTTCGTTATGCCTTATCAAGTCAGTGTTGACTCTTAGCAACCACACAGATAAACCTTCTCCAGGATGATTTGCCCCCAACCTGGTCCTTCAGGTCTTCCAACCCATCACCACTGAATTTGAGTCCATTTACCTTGCTAGATGCTTGCCTTTTTCTTTCCTTCCACCTTTCCTAGCATTATAAACTTCTCAAGGGAGCTAGGTTTTTGCATAATCTGTACAAAATATTGCTTGATCATTTGTGTCTCAAGTGAGAACTCTGGATTGATTTGTTCAATGATCCATTTGTTTCTTCTCTGGCTATCCATAGTATTCTTAGGAGTCTTCTCCAGCACTGAAGTTCAAAAGCATTTACCCCTGCCTTCTTTCATGCAGCATGAGGTGATGCCTCTGTCACTGTCACTAAAGTGATCATCTGCTTCCAGCAACTTCCTATATCACTACAGCCCAATATAGGTGCCTGCTTGCTTTAGCTGGGCAGTTGAGATAACCTTCATCCCTTGGGTGACTTTGAGTATGTACTCAACTCAACATGCACTCCTGGTATTCTTCACTCACCCCTCCAAGGAACGCACCCACCAACACCATGATGAGACAGCACAGCAGGACTTGAAGGAGCAAATCAAATTACTCATAACTAAATTAAATTTCATTCATTTCAGTGAGTTAAAATATAACAAAAAGTCTGGATCCAATGCATTGCAAGAATGCATTTCCTTTCTATTTATATTTCTCCATCTATACTTTAATCTTAAAGTGTATGCTGCTGTATCTTTATTTTGATTAACCAAAGCCATCATTTTAAATGAAATTCCCAGCATTTATGATAGCTGTGTTGAAATGAAAGATGGACTCTTTTTGTTATACAGGTATTTTCCCCCCAATGCAAAGATTTTCTTGTAACTAAACCTGTGTACTGGGGAAAAAAATAACTAAGTATAACAAAAGTATTTGAACATACACAACTAAGAGCCACGAAGTACACATTGTATGTTCTTCAGACTGAAAAAGCTACTTGGACAAGCAGCAAAACGTTTCAACCAAAAGAAAGAAATCCAGTTGCCATGACTCAACCTACAGACAATTCCACCTGGATGACTGAGAATCTTCATCGACATAATGTATGTTACAATATTCTACATTGTGATACACGTGTGTGTGCATGTGTGTGTATAATAGTATATTAAATCAGATTACACTTTCCTATATTAGACATGTAGTTTAAAAGGTAGATTTGGGGAAGTGACCCAATAAGCAAGTCAATTCCAAATTTGATCAAATATTTGCATGATTAGAAAGTATCTGGGTTTGAGCTTTATTATATGGAAGACGTTATCTCTGAAAGGATAGGTCCAAGTCTCTTGAGCTTTAATTACTCCAAGAAGCTGAAAGACAGCACTGGCCTTGTGTGCTTCCAATATCCTATGCAAAAACTATCCATGTGAAGTAGATTTTCAAAGTCAACCCTAGAGACTAGAGAAGTATGGATGATAGCTGAAAGACCTTTCCATTTAAAGGATAAGCTACAACCAATAAAATATTTCTTGTTCAGCTGTTCTTGGAAGAAATGATTTTACCTCCACTTTATCTGCAATATAAAAAGGCTGTTCATTAGGGCTATGTATGCGATGAGACATTTAGTTTGGTTTAAGCTTGGAACAAAACAGCCACCTGAAACATTCAGCAGGAGATTCCAAGTTGGGTACATCCCAATGGAATAAAATAAAAGATTGCTAAAGTCTTCCATGTTGTGATGGGATAAAATGAAAAATGTTCCAGCCATGAGGAAAAATTGAAATCTGTAACAGTATTTTATTTCTTTGGGTTTTACTCCATACCCCAAGAATAGGTGGGTAGATTATGCTGTTATCATCCAACCTACAGAAAAATTGGGATTAAAAAAATGCCTTAAAGAAAACACACTCCATCTATTAAGCAAGCTCAAACTCAAGTTTAGAAACTGCTGTTTTGAACTCAGGGCATTCTGCAAAGCTATAAAGATAAAAGAATGTTGTACCAACGTTTTGATGAATTTTATAACTGCTGTAGTTCTTCACATAAGCAGACGTGAGAATTGGGAGAGTCAGCATATTTTAATTGCAGCAACACCACAAAAAGATGTTTATCAAGAAACAGAAATCTCAGCTGCAGTTTAAGGTAGAGCAGATCTACTGTGACACAAACCATTTAGAATTTGTCTTAACTAATGCACAATTACTTTTTTTTAAAAAAGATGTGTTAAGTGGTAATAATCATAGCTAAAAATGAGCTGAGAACTTTTTCATAGGTAAGCCTTCTATTTATGTGAATGTACTTTTTAAAAAGCATTGTACCACTGAAACAATGTGTTGGTGAAATTTCAGGCACTCCCTTACGTCACTCTCTTGATCCAATGACCAATCCTTCTATTTTGTCCTCCCCTTTCAATACAGGAAAATTGGTAATGATGTGTTACTTTTATCTTTTTCTGATCTTCAGAAGTTTACTGGTACACGATAAACACTCTAAAGCAAAACATTAGTACATTTAGTTCTAACTATTTCATAGCATATGGTATTAAAATTAAAATTTCACATTTAGCTTAAACTACCTGACAAATTCAACAAATGCAATATTCAGGAATTGGTTTATTTTTGGTTTACAGACAAAGGCACCCAAATATTTTTAATTTATTAAAAAATGATTTAAATTGCAGTTTCTAAAATCTATTCCTACAGTTGGGAACTCACACTGCAGAGGAATGTTGTTTCTATAGCCCTAGTTCTAAATGCTGGCATATTCAAGGGATCTGCTTCATAATGCCTTTTTCTTTTACTTCAGATTTGACAATTTCTTTGGAATTTTGAAACTTTTCAGGCTAATATCCAAAATTACAGATGTCTCTTTTAGGGTTGAAACAACTGATATTGATACTGCTATATTAGCCTGAACAGCATGACAATATCTAGATATGAAAAAAGAATGAATCACCTAAATGTGTGAAATGCTAAAAAGATTTGTGACATAAAAAAATATGTTATGGAGAGTTGTGTCATTACTCAGCTGTTATTTGTTTTAAGGAAACCTATAATTTATTCCATAAAACAAGATACACAGAAAAGAATGACTACCTAAGTAACATTCAGTTGCCTCACTAACATTTATTACACGTATACCCACGCGCACATACACACACACACACCCTTGCATGTTAAATTTCAGACACCTATTCCAATGTGCCAAACTGATATATAAATGGTCAGATCCAGCAAGGAAGAATTTAGGGAGAATTGTGACAGACAGATATAGGAAGGATGTTGCAAATAAATGGTAAAATGTTACATCACAAAAGTTCACAATTTATTGTATTCCACCATTGCAACAGCAGTCTCACACACACTTTAAGGGTGTGGTCCTTGACCATGCAACGTTTTGTATCCCTGTAAATATTCTATGCACATTTATATTTTGTTTTTAAAAAATCATATATTTAACTATGAGAAAAATATTTAAATTTTAACAAGGAAGCTTTCTTTTTAAAAGTAGAAGCACAATTATATGGAAGATTTTAACAGTGGCATAATAGGCTTTGAATGTGGAATAGTAAGTGTAGGACACATATGTCTTGTGCATAACACTTGTATGATTCATTCACAATTTACTTAAGCATAGTAATAAAGATATAGTAGAAGTTGATCAGATTATCCCATACTACACCTAGAAATGTAAATTATAGCAAATAAAAGCATCAAAGCACAGAATTGTATGCCACTGAGATTTAAAAAGCATGTTTTAAATATAGTATAATTCAAATCTATATTTTATTGGGGACAGTTGCAAATGCATGTTCTCTGCTAAACCAATTTAAACATATAGAAAAAGGTATTTGCCCACATAGGAATTATTTAACAGTTTCCATTTTCTACATTTTTGTTCAACTATTTTTACTGAAACTATTGAACTTATTCAGCATAAATATACTGACTCCACAGCTTGAAAAGAAACATTTGATAATTCACTTTTAAATTATATGGGTAATACAGGGAACAAATGTTCTTTCCTATTCAAATTTCAAGTTCCTGATCTGCAATGACAGTTTCTCTTGTCTTAAGGGACAAATTCACTTCTTTCATCATTTTCTTTTTACACCGTTTTTTAGTCACAATTCAGAAAGCTTGGGAATAAAATACTGTGTATCAATAGCAGTTTTCTTCTTAAAAGAATTCTGCCTTTTTAGTTGGGTGGTGGGCTTAAGAAATAGCTGAGGGAAACTGTTCAAGTAGATATTCTAATGTGTGTAGTTCTCGATGGTGGACAGTTAACCCATTTCCTATGGATTAATCTGGATCTGTAGGTGCACTTGTAACAGCAGACCACCAGAAAAAAAATTCAATTTCTTTTAGTAATTTTTGTACAGTTAAGAGTCCCTGGAAAAGAGCTAAGAAGGAAAGATTAACAGAGTGCCCGGTTTAAATAATTTACAAGGACATATCTCTCAAAAGATTAACCAGAAAAGTCGACTGTGATTAAAAGTATCAAATAAATTGCCACCTATGAGAATAATTTGTTTACCTTATCTAAATGCGCTTATTTGCAATAAAAATTAAGTTTACTATGTTAAGGCAGATTTTAATTGAATGCATTCCAGAATTGCAGTTACACTGGTCAATGGCCTAACATTTTCCTCATACAAAGATATTAAATCTGCTTGGATATTTTACCTACATATTTGCCTAATGAGAGATTGATCCAGATCAGCCATATAATCTTCACAGAAATACACAATTAAGCATCACATGAACTGTATTTCACAATCCAGATCTAATATTTCATGTTTTTACAAAAGACAAGATGAGTAGGTATATTATACGGCTTTGTGCCATTAGACCACCAAATGCATAGATGTCCTAATGCTAGAAATGTCATCTCTAGTATCTCATAGTGCTGGATGCTCTGAAGTAAGAGAGGAACTTGTAACATAGGCTAACAACAAAATACCAGATGTTTCTTGCCATTTGGGATCTTGCAATGAAAATTCGCCAGATGAGGATTACAAGTACTGTATTGAAGCCATACCGTATGTTCCTTAGCCTAGAGATGAATCAAATCAAGAGAAAGAAAAAAACAGATGTGGAAACCATAACAAAACTGGCAAATAAGAATATAACAGCTTTAAGATGAAACAGAACATACTCTTTGTGTCATTTCTATTTCATCAGAAAGGAAATTTTTTACAGTACTGTATAAAAAATGGATTTTGTTATTGACATCACAACAGTCTAGTTCTATAAAATCTGCACATCAGTAAACTACATTGTATTGCAGTAGAGATTTCCTTTCATATCATAGAATTCTCCCATCATACGTTAAGACTTTCATGCAATTCATGTGCTCTACACTTGCAAGAATATAACCTTTTCCCATAGAGGGCACACACTAAGAATTACAAGATACCCTATATTTGAAAGAATGATACCAATTGCATCTTTACTTTCCAGTTTCTCCCCAACTTAAGAAGTCATCAAGACTCCCATTTGTAGTCTTCAGGCAAAAGAGAAAGGTAACAAATGTGGGAGTCTTGGTACAACTCACCTAAACTATTTTTCGACATCATCTATTTAGCATTTTTTGAAATGATTATAATAGGAGTATCAATTGAGGATCTGAATATTTGCAGCAAATAAGTGCTGAAGTATTAACAAATAGAAGAGTTACAGTGGCCTGCCTTCATGCATTTTTCACACTCATAGGAAAATTACATCAACATTTTATGTTCAGAATGGTCAACATAAATACATATTAATTTACAGAATGAAGAAGTCAAATCCACATACTTATTTAAGTGTTTCCGAGCTGCTGGGAGACCAGACATTTCTTCATTCAGTACATACTTCTTTGTTCCCATGCAGTAATTTTCCATATATTCTGCCCAATGTAACTGCCGAACATCAAAATTAAATGCCTGATGTAAAAATTAAACAAGCAAGGTATATTACAAACAAAATATAGCTTTAAACTCAAATCAAGAGTATAATGGATGAAACTTTGTTTCTTAGCAAAAACAAACAAAACACAACCCAGCCATCCCAAGGACTAATTTAACTTGCACAAATGATCCATAATATTAACTTCAGAAATAAATTCAGACTCTTGGATCCTTTCTAATAATCACAAACAAAATTACATAAGAAGCATGTTGATACCAACTGTCTTGTAAGTAGGCAAGTTTTAGTGGAAACTAACCTATCTTAAGAATCTCCCCTACTTTGCAAATTTCAATAAAGAGAAAACACTAAAGCCATCAAGATTTTAAAATCACCTTATTTCAAAATTTAAAATATTTTTTAAATTACCAGTTTTGAGCTCATTGTTACTATTGTGTAGTAGAACACCAACAAAGTAACAGAACACTGACTGCTAAAGAATGTTATGAAACTTTTTGTTATATTTCATTAGCTTCAGAAACTCAATCTGTAACTTAGATAAAACTTAGATAAAAAACAGCATCATTTATCTTAGAATACTCTTGGAGTTATTCAGAACAACAGCCATTTACAAATCAACCCAGGATCCTCTGGGTTATTAATACATAAAATTAAATGAATGAGTTTATGTATGGGTTATGTGCAAAGGGAAAGAGAGAAGGATCACCCCTAATAATCTTATGCTACTACATGTGACAATAAAGCTCAGAAGCAAAGTGTTGCCAGCAGAAACACAAAATTATGTGACTGGAGCACTGAACAGTTACATACATATATACGCATCATATATATATCCCAAATGCAAAAAAAAAAGTTGCATAGTATATTATTATGAAAACATGGTAGATTGCCATGCCACCTAATACGGAGGCCCTTTATTATAAACAAGAGACCAAGCGGTTTGTTCCAATATCCTATTGTTTCCTATAGTTGGAAAACTTGAAACTTTTCAAGCTTTATTCCACTGGAAAACAGCCAATTCAAAATGTTTTGACAGAATGCTTTGAGTTGGGCTGTTTTGTTCGAAGCTCAAAGCAATACAGCTTCTAACAAATATTTGATACCAAGATCCATCTCTAATGACATTTTCACTGGCATCATGTATGGACAACAGACAGCCCCTTGAAATATAAACATTCTTTACCTAAAATAAATGTAAAAATGCATCTAAATTTGGAACACTTATCTGTAGCACATTAGTTTTGTTTGATATGTTTCTTCTTCTGGAGTAAAGATTGATGGGGTGCAAGACACTTGTATTTATCTTGATCATATACAATTTTTGATTGCTAAACATCTTAGAACAGGGTTTCTCAACCAGGGTTCGGTGGAACCCTAGGGTTCCACGAGAGGTCACTAGGGGTGCCCTGGGAGATCACGATTTATTTTAAAAAATATTTCAAATTCGGGCAACTTCACATTAAAGAGGTAAGTTTCATTCTTTATTTTTAGTTTAAGAACACCATTAACACATATATACAGGCCTACACATGAAACAAATACAATAATTTTGTAACTTCTGGCCTATATTTAAGCCTGAATGTGCAGGGGTTCCCCGAGGCCTGAAAAATATTTCAAGGGTTCCTCCAGAGTCAAAAAGTTGAGAAAGTCATTTCTCGCTTTTCTTAATGAATACAGAGTTACAAAAAATGTATCAGCATGTACTTTAATGTGGGTATATGCAGTTATTGCAACGCCCCAAAACAAAAAAATAGGTTTTTATACAATCCAAGTATCATTCTTAAGTGGGTTTGTATCAAGCTACCTTAATGTTAACACTTTAACATGTATGAGTTTATTTTTAAATCCAACCTTATTTTAATCTATGGAGAGTATACTACTCTATGTAGTAGAACTTTATTTAACCATAACAAAATTTAGCTGGGATTCCAATGCAGTATATACAAAGATCTATCTGTACTTAGTTGCACTTACTATGAAAATGAGCTTATTGTACACATCTGGCATTTTACTGTTGTTTCAGAAAAACTAAAGTAGAACAAAGCTAGGCACTATGGAAGGGGATCATGCTACAGCTTTATCTTTTCATTAGTTTCTTATGTTTTCATTTTGTTCCTTCTGTGAAATGTCTTATGCATTACATTGTCATCAAGCAAAGCAACACATAACTTGCCTTTTTGTCTTCAGGACTCAGCTGGCTCATAAGCATATTGACATTGTCTGTGTTCCACTCCCAAGAATTACTTGTAAAGTACTCTAGTAACATCATAGCTTTGTGAAGACGTGTTATTGTTTTCATCATCCTATAGCCCAGGGAAAGATGTTATTAAAGAATATCACACTCACACCTTAAATATGACTCAACTCCTAGAAGGAAGGTTCCTTCACAGGATCCTTCAGTTTGCCCATTACACCAAAAGTTGAAGCAGAGTTTTCAAAAATAGAGTATTTCTGCATAGCATGTTAAGTAAAATGTTGTGAAAAGGCTGAGGCCCTATTCTTAGGTAGTATTATGAACACCAGAATGTGTGTTATGAATTAGGGCTGTGCAGATCTGAAGGGAACACTTAGCATTTATTGCAGCTCCTTTAAACCAGTGGCTTTTCCTAGGATCATACTACATTCCAAATCACCTTTAACCTTTTGAATATGAACAACCCATATATTTATATTTATATTTTTACTGGTGAAATGAAGAGAAATGAAGGAGGAGGGAAAAGGTATCATTCCTAGTAGTTTCATTCCTTGGGTGGATGGTGTAGAAGGGGCAGGGAGATGAGAAACATTTATCTACAATATTTTGGTTTGATTAAAGCACAGCCCTTGTCTGTGCAAGAAAATATTTTTATTTTAAAATGCATTTTGGTGCATGCTTCAAAGGCCAATTCCTCTATAAACTAGTCACATACTATAATTCACAAATAATTCAAATGAGATTTATATGGGGATACTCCTTTCCCATTAATTTAGAAATTAAAAAGGACATGGAAGAAATACTTCATTGTAAAACCATTTTCTTTTGAATACTGGTTATAAATGATGCTTTGCATCATGCTGGTTCAGATGTTTACTACTTAATATGCAGAAATATTCTATTCATGTTTATTGCCTAAGTCAGGCAACAGAATTTCATCTGAATACAGTGCATTCCATTAGTAGGATCAACTTGAAAAATAGCTTTAAAATACTAGTATCTCAGAATTTGAATTCAGTAAACTCTGAATGAATTCTGCTGCATTTTGTTGTTGTTAATGTTGTTGCCACTACAACTGGCAATACAAACCCTAGAACCATATTTGACAGCTATTCTGATCCTTACTCATTTCAAGACTGAACCTTATAATAGAAGGCACTGATCACCAGGAAGATAGAAAGGTGAAGGAGGAAGAGAAAAGTCAGCATAAAAAAAAAAGGTTGCTTTTAGGAAGACATGTTTCTTTTATTCAATTATGGTCACTTGTTTATATTGAGGATAGCCAAACACAATTCTATTGAAAATAATAATAATAATAATAATAATAATAATAATAATAATAATTGAAGTGCATTTATTAAAAGGAAGACATACATCTCAAATATGAATAACAAGCCTCTGGAAAGATAATTCAGAATAGTTAAACTGTATATCATAGTTTTCTCATTTTAAGATTTTTTTCTCAACAGATCTTAACAGCTTCTGAGCTGTATTAAGAGAAATTGCACATCTCATCCATGTTATGAAGAACTGAGAGCTCTTCTCAAACATTTATAAGCACATCTAGCTCAACAGAACTTATTATAAACAAGAGTTCTTAATGATATAAAATTCATTAGACAAATATAACTGAGTTTATGGAAAGGGCACTAAGAGGCATTTTTGGATTGTTTCTCAAAATGAATGCTGCCCTGGGGTCTCAGGCTGTACTCCTCAGATATACATGATAGTATTTCCCTGGAGAATATTTCACTTTTCAACTCTGATCAAGACCTCTCTCTCAACACTGTCACAATTTATTTTTAGAGCTTAGTTTGGTTTCATTTTATTGTCTACTCACTGGATTGTTGTGATTTTTGTTTTTGATATTCTGTATAGTTTCTTCTATTGTTTATTTATTAAAACACTTTTATTTTCTAAATTTTATTTTATTTAAAATAAATAAATAAAATAAATAAAATTTATTTAAATTTTATTTTCTATTATCACTCCAGGTGGAAGACCTTAAGGACCAGGTTAGGGACAGACTGTCACAGAGAAAATCTATGTAAGTGATTGCTGAAGGTCAACATCAATTTGATGGCACATAATCAATCCACACAAATTATGTAAACAAATAACCATATTCTTTATTTCTTCTTTTCCCATCTTATTTGTAAACTGCATCAGATGTACCCTATTTAGTTATATTTTTTATACAAAAGCTAGTGAAATTTTAGCTGTATGAATAAAACATCTGCATTTATGTTTTATGGCAATAAATGATCACATTAACTATTTTAAGTCGTAATTGCCAGGCAATACCGTAAGTCACTTAAGCCAAAAAGGCATTTCTGTTCATCTTTTACTCATGTAAAGCCCTTAAAATTAATATTTCTCTTCTCTAAAAAAGATTCTAATAGGAAAATGATTTCCTACCTTTAGAACATTTTGTAGGTATCATTGTGTATGTAATATGTAGTATTACAATTTTCATGAACTGAAAACACACACAAACAGCCTTTCTTCAAGAAATACTCCTCATAGAGCTTATCTGCTTATGAACCACTGTACATTTGCATGAATGCTCCCCATGTTACAGATTACTTTTGGAATTCTTAGTATCTGAGTTGTTATATATTACTTTTGTCAAACTGATTAATTACATAATAGAATTAGTCAACACAGAAAACATCAAGACCTGTCAAACCTATTCACAATCCTGCAAAAACTGAAAGACACTGTAGAATAGAATATAATCAACATTTTACACCCCCAAAATGGAAAACCTTTATTAAAGAACCAAATTTCTTAATAAGAAAAAAAAATCCACATATTGAGTTCTGCTAGTTTCACAAAGAACTCTAGAATCCTCTGGTGTTCCTTCACAAAGATTAAAGTTTGCAAACTAAAGAAGCAAGGTTTTCACAATGACATGTCATAATGTCATATAGTATTTAACATTCATAATACGTAATACCTTAGTTCCACCCCATTAAGACTATTGCAATTTGTTCCAAGTGTGGCCATATTTTGAAATCTCAGTTGATACAGGTTGCTGCACCCAGGCTAGTTCCAGATCGGGACTAATTATAACATGTTATTCCTGGAGCCATTCAAAGTACTGGTTATGACTTACAAACCCTATATGATTTGGGATCAGGTTATTTGAAACAAAATACTTTCCCCATTTGAGCAGCTGGGGATTTAAAATAATTGGGAATTACTTTTATTTTGATCCTGCAGAATTGTTGGGAGAGTAACAGGAAATGTTCTCTGTGGTTGCTCCCAACCTTTGAAACTCCCTGCCAAAGGTGAGACATGAGCCCTCTGTTGTCCTCAGTACATTAAAGCAGTGTTTTTTTCAAGGAATTTTTTTCATATTTTTACTGCTGTATTATATTCTATTTTTAATTTGTTTTCATTTTTTAATTGTGTTACATTGTTTCCCATATTATTATTATTATTATTAACTGCTGTATACTATGTTTGGCTAAAAGGTAGGACATAAATTATATAAAGAAAATAACTTTCTCTAATGCTATTTGCTATCTGGAGGCCTTTTGTTAAGGTGTAGCTTATACATACATATTTGTTTTGTTTACAATCAACACTGAACAGGATGAATTAAGTGGATTATATTTCTTGTTTATAATCCCCTCCTTTCCACTATTAGATAGCATTACCATAGAAAGTTATTTGATACTGCAGACAAATTGCATCACAAGTTTAATGCAATCTGTGGCTTGAATCATGTCAACTGGATTTCTATTTTCTTAGTGGAAACGTTTCACTCCTTATCCAAGGAGCTTCTTCAGACTGAAGAAGCTCCTTGGATAAGGAGTGAAACGTTTCCACTAAGAAAATAGAAATCCAGTTGACATGATTCAAGCCACAGACTGTTCCACCTGGATGACTGAGAACCTTCATAGACAAGTTTAATGCAACTGTGGATCTGGCCTTTGATTTTTCTATGCCCTACATTTCTGTGCCCAGATTAAAAAAAAAAGCTTTCATATTGAAACATGCAAAACCAGTGTCTCATCTATATAATATACAACTTTGTCGACAATAATAACCTCAACCAGTTAAACTAACCAAGAGCCTGAAAGCTGCCAGGATAAACCACCGCTAGGCTAAACAATAACCTAGCCCCGCTTTTCATCATAGAAAGCTCCACTGGATCTCTTTGCCAGGCAAAGAAATGAAAATGTACCATGTGAAATGTCCCAATGCTTGACAAAATTACACAACATGCTGTGTGTGTGAGAGAGAGCAATTAAGCAAGCACTTGAACTAAACTTAATCAGAAGCCACAAAGACAACTTCCCCAAACAGGACTGGGGAGCTACTAAGTTATTGTGGTCATATGGATTTTTTGCTTTTTTAACAAGGACAGGCAGGCAACAACCTGCAGCAGATGTTGTTGAGCTACAATTCCAAACATCCTCATACTGATCTGGCTGTCTGGGATGCTGAGAATTATAACTAAGCAACACTGGGAGTACCAAAGACTGCTTTGATCACATTTTATAGGCAACTAAAAATATATTCATGATGTTCACCTGGCCTTTTATTTTACTCTGATAAAGTAAGATAAACTAATTCAATTAAGATAAACTAATTCAGCATCTTTCATAAATAGTAGAAGCAGAAATTGTCTCCTACTTGGATCTCTAATTTACACATTAGGACACAATCTCAAAGGAAGTGTTTTTTCTCTGTTATGGGATATGAAACATACTTTGATATTAAAGAGCTTGAATTACAGTTGGAGGTTGTAAACTAGCCTGGGCATACATATCCTACCTCACCTGTAAGATCATTAGATTGTTTTATTAAGCAATTTCATCAGAAAATAGATTACTTCAAACCGCTTTCTTGCTGCTCCCAAAATAAATGTACCCATGTCTAAAGTAAGCTTGATACAGATATGATGACTAACATTTGGCCATGTCTCATCCCCATCACATCGACCCGTCCCACCCGGTCACGCAGAGAGGGCATGTTACCATGTACGGACCCTGTCTACAAGAGAATGCCGTCTGGTGGGGTCCAGGAAGCGGGCCTTCTCTGCAGTGGCCCCCACCCTTTGAAACACTCTTCCCCCAGAGGTGAGGCAAGCCCCCTCTCTCCTGACCTTCCAAAAAAAATTGAAGACCTGGCTCTACCATCTCGCTTGGGGCGGGGAGTAGTCATTCTTGGGGATGGGTGGTGCCTTAAGTGGTCTGCACATACACAGGAATTGAATTATAACTTTTACGGCCATCTGGATTTTATTCTATATTTATATTTTGTATTTATATCTATATTAATTGTGGTTTTATCGTATTTTAATTTTTTTACCTGTATTCTAAACCGCCCAGAGTCCCTCTTTCGGGGGGAGATGGGCGGTGGCTAAATTTGACAAATAAATAAAATAAAAAAATAAATAATCTCCTGGAGAGATGGTGACCTGGTTTTCTGATTTAATGGTTCCTAGTTCCAAAGTGTGCCAAGTTTTCAAATAATAAAAAACTTTTATCTCATAGGAAACCATTACATTTCAGCTCACTAAAACCTAATTCTAGATTAGAAGACATTCTGAAAGATGGATCCTACCTAAGTTTTACAATGAACCACTTCTACTTTGTTTGATAGGATTTCAGTGTAAACAGGACCGGAGCCATAGCATTTTATAAGTGCATGCGTTCAGCATTAAATAGGAATCTAATTTTCTTGTAGCAGGCACAGTCTGCAGGGTTTGTGGGATAAATTATTAGTTCAAGCTGGTATGTTTTAACAGATATAGCTACCAGTTAGTATGTAAGCATGTTTAGGAAAATACAAGCTTCGTTGGTAGGAAACATAATTTTTAAAAATAAATTATTTTTATTTTAAACCCAAACCTACCTCCCCCATGATTAGAGTCAAGGATTTAAATGACCTCAATTTAACATGGATACATCCATGTATTTTTCGTGTTAACAGTATGTAAGTAGTTTGTCAGGTCCTTCTTTTGGGATATTTTTTTTCAACCTCCTACAGCTCCTGCCATTTCCTGGTGGTCTCCTATTGAAGAAGTAATCAGGCCTAATCCCTGCTTAGCTTCCAAGCCAAAACAAAGTCATCCAGGTGATGTCACCTGCTGAAACATGTTTTACGGTTTATTTATTTATTTTCTATCCTGCCTTAATTATTTTTATAAATAACTCAAGGCAGCGAACATACCTAATACTCCTTCCTCCTCCTATTTTCCCCACAACCACCACCCTCTGAGGTGAGTTCAGCTGAGTATGAGACTGGCTCAAGGTCACCCAGCCGGCTTTCATGCCTAAGGTGGGACTAGAACTCTCTGTCTCCTGGTTTCTAGCCCGTTGCCTTAACCACTAGACTAAACTGGCTATTAAGTTAAAACTTGAGTTACATCTGAATGCTGTATTTCACAATGGCTGGGGGGTGGGGAATAGCTTCTGGGAATGGAAAAAAAAAGATTCTCCACTCTAGAACCTTCTTCTAGGAATGTAGAAAAGACTGCTATTCTTAATATCCTGGCTAAAATGACAACAAAGATACTAACAGGTGCTCAGTATCCTTTATGGGGAAGTTGTTCTGAAGAATACAATTATTAAAATTGCAGTTTATGGACTTGGGAAGATATTACAGACTCATTCAATTCCATTTCTTGCCTTTGCTTGGTGTCTACACCATGGTAGAAATGAAAGCAATTGCCTAAAATTATGACAAAATGCTAAAATGATTTCCTAACCCTTTGAACAGTATGTAAATGCTGTTAAGAGAAATGAAGAGAGTTCCCAAATATATATTCATTTTCTCATACACACACACACACGCACAATCTTTGACTTTGTATGGGTGTGTTTATGCGTATTTATATTTACAGATATAGATATATAGCTTCCTTCTCCTCTCCAAATACTAAACTACTGAAATAATACAACTTAACATATCTTCTGTTCCTCAGACTTTTGGGGGTGAAGGCTGTGCAGTTTGAACAGCAATTCTGCAAAAGAAAGCTTGAAAATGTTGCCATTTTAAAATGTTAAGATAGAGAAAAAATATGCAGTTTTGAGCAATAAAAGTATACATTTTGCCCACTTAAAAAAATCCCTAAGCCAAAAGAATTATAAGCCAAATGATGGTGATATAAAATGTTCTAAATTACCTACATCATCCATTAAAAAAAATTCACGTGAACCATAGTTTTAGCGTCTCTTCTATCCCCTTCCCTTCCCTATTCATTTTAGCTTATAATTTTCAATAACAGTGCTAGAGTAGGATAATTTGAAGAGCTTAGTAACTGCCTGACTTGGACTGATCACTCTAATAAAGCAAACTTCAATCAGTCACTAAGCCCCAAAAATATCCAGCTCTTTTACTGTTATTGTTGGTTCTTCTATTAGTAAATCTAAGATAAAAAGCTCATGCCATTGATCTCAACTGCCACCAAGCTTCCATCGCTTTTAGCAAAAAATTAGCCCTTTCTTTCTTACCACGGTTTCTGACCTGTCAACCTGAGAACAACATCGTATAAGAATGCAGGAAGTATGTGACCGACTGTAGTCCAATAATGATGAATAAAGGGGTTGGACTGGAGTTTAAGATTGGGACGCCTGATTGCTTGTTCTAAAGGATTCCTCTTGAATATCAAATTTAGGTAACATTCTGTAGGAAAAATAAGGGTCAAAATGTTCTGAATAGCTCTCGTTGAAAGAATAAATCCAATCATCTCTAGACATCTTAATGGGTTAACTACTCCATACTACACCATTTTCACTGTTGCCAGAAAACAGCAGGCTCGGATTTGAACACTTCTATGGATTTAACATTCCATTCAACCATAATTACAAAAAAGAAAAAAAAAGTGTTAATTGTGTAAGCATGGGTTGTAAAAAGCCAGAGGAACACAAAGCAGAGCTAGTCACCATTACCTTGGGTTTCTTCCTGTAATCCTGAGGTAGATATCATACAGGAATGCTGGGGCCTTATGGCTTACAGCAATCCAGTAGTGATATAAAAGGTGATTGGAGGTTAGATTTACATTGGGCCGTCTGAAGGCCTGTTCGAGAGGATTCCTCTTGAAAGTGGATATTACATGGTATTCTAAGAAAGAAAAGTTGTGTAACAGCTTTGATAATAACCATGTAAATGTACTGGACTTCCATGGACATCACAACAGATAGTACTATTCCCACTGAATTAAACTACATATTTCCTACATATACTTTATTAACTAACAAAGTTAAAGCATTTTATTCAATTAAACTGTTTGTCAAATTACAAATCTTTCTTACTGGACTTGTTTATACACCTTAGCATCACTTTTTAACCTTCCCCCCTTTTTTCCTTTCTTACTTAATTATTAAATCTGTGTGAATAAATGAGAACAGAGTTTCATAGGCTTAACTTCTTGTAATTTACATAATCATACAAGACCCAGGCATTTTGCATTAAAGCAATATTTAAAAATTAAGATATACTTTATAACACATTCAAGTTAAAATTAACAAACCCACTACATAAAATATACATTAGATTCTTGCCCTAAGGATATGAATTGATACTTTCTCCTACCTTAATCTTAATTAGTAAAGTCAGCCAATTATTTCCCTATAGAAATAAATCAATTGAAAAAAATACAAGCTTTCCTTTCTCCACCCACAAAATCTATCCATAGATGGGAGATGATACCTTATAGGCTAATGCCTAGAACAGAGCTTTCCAAACTGTGTGTCGCGACACAAAAGTGTGTCACCACACAGAGTCTGGTGTGTCGCCACACAACCCGGAAGCGCTGATCATCATCAGCGCTTCCGGGTTTTCCCGTGGCGACACACCAACGGTGGCGCGCAAAAACCCGAAAGCGGCAGCAGCGCTTCCGGGTTTTCCCGCGACGACACACCAACGGCAGTTGGTGTCGCCACGGGAAAACTTTGGAAAGCCCTGGCCTAGAATATACAGTTTCTTAAGTTTCAAATGACTTCTGGGAAATACTAAAAATCAATACCTCATGGAGTTGGAAAAGTTTAGAAACTAAAACATTAGGCTAAATCTCAAATATTGGGTGATGGGATTAGATGTCAATGATAGTATAAATTTCAGAATATTACACTGGCAGCATATGAGCTAATGGGATATAAGTAAAACTTGACTTTTCTCCTCAGCTGCCTGATATGTAAGTGACATCAGCAAATACTATGCAGGCTCAAAAGCATACTTCTTATGCCTTACATAGTATTCTTGTTTTGTAATCTGTCCTAATCAGAAATGCTATACAGCCATACACCATAATTCAAATGCTAAGTAAAGCCACAGATATATAAACACTGATCCAAAAAATGTTAGAATTCAGTATCAGTGCATTTCTATCAGAAAAATGAAATTCTGTGACTTCTATACAATATGCAAATTTGCTTAGTTTTATAGTTTCTTAAGGCTATTTTTTTCTGCACCTGTGAAACTGCGGTATATACACAGGTGAATAAAGCTTGTGTAACCTTGTATTTCCTACTAAAATGCAGCTACTTGATTCAGCACACAATGGTGTAACACTGATCAAACACTAAAGTTTCTCAATTCTCAAGTGTTCTGTTCAATTGAGTGTAGTTTAAAATACATGTAGCAAAATACTCCGCCTCTTTGAGTCAGTTGTATATACTTTTAAAGATGATCCTAGAATTGGCTCATCTAGTCACAGAAAGAGCAAAAACAAAAAGCCCCTTCAGATGTTACTTGTGTCCAGAAAGCAGGGAAAATACAGCAGAATTAAGGAGAATCATTGCTATTTTTAAAAGTAGTTCAAGCTAACTTGGTACATGGCTTTCTATATAAGCTATTTTTAAAATGAACTAATTATGAGAGGAAAAAAAGAGGCCTACCAACTTCACCCCAATGAAAGGGATTAGTGCCACCCGTTGTACAGTTGTATACCATAATGTTTCTTGGCCTGAAAAAAAAAGATTATATATAATATAATATAAATATATAAAATTTATATAAAATATATTATATATTTTTTCTGTATCATTCCCCTTAGTATAAAACAATTTAGGCACAGTCAAAAACAAGAGGAGTAAACAGCAGAAAACTGGCTGAATAATTATAACAGTATAATTAACAGTAAAAGCAGAGCAACAGTAATATAAAGCAACAGCCAAACAATTGGTTAACATTATATTTACAAAATAATCCAATGGGATTAGGATCCTCAAGTAAAGGCAGAATAGAAATATGGAAGTGTAGCCATCTCTTGAGAGGAGCAAGAGAAAAAAACCATAGATGCGTCTGTCAAGGCTTATCAGGAGGCTGCAGTTCCAAAATCTCACCTGGCTTGCTGGCATATTCTTAGACTTGCTGCAAATTTATGCCAGTTTTACAGGATTGACATTGATTACTTAAATCTCTTCCCTTCATTTCAATGAAAGAAAATTGGGAGGAAGGGTGGTTAAAAAAGAACTTGGCCAGGGTGCACAAAACAAACAGAACAGTCTGCCCTTACTTCCTTCTCTTGGCCAGAACTAAAGTCAAGGCTCCTCTGAAATCAGATTGTTCTGTTCAAAACACTGCTGTCACAAAAACATGCAATTTTCATTTTAGATAGTCAGGGTCTAGAATGGAATATCATCCTTAAATCTGGGACAACATATACATATAATAGTGTTGCTGGATATGACAGGACCATATCTTGCTAACTTAAACAACTGAAAGGTGCTCTGAAACAAGCTAACATATAGCATGATCTGAAAAACTGCTTCCTAATACTGAACTTCAGTTAGGAGCTTCATACCAGCATTTGGCATTACCTGCTGCTTCTTGGCATTTTAAGTTCTGTTCACCATATTCAACATATAACTTACAGGTCTTTTAGACGGTTGCTGGGGTTTTTTTTCCAGACTGTCTCTTTTGATGATATAATTCTGTGTTTTTCACTGTGTCTTTATTACTGTATTCTGTAAGCTGCCCAGAGCTGTAACAGGCTGGGACAGCCCATACATCTTATGAATACATAAATAAATATAGGTTCAGAAATATCGTCAAAGAAAGAGTGCTGTGAAAAAATCAAGCACCTCTGAAAAACCACTTATGTTCAAAACAATGAAATACAATACACTCCCTGATCTTGCATTGTAGCTATATACCTCAGAAATCTGTTGTAAATTTCAGGCTAAGGACAGTGGGTTATGCTGACTGACTCAGATGATCTGTGCAGAATTGCACTTGTTATCAAAGCCTAGATCCATGTGTAAGTTTAAGGATCCTAATAGGTGTAACAACAAACACAAATCACATCAATAGTTTTGGAAATGTAAGCTTATAATTTAATATTATATAACCAATGCTTATCCTGTATAAAAAATTAATTGTCACCTGTTATACCTATTAACTCCTGAATACCAAGCAGCAGCTATTGTTGCATTGATGACTACATCTACTGGAATAAGATCGGCAACTGCATTATTTGAGGCTCGCATTGTTCTAAGAATTCCTTTTCCTGCCTTAAAATAAAACAGTACACATTAAGAAAGCCATTTCAAGTTACTTCAGTTTTTCAGAGAAAAACATTCATTTAACTGTTACTTACAGCAATAAAAAGGCCACTAGGTCCATTGAAGTTATCAATCCATCCCTGTTGAGAAACAATCATAATGAACAATGAAATATTTTTGTACTAATTGTTTTTTTGTAAAACCAAGATTTTTTTTAATCAAAACAAATGTCAGAATATCTAATTTTATATCATTACATGCATACCTGAAAGACTCCATATGACTAAACAATGTGTTTAGAAGAGAAATATGTAGATAAGAAATGACAAACGTTAGTTAGATGAGTACCAGCATATCCATTTTCAAATGGCTTACCAAAATAATGATTCTTTAGCATAGCTATGAGTTTACAGAGCATTTTTTTTATCCAACAGATAAAATATCTTATTAGACATGAGACTTGCACTGGTTGTTCCATCAATGGATATCTTTTTCTCCCTCCATCTCCCCAAACCTCATATATTTCATCTGTGTTCACACGTAACGGTAAACTGGGATTTTGGAGGATCTTATAAATGAGCTTTACCCTGATTTGGCTCTTCCGTCTAGCATGAATAACCCAACAAACCAGAAATGGTCTCTGTCAGCATGTCATTTACACAGGAATCCTAGTCTGTTCCTCCCAACCCTCCCTCATGATTTCCAACCTAAGAACTAACATGATTTGTTTTGAACAACACACAAATAGATTGATTTTGGCTTAATGTGTTGTACAAACCTAGTCAATTTGTCTTATTCAATAACTCATGGTAACATAAACCATACCTTAATATAACTTGAAAACTCAGTTTAACAGAACTATTTCCAGTTTAGCTAGTTATAATGGAAGGAACTAAGGAGGAACAAGCAAGCTCCATGAACTGACACGTTCATGGTATAACAGGATTATCAAGAATCCTGGTTTACCTTGCAAGTTAACATATCCACGGCCTAAAAATGCTCATCTCTGTGAGTTTAATATAGTTCATGACATTTTAAAAGTATGGATTACAGGTATTATATATCTTAAAGGAATTGTCAAATTTTGAATTATTTCAACTCTATGAGCAAAAATATGTCTAGATCAAAGAGATATTCTGCTTAGCTCTCTTTATGATAAAATAAGCAGATACTAAAATTTAAGGATTTGTATCTGCTTATGAGTCAAATGCTGATATGCTATGAATGCAGAAGGCTCTGTAATTTCTTTCACATATATATTAGGCAAGTAGGAATTCTTTCAAGAGCTGTTTTAACAAGGCACTCCAAAATAACAACTGCAATATGGTGGTGGCTTAAAATCTAATGCTAGCATTTGTGAAATATCCTGTTCAACAATGTAACATTGTTAATAATTATATGTTAATCAATCTTTGTTACTGGAATATAACTGAGAAGTATAGGTTCTTGCAGCTGGATATATGAATTATTTACAAAAGAGGAGCTGTAATTTAGAGGCAGATACTTGCTTTGCATGTACTGTAGAAATACCAAAGTTTGATCCCCAGCTTCTTTAAGTACAGATGAAAAAAGACCCAAGTGTGAATTTCTGAAGTGTCCCAACAGTCAACGAAGACAATATTGATCTGAAAGGATCAATGGTCCAATTCTGCAAGAGTTTTCTATATTCACTTGTATTTTGGATCAGCAAGGGCCTACACTGTCACATGACTTTCCCTCACACAAGAGTTTTAAGGCAGAAAGCACAGGCAGTTCAGCCATTCTATATCCAACTTTTCACATAACTCTTACCCATTTCTGAATAATAAAGACAGTTCAAGGTTCAACAATAGTTACTAATTACAAAGTATTTATAGCTAATAAAGGAAAAATAATAAACACCGACTTACAGGGAAAGGCTCCTTCCAGCTGGCACCTACAATTGATGGCCTTACAATGGCAATATTTAATTTTGCGCCTTCCTGCTGTACAATGTATTCTGCTAAGGCCTTTGTATATGTGTAGGTATTGGGTCTATCTCCGATTAGTTTTGGCGTAATATCCTTTACTAGACTGTCATCCATCCATCTAAAAAATAAAATATATTAACTTATATAGCATCACCACTTTCAAGTGTCCAACATGCATAGTATTATATCTTATAACATTATTAGCATTTTTAAATGTCAGCTTCTCCGATGGGTTAGTGCATCTATCTGAACGACTTGTGTTTTGGCGCAATCAATGCATGCTTATTGTTTTAGAACACATAATTTCATTATCATTTTTTTTAAATGGATACTTCTTGCAGCAATCTATTACAGAAAATTTAGTTTTTATTTGTATCAATATGTGAACTGCACAAAGGAAGAAATACACCAGGTATAGTCAGTGCTGGACTATGTGAACATTCATCCTCCTTTGTTTTGATTTCTCTATAATAATCTTTCAGACCAGTCTACTATCTCATTACTTTAATTATATCTACATCTAAAAAGATGCATTCTGACTGTGCCTAGAGATCTCTTTTGAAAATATCATACTATCATAGCTTAAAATGCACTCCAGTTCATCATCTCCACCCAGTTTATCAAGAGCAAGTTCTGAGACATTATTGATAAGGAACACATTTTCTACCACTAAATTAAGCTTGCTTTTTAATTTCAGAGTTAAAACACCTCAGGGGTAAAAGTACTTTTTTTTTGCTAAAAATCTAACACCAGATCCACTTGCAACTAAGTACAGTTAAACACGCCTCTTTATCCTCCACACTAGAAAATCAATTTGAAAGGACTTATTTTACTGTGAGAGGATTAATCAAGCTGTTTTAAGCTTAAGGGTTGTCATTTTGGAGGCACTGGTTTTTAGTTTCATTTTAATATGATTAAAATTAGTACCATAAAAGTTAAATGGTTATAGCTGTTAACGATAATTTCATGGAAGGAAAACATAATTTCTTATACTATTCTTTTAAATCACTGATAGTGGACTGGATCTGTATTAAGAGTGCAATTCTAAGACTTCTACTCAAAGTTAAGCCCAATGAACTCTTACACAGAATTGCAGCCTTAGGTGTTCTTCAAGTCCACTGAAACTATCCTGAAAATGTAGTCATATTAACTTACTTCCATTGATTTCAATAAGCCACAAAATAAGCCACAAACAATGAAGCTATGTCTGAACTTCAGTCTTAGAGAATAGCAAATGGGGCTAGGTGAAAGGTCAGACAAAAAGGAACAATTGAGAAGCTTAATTTCATTAAGACTTTCCAAATTTAAAAGCACACAGCTCGTTTATTCCAACTCAACGGTTATCATACCTCAAGAAGAATGAATGTAACAACAATTATAGTGCAATTTACCAATCTGATGGTAAAACTTCTAACCTAAAACAAGAAAAACAAGCTTTGGTTGGATCCAGAGTTTCACTTTAGCACCTCTAGACAGCAGGAAAGAATGATGTGATTTTTGCCAATTTTCCCCTCCCTCTACAATTTCCAGTAGCAGCTTCTACACTGTTTCAATGTACTGGAGCAGACTTTCAGAGGGGTACAGGGTTTGAAAGGTGAAATCTATAAACATTATCTTTTGCCTTTGCAGCTGCAGCAATGATCTGGATCGAAAGTGCTTAGAAGAACCTCTTTTAACAAAGTTAGGCTCTAACCCCTTATATCTAAATATGCAAGTTCATTGTAAAATATGTCACAGTTAATTCAAACTAAGAGTAATCTTAAATTAAACCTCAACTCTTAATCATCATCATCATCATCATCTTCCAACATTATCAAAAGCAACTTGACAGAAGAGGAAAAATATTAAATAACACATACTCTAAGGAATCTATTAATTTCTTAGGATCAACAGGAGGTGGATAAACAACTTCCTCAATGTGTTTTCGATTGCAGTATGCAAATGCTGTTGAAACATGGACAAACACATCTAGATTCTTCATTTTCTGGGCCAAGAGGAGAAGCTGTTGTGTTGCAATTACATTGAGCTGAACGGCATCCCTGTTTAAGGAAGAGAAAAAAGCATAAGAGCTAAAGTCCTCTGTTATGCCATTAACAACTGCCCAAGAAAAAAAATGCCTAGTATGAAAGTAAAGCATATAAAGCAACAGAGAATTTTTTTGAGACATACTTAAATCTCAAACCACTAAATTATCACACTCTTTAATTCAACTATCAATTAAGCAAGAATTTTTTAAGTCTTAGAAAAAGTACAGGTAGTCTTTGTTTACCGACAATTTGTTCAGTGACCGTTTGAAGTTACAACAGCGCTGAACAAGGAGACTACGATCAGTCCTTGAAGTTGCAGCGTCCCTGCAGTCATGTGGTCGCAATTTGGGTGCTTGGCAACCTGCATTTACAATGGTCATAGCATTCTGTGGTTACGTGATCGCCATTTGCAACCTTCACAACCAGCTTGAGACAAGCAAACTCAATGGGGAAGCCAGCAGGAAGTTGCAAGTTGTGGTCATGTGACATTGCACTTAATGACCCATGGTGATTTGCTAAACGAACACAGCTGGACCTGATGAACTGCCATAATTAAGTCAGGTGTGGTTATGTGATTTTTCACTTTATGACCATATTGCTTAATGACAGAGTTCCTGGTCCCAATTGTGGTCGGTAAGTGAGGACTACTTGTATAGTAAATACAATTAATATATTTGTTCTTACTCTGAACCAAGACACTAAGGCTTTACAAAATAATACATTTCTTCTCTTTAAAAGTTTACAAAATTAAGGGTTTACAACAAAAATATTAGAAATTATATTAGTTTTAATTAAAACATACTCACCGTAGGATTTCATTGAATCTTACAGTAGCAGCACAATGAAATACAATATTAATATAGTTCAGAATATTCTCCTTGTCTTCTTCACTAAGGGCCATTTCTACTTCTGTAAGATCACTAGCAACTGGAACAATTTTCTCGTTAAATTCTGGTTGCTCATCTCGCAATCTATCAAAAAGCTATAAAAAAGAAGCAGGACAAAACATTAAACAAAAACAGAGTGTACATACATCTAATATGAGGATGGTCAACATTATATTTCTCAACACCAATCTAGGATAGGCATGTTACTTAGGTTTAAGCAACATGCCCCACATTCCAGGCATGAGTTTTGATAATGTGCATTTCAGAAGGATAGATTGTATGACATTCACTAATTCCAGGTACAGTTATCATCAATATGCTGATGGCACCTTGTTATACACTGCTACCCTGCTACTCTACACAACAGCCCAGGGTAGCAGTGTGCAATGTCAATATCTTGCTGCAATGTATGGTGGCTGTAAGGATCTGGATGGGACAAATCAGGCTGAAGTTGAACCCAAGCTAGCTGGAATTGCTGTTTGTTCATCAAGGTTTCTCCAATGGTGTCTCTTGAAAGGGTGGCACTGTCCCTGAAAGAGCAAGTCTATAGCTTTGGGTTCTGCTGGACTCACGGCTACTGCTAGATGGGTAGGTGGAAGCCATGGCCAGGAATGCCTTTGCCTAGGTTTAGCTTGTAAACCAGTTACAGCACCACATAGTGCATGAAAACTTTGCAATGGTAACTCAAAACATGAAAAAATGGTAAAACAAAACATGTCTTCTGAAATCATACCTTGCAGCCGATCATTTCTTCTACTCTTTCTTGAGATGTCTTCCCTGCTTTATGTCTCACCAAAACATACACTGCCTTTATCTTTGGACAGGATCGTAGTAGCTTTTCTAGAAGAACTTTTCCCATGAAGCCAGTAGCACCAGTGAGGAGGACATTCTTGCCTTCATAGTATTCTGGGATAGATACCATTATGATCTGAAGAGAATTTAATAGCAAGTTATGGCTTGCATCCATGCTGTTACTCAACTGTATTTTATGTGCTCACTTTTCACAGGATTAGATATCAAATTTCATTAGTACAAAGTACAAAATCCATCCTAATATAAGTGAAAGAAAATGAAAACTTCTGTCTTCCATTTTCTTTAAATATTGCAAAGATTATATACCTATATACAACGGGAAAGCCTAAACTGGAAATGTACAAATGCAAATTAAAATAACCACCCTCATAATCATTTACTATCTGGATAAGGTATAGCATAAAATACTGAAATTAAATTAAAAAATACAGCAAGTGGAAAGAAGCAAAAAACCAGCCATTTAAAAAAAAATAAAAAAATTTGTTACCTAGTACATAATTGCTGGCCCATCCTTGCAAAGTTGTCTGAGATACCACCCAAAATGCTGACTAACCAAAAAGCAACAGCTGGCTAGTTTGCCTGTCATTTAGCATTAGATGGATGTGGCTTAATGCTTAGAATTGGACTTGGTTTAGCATATAGCAGGAAGAAACACAGAATATTATGGTGTTGGCAGGAGACATCTAACCCCATTTGATCCATCCATTATCTCTACAGCAATATAGCCACCCAAGACAGTCACTCTAAATTGATAATTTGTCTTGCTATATTGGCAAATACATGTGTGTGTTGTTTTAAATATTTATTTTCTATCCCTTTATTTTTATAAATAACTCAAGGCGGTGAACATACCTAATACTCCCTCCTCCTCCTATTTTCCCAACAACCACCCTGTGAGGTGAGTTGGGCTGAGTGTGTGTGACTGGCCCAAGGTCACCCAGTCGGCTTTCACGCCTAGAGACATACTACTGAGACCCTCTGGATAAAAAATAATAATCTGCAGTCTTCTAAAAAAAACAATTTCAAAGCTACAACAATCTGCCTGTAGGTAAAAGCTTTGTGTAGTAAGGAACTGTTTGTACTCAAGTAAGTACAGCCATGGATGAAAGACAATAGAGTTGCCTTTTATTTCTACACTTCCCAGTATAGCAATTGAGCTCTCTCTCTGGGATTAAACTATGCTTATTCAGCAAGTAGCAGTTCTTTCTCCATCTCAGACCCACTTATTCTAAATGGGCTCTCTCTCCCTTGGCTTATCTTTCTTTCCACTTCAATCTGTTTGTCCTCTCTCCTCTTCCTCCCCTAAATCCTTAACTCCTGGCAGTTCTTTCTCCATCTAAGACCCACTTATTCTAAATGGGCTCTCTCCCCCTTGGCTTATCTTTCTTTCCACTCCAATTTGTTTGTCCTCTCTCCCCCTTCTCCCTTAAGTCCTTGCCACTTCATCTCCTTAGTTTCTTCCTTTTTTTCCTACTGGTGTATGCCTTCACAATTTTTCCCCTTGTCTTTTCCTTTATCCTATTTTTTCAGTTTCAGTGATTTCCATTTCTTGTTGCTCCTTCATGCCTTTGTTGTAGGACTTTAAACGCTTCCATCCCCTTTTGTAAATGCAACCATAGGACTCCAACTGTCATCTTAACGTTTGGAAGTAGCTTTTCTTTTTGCAACTAGCTGATAGAGTCCCACTTCCAAATGGTCAGGTATTATCTTGAACAAATATCAGAACCTGTTACTAAACATCTTCCTCAAATAGGACGTAGTCCAATCTCAAATCTGGAAGGGTCATAAATATTCTGAAGATGTTTGTGTATCAAAAGCTCCTTGGTGGCAATTGCCAATCACACATTTCTTAGTTTAAAATTAACTCTCCTATTTGTTGGTGTTAAGAAATCTGCAGACAGGGTAAACAGGCAATGATACTTTAATTCTAGGAGTGGGAGAAGCATAGCATAGGCATCTCCGTTTTTACCTTGCCATACCCTCCTCTCTTATAGCCTACTACTGAGATACAGCGTTTTATAAATTTCTTGCTTATAGATAAACTTTAAAGCAACAGGATAATACAATGAAGGAGAGGAAATCCTAGAACCAATGACAGTGAGAACTTCCTGATGAAATTTATTGGTCAAGAGGAAGAGCTATTAAGAAAGATTAAGAGTACTAGACACAAGGATTCAGAACTTAGTGATATTTAAGCTCTTAACAAAAGTTCTCAACTAAAATGTGAATTTTAAACAATGCATGTTTGTGATCAGGTAAACGTCAATCTTAGTTGAGCTCCATCGGAGTCTTAATCTGTTATTTCTGTTACTAAACTTACTTGAACATTCACCTTTCATTGCCAAAGAGCTTTGCATTGTATACTTCCAAGAGAATAGTTGCTGGAACTCTTGCAAAATGTAGCTCCTGTTAATTGAGACTAAAAATAGGTCCCCATCTCTCACCACCACCACTTTAATTAAGCTAGCATTTCTAACAAAGGAGTAGGATTTTGCTAGAGCCAGTAAACCTCCTTCCCATCCATATAACTGGCAAATCTTGGTGGAAACTCCAGATCTGTTAAGGAAATTTGCGAACAGGGTAAAAAGCAATGATACTTTATTTAAATTCTGGAACTGGGAGAAGTATAGCGCAAGCATCTCTTTCTTTACCTTGCTAAACTCTCATGGTTTTATACATTTCTCATTCATAGGTAAACTTTGAATCACAAAACCACCAAAGGAGAGGAAATCCTAGAAACAATGACAGTGCAAACATCCAGATCTGATTTAGTGGTCAAAAGGTTGAGCTATTAAGAATGCTAGCGATGGCAGTTTATTGACATCCAAACTCTTAACAAAAGTATGAGCAGGAAGATTTTTAAACAATGTTTGTTTGTGATCAGGTGAAGGTAAATCTTATCTGAACTACATCTGAGAGACTCCTCTGTGATGGGGAAAGATCTAGTAATGCTGAGGATGCATTGAAATACCAATGGAAAAACAGTGAGGGAAATTCACAGATAAAGGAAGAAAAGATGGAGGGAGAATTGCCCTCTTCTAAAACCCAAAATGGCCATGAATAAAACAAGGAAAATGAGAAGAGGCTTTATTTCTTAAAACTACAGTAACATAAAAGTAGAAAAATGAACAGAAAGGATGCAGCAATATAAAATTTCTCTGCAGCTTCAGAACACTGTTGACATATATCATAACTATACTTGAATTGGCAGGAACTACATTTCAATCTACACTTCTGTTAATTCTGTTAAGGAAATCACCTAAGGTAGGATTGTGTAAATTGTAAGATTTTCTCTCTGCAAACAGACAGAAATTGTTAAGCATTAGAAGAAATGAGCACATCTGTAACAATGTTTTATTGGTTTATCTATTGCTACAAAAACTAGACTGTGTCAAGTAAAAAGGATAAATAGCTTTGACATAGAATAATTTTGATTTTATTTATGAATAATTCTTCTAGGATTGGTTGCAATGTTTTTCATTGCAATCCAAATCCAGCTGCAGTAAAACCTAAACAAAACATACTGTATGTCACTAAGCCAAAAATCAGGAGCCTGGTAGCACCTTTTCACTAGATAATCTCATTAAGATTTGAGATTATAAATGGCCAAATTATTATTTCAGGTTTGTTGTGATTAAGAATCAACAAAAGTTAATTAAACATCACAATATCAATCCATTCTGTAAGTTTTTAAAAAAGCTCATACTTTGTATGCAATTGATCTATATCATTTTTATTTTGTATATAGTTATGTTAATATATTGATCCCCTCCCCCGCAGTCCTGCTGTGCCACCTCACTGTGGCTGGGGGTGTTCCAGGGAGGCATGAGTGAAGAATGACAGGAGCGTATGCCAAGAGTATATATTCTCAGCAGGGTCACCCAAGGCGTGAAGGTCATCCCAGCTGCCCAGCTAAACCAAGCAGGCACCTATATTGGGCAGCAGAGATACAGGAAGATGCTAGAGTCAGATGATCATTTTAGTGACAATGGCAAAGGCATCGATTCATACTGCATGGAAGAAGGCCAAAAATACAGGAGAAGGCCACTCCTGTATTTTTACAAAGAAAACCACATGGATAGAAAATATAAATGATTGACAACATAGTGCCAGATGATGGGTCCCTCAGGTCGGATGGCACTCAACATGCTACTGAGCAACAGCTGAAGATCTTTCAAAGTACTAATTATGTTTATGAAGTGGCTAGATTAAAGCCTTCGGGACATCTAGTTGCTGATGTTGCCATACAGGAAAAGAAAATCCGAAGCTGCAGATAGAATTACAGTAGGAACACGGAACGTAAGAAGCATGAACACAGGAAAGCTCTACACCAGGGCTTTCCAAAGTGCTGCCGCTGGTGATACACCAGTGGCGGCAGCGGCGGTGGTGGCACCCTCGTGCATGGTGGAGGAGGCACGCGTGCACGGTGGCGGCGCGGGGGGCGTGCGGCGGCGCGTGTGTGTGCACGGCGGCGGCCTCCGCTAAAACGCAGAAACACTGATGCCGCTGCCGCCACCGCCATGCACGTGCGCGCCGCCGCTTCCGGGTGGTGTGGCGACACACCACGCTGTGTGTGGCGACACACTTTTGTGTCGCGACACACAGTTTGGAAAGCTCTGCTCTACACAGTGAAAGATGAAATCAAACAACTACAAATTGACATGTTAGGCATCAGCGAATTGCAATGGACTGGGATTGTACACTTTGTCAGAAGATCACACTGTTTATTACTCAACACATGAAAAACAAAGAAACGGTGTTGCTTTAATAGTTAGAACATTAGGGTTAGTTTTATAGTTGTAGCAAGAACAGTGCTTGACTACAGTGCAATCAATGGCCTAACAATATCAATTCTAGTTCATGGGCAACCATTTAATATGTCAATCATTCAAGTTTATGCTCCAACCATGATGCAGAAGAAGAGGTTGATGAATTTTATGATCAAGTTCAATTTGAAATCAACAGAACATGCAAGAAAGATGTTATGCTTGTGATTGGAGACTGGAAAGCGAAAGCTGGAAATATTAAAGAGGGAAATGTAGTTGGACTGTATGGCTTAGGAAACCGAAATGAAGCAGGAGACCGACTTATCAATTTCTGCCACCCCAATTACCAAATATATTCACAGATAAGCCAAGAATTTTCAATTCCAAAATACACCCCAAAAATTGGGTTTGGCTTATCTGCAGATGGGCTTATCCACAAGTATATATGGTAATACTTAATTTTGGTAATACCAAATACCATGAATATGAAAACAAATGAAGTCTTTCAGAATATATTGAAAAAACACATGAAAATGTTAAGGATCAGCTTATCCGTGGGTGGCACATTTTTCATGGTATTTTGGTTAAAAATTCAAGGGTTGGCCTATCCTTGCATGGGCTTGTCTGCGAGTATACAGATAGCCCTCATCTAATGACCACAATAAGGACCGGAATTTCTGTCACTAAGCAATGCGGTCATTAAGCGAGGCACCACGTGACTGGACCCTATTTTACAACCATTTTTGCAGCGGTCGTAAAGTGAATCAATTGTTTCCAATTAATTTTTTGGTCAGAAGCCGTCTGGGAAGGTTGCAAATCGCAATCACATGACCACGGGATGCTGCAAACAGTCGTAAATGCAACCTGGTTGCCAAGTGCCCAAATCATAATCACGTGACTGCGGCGGTGGTGCAACGGTCGTAACTTCAAGGACAAGTTGTAAGTAACTTTTTAGCTCTGTCGTATCTTTGAACTGTTTTAAATGATCGTTAAGCGAGGACTACCTGTATACAGTATTTCTTCATAGTTAACACTGTCTTCAAACAACCAAAACAATGCCTCTATACATGGACATCATTAGATGGAGTTTATAGAAATCAAATTGACTATATTATTGCTAAAAGGAGGTGGTGGAGCTCAATTATAGCATCAAAGACATGGCCAGGTGCTGACTGTGGAACAGATCACAAACTGCTCGTGCAAGTTTCAAGTTAAGCTAAAGAAGAAGAAAGCCAGTCAGTTTCCACAATATGATCTAGAACATATACCCACCAATTTCAAGAAGAACATCAGGAATTGCTTTGAAGTCCTTAACCTCATTGATAAGAGAACCAGAGAAATTATAGAATGAACCTAAAGAAGTCTTGAATGTGAAAAAAGACTGCCAAAAATGAATAAGCAGAAGAAAGCAAGCTGCATGTCAGAATAAACCGTGGAAATTGCCAAAAAGAGAAGTCAAAGACAAGAAAGACAAAAATATCAGAAAGGAACTTAAAAAAGAGTTTCACAGAGCTGTTAGAAGAGACCAGAAGCAGTATTAAAACAACATCTGTAAAGACATTGGATGTAAACATAGAAAAACAAGGAAAGTCTTTCAAAATATCTCTGAACTCAGAAGGTGGTTCCAACCTTCAATTGGTATGATAAAGGATGCCAATGGACAGACAGTAACTGATTCAAAGAAGATCAAAGGAAGATGGAAGGAGTATGCTGAAACACTGTATAGTAGTGATGTCAACATCCAAGATACCTTAGAACATATTCCCTACTTACAAGAACCTCTAGAACTAGCAGATAAAGTTAGATCAGCACTCTGGTCATTACCAAGTCAGAAGGCTACAGGAACCCACTGAAATAGGGCAAGCAACAGAAGAATCCGTCAACATCCTAACCAAACTTTACTAGAAAATCTGGAGAATACTACAGTGGCCCACAGATTGCAAGAGGTCAATCTACATTCCAATACAGGTAGACCTTGCTTAATGACAGTAATTGGGACTGGAATTTCTGTCGCTAAGCGATGCACTCATAAAGTGCTATGTCATGTGACTGCATTGCTTAGCAACAGCAATCCTGGCAATCCCCATTGCCGTTGTTAAGCGAAGATCACGGGTCACTAAGCAAGGACCTCCTCGTGACTTCCTGCTGGCTTCCAACAAGCAAAGCAACAAGCAAAATAGGAGGAGGAAGGAGTATTAGGTATGTTCGCCGCCTTGAGTTATTTATAAAAATAATAAAGGCAGGATAAAAAAGAAAGTCAATGGGGAAGCCGGCAATCAGTTGCAAGTCCCAGGTGGCTCACAAGCAGGCTGGTGGGTGGGTAAGTGGCTGCTGCAGTGTGAGTGCAGCCGGGCAGGGGGCGGCTGCTGCTTGGTGTGAGAGGCCATGCTGGTGGCTGCTGTGGCACAAGTGCTGCTGGGCAGTCGTCTGGCTGCTGCTGGGTGTGGGAGGATGTGCCGGGTAGGCGCATGCTGTAAGTGGGCGCGTGCTACAGAGTATAAAATCCCTGGGATATCATACTCCGTAGCCAGGCTCCTCGGGAGAAAAAGCAGTGGGAGTGATTTATAGGAGCAACTTGCGACCTTCCCTGCCGACTCCCCCATTGACTTTGCTTGTGGAAAGCCGGCAGGGAAGGTTGCAAATGGCGATCATGTGACCACAGGAAACTGTAAAGTGAAAAAATGGGACTAAAATTAAATATAAAGAACAACTAGCTTTAGAATTGACAATGAAGATATCAAAGAGGTAAGTAACTTCTGCCTATTAGGATCAATCATCAACAGTAAAAGAACATTCAGTCAAGAAATAAGCCGCTGACTAGCACTTGGTAAAACTGCCATGATGGCCTTGGAAAAGATATTCAAATGCCATGATTTGTCTAAACCAAAAAGATCAATCATGTAAGCTATGGTATTCCCTGTGACACTCTGTGGAAGCGAAAGTTGGACTTCGAAGAAGCAGGATAGGAACAGTATTGATGCCTTTAAACTGGTGTTCGAGAAGACTCCTGAGAATACTGTGGAGAGCCAAGAAAACAAACCAATGGAACATTGAACAAATCAACCCAGAGAACTTTGGACACATTATTTATTTAATTTTTATCCCGCCTTTATTATTTTTATAAATAACTCAAGGCGGCGAACATACCTAATACTCCTTCCTCCTCCTATTTTCCCCACAACCACCACCCTGTGAGGTGAGCTGGGCCAAGAGTGAGTGACTGGCCCAAGGTCACCCAGCCAGCTTTCATGCCAAAGGCGGGACTAGAACTCACAGCCTCCTGGTTTCTAGCCCAGCACCTTAACCGCTAGACCAAACTGGCTCTCTTTATTATGTGAATTATTATTTATTATTATTTATTTATCATTATGTGAAGATCTAGCTCTCTGGAAAAGACTCTAATGCTGGGAAAGGTGGAAGAGGATGACCAGCAGCAACGCGGAGAGACTCAGTTACAGTAGCTATGAATGCACCACTGGAAGAGCTGAAGGACCAGGTTAGGGACAGATCATCATGGAGAAAATCTATCTATGTGGTCGCTAAGAGTCAACAACGACTTGATGCCATGTAATCAATCAATCAATCATCATCCATTCTCACACAAACATACTCACACATGTACCCACATATGATCAGAAGACAGGAATCTTTATTCAGAGGTTTAGTATGCACACAGCACATGTGCTCTTGAGCCAGATTTTCCCCATCTTGTACATACTTCTTTTTCTTACCTAGATCCATGACTTTACATTTCTCTGATAAATTTCATTATATTTGTTTCTGCCCAGTTTTAGCCTGTCTTTCTGCACTTTTCCCCTCTCTTCCCAAAGCCAAATTAGCATACCAAAGCAAAATTAAATTATCAATGCAGATACTAAATTCACACAGTACTAGTACGGTTCAATATTACATATATCTGATGTCCTAACTCATTAAATATCCCCCATGCCACTTCACTGCAAAAGCTGTAGTACAGATGAACATCATACCATTATCAGAATGAATATTGTACATGATTTCAGATTTCAGGGAATATCTGAAAACGTGTATTTAGTAAAGTCTTCAAGTCAGACATCTGATGAAATGCTAAAATCATCTTCTCTGATATGGTAATATAATCAGAGTAGATTTCATGCTGAATAATTATATTGGTCTATTCCATGTGATCTGAAGAAAAGAATAATAAAGCCAACCTAAAAACCCACCAATGGATCTAACGTGCTGCTACCATTATTGTGCAATCAAATTATTGCCTTTGATCACAGGTAAGCAACACATATAATCCATGCAACTGCTGGCAAAATGGTGTTGTAAAGCAGGGGTCCCCAACCTGTGGACCGGTACTGGTCCGTGGCCTGTTAGGAACCGGGCCACCATGCCGGTCTCTGAACCCCGCCCCCCGGTCTGCGCAATTGGCTCCTGCCTGCAAACCCCGCCCCCGGTCCATGGAAAAATTGTCTTCCACAAAACCGGTTCCTCATGCCAAAAAGGTTGCGTACCCCTGTTGTAAAGGACTGCAAGCATGAACCTGTGTGTGAAGAGTGTAAACGGAATCTTACCTGAGGTACTAGCCAGCCTGAGAACTTCAGAGGCTAAAACAAAAGGGATATTTTATTCTAGAGGAGATCTAGTTCTAGTTATCTAGTTCTAGAGGAGTTCTATTCTAGGGTGAGGAGAAGCAACCTCATAAGCTCGCTCTTCAGTAAATGAGTATTTTCTGACTGGCCACCTCTACCATGGCAGCCATTTTGTGAGTCTCCAAATTCCAAATGTGAGACCAGCATAAAAATGTTGAAGATCTCTATAATACAACCAGTTCTATATGTTTAACAATGCTTTATAATGTACAGTCGATGATGGTCAAAATAGTATCAACTGCTCCAATCTTTTTCTAAATTCTTCATGCAAAAATTAATCAGACTGATTTATTAGTGAACATGACTGGCTATACGAAAACCATGTTTGTCTTTTGTATCGTTACAGAATTTATTGTATCGAGCCTTTTGACTCAAGAGCTTTACAGACAAGCAAGATAAAAATATTGTAAATAAACAAGTCACCAATTGCAGACAATGTGAAACTGCAATTCTTCAAAGCTGGAAACTACAGCAATAATGCTGTGTGCTATAATTCTGAATACTTGGAAGTGCACCAAAATGTTTTTAATAAGGCAAAGATAAACTCAATTTGATACTTGATGCAACTGTCTTTTACTTTTTTGCCTTTAAATAGGCTGTTTTCCTAAAAACTAACTATAGAAGGCATTATTTTAAAACAAACTAAACTATTTCTTAGATGAAATACGTATTCATATGCCCTTGACTGAAGATTGGTACATTCTTATAAGGAATAATCAATCATTGTGAGCAGCTTTGGGAGACATGCCTTGCCCTTTTGATAGAAATATTTGATCAACACAGTGATTTTAAAAAACAAAAATCTTTCTATGAAACACAGACCAATAGTTCCAGTACTATAACCAATATGTTATCTCAATAAAAGATGCTATTGTCTAAAGCTATCTAACCACCACTGTCATATGCACAATACTGCTCTGTTAGAGCTCATGTACCATTTCATCTCTGATTTGTTGAAATATCAGCTTTACTAGTTCAGATTTCTTCTCAGAACCAAAGTTTTATAAAAAGCAAAAGAGATAGAAAACATACAGAAGAGATAATGACTGTAGATGAAATTTGGATTTCTACCTAAGCTATTTTGGTTCAATAATATTAAAGAACTCAGAACTCTGGGCTTTGCAAAAGTGCAACATATTGTGCAAACTCAATATATTTTGCTAAGTGTTAATGATGATATTCTGTGCTTGCAACAGATGGCATTATAGATACATCAAACATTATAGGGGGGGAAAATCATACAAAAATAATTTGACATTTTGGCTAGCAGATCTTCGAGCAAATTGTTCCAAATACTCTATAATTATCCAACATTCAGACAATACAGGTCATCAATATAATTCAATCATTTCAATACAACAAAGTTGTAATTAGCTAAAATTAAGTCCTTGCCCCCAAGGTATAAAAGCTGGAGTAGAGGGATAAGACACGTTTTACTGCTACAGGCAATGAATCCACTCAACTTCCCATCACAAACAGCAAATCCATGTCTCCACCTGCAGTTGGGAACTGATAATGACTCAGGAATAGAGTATGGCTCTAGACTTATGCCCTGAAAATAAAATACTATATTTCTGCTTCAGTACTTCAGAGTGGATGGGGATATACTGTACAGCCACTACTAGTTTAGCAACTACCTCGGTTAGCAACCGTTTGCAAATACGACGGTAATAAATGGTAATAAAAAAAAACATTTCCTGACCAATGTATACATTTACGAGGAATGTGCCTGACAAAAACACATGTGAGTAAAGCTGGTACAGCTGTATGAGAGAACTTTATCTGAATGAGATGGAAGCAACCAATGATCTTCGCAGCATCTCTCTGTGTTCACTTAGTGACCATTTTGCTTAACAATATGATTGCTGGAACAGAACTCGGTTGCCAAACGAAGAGTGGGTGTACAGTATTCCTTTCTATTTTTCAGCCCCCGTTTTTGAAGAAACCTCTGCACCTATTGTCCACACCAGAATCTAGGTCTTTAGATCACAAACAAGATTACGGAAGCATGAACATGGGCCTCTCTTGTTATGTATTGAACCTTAATTGAAGAACAAGATATTGGTTGCCCTTGACTTTGCCACAATATCAGAAAATCTGAAGTGCAATATTAACTAGGTTACTACTGATATGGCCAGACAAAAAAACCCAAAATTTAAAACCTGCAAATATCATATAACCTAGGCACCTGCAGGTGGGACTTCAATGCTGTTATTTTTAACCCTTGTACACCATCCAAGTCAGTTTTGCGAGGTGGGAGGCCTTATAAGTTTAAATAGATAAATCAAATGACAAATAGGAGTTTCAGTTTATGTACAGTATACTACAGTCTATATATAAGATCAGTTTATCTTTGCCAGAACTTCACTTTAAAGTAGGCTGTACGTTTAAAACTGTACCTTGCTAAGTGATTTTCCAGAAGGGTGGAACAAGTTTAGCCATTTTCCAGAGATCAGTTCAGGATGGAATACTTTTTAAAACAACTAAATAAAAGGTTGTGCTGACTACTGTTACTATAACACAATTTGATCATTATTTGCTACTAATAAATCATTCAGAAATATAATTTCAACTATCTCAGAAAAGCTAAAATCATTTAAGAAAAAAAAAAGAAATTAAATGATGTAGAGGTTTTGTAATAAGAACTAATCCAACATGAAAAATTGATTGAATATTCCATCATAAATAGGATATTCAACCAAATTAAAAAGCAGAATCATTGTATCCTAATGTAATGACCCCGATTTCAATGCCCCAATAATCGCTTCTCCATGCAGTTCTTTTGAATTGCAGTATAAGCTTTATTAAGGTTACATGTAAATCAAAGCATTCTCAAAGACCCGAATGACATTTCCCGCCAAAAGATTGAATTTAGCATTCTCCCCTTGTGCCAGCCTCCTCGCGCCCCATGATGCCGCGCCCCATGATGTCAGTGTCTGATACTTTCCCACTCCGTTCAAGCCCCCTCCACGCTTGTGCAGGTGGACGACCTTGACGATCAGCAAAACAGGCTCCAAGAGTCTGGTGCGGCTCCTGGAATGTGCTCCCCCTCCCATTCCGTGTCTGGCTGACACGTATCTGTGAAAGTACATGGCAGGATTCAAACTGAAACCCTGACACCTAAACTGCAATGAAAAACAAGGTGCTCCATTTTAACCACTATACATAGTCTGAACTACTTTGTACATGAAGATATTTCAACGTATTAGCTTAGTGAAAAATACTTCTAACAAAAGAATCCCTTCTGGTCACAATAACTCCAGGGCATAAATTGCCTATGCGCTATTGTACTGTAATTGGAAGACAAAATGCCACACTTGTCTCCTGTCATAAGCTAAAGCAGAGCTTTCCAAACTGTGTGTCGGGACACGTTAGTGTCCTGGCGGCTGCTGCCTCCGAGCCCTGCCAGGATTCCGCGCAGGTCCTAGTGCCTGCCTTGTGCCTTGCTGCCTCCAAACCTGCTGTGATTCCACGCAGGTCCTAGTGCCTGCCTTGTGCCCTGCTGTAAGAGTGTGTCGCAAAATGATGCATGTCTAAAAAGTGTGTCACCAACATGAAAAGTTTGGAAAGCTCTGAGCTAGAGTGAGGATCTCCACCTTGTTGAAATCTCATAACAAACTCTAGATATAAGGGCCATTCTCTCTGAGACAAATGCTGATGTCTCAGGTTGTTAGCTGTGGTGCTCAGCGATCCGTTTATTTCCTCTGCTGATATAGTGTATAGGTGTTTCTCTACCTATGTTGTTATTTGTGTGGCCTCTCTCTGAAGGCCTGTCCACCTTGTTTACATAAGTGTTGGTAATACTTTCCATGTGTACTACTATCTTCTCACCAGGAGAAAAACTGACTCTTCGCCAAGAGCTTGATGAAGGAAATGGTCAATCTGTCCTTTATTATGGTTGGTAACCAGAACTACATTTAAATATGATAATTAAAACATACAAAATAGAAGATACAAATAATCAAATAGTCAATATGATTGGTTACAATGTTTTACAAAAAACCTGTACAATAAATCCAAATGACCTGAAAATGTAATTGATCGAAGGATATAAAATGTAGTCATGCATTTTTGTAAAATGGGCAATGCATCAATACATAGATCATATTTTCAATGTCCCCTTCTTCTTAAGGGATTTTTCTGAACTCTCTTTCAAGGATAGCTGTTGGAAGCGTGTTAAAATGTGCTAGGATTAGTGCTGTCCTAAATTTAGGGACGGATCTTTGGTTTAAGTATGTTGCTGGTCTAAAAGAGGGAGACCAGTTACTCAAAAAAACCATCTCTAATGATGGCCAACAAATCTGATCACCATTTGCTGAAGCTTTCCTCTTGGAAATTCTTCCCCTCCAATGAAAAATATGAAAATGCTCATTTAGAGGGCATGTGCCAATTTGGCACAGCTAACCTGAATAAGAGCAAAATATGCAAAATAACTGCTAGTGCTAGTTTTAAAGATTCCCTAGTCCAGGGTTTCTCAACCAGGGTTCCGTGGAACCCTAGGGTTCCGCGAGAGGTCACTAGGGGTTCCCTGGGAGATCATGATTTATTAAAAAAATTATTTAAAATTTGGGCAACTTCACATTAAAGAGGTAAGTTTCATTCTTTATTTTTAGATAAAAACACTGTTAATGCATATATACAGGACTACCCATGAAACAAATAGAATAATTTTGTAACTTCTGGCCTATCTTTGAGCTTGAATGTGCAGGGGTTCCCCGAGGCCTGGAAAATATTTCAAGGGTTCCTCCAGGGTCAAAAGGTTAGTATAGCGCTAGTATGAGACAGTATGCAAATACAGGGAAGCAAATAAAGGAAGGTTTATTAAATAAAGGCTAGTCACCTTTCCTCCTAAAAGCTTATAAGTGAATTATCTTCCTCAATCTCTGCCTACAAGATTCTCTTCATATATTTCCTCCATCTTTCCCAATGACTTAAGACATAAATACGCAAAAGATTCAGTCACTGATTAGCAATTTTCTATGAATCATTTTAGGCAGTTCCAAATCTCAACCAAATCATGGGTTCAGCCATTTATTATGTAACTTCTTAAAAATTAAAAAAAAAACAAAGTGTCCTGTCACTACTTACTTACTGCAATGTATATTCTCACAACAATTTCTCACAACAATAACAATTTCTCAAGCAATCATTAAATCTGTTATCAGCTCTCCAATAAATTTTTGTGGGTTCTATTTTTTCCTCAAGAGAAAATTACGAAAAAGCAAATTAAATGGATAGAATATTGTTCACCTGTCTTCTAGTGCTGGATATATTCATAACTTCCCTTTTGCAAAATTAAGGCATTTTTTAATTTTGAAGTTGTAATCCTATCTGTATTTACCTGGAAGTAAGTTAATTCAATAGGAAATAGCCCTCAGCATATTTATATAACCCAAATAGAAATACAGCTTACTTGGAAATAGCCAGTGCAAATAAAATACACTAGCTTCTCTAGTAGACTGGCAATAAATTGTTATAACTCATCAAGAATTGTTCTGTCCTGGTTAGCCTCGAACCCTCAGGAAATTTCATATACAAAGGATATATAAATGGATTCAGTAAATGGATTTGAAGCAGGCAAAAATGTTCAAAAGACAATTTCTTCTTGCATGATTTTGTTCAGTTTTAAATTACTCTATAGCCCTGAGTTTTTACTCTTTTTTTTTGCACACCTTTTCAATACAATTAATTTGCTGTTGGTTAATTTAAACATTAAAAGCAAGAATGGTCTTAAACAATATTCAGTGAAGAGTTCTTGGAACTATCCAAGTTATTTGATCTACTGCCTCTTTGATAAATTAATGTGTTAGAAATATTTTTATATAAACGGTAACAAAGTGGGCAGAACTATGCCTTTAGGTTTGTTTCTAAACTTGTCACAATTAGGTTCCGATATCTTTCTCAAGGAAAGTCATCAACAATTATGCTATGACAACATATTGGGGAAGACAATATGATCCCTTCCAGATACTTGACCTGTAAGAAATATAATTATGGCTTTTATGAGCTTTAGTTGGGAACTGCCCAAAAAGTTTGGAAAGCTGAGGCCCAAAATACATGAACAAACAGGTTGATTTGTGGTATACACACTTGTGAAAGCACTACAGGAGATCAGTATTACTTTCCTGAATATATTAGAATGTCTAGAATTATATACTGGGATGAAAATCAGAGAAGAATCAAATCATTCTTCTTAGAAGTTAACCTTAAAATTCAATAATTAAATAATTTATGAATCCAGCAGTAATCCAATTTTGCTTTCCAAGAACAGTAAGATGTAATAGTGTACCTATTCGTTCACTATTAATTGCTACAAAAACCTAATGTTTTACAATCATTGGTAAACCTGCAACACTAACAACCAGTACATACATGCACACAGGTATGTACTGTATTAATTTATATATTTGAGAAGATTGCTAAATTATATTAATGAAAAAAATGTCAAAATGTGTAATGCCTTCCCTTTGACATATGAAATCTATCAAGCAAGATAAGAGCTCTGTATGTCCCAAAGAATAGATGAGGAGGTCAGTATGATTATTTTTCTAATGCATTTATTTGGATGAGAAAGCATTCATGTAGCTGTTTTGTATTAACTCGTTTTTTTAAAAAAATTCACAAATACAGAAACATCCACTGTTCAATTATTATTGAAATATAGTACAAACTACAATTAAAATTAGAAAACAGTTGTAGAAAATATTGACATAGATAAGAAAAAAAGCTAATGAATGCAGGCCAAATTTGGACCTAGTGTTACAAATAATATATCCCAGCATGCTCTTTCTAAAGTCTCTTTTTACCAATGCTCTATGCAACTACTTTGCATAGTATTTTACTTTATTTTCACTTTACGTTTCCTATATTACTACAGAGTAAGAGGAAACTGCCTTCTTCTCCCTCATCATTATAAATCGTAGAAACCATAGTTTTGGACTAATTTACTCAATTACTTTCTTTTTACAATCTCTTTAGCTTTTTTCATATTCATCCCAACATGTTTACTTCTTTCTTGCATAACATACATTTACTATATTTGCAATGTCTTATTGATAACAAGCAATGCATCAACAATCTTAAATGCTTTCTTTTGAGTAAACATGAACATCATATATTTTTAAAACATCAAACTGATGACTCAGAGCACATTAAATAATTTCAAAAGACTTGGGCTAGCTACAAAAAAAACCCCTAGATTTTCAGTAGAAGTTCACTGTAGAAGCTCACACTGTATTATGCTTTATTCAAAGCACTTCCTTTCTGCAGATGCAAGAATACAAAGTTAGTGGCATCTTTATTTCTGTCTTAAGAGACACATCCTCTTTCTAGAATTCCAGAACTTTTTATTTTCACAATTGATAACCACCACTGAGTACCTCTGAGAGCATTAGGTACTATACATACCTAAAGAGGTATGGAAAAAGAGAGGTGAGGATGATGAAACAATGTTCATTATATTTTAAGAAAATGACATCTGCAAATTTGAAGCAAAAGTTTCTGAAAAATGGGGGGAATCTATACTGATGTTGAGAGAAAAAAACAAGATGTTGTCAGGAAGGCCTCAGATTTATACAATTCTCCTAGCAATTATATACCAGTTTTCTTACACATTTTTTCAAGGCAACTTCTCAAGGGCTAACCGAAACCACAATTTCTTCATCTCTGTCCTTCTGACTCTTACTAAATAACCCCTTTCTATCAGGAAGAATATAACGATCTGATTATATGGGGGGTTGCGCGTGTGTGTGTGTGTGTATACACACAGACACATACATACACATACTTCAGTGCCTTTTTTTTATGATTTATATTCCTCCTATTACCCCAAAGAGCTGTGTTTATGGGAGAATCTATATAGAACAAAGTAAAACTAACCCCCTTTGAAAAGCAATTCCAAACCGGGCTAAAAATACATTAATTTAAAGAGCATTCACTAGTTAAAGCGAATCAACAGCCCCACCTGATTAAAATAGGGGGAAAACCCAACATACAAAGTAAAACACACCTGCTTAAAAGCTCCTTCTCAAGACGCAAGGGTTCCTGCGTGCAGGAAATGGGGGGAAACCCCAACATACAAAGTAAAAGGGAAAAAATAACCCTCAGAATATTGCTCGCCCTCCCCCGACCATTTCTGAGCCCCCCCCCCGCCCGGAAGATCCGCCGCGTCCCCATCCTTTCACCCCAACGCGCTGCCTCCTCCCTCTTCATCCCTCTTAGAGGAAGGGAGGGCGGGCCACCAGGCCCACCACCCGTCGGGAAACCTGCTCACAATCAACGCTCCCCTTCCCGAGCCCCCAGCTCGTGAGTCTGGAGCTCCGGCGTTTAGGCCGGAAGCGTTCTCCCCTTAACCGTCGGCTCACTACTTGGGCTCCACAGCCGCCGAGGGCGGGCGCCTCCTCTTCCCGCCGCCCGCTCCGTAACCAACCTCGGACGGATGGTTCCTCCTCTCCCTGCGCGATGACAGAGAGCAGCAGCGGATTCCACTAACTCTCGCCAGCCGCCTCCGCCTCTCCTCACCATCCACCCCTCCCTTCTCTGTCCTCGTCTATCCCTGCCGGCGGACCCCACCCGCTCAGAAACCACCGCGAAGGAAACCGCTTACTTATCGCCAGCCGGCAACGCTGCCGCTGCTGCAACTGCCGCTCTACCCAACAGCGGTACTAGGAAAAAAAAGCATGTCGGGAGGCCGCCCTGCACAGGACTGCAGCAGGGCCATAGGTCGCCGTGTACGCCACTCTCGTACGTGTCGGCTGCTGAGCTTGCTGATTGGACAAGGGTCCCGTAGGCCCATTCATGGAGGTGGAGCTTGCTTGCCTCCAGTTGCAGAGCAAGTTTGACCAATAGAGGGAGAGGGAGCGAGCGGAACAGTATGTTCCGCTGCGCTTGCCTGGTCTTGCCGTTATCTTACCGCTGCAGCTGACCTCGTCTTTAGTAGTCTTTGGCCAATAAAAATGATCGCGGTTTCGCTCTGGCCTTGGTGGTGCGTTGCGCTGCATGAATGTTTTCCGCTACCTCTGTTTTTGATGTATTGCTCTTAATTGCAAAGGGCGAATCTTCCATGCTCCTGGCTCCCGGTTTTATAAAAAGGAAAGTCAATACTAGGTTCCTTCGCACGACTGAGAGGAATTTAGCGTATCTGCGAGCGCAGAAGGCCACGTGAGTTGATTGCTCCGTGCGTCGTGCGACCGTAGTCAACTGGGTTAGTTCCGGGACCCGTGCACTGAACTCCTTGCTTTACTTCATCATGGGTTTGTATGCGCAAGCATAGCCTGAGTGGCTGAGAGGTATACAGTTCAAGTCTTTCTTGAGGCCTTTTGTAGCCTGCATGAAACCCCAAATTAGTGAGCCAACTAATGTCACTCAGTGCCAGGTTGGGTTGCTCTTATCTATAGAAAATTTAGAGAAGTAATTCTTGGGAATATTCTGTAACTGAATACTGACCTACAAGAATGTCATGCATCATGCTCAGAATTGTTGGTTGAAATGCATACTAAGTACAGAATGTCAGTGCTACTGACATCGATGACTTTGCTCCACGCTGCTATATGTAAACACTACACCAGAGCTTTCCAAACTGTGTGTCGCGACACAAAAGTGTGTCGCCACACACAGTCTGGTGTGTCGCCACACAACCCGGAAGTGCTGATCATCATCAGCGCTTCCGGGTTTTCCCGCGGCAACACACCAACTGCAGTGCGCAAAACCCGAAAGCAGCAGCAGCGCTTCCGGGTTTTTGCGCGCTACCGCACTTCCGGGTTTTCCCGCGGCGGTTGGTGTGTCGCCGCGGGAAAAACTTTGGAAAGCCCTGCAAAGATACGGGAAAGCCCGTATCTCAATTGAACTTGTCCAGCCTTTCTCCCCAACAGCAGGGACCAGACCAGTAACCCACAACTGGGAAATCCTCATTCAGACATAGAACTAAGTTGCCTTACTGGCAAACATTAGTTGTTGGTGATTAATGCTTATTATTCTCTCTCTGGTTATTTTTATTGAACATAAGCAGCTTCCAAACTGTGTGTCGTGACACGTTAGTGTGTCGGCTGCAGTGTCTGGTGTGTCAAGGCTGCTGCTGCCTCCGAGCCCTGCCAGGATTCCACGCAGGTCCTGGTGCCTGCCTCATGCCCTGCTGTAAGAGTGTGTCACGAAATGATGCATGTCTAAAAAGTGTGTCACCAACATGAAAAGTTTGGAAAGCTCTGCCTTAAGCCACAAGCAGGGAAATCATATTCTGGCTCAGCATGTATTAACATTCCTGGCATCTCTTCTTGGTTTCTACAGGCTGCTCTGTAGATTCATACCATGGTTATTACAGGAGAGACTCCACACAGCAACATTTGGATTGTTTGGATTGTATTATTTTAAACTGTTGTATTGTATGCCATCCAGAGTCATAATGGAATTGGGCAGCCAATAAATCTAATAATAAGTAAATAAACACACATACTGTAGATTTGCTATTTACTTGTGGGCAGGGCTTACACAACTGCGGTTTGCTTTACTTATGTTTTGTGGAATAGATTATAGTGGCTGTTTCATACAACATGGTAATCCAATTGCCTGGGTTCACATACCACAATAAACTATTGTTTGCATAGCCATGATTTAATTAATAAACCACAATGCAAAATATGCAAAATTATAAAGCAGGAACAAAAAAGAACCAGAAAAGAAAGATCGAAGGGAAGAACTAGCCTGAGATTCAGCAGAGAGGAAATCCCAAACAAGACAAGGCTGTGATGACTTTTAGGAAACCAAAGATAAAGGACTTATTCCAGTTTAAAGTAAGTATCTATCTCCTTCTCCCTCTCCCCTTGTAACCTCCACTAATAAATCTTACCCCTCAATAGACTGGGAAGTGGATGATTGCCCTTCCTCTGAAAATGAGGCTCTACTAGGACATGGAGGGGAGGATGCAGTTTATATTAGGAGTAATTTAAATGGAGACCTGGATTTGGCTGCTAAAAATTGCCAAATAGATGAATTAAAGACTTTAATTGAAAACTATATTTCTAAATCAGTTACGGAACCAAACAACAACGCATATGTTTCAAAATGTACCTCTAACCCACTGACTATACAGCAGTTCCCAGTTAAAGAAGCCACCAAGGAAAAGCTAATTTTGCAGAACCACAGGATCCTGTTTCAAGCTGTCGATACTCCTTTAAATGAGGGCAGGTGGTACAATAGGCAAGCAATATTACACTTCTTTTCACAACTTCTTCATTGTAAAGCACAGGTAGTCCTCAACTTACGACACAATAGGGACCAGAAATTTTTTCGTTAAGTGGTGCAGTCGTTAAGCACCAAATTTTACTAATATTTTTGCCACGGTTGTTAAGTGAATCACATGGCTGTTAAGCAAACCATGTAGTCATTAAGTGAATCATGCAGTTTCCCATTGATTTTGCTTGTCGGAAGCTGGCTGGGAAGGTTGCAAATGGCGATCATGTGACCCCCATGACACTGCAACTGTCATAAATGCATGCTGGTTGCCAAGCACCCAAATTTTGATGACATGACTGTGGGGACTCTGCAACAGTCATAAGTGTGAGGACCTGTTGTAAGTCACTTTTTTCAGCACCATCGTAACTTTGAATGGTCGCTAAACAAATGGTTGTAAGTTGAGGACTACCTGTATATTCTAATGAGCTTACAGAAATTTCCTGACTTCCTAACAGGCATAGCTTTAAAAGGATCATGCTAACTTTCAGGTAGTTTATTTTTCCCTCAACGCTTTTCAACCTCCAAAACTTTTTAAGGAGGTTTTATATTCTGCCAATATGTGTTTTTCACAACAGCTGTATCCAGCACTTGCTAAATTCTGAGAGGAGAGTCAAGCCAGTGAGGGAGGATGGCACAAACTCTAGAGTTTGTTGAACACTGATTCTTATGATAAAGACAAACAACAGTTACAATTTAGGGAGAGGAAAGTTGAATTTTATAATAACTGTATATAGAGGAAGTACTGACAACATTGTTCCAATTCCAGAAACAAACTGATTGTCCGAATCTTCATCTTCTACTCAACCATTCCGTCCTGAACATGTTGCCTCAGAGAGACCTATACAAATTGTAACTTGGAATGTAGCTGGCTGGAAAGAGTCTGTTGACAGTAATTTGGCGAGATTCCTTTCTAAATCTGAGCTAATAGCTTTACAGGAAACCTGGTTAGCAGAAGAGGATGACCCAGTAAAACTCCCTGGTTTTCTATGATGATATACCCCTGCCCAAAAATTAAAGGGTCAGCCTCAGGGAGCTTATGTATTCTTATTAAGGAAGAACTGCAATGGCAGGGTGAGAAATTATATAACGGGGATAATCTGCCTTATATACTGGCCATGAAATTCAGATACAAAGCTTTTGAGCTTGTACTGGTAAATGTTTATATTCTACCAAATACATCCTCTTATTACAACTCTGTAGGATACGTTTAGAAACAATGTTGGAAGAAATAATTACTTTGCATACCCAAGCCATAATTATTTTACTTGGTGATTTTAATGCTAAACTAGGCCAATCTCTTCATGATTTCACTCGATACAGTGGACTCCTGAATGAATGAATGAATGAATGAATGAATGAATGAATGAATGAATGAATATATATACATACATACATACATACATACAATAAAATTTTATTGAACATTACAATTAAAACATAAGAACTAATACAAACTAAAAAGAAATAAAAGGTTATAAAGAAAAAATAGAAAAGAAAAAGAAAAAAGAAAAAATAAGAACAGCAAAGAAAAAGAAAAGAATTGTATACGGAAATGACTTTCCCCTTCATAACAACAAGTATAAACATTTTAGCAACCACCTTCTCTTAAAATACAATAAATGATCTCTTCTTCCTATAACTCATCTCTTACCTACAAACAAATCTTTAAAGCCCTGTCATTCAGTCCTGGTCAGCAAAAGTCCATTAAGGGTTATCAGAGATAACATATCTATTTTAACTTTGATCAAATAAACTAACTTTATATTCCTTCCATTTATTTTTAACAATCTTGATCTTTAATCCCTTCAAATAATGTCCTAGAACTTGATTTCTTTTAATTTTTTCTTTGTCCTTTCTCACAAAATCGTTCAAAACTTTAACAAGACTGTTTTGTAAATCCAATATACGAAAGTAATCCAAGTCACTCTTTTGGTTTGTTATTTGTATATCCCTTTTAATTATTAAGACATCAGCCGATTTCATTTGTATATCCAGCATAGCATCTTTTTCTATATCATTCTTGTAGCCTGTCATTTTTAAATACACATTCAAATCAGACTCAGTCTTGTCTGGTACAAATTGTCCCTCTTCCATAACATATTTTAAGCACAGTCTATCTATAATGGCAGAGATTTTTAAAATTCACTTACTTCTGGGTCCATTGTTCACAAATATCCTTCAGAACCTCTGACGTTAAAGTATTTTGCTCCATTCTGTATTAGTAAATCAAAATTAAGTATTCTTCTTAAATTGTAATCTTAATTCCTTCTAGTTCCCTCTAGTGTCCAACCTTCAAAGTCCCATCCTATTATGTTTTTTATAAAATAATTCAAAACAAAAGCATTTTCCCACAGGAAGGATTCTTATAATTCATTTCAAAATCTTATTTCAAATCCATCTGGGCCCTTAGTCCATTTGTAACTTTCCAAAATCAACATCCTAATCACCCTTTTGCTGTTTCAAAAAAAAAATTGTCATTAAAAAAGGTAAAGGTTCTCCCCGCACATTTGCGCAGTCGTGTCCGACTCTAGGGGTCGGTGCTCATCTCCGTTTGTTAGCCGAAGAGCCAGCGTTGTTCAGCGCTCGAGGATCTGTTGACCAGGGCCTGGGTCTGAACCGAAGGGCCGGAACACGCCACTGGTAACACACACCGGGGGCGTCTTCCCCAAAGATGGCCTGCCCTTCGGTTCCTGTCATAGCATCCCCTGCCCATCACCACTTCGATGGGGCAGCCCGTCCCACAACCCCCAGAGTTCCTAGACCCAGATGCCTCCACTCCCGGACCTCCGAAGACCCTGGGTTGAAACAAGGGTCCCCTCCCCCATGCACACATCTCTCACACTCAATCGTACTCAGGTGATGGCAGGACCCCCAGCACACCAGCTTCAGCTCTCGGTGCTGATAGGGCCTGACCACCACCACCACCCCGCACTATGCCTCCCCTCAGCCAATCCCACTGGTCACAGGAGGCATCATCCACTCCTGCCCACCACCTGTCTCTCACTCGGGTGGGCACTCATTCATACAATCACACAATCTTGCCCCCCCGACTCTCTCACACCCAGGGGGAAGACCACATTTACACCAAGGGGACCCTAATAACTCCCTGCCGCCTTTAAGTAGATAGAGTCCCCAGGTGTGGAAGAGATGGGCGGTGATACAAATTTAAATAAATAAATAAATGGGGGAAGTGTTCAGCCCTCCACTACCAGACCCTCTTCTCTTGTTGTTAAAAATTATAATTGAAAGTTGTTAAAAGTTATTAAAGTCTATGGGGATATCCCAAGGCTGGTCCTCCACCCAAGGACCCGTCGTCTCCCTAAAACCACCTCCCCCCTCAGAGACCACCAGGGCCCACCAGGAGTCCGTCTTTATCGGCGACCACTGCCATCTCAAGGCCTGCCACACTCTGCCACTCCACTCTTCCCCCCTGCTCCAAGCGCCAAGATCTCTCAGGCTGGCAGGGAAGGTTGAAATCTGCAGGGGCTCACCGGGTCCACCAACAGCTGCAGGGGATCTACCAAGGTCCGCCAGGGTCCACAGAGATTGCGGGAGGTCCCCCAGGGCCCGCAAAGGCCACGGGAAACACACTGCAAGAGCCTGCCGTGGGAAACATACCACAAGGGTCTGCCACGCTCCGCCGCTTCACCAGAGGACCACCGGTGGGTCCAGCCATCTCAGCCCAGAGTGGTATGGGCTGACTAGGGGGTCCGCCAGGTCCACAGCAGGCACGCCCGAGCCCCCAGCGTCCACAGGAAAGAACGCTGCTCTCCACCGTTTCAAACGGCTGCTGCGCTCTGCCTCCCAGCCACTCCACCCGGGTGGTCTGGACATCTCCACCACATTGACCCAAAGGTAATAGGTTGGAGAACCCACAAAATCCCTTACCACACCTCCAGTTATCAAGAAAAGGTGCAGAGTCAATTTATCCATTTCTTTTTTTTTTCCAAATTTTACTAGAGTTTTAAATATACATAGTTAAAAGGGTGAAAATGAAAAAGAAATAGAAATACAAATCAAAGAAAGAAGTAAAAGTGTATAGAAAAGTAAAGAAAAAAAGAAAAAAGATAAGGCATAGATATAGTCAATATAGGCGTGGTGGCTCAGCGGGTAAGACGCCAGGCTTGTTGATCGGAAGATTGCAAGTTTGGAGGTTCGAATCCCTAGCCCTGCATGCAGAGTGAGCTCCTGCACTAGCTCCAGCTCTTGCCAACCTAGCAATTTGAAAGCATGCAAATGCAAGTAGATGAATAGGTACCACTTCGGTGGGTAGGTAACAGCGTTCCGCGCGTGTCATGCGGCCACATGACTGTGGAAGCGTCTTCGGACAACGCTGGCTCTTTGGCTAACAAACGGAGATGAGCACCGGCCCCTAGAGTCGGACACGACTGCACAAATGTGCGGGGGGTACCTTTACCTTTATAGTCAACTTCCGATTTATCTCTGGTCTTATTAATTTAAAAAAAAAGTTTTCTTACATGCTAGCTCTATGTATAACATACAAAAACATTTCCTGTCTAATATATCAATTTATATATATTTTAGTCTTCAAAACCCCAAATAAGCTTTGCTCCACCTGCATGTTGCAAATAGTCCATTAATGGTTTCCATTCTTTAAGATAGTAACAGTTTGAGTTTTCTTTTAATAAGCATGTCAATTTGTCATTTTCTGCCATAACCATCAGTTTTAACATCCAATCTTGTATCGTAGGTAAAATCTGGTTTTTCCAATTTTGCGCATATACAAGTCGTGCTGCAGTAATCATATATTGCATAATTCTTACAAATTGTTTTCCCATTTGTTCTTCCCATACGGTATTCCCAATAAAAATAATTCCGGTTTAAATGGGACTCGAGTTTGTAAAATATTTTGCATTAGTGAATGTATCTGAGTCCAAAACTTCTTTGCAATTTCACAAGTCCACCACATAAGATAAAAAGACCCCTCTTTTTTTTTACATTTCCAACACAAGTTGGAAACATTCCCATACATTTTAGCAAGTTTTTGTGGAGTCATATACCATCTATACATCATCTTATGAAAGTTTTCCTTCAAGTTATAGCACAAAGTAAATTTTAACCCTTTGTTCCACATATCTTCCCATTGCTGCATTTGTATATTATGTCCAATATTTTTTGCCCATTTTATCATACAATCTTTGACTTGTTCCTCTACCATTTCTCCTTTTAACAGTAATTTATACATTTTTGCAATTAAATGGTCATCTGTCTCACATAATTGTTTCTCGAATTCCGATTTAGTTTGTTCAAATTCAATTTTTTTTAATCTAATTTAAATTTTTCTACAAGTTGCATGTAAGAGAGCCATTGGAATGTATATCCTTCTAGAGCAAGTTCTTCTTTTGTTTTAATTATATATTGTCCTTGTTCTTTCTTTAGAAAGTCTTTGTAAGTCAGCCATTTATCTTTATTTCTTACTTCTGTTCTGTGAAATGCTTCTTGCGTGGAAATCCATAAAGGTCTTTTATAACACAAAGTTTGTTTATATTTATTCCAAATTCTTAACAATGATCTTCTAATATAATGGTTTTTAAAGTCCACATTAACTTTTACTTTATCGTACCACATATATCCATGCCATCCATATCTTAATTCATGACCCTCCAAATTCAATAATTTTTCATTTTTCAAAATTATCCATTCTTTAATCCATACCAAGCAACAGGCAGCATAATATACAGTAGCTTCAAATCCGGTAAACCTAGTCCACCTCTTTCTTTTGAGTCTTGCAAGACTTTATATTTTATTCTTGGTTTCTTTCCCTGCCAAATAAATTTGGAAATATCCCGTTGCCATTGTTTAAAAGGTTCTTCTGATGCTAATATAGGTAGTGTTTGAAAAAGATATAAAATTTGTGGCAAAATGTTCATTTTAATTACTGAAATTCTACCTAACAATGGTAATTGTAGTTTTTTCTATTGGTCTTATGAACTTTTTGCATAAAAATGAAAAAAAATGAACTTGTGATTTATGGTTTTGATGATTAGATTATAGAAAGAAGAGTAATATGAAGTACCATTAAAGAGAGAGGTTAAAATATATTGTACTTATAACTGCTGTGAAGAATATCGGAAGCCACTTCTTTCTATCGTTTTTTCTTTTTTTCCTATTTTTCTTCATTTTTTTTTCTTTTCTTGCACTTTTTTACTTTTTCCTTGATTTCTTTCTTTTTCCTTTTTCTTTCTTACTTTATATTACTTTGTTTTCATCTTCTTGTTTAAAAGCTTTAATAAAAATTATCAATCAATCAATCAAACTGCAATAAAGGGAGTATAACATAAAATATGTGAAAATCTTTCCATCATTTAAATTGTTTCATTATTGCTTAGAACAAATTGCTCCCTAAACCTGAGCTGCATAAGACTAATAATTCTTTTTTTAATTTTAATCTTTATTTCTTTAACATCCATAACATACACATACATAACAAAGAAAACACAAAAAGTAAAAAAAAAATTCCATAGATATAAAACAAACACAATATAATGCATAACCTTCAAATTTACACTTTTATCCTCTACCCCTAACTCACTTATCCTTCTTCTTTCTTCTTTCTAACACCTTCTTTAAACACTTCCTTCTTTCTCTCCTCTACCTACTCTAGCCTTCTCTACTTTCTAAATTTCCATTACCTCTCTTTACAAAACATAAAACAAACACAATATTTTGCATAACCTTCAAACTTTTTCTTTTACATTAAAATACACTTTTACCCTCTACCCCTAATTCGCTTATCCTTCTTCTCTCTTCTTTCTTACACCTTTTTTTTAAAACTCACTAACCACTTCTTTCTTCCCCTCCTCTACCTACTCTAGCCATTCTCTACTTTCTAAATTTCCATTACCTCTCTTTACACACAAAAAAAAAAAACAAGGTGAACTTCCTACTTTCTCACCATTATTCTCTAGAACAATTTCTATATAGTTATAATATATATAATTAATTTTTTACATTCGGAAATCTTATTTACATTAATTTTCTATTTGTATTTTTTGAGTTTTTTCTATAAATCTATAGAATGGATCCCAACATGAATTAAATTCATTCGTATTCTTGTCGTTTAATAAGTCCGTTAACTTAGCCATCTGTACTAGATCCATCGTTTTTAACAACCATTCATCGATTGTAGGTGAACAGTCCTCTTTCCAATGTCTTGCAAAGGTAACTCTGGCCGCAATTATTAAATAAAATAATAATTTTCCATATTTCTTGTGTATCTCTGGTTTTATAAATCCCAATAAGTACATATCTGGTTCTTTAATTAAATCTTCTTTCAATATTTCACAAATTGTTTGATGTATTGTATTCCAATATTTTTTGGTTTTCTGACAAGACCACCACAGATGGAAAAAGGTGCCCACTTCTTTTTTACATTTCCAGCATCTATTAGATAACCTATTATTCATTTTAGACAGTGTGTTGGGAGTTAGATACCATCTATACATCATTTTATAAAAGTTTTCTTTCATATTATAATTCAATGTAAATTTTAAATCTTTTAACCACATGTTTTCCCAGGTATCAATTTGAATCTTATGACCTAAATTCTCTTCCCAATTACTCATACATTTCTTTTTAGACAGACTTATCGAATTATTTTGAATTAATATTTTGTAAATTTTTGTAATTAGGTGGTCTTTATCTTTCCATAACACACTGTCCCACTTTGTCACATTTTCTTTAAATTTAAAGTTTTTATTATCCACTTTAAACTGTTCTTTAATCTGAGCATATGAAAACCAATTACAGTTAAGCCCATCTTTTAGTAAAACTTCTTTTAATTTTAACTTGTAATTTGATCCCTCGAATATTAGTAAATCTTTGTATGTTAACCAATTTCCTGTATTTAAATTTCCATGCCATGTAAAAGCTTCTTGTGGCGAAATCCATAGAGGTAAATTTGGTAAAAGTGTATTTTTATATTTAAACCAAATTTTTATAACTGATTTCCTAATGGGATGATAATTAAATGCCAAATTTGCTTTGATCTTGTTGTACCAGAGGTATCCATGCCAACCAAATTTAAGATCATGTCCTTCCAAATTAAGTAATTTTTTATTATCCAATTTTATCCAATCTCGAAGCCAACAAAGAACACTCACATCATAATATAATTTTAGATTTGGAAGATCAAAACCACCATTCTCTTTAGTCTCTTGTAAAAATTTATATTTTATTCTTGGCTTTTTCCCTTGCCAAATAAATTTGGCCAAATGTCGCTGCCAATTTTGAAAAGTTTTTTCCGTTATAACAATTGGTATTGTTTGAAATAGAAATATCATCTTTGGAAGAATATTCATTTTTATTGTAGATATTCTACCCAAAAAGGATAACTGTAAATTCTTCCAAAGTTGTAGATCATCTTTTATTTTATTCCATAATTTTGTATAATTATTTTTAAATAACTCCAAATTATTTGATGTTATATCCACTCCCAAATACCTTAGTTTTTTAACACTTGCAAATCCCGAAGGCATTTCCATATTACATATACTGCTTTGATTCATGTTTAAATTTATCATCTTCGTTTTGTGATTATTTATTTGGAACCCCGCCAATTCACCAAAATCTTGTATCTTCTTTAGCAATTGTTTAATCAAATTTTCTGGATTTTGTAAAGTTATAACCACATCATCGGCAAAGGCCCTTAATTATAATTTTCCTGTTTTATTTTAATCCCTTCAATTAAGTTGTCTTTCCTTATATTTTCTAATAAGACTTCTAATACCAAGATAAATAGGAGAGGCGAAATTGGGCAACCTTGTCTAGTGCCCCGACCTATATAACAATTTTGAGTTGTATCACCATTTACCACTATCTTGGCATTTTGCCGAGTATATATAGCCTGAATAGCTTTTATAAATTTTTCACCATAATCTAACCTTTCCAGTGTTTTAATCATGAAATTCCAATTTAAATTGTCAAAGGCTTTTTCGGCATCTAAGAATAACAATAGAATTTGTTTTTCTTTGTGGTCTTTGGCATACTCAATTAAGTTTATAATGGTTCTAATATTATCTTTAATATGTCTTTTTGGCAAAAAGCCAGATTGATCCAGGTTTATCGTATCTTGTAAAACCATTTTTAATCTATTTGCCAAAATAGTGGTAAAGATTTTGTAATCTGTATTTAACAGCGAGATTGGTCTAAAATTTTTACAAAAGGTTTGATCTTGATCTGGCTTAGGAATTAAAATTATATTAGCGTCGGTCCATGATTCCGGTATTACATTACCAGTCATTATTGAATTTAATAATACATTAAATGGTATTAATAATTGATCTTGAAATAATTTGTAATAAATGGCAGTAAACCCATCTGGACCTGGCGTTTTACCTGCTTTTTGTCTTTGGATGGCATTCGAGATTTCTTGAATGGAAATAGGTTCATTTATCCTTTTCTGGTGTAATTTAGATATTTTTTGCAAATTACTTTCTGTTAAGTATCTGTCCGCCTTTTCTAAATCTAATTGTTTCTTTTGATATAATGTTGTATAAAACTCATGAAACACTTTTTTGATACTTTGATTATCACTTAGTTCTATCCGTTTATCATTTATTTTATTTATAATTTTTTTATTCCCTTCTTTTCTTAGCTTAAACGCTAACCATTTACCGGCTTTGTTTGCATGTTGGAAATATCTTTGTTTAACATACCTCAGGTTTTTTTCCATTTCTTCAGTTGTTAATATTTCTAATTGTTTCTGTAAAATGGCAATTTGGTATTTGATATCTTTATCTCCTGGATTATTTTGCAGCTCAATTTCTTTTGATTTGATTTGTTCACATAATTTCATAAATTTTTGTTGTTTCATTTTTTAATGATATTTACGTAGAGACATAAAATGTCCTCTCATGTACGCTTTACTTGCGTCCCAAACTGTAGTTATGTTTATATTATCTTTCATACTTAAATAAAAAAACTCTTTTAGTTTAGTTTTACTCCCTTCTATATAATCTTTATTTTTTAATATGGATTCATTAAGTCTCCATCTATATGGTGTTGCTAAAATTTTTAAGTCTAATTGAATTGCGTTATGATCTGATAATGTTTTCGCCAGAATCTTCATATCTCTAATCCTGGATATGGATTTTTGAAATCCATATCATGTCTATTCTAGAGTGAGATTGGAATCTATTTGAGAAAAAAGTAAAGTCTTTAGCATTTCCCATTTTATGTCTCCAGGCATCAATCGTTTCTAAATTATTCATAAGTTCAAAAAAAACCTGAGGTAATTTACCTTGGTGTGGTTTAATAAACTTATCAGATTTTCTATCTAGAAACGGATTTATAACACCATTCCAATCACCCATCATGATCCAGTTTTTGTTGGGCAGATCTGATAAATATTTCATGAGAGTTTTAAAATAAAATTCTGTTTTTCATTTGGAGCATAGATACCTACTAGTATCACTTTTGTATTTTGAATTTCTATTTCTATAATAATAAATCTAGCTTTATCATCCACTTTTATCAAATGTGGTTTTAAATTTGGTTGAATATAGCAGACAATCCCATTTTTCTTATTTTCATTTGTCGTTACAAATTCTAATCCTAATTTCTTATTCATTAACAATTTTCCATCTTTACCTCTAATATGCGTTTCCTGCAAACAGATTATATCCAACTTATATTTATTGAGAATGTGAAAAGTTTTATTTCTTTTAACTGGAGAGTTCAGACCATTTATGTTCCAAGAGAGACATTTTAAATTACTCATTGTCAGGTTGGCTATTTAGTTCTTGAGAACCTACTGCCTGAGCAAAAATTTTAAATTTTTCTGTTATTCTCTCTTTTGGAGCACTATTCCCTGGTGAATGCTTAGTTTCTTTTTCTATGTTTCTAAGAAAATATTTTGCTTTCTCAATTGAATTGAATTTAAACCTTTGCTCCTTATACAACACATTCACCCCTTCCAGAGTCTCCCATCTATACATAATTTTCTTTCTTTTCAAAACCTCTGTCAAGAAATAATATTCTTTTCTTTTTTTCAAAATTGCAGCTGGGATTTCTTTAAAAATGTTAATATCTTTCCCTTCTATATTAATTCTCTTATCAAACCCTGTTTGCAAGATCAAGTCTCTTAATTTTTTCCTACTGAGTTCAATAACTAAGTCTCTTGATATGTTGTGTTCTCTAGCATACTTTGAATTAACACGATACATTGATTCTATTTCCTCCTCTAGCTGCTCTTTTTCCCAATCAATCATATCTGCCAATGCCTGAGTAATTGTATTTTTAATCTCTGCTTCTTTACCTTCCTTTAACCCTCTTATTCTTATGCATTTCTCTTTTTGTTTTTGTTCAAGTAGAGTTAATTTATCAAGCTCCTCTTCTTTTTGTTTTTCCATTTTTTTCACTCTTTCTTTCATTCCTTTGATTTCTGTTTGAAATCTTAATTCCATACTGTCTAGCTTTTTGTCCAAAGTCTTTTCAAAGCCTTGTATTTTTTCCTCCAATAAAGTAGTCACATTTGTTGTAATGCTTTGTATAGCTTTCTTAGTAAAGTCATCAAAGAGCAATTTTAGCCATTCGCCTTTATCTTCTCCCAAGTCTGAACCTCTCCTAAACGTTTTCTTCAATGTCATCTTTAAAAGAGTTCTTGTTCACCAAATAAAGGGCAATAAGTTAGCTCAAACTTGTTTTCTCTAAAGCGGTCAAAAATGGCGATTTTAAATAATTAATTAATTAAAGAGTCAGTTCCACCTACTGTAACAAACAGCTTCGAAGTCTCAGCCGCCTTCTTTGGAATTCTAACAGTAATTTCCCTGATGAGAAAGTCAATAAATATTTGTCTTTAGATAAGATTAAGTCTTTAGTTTTTGAAGAAGTGTAGAAGAAAGGGCAGCAATCCCTGTAATGGGAAAGAACAAAGATAAGTGCACACCCGGCTTCCCGGCTTACTTTCACTGCAGGCTGTCTGCTGGCTGAGAGAGTGAAAGTTACTTAATTGCAGACTGCTATCTCGCCGCCGCTGCTCAGAAGCTGCAGGTTTTTCTTTCTTTTCTTCGGGATCACCCTTACTTTGGCTTCCCTGTCGTTATCCGCTCCGTTAAAAAACTCACGGAATCGGCAAACTACCTTCATTTTGTTCAAAAGGATGACAAGCTGTTCATTTCGCGTCCGCTCGCCATTTCTCTACACCGGATGCTGAAGACTAAGAATTCTTGACAGTATGAAGACGACTGGGAGATTTTAGTAGACAAGGCACAACATTTGGAACTTCTTCCACGTGTGTGTATTCTACAAATAAACATTTCAGTTCTATACCCAAAAAAAAAAAAAAAAGAAAAGGTGCAGAGGAAGGGGTTCAGGAGACCAGGATCCTCTTCCTCGGAGCAGTGGTTAGCCGCACTTTCAGGGTTTTGCACGCTGTGGCGGTTGTGGCAGTGGCGTCCTGGTTGTTGCACAACCCGGAAGCGCTGATGGCGCGCTGCTTCATGCAGCGGCGGCGGTACGCCATCAGTACTTCCAGGTTGTTGCGCGACACACCTGGGGCCCCCAGGCGACACAGTACTGTGTCGCAACACACAGTTTGGAAAGCCCTGATCTAATGGTATTCCAGCAGGCACTGATGGTGTTTCCCCGTGGTATGACAGGGAGTCCCACTATAGATTCACTGATGTCTGGAACAGAGAGTGATCCCCTACTGCAGATAAGGAGCTCCAGTAGATGAAGCAGTAGAAGTGATGCCTAGAGTGATGATGGAAGTAGACAAAGAATTAAAAAAAACGAACACAAATATAAGTCCATGTTTGGGCTTACACTGTGATGAAAAGTGAGGCAAAACATCAGTATTTCTCTGCTCTCAGTGCACTGATGGTGTTACCTAGCCTAGTAACAAGACATCTTCAGGAAAACAACCAAACTCAGAGAACATCCAGTACCCCACAGTTCAACACTGAGCTACATGTATTCTCTATTGTTGCAACCTTCACCTTTAAAGAAAGTGATTTTCCCTCACCTGAAGAAGGCAGGGATCCTGCAGCATTAGACAACTTCAGCCCAGTATCCAAGAGAGATGGAGCTATGGAATATAGCTGCAAAAAATCCTGGATGAAGTGGATTATCTTAATCCCTTTCAGTTGGAGTTTTGATCCAGGTGTGTGGATGGAAACTGCATTAGTTACAGTTTTGGATAACTTCCTTTCAGATTTAGATAGCAGGAATGCAAGCCTGTTGGTCCTATTAGATCAGAGCTTTCCAAACTTTTCATGTTGGTGACACACTTTTTAGACATGCATCATTTCGTGACACACTCTTACAGCAAGGCATCATTTCGCGACACACTCTTACAGCAGGGCACAAGGCAGGCACTAGGACCTGTGTGGAATCACAGCAGGTTTGGAGGCAGCCAGGCACAAGGCAGGCACTAGGACCTGTGCGGAATTCTGGCAGGGCTCGAAGGTGGCAGCAGCCGCAACACACCCAGACACTGCAACCCACACACTAACGTGTCCCAACACACAGTTTGGAAAGCTATGTATTAGATATTTCAGCAACATTTGATATAATCAGCCGTGTAATTCCCTTTGATCCCCTGCACATGCTGAAGGCAGAGTGTTATAATAATTTCACTCTTTTCTGAGTGGGTGGTACTTGTCAATAGTGATGGGCGCAGAATATTCAAATCCAACAGCACCCTCACAGGCCTCAACAAGTGCATAAGATTAGATATGCTATCATATGCTCTTCCTCTAATGTGATATATGCCATCATGTGCCAACAATGCTTCTCTTGATTCTAGGTAGGGCTAGCAGGACAAACTTTGCGCAGAAGACTTAACCAATGAGTCTGACATCAGGACTCAGTAATAGCAGAGCATTTCAACCTCAATTTGCATTAGCAAATCTCAAAGTGACTGTTTTGGAAAAACAAGACTAACAGCATGACTGAGTGAGAGACTGCTGAACTCCCGTCCAGCAAAAGGTTTCAGGCTTTCTCCAAAGGTCTCAACAAATAGGTTTTAACACTTTTTTTTTTGCCTTTGAGTCAATATTGACTCCTGGCAACTGCCTGGACAAGTCCCTGTAGTTTTCTTGGCAAGATTTTGGAAGTGGTTTGCCATTGCCACCTTCTTCCTAGGACTGAGAGTGAGTGACTGGCCCAAGGTCACCCAGCTGGCTTTGTGCCTAAGGCGGGACTAGAACTCTCAGTCTCCTGGTCTCTAGCCTGGTGCTTTAACCACTACACAAAACTGGGTCTCTTTTAACATATTACAATTGTTAATTTCTAAGGTACTCGCAATCTGTCACGCATGTAATCTGCATCTGCATAACCAACCTGTCTTCCCCTCCCCTCCCCTCCCTTCCCAGCCCCATATCCCAATTTAAATCTTACATCAGTTCAGCCACTCTGTGCATCCGATACCTGACTCCTGGTTTTTGTATCCTTTCTGTTATAGTTATAAACCTGCTTCATTAATCCTAGATTAAATTCCAGCTTTCAAGAATGCATATACATGCATCCTTCATCCTTCATCCTCCATACCTTTCATATCTCTTCACTGAATTTGATGAAATTTGCAGGCAAAACTAAGGTGGGGGGAGAGTAATTTTTTAAAAATAGAATTATTAGTGATCAGGGTTATAATGCTTGATTTGTACATTATAGCAATGTTGACAGATAACATCTTCATAAAATCAGTTGTGCCTTCACGTGACCTCATGGAATATTGCTTTGGAAAGTAGGCTCACTGTCTGTATTAGAATCCTCCACTTCAGTCTGTATTATTATTTCTCCATTGGTCAATTTTTTTGTACATTCACCTTCATGAAAGTAAATATTTAATATTGAAGCAATGAGCAATAAATCTGGACTGATTTTTTATATTTTTATCCAATATACTTAATATGCTGCTGATGGTTGAATACCCTCTTATAGGTTGTGCATTTCTATAGGTATCCAGCCAAAGACATTTATGCAAACAATCTGGGCGTCCTGCTCTCTCAATAAAAGCAACCCATCCATAAAGTGATATAATCCAGTCTGTAATGGGTTTTATAAAATCTTAAGCTTTCCTTGCTCTTTTATTTAACCATATAAAATTAGTTGTCTCTGCCATTCATTTAACACCTTACAGTATCTTCAATTCTCTTTAGAATCATTTGAAATAAAAAAAGATTATCCTATTTACTGTTGCTGTTCTTCCTAGCCAGGGCAATTTTAGCTTTCTCCATCTCAAAATATTTGCCATTACGTTTTTCCAAACCTATGAGTAGTTACTCTTATTTATTCTTTTTTTCTAAGTGAATGTCCAGGTACTTAATCTTTTTAACAATAGTGTTAAACTCCTGTTATTTTCTATAGATAGAAAATATTATTAAAATAAATAAATATTATTTATTTTATTATTTTATTCTTCAGGTAAATGCCATTTAATCATTTGAGGAGGGAATGTGCAAGGGAGCAACCAAAACAAGAAATACAGTAGGGTTGGAGAATACTCAAGACAAAGACCGTATCAAGCTCAATGGTTCTGAAGCCATGTTCGGGGTAGAGTGGGACAAAAGGTGAAATGTTTTCATTTTAAGCAAATAATAGAACGTGAGGGGGAGGGTATTCTTGATCATGCTATGGGTTTCATGAGCCAAGTATATCATAGAATGCTCAGATAATAACCTAATCGGTTTATCTACCTCAGAGGTGTGGACCATTTTTCCAACCAATGCTGTCTCAACTGTCCAGGGTATTGTTATCACTGTGAGGATAGTTGTTTTGTGGTGCCTTGGCAAGCACTTTTTTCTCTTTATTTTAATTTTTGGAGGTTCTTTCCCATTTCCGAGTTGAAGTGCTCTGTGTCTATGCATGAGTTAGTAGAAAACTATTCCAGCATGAAATTTGCTGTCCCCACTGCTGTTTATCCCTATCCTGCTTCTTTTATTTCTGCTCCGCGTCATAGCCATTTGCCATTTGCCTGACTTCTTTCCAAAGTAAGAATGCTTTCATGCACCTTGAGGCTGTCCTTGACAGTGCTAGAATAAGGGAGAAAATACTATTTTAACACTGTCTATGAAGGTTCTCAGTCATCCAGGTGGAATTGTCTGTAGCTTGAATCATGTCAACTGGATTTCTATTTTCTCAGTGGAAACGTTTCACTCCTTATCCCTTACCAACTTTGCTCAGACTGAAGAAGCTCCTTGGATAAGGAGCGAAACGTTTCCACTGAGAAAATAGAAATCCAGTTGACATGATTCAAGCTACAGATATTTTAACACTGGTACAGCTACAGACATCTTAAGCCTCTTTTACTCATGGGCTGAGACTGAGATGAAGTAACATCACATGGATCCAGCAGGAAAAAAATTGTTGTCAGGGCATATCTGTCCCATGATAGTGGCAAGCACAGAATGGTCCTAATCTGCTTTTAATTCAGTTGAGAGCGGAACTACATATTAAAACTCTGATCCTAAACCTGTGGCTTGGCTGATCTTTTCTGGATTCTGGAGATGAATTTGTTTTTCTTGTTAATACAAATTGAATTTGCTGGCACTAAATGGAATCAGAGTCAGTGGAGAGAGAAATGTTAACTCTTCTCTCTCATACCATGGTCTTCTCTCTCATGCTAAGGTCTTCAAGAAAATTCCACTTAAAATGGAACCCAGCAGAAAGTAGAACATGGTTTCTTTCTTTTGAAGGTTTGTGTCAAAGTCCTCCGTTGGTGTGATTGGTGAGTTTCTTGACTTGGCTGGCTGGGAGATGAATATTCTGGCCTATTTTCAGAAATACAGATTTTTGCTAGGAAACAGGAGTGGAACATGATTCCTGCAAAAAAATTCAATTGTATTGGAACTAAATCACAAGGCCCTGGTCAATCTGGCTGGCTGGAAACAGGGGTTTACTGGTCATTTTCTGGAATAATGGATTTGCCCAGAATGAGGATCAGTTGGAATGTAGTTCCCAAATGTTGGGATTATCAGGAGTCAACTCAGCATTGTCTCATAAGCATAATAGGGGGTCTTTCTAGTAAACGCATCTCTACTGTGCTTGTGGGATGTTACCTGAGTCACCTGATTTCCTCTTCCTCCTTCTTGGTTTGGGAGATTAACAACCTCCATTATGATTTGAGCACACCTGCAAGCAGGAGGGCTACACCATGCAGCTCTCGTCCATTCCATCTCGCTTGCACGCAGATCGACTATGAATCTTCCTGTATCCAGATCTACTGAATAAATGTAAGCTATCTCTATTTTTCTTCATCTAACTAATGTGTGAAGACTGAATTTATTTCTGAACACAATTAAGCTTAAAGTACAAGTTCCCTGCTGGTTCACACTTCTACTCTGCAAGATTGTTGTTAACTGCTTGGAGTTCATTTATTAACCTTCAAGACTCCATCACCAAAGACATTTGCCACATTACTGCATCAAGGACCTTGAGTTTTAAATGGCTGGTGAATTAAATTCATTTGGCTGATTGAAAGATGGTCATTTCAGGCCATTTCCGTATATAAAGATTTTTGTCCAGAGTAAATATGAGAATATGGTGTCTGTGAGTGTTTTTGATCTAACTGCATAAGGCTCTCCTGTTTTACATGACCAGTGAATTTGGTTGGTTTGATCAGATGGGAAGTGGGCATTCTGGTCAGTTCAGGTCAATTTATTTTAAAAGTATCATTTCTAGTCCATTCTGTTTTGGCTTTTACACTGGTATTGGCATTGAGGAGATATCTCCATTGGTGTCTTCCCAATAAACTGTCATTTGTCTAATTGTTTTTTAATGGAGCTGTTGATTCCATTCATTAAGTGATCCAAATCTAACTGACAATTGGACTACTAAATAGCACAATTAGTTAACTTTAGAGACATTTGAAAACAGTTTAAAGGAATGATCACCATCTAGTGGTTAATAAAGGAAACTTTATGCCAGTGTCTGGTTAAGGTCTAACAATACAGTTCTTCCAATCTTGATTCTGTGGATAAGTCACACAGCACAGTATACTTCATGGTAGAAGGCTTTCTGTAGGACCTGATAGGCTTTGGTTTCTACTTGCCTCAAAGTATGGGATGGTTAATGCCCATACAGAGAAAAAGAGACGAGACAAAGATCATTAGAGGGCAGAATTGTTTTACCTCTTCTTTAATGAAAACTTGACAGTAAGAATCACAAGTGTTCCAGGAAAATAAAACAAGGAAACAATACATAATACATCAATTAACAAATGTTTATACCACATAAGAATATCTATCTATCTATCTATCTATCTATCTATCTATCTATCTATCTATCTATTTAAAACATTTGTATAACCACTAAGAGTTGGTTTTAAGATGGGTGGCTATACAAATGTTTTAAATAAATAAATTCTAAGCCTTAAATTTCAATCTAATTCCACACAAATAATAAGCATAATCTTACTCACTTTAGAGCAGAATGGGGATGGGGAGAAGCTGAGAAAGATTATACATTCTCTCTGTGTGGACCTCTCCCTTCTCTCTGGTGTCACTTCATGTGTGACCCCGTGGCCTATATATGTTTGATGAGAATTTAAGTTTGAGAGATAACTGTGAAAAACAACTTCAGGGCATTTGCCACAATGTACTCTAGGGATCTGCCCGAAATGTGTTTTAGGGTTTCACTCTTGGAACTCCTGGCTTGAGCAAGTTCTGAGGGCTTCTGCCTGATGTTAGGATTATCAGAAGTCAACTCAGCATTGTCTCACAAACATAGGGGAGAACTTTTCTACTGAAGTGTATCTCTACTGTGTTTGTGGGAGGTGCCTGGGTCACCTGACTTCCTGTTTCCTGCTGCTTCTTGGGTCTTTTGGGGCCATTCTCCATCTTCCCTTCTTCCTAAACACACGTGCACACAGGAGGGCCACATGGCTATGTGGGTCTTGTCCGAAATATCTCGCTTGTGTGAAGACTGTTTTATTTCTAAACGTTAATTAAGCTGTATGTGCAAGTCTTTTCTGGATGCTTCTACTCTGCAAGATTGTCGTTGGCTGCTTGGAGTGCTTTTCTAACCTTCCAGACTCCAACACCTGAGTGGTTATCTAAGGGAGAGTGCTTGCTTGCTTTGTGTCTAAGTTAGCACTTCGATCATTAATACTTTGTTATCAGAGAGCTCCACAGGGTTTGTGAGTAATACATGAAGACTGACTGTTCTAGCTTTCCTTTTCCTGGAATGTCAATCCATGGGTCAGGCTACCATTTGCGATACAAAAATCCATTTGATCCCTAGAGCAAGAGTCTTCTGCATCTCTCTGGATCATATCCAGCCTGCCATTGCAGGCAGTATGGCTTGCAGGCCCATGTAGGGGGCCTTCCCCACAAAGTATGCTCTCTCCCCAAAAGCCTCATCCCCTGTCATAGAGAAGAGCTGCCCTTGCAAGAACACTAGATGGAGCACTTGAAAGACCATTTCAAGACTGACTTTGCATACAGAGTTTAAAACAGTTTTTTGTTCTGGACAATCTGTGATTGGACCTTATACATTTGGGGAGTGCTAAATATTCATCAACCACTCAGAGAATAAGAATTGACTTCTTGTCAAGATGGCACACTAGTCTGATGGACAGATGGATAGCGGCAATCAGTGGCATTCTCTTTCTCTCCCCCCCCCCCCTTTATATTTTGATAATGGTTTCTTTGCTAAGTTAATTCCTATTACTGGATCCAGAAACAGGTGATTACACAGTGTACACTGTGTTTTGATTACTGGGATTTGTTTACTATCTGCCTGGATGACACCCAAGTAAGTTCTACCACCTAAAGTAACAGTTACCACCTAAAGTAACAGTGTGCAAGAAAGGCATTATAGCTGTTCTCTGTCAAATTGGAGAATACATCAAAGCTATTGAAGACACTGTTAACACTATAAGTCCCAGAGGAGTGAATAGTGTCGAAATGGCAGGCCTTCCGGGACAATAGAAGCCTCATACTTTTATATGTGATCATGGAGAAGAAGGCTGACCTGACATCATTACCAAGACCTGGTTAGGTATGGAATAGAGGGGGTCAAAATCTGGATTTTGGGGGTGGTAAAGGCCAAGATTCCAGGGCAGAGGTGGTGGTGTAGCCATTGTCATTGACTCTGGTGGCTTCCAGGGACACTGTACCACAGATAGTCAGATGTGAATCCCTATTTATGAAGCTGGGTCATCAGGATCAAGTAGGATTGCTAATTGTGTACCAATCTCCCGGCTATGCAGCAGCTTCTCTACTGGAGCTGCTTGACTTCTTGACCAGGCTGTGTAATAGTATGTGGGAATGACCTTGGGAGACAGGGAGAAGAGACACAGCCAAGGGAACTGTCAGATAAAAGGGAACTTAGCCCGCAGCAGGAATGTGGACATGGCAAGCAGCTGTAAAGGGGACTGGGAGAGAAATGTACTTTCAGACTTGCAAGATTGATGTCACCAGACAGGAAGCACAGCCAGATGAGCTAATTCTACTTTATTGTAAGGTTACATGAACAGAATCTTGCATGTCTGAAAGCACAATTCTCCCCCGTCTCCTTTACAGCCCAAGAAACTAGGGAGGGTCTCTTCTGAGCCGCTTGCCCAGAGCTTTCCAACCTGTGTGTGGCAACACAAAAGTGTGTCGCCACACACAGTCTGGTGTGTCGCCACACAACCCGGAAGTGCTGATAATCATCAGCGCTTCCGAGTTTTCCCGTGGCGACACACCAACTGCAGCGCGCAAAACCCGAAAGCGCAGGAGCGCTTCTGGGTTTTTGCGCTCTGCCGCACTTCCGGGTTTTCCCGCGGCGACACACCAATGCCGGTTGGTGTGTTGCCGCAGGAAAAACTTTGGAAAGCCCTGCCCTTGCCCATCCTACCTTTCTGCTGTGGGCTAAGTTGCCTTTTATCTGACTATTCCCTTGGCTGTGTCTCTTCTCTCTGTCTCCCAAGGTCATTCCCACATACCATTACAGGCTGGCAATGGAATTCCCCAGGCTTGTGGTGCTGGGGTATTTCAACCTCCCTTTGCTTGGCCCAGAATTGGAGATAGCACAGGAGTGCATGGCCTTAATGGCAACCATGGACTTGATCCAAATTATTGATGGCCTGACTCAGTGAGGGTCACACATTAGATCTGACTTTTACCTTGGGGCAGTGGCAATGTGATCCGGATTTGGGAGATGTTGTCATCAGTCCCTTGTCATGGATAGATCACTTCTTGTTAGCCATGGACTTTTCTGTGGCTGTCCTTCACTGCAGGGAGAAGGGACCTATTTGACCAGTTCACCCCAGGTACCTGATGGATCTTGTGGGGTTCCAGAGAGAACCTGGGGTAGTTCATGAAGCTCTGGTACACATTCAACTAAGGCCTTAGTTGCTGCTTGGAATGAATGGGTGATGGCAGCCTTAGATTGGATTGCACTTATGCAGACTTTCCATGCATGTGGATCCCAAAGGTTCCCCTGATGTTCAGAGGAACTTTGGGAGATGAAGTGGCTTAAGAGATGTCTAGAGCACTAGATGTAAAGGGTAAGGAAGATGACCTTGACAGAATTAGGCCAGATTCTTTTCCAAAGCAACGAGTAGAAAAACATGGCTTAAGTCCAAAACAGAAAGTATGCATAAGTGGCTCAGACACCTCCCTAATTCACTTGGGTATAAGAAGGGGAGAAGGCACAGGTGCTGCAATGGAGAAGTCCTGAAAGTTCCTGGGCACCAAAAGATAACACTGCTTGATTGAGGGGACCCAGAGCATGCCCACTCTGTCAACTCTTACAGGCCAGGCAAAAACCTCAGGGGATAGGTAGTCCCTCAAATAACAGGGCCCCATGCCATGTAGGTCTTTATAGGTGATAGCCAGCACCTTGAATCGTACCCAGAAGCATACTGGCAACCAGTGCAGCTTGCAAACCAGGGGAGTCATGTGGGCATACCAAGGAAAGTCCATCACTGCTTGCATTGATGCATTCTGGAGCAATTGCAGCTTCTGAGCAGTCTTCAAGGGCAATCCCATGTAGAGCACACTTCAGTAGTTCACCTGTGAGGTGACAAGGGTATGAATGACTATCTGCAGGAAGGGGCACAACTAGGCGACCAGAGGTAGCTGTGCAAAGGCCCTCTGGGCCATAGCTAACACCTGCTCTTTGAGCAGGAGCTATGAGTCCCAGAGGACCCCCAGATTGTGCATCACTCCTGAATAGGGAAGTATAACACCATCCAAAAATAAAGATGGAAGATCCCTGGACTTAGGTGGTCCCAGAAACCACAGCCACTCGGTCTTGGTATATAATGGTATGTGGGAAAGACCTGGCGAGAGTGGGTGAAGAGACGCTGCCAAGGGAACGGTCAGATAAGAGACAGCATAGCCCACAGCTAGATAGTGGGTGGGGTGAGAGGCTCAGAAGAGACCCTCCCTAGTTTCTTGGGCTGTAGAGGAGATGAGGGGGAAGAATTGTACTTTCATACTTGCAAGATTCTGTCAATGTGGCTTTACAATAAAGTAGAATTAACTCATCTGATGTGGTGGATTTCAGTGGTGTCACTGGTTCTCAGGGAAGAGGGAGCACATTCCGAGGAGGTGGAAGAGAGAAGAGGAGGCACAGTCCGGGAAGCAATGGTGGGAAAATGAAGGGATTCAGAATAGCCCTGCCCTAGAGCTCTCCCACGTTATTTCCCCTTAGGTTGGGTAGAGTAGCTTTAGTCTGGCAAGATTCTGTCTATATGGTGTGAGCAAATAAAGAAATGAAGTTTGAATGGACTGATTCTTTGTTGTTCTTGGGCTGGGCCTGGCATCTGGTTGTGATTCCTATCTGGTTTACTCTGCGAGGCCAACATGGTAGGATTGAGTTGGAATTGGTTTCTCCCTGTCCAGATCCTCACAGCCTCCAGGGACAGGGCTTTGACAGTCTTGCTTGGTGGCTTGGGGTCAAAAGATATAATTGGATATCATTTGCATACATATCCCAAACTGGCACGTGACCTCACCGAGCAGTTTCATGTAAATGTTGAACAAGAGGAGAGAGAATGTTGAACCCTTTGGCACCCCACAAAGGAGGGGCCTAGGGAGTGACTTCTCCCCCCCCCCCCACCCACAACACTGACTAGAACTGGCTTTGAAGGAAAGAAAAGAACCACCACAATATGATGCCTCCAATTCCTAACCCCTGAAGCCAGTCCAAAAGGATGCCATGGTCAGTGGTATCAAAAGCTGCTGAGAATCAAGGAGCACAAAGATACATGGACCACCCCTATCCTGCATCACCACAGGTCATCAACATGTGCGATCAAGGCTGTCTCCATACTGAATCCTGGCCTGAAACATGATTGAAATGAATCTAGATAATCTGCTTCCTCCAGGATCCTCTCCAGCTGCAGCACTACCACCTTCTCCACAACCATCCCTGAAAAGGGAAGGACTGAGACAGAAAAATAGTTGGGTCCAAGGACAGTCTCTTGAGAAGGAAGCATCCTTCAAGGCAGAAGGCAGCACCCCTTCTCTCAGAGGCTGACACCACTGCATGGACACAACTATCGGTCACACCCCTGGCTACCTTAAGAATCCAGGACGGCCCTGGGTCCAACAAATAGGTGGCCAGCTAACAGTTCAGGGAACCCTGTCCACTTCCTCAAGAGTCACCACTTCAGACTCATCCCAGATCACACCATCAGGCCTCGCACCAGCACCTTGGCCAGAGCTGCCCAGACAGAGTCCAACTCAGCACAGATCTGAGCAACTTTATCCTTATGCTGCTTGCTATTGCTTAAAAAACTCACCTAGTAAAAGTTTGCAACTACCTCTTTGTGTATTTGTGTGTGCTTGGCCTGAGACAGGACAGACGTGGAGGATCAATCTGAGAGTGCCTGGATCCTTCACAGTTCACCATCAGCAATCATGACAAATCTTCATAATGTTATTTTGCCTTCCCATTATATTTTCCAATAGTTATGGAAGTGGAGTGACTACAGATTTACATATTCACTGGAACCTTGATATTATCTTTGATTTCCAAATCAAATTCTATGATATTATTTGAATGGACTAAGGATTAAGACTGTTAGAAGTAAAAGGAAGGAATATAAAGTTGGTTTATTTGATCACAGTTAAAATAAGATATATTGGTATTTCTGGTAAACCTTAATGGACTTTCTGCTGACACCAGGACTGAAAAGATGATGCTTTATAGATTTGTCTATATAGTAGATAAGAGATGGGATATAGGATGAAGAGATTATTGGTTGTAAACTAAGAGGGGGTGAAGAGTTACTAAAAAAATTATAGGGCGCGGTGGCTCAGCGGGTTAAACCGCTGAGCCGTTAGACTGCTGACCATAAGGTTGGCAGTTCGAAACCGCGTGGCGAGGTGAGCTCTCGTCACTAGCCCTAGCTCTCTGCCAACCCAGCGATTCGAAAGCTAATATAGCAAGTAGATGAATGGGTACCAGTCACGTGGGGCAATTTGCGGCGTCCAGCGGAGGGTCGTCCTCAATCCAAAAGAAGATCTGGAGAATCCCGGCGGAGACCTGGAGATGACGACGGAGGACGACGGATCCGAAAGAACAGCTTCCTGGACGTCAGCAGCCAGCGCGGAAGCGAGGCATGCTGGGGCATGTAGTCTGATGCCTGCAGCTGAAGAGCCAGTTCCCTGTCCTCCTCCCTATCGCGCGGTTAAATTCTAGATATGATATATGATGTATAAATTAATATATATATATATACTGATGTTGTAAGCCGCCTAGAGCCCTCCAGTAGGGAGGGGATAGGCGGGGTATAAATAAGATAAAATAATAAATAAATAAATAAATACTAAAAAAATTATACTTGTGATAAAGGTTGGAAGTCACTTCTTTATATATTTCTTTTCATTTTCTTTAGTATATTCTTTCTTCCTTTTTCTACATTTTTTTCCTTTGCACCTTTGACTCTTTCTATTATTATTTCTTTTAGTTTGTATTAGAGTTTACTATTGTAATTAAAATACTTAAGATAGATAGATATTATCTTTGATTTTCCAGCATGTAAGACTCATAGCCTTCAGCCTTCAAACTTGAATAACTCACCCACCTAAACGAGAATATCCTCCTATCTTGTCTGCCAATATGCAGTCTATGCAGATTATGCTGATGTGTTTGGGAAGAAGGATGCACAGAGTTTACCCTCACATTATTATCTCTGGAGCCCAGATTCCTACAAAGGGCCACTACCTAGTGTCAAATACAGAGTTAGCAGGTGTAGAGAAATGTATTAACAAGAATGTACATAAATATTTTCCATGTCCCTCCTTCACCCCTGCCAATGCCTCTACATTTTTTAATCAAATGATTACCAGTTCCTAAATTTCCTAAGTAATAAGAGTCACTATCCTCTTTTCCGCATTTCTGAATTCTTAGAATGGTTGCAAGAACTTTCATGAAAAAGAATATGCTACAATATTAGGCTGACCATACGTCCCATTTTGAATGGGACAGTCCGTTTTTCCCCCTTTTCTCAACCTTCCTGTCGTTTTAACATAAATGCCGGTTTTGTCCCGTTTTTCAGGAACAGGTGGAGGCGGAGCAGCCGACTGGAGGGAACTCAGAGGAGGAATTCCCCCCACCCACCAGCGCGCAGCAAAGAAGGTGGGACAGGCGGGCCCAGCACCGCGACAGGCGGAGGCGATTCCCCTTCCAGGTTCCCTCCAATCAGCTGCTCCGCCCCCGCCCATCGCGCTGCCCGGCCTGCCCCTCCCGCACGCTGATAGGCAGAGGTGAACCCCCTCCCCCCCCCAACCAGCCGCTCCACCCCCGCCCATTCCTCTTGTTCCGTTTTTGTCTCAAGGAAATATGGTCAGTCTATACAATATGCTATGACAAGAATATGCTATGATCAGTGGAGAAAAGACTCTTACAACCTGCAAGATTTAACTATTAACAAAACAAAATAAAATCATGGTCAGAAGTTCCTATATGATTTCAATATCTCCAAATAAGCAGTTTAGTCCAGAAGGAATTACAAGGTGGTATGCTGACTTAACTGAATGTGAAATTCTTGTAACTCAAAATAAAAAAACATTTGCTATGGCTTCTATATACAGTAAGTTGCTGCTGAAATATGATTCAAAGACCAAACAAGTTAAAGACTGCATGATCAAATGGGTGCAGAACTTAAATAGGACAATTGATAGGCAACAATGGGTGTATCAATGGAAGACAAACTATTCACTATGAATAATATACCAAGAGAAAATTGGTACAAGATGTTCCCTCACTGGTACACTGCTCCAGGGATGATTGTTAATAGGGAGAATACATATTTAGAAAATTGGTGGATATGTAAAATCAAGTTGGAATGTTTTACCATATCTGGTGGCAGTGTCATAAAGCTCAATTATTCTATTAGATGATCCACTGCAGGATGAAAAGTCCTAAATGCTGACTCCCTTTTCTACCAGTTATTTTCTGTTAAATGTTACAAATCCTTATACCAGTGCTTTCCAAACTGCTGTTGGTGACACACCAACGGCGGTGGCGGAGCGGGGGTGGGGGCTTGCACGGGGGCGCGCGGGGGGGCAGGGGCATGCACGGCGGCGGCACGGGGGTGGGGGGGCGCGGGGGGGCGGTGGTGTGTATGGTGGCAGCGGCAGCGGCGGCCTCACTAAAACACGGAAGTGCTGATGGCATGCCGCTGCCGCCACTGCCGTGCACACCGCCACCGCCGTACACACCACCCCCGCTGCTGCCGCTTCGTGACACACTAAGTTGTGTGTTGCGACACACTAAAGTGTCACGACACACAGTTTGGAAAGCTATGCCTTATACTGTATATCTACAAAATGCAATGTTAACTGCTGCCAGGATACTTTATACTTTCAACTGGAAACCACATTAATTCTTGTCAATATCTGAGATAACCTCATATATGAAAAACAGTCTGATGTTAGTTTCAGTTTAATCTGGAAATGGTTATGGAGTACAATTCTGTGCATGGCTTGCTGCCATACCAAGGTTTGGGTTCTCTTAAAATAAGGGGTTTAAACTCTTATGATTATTTTTATTATATATATATATATCTTTTAACTAATCTAAAAATTGATTTTAAGAATAGTTAAAATATCATTTTGAAAGTGCTAAAGTGTTAAGCTGTCATTATTTTTATATTTGTTCTAACTCAAGTTGATATACTGTATAAGGATAAAAGTAAGAATTTTATCCAATGAAATCTTTTGTACTTTTTAAAAATTTATCTTCTATTACTCTGCAAGCTTTTCCATATACTTTTTGTATTTTGTAATTTTTATGAATCTTTCTTTTTTCTCTGTCTTTTTTTCCTTTTAAAATAAAGGAAGGAAGAAGAAGAGAAGGAACATTTTTACCAGATTGGATCTCAGAGGAGCTTACAGTCTGATTTACATGAAAGGGGGACACAAATATTTAATTACCCTAAGATAGGCTTTAGCCTACCTGACACTGCTTCAGCAGTGGTCTGGCAACCAGATGGTGGCTTCATTGTGAAGACATGTCCTCAGCAAACAATTAGTGAGGTGTCTTTGCATTGTGGCAACCAGAAAAAGTAAGTGAGCCCATTGAAAAGTTAAATCAAGTGTTTCCAGGTTGAGTTTTGCACCTGGTGAGTTCATGGACACATTCATGTAGTTTGCTTGGCAACAGTACCAAAGTGGTTATTTCCTTTTTCCAGGATCTTTTTCAATTTCCTAATTTGGCCTATAGCTTTGGTATTCTCAGGTAGTCTCCATTCAACCAGATGTGACACTGCTTAATTTGCTTGCCTGAAGAAGGTCAGTCAGGTGCTGCCACCTGCTGAAGTTATAAAGATATTATCCAACTGGATTTAGGATTTTGTTTCTTCTAATGGATCATCATGGTTGCATGTAACAGTACGTAATTTTTTAAGTACTGTAAATTAGTAAAAATCCTCAAGATTGTTACTGATGCCATGAAACAGAGTAATCCTGGCTTTTACTGCCTTCTGAGTGTTTTTCCCCCTTAAATCAGTCTTGACTCCTAGTAACCACATGGATAAGTCCATGCAGTTTTCTAGGCAACATTTTCAGAAATTGTTTGCCACTGCTTAGAGAAGTTGACTGGCCCAAAATCATCCAGCTGGCTTCCATGTCTGAGACATAACTAGACTTCAGGTTTCCCTAGACCAAGGGTCAGAAATGGCGGCTCGCGAGCCAGATGCGGCTCTTTGGCCCCTTGAGTGTGGCTCTTCTGCAGCTGAACTCACCCCCGCCCCTTCCACACGATTGGATCCCGCCCCCAAACTCTTACACTCTTACGCGCTCTCGCTCTCCAAGGCCGGGGCCACCCGCCTGCCGCCCACACCTCACGCATGGGGTTCTGCTGAGTTGCATTCTCCCCCACGTAGAAGCGGTGCCCGGGCTGCCTCTCGGGATGGGGCGCCCAGCCCGGCTGCGCTCTCTTGGCATCTCGGGCGACTGTAGCGACCGGAGGCGGCCAAGGGGAGAGCAGGCGGCTCTTCGCCCTCGGCGCGCCGCGGGGCCAGACGAGCCTCCGACTGCTACTTCCTGCGCCCGTGGCCTCTTCGCTGCCGCTGCCGCCCGCCTCGCCTCTGCCGCTCTCCGCTTCTCCGCAAAGCTCCCGGTTGATCTTAATGTTTCCTTTTCCTCCCCTTCAATATGTTCCAGCAAGCGAGGGGGAAGCGGAGAGCGGCAGAGGGGAGGCGGGCGGTGGCGGCAGCGAAGAGGCCACGGGCGCAGGAAGCAGCAGCCGGAGGCTCGTCTGGCCCCGCGGCGCGCCGAGGGCGAAGAGCCACCTGCTCTCCCCTTGGCCGCCTCCGGTCGTAGCCGCTTCCCAAACGAGCGGCGCCACGATCCCCGACCCGGCCACGCGCGCCTGCCCGGGAACGCCGCGGCGCCCAGCGGAGCCCTCTGCACATGCTCCGCGACGCTCCCTCCTTCCCGCCGCCTCTCCTGAGCTGAGCTCCGCAGCCGAGCCTGGACGTGCGTGCGGGAGGGAAGCCGCCATCGCGGGCTTCCTCGCCGAGTTTGTCCGCCGCCTGCAGGGAGGGAGGCGGGGGGGACAGGGCTGGGCGCTGGGGTGGGGGCAGGGGCCGCGGACGGCAGGCCAAAGGGAGATGCCAGGGCGACTGTACCGACCGGAGGCGGCCAAGGGGACAGCCCGCGAAGGCCTTTCCCCTTCTCACCAAAGAGCCTGCGCCTGCTTGGTCGCAGCAGCGGCAGAGGATGCGCGGCCCGGGGATCCTGCCGCAGATGGGAAACCCAGCCTGCTCTCCCCACCCGCTTCCCATGCTCTCTGCTCCCCAGAATATCGTGGGGCAAAGGGAAACCTGCCCGGAGGGGTCATCAGGAGCACAGGATCCGGCCCCAGCCCAGCCCGGCCCGCAGCTTCGGCGCCCTCCCCTCGCCATCGCGAAAGTCCCAGGCGACGGCAGGGACATGTTCGACCTGCTCGTGCAGCACCCGGGCGGCCTGGGTGAGCCGCGGGCCCGGCCGGGGGGGGGGGCTGGATGGGGCAGCCGCCCCTGGAGACTCTGCGGCCCCCGGCTGCCAGAGAGGAGGAGAGGCAGTGGAAGAGCTGCAGCCGGAGGGGGGGGCGGCCCGTGAGGGCTCCAGGGGGGCGGCAAGGCATCTCCTGCTCGGGTTGCTCGGGTGCCTTTCGCTCTCCCGCGCCCGTCCTGCCGGCCGGAGGGTGGCAGCTGTTTCTCCGCCACTCCCGGTGGGGCGGCCGGGCCGGGTTCGCGGAGCCGCTGGCTGTGCGGAGCCGCTGGCTGCACCCCCTCCCTCCGTGAGGCCCCCGCCCCCTTCCACGCGATTGGCTCCCGCCCGCAAACCCCGCCCCCTTCCACGCGATTGGCCCCCACCCGCAAACCCCGCCCCCTGGCTCTCGAGCATTTCAAAATGTGCACGAGCATGTCAAAATGGCTCCCGGCATAAAAAGTTTGCCGACCCCTGCCCTAGACCTAGTCCAGTGTCTTAACCACTAGACTAAACTGCTCTCAGTTCTGAGTTTACATACCTCTTATCTTTGAGTGCAATAGATTCCCCACCAATGTCCAAACTGGTAGAATTAATCCCAGAATGAAAACTATACCTTTAATTTCTAATGAATTATCTAAGAGCTGTGGCTGAATTTACAGGATATGCCTTTGTATACTTTGAAAATTTAGCTCTCAACTTAAAATCATGATACATGAAGGAGCTAACACTTTGATTAAGTGGATATTTTATTTATTTATTTATTATTTCAAATTTCGTCACCACCCATCTCCCTCAAAAGAGGGACTCTGGGCAGTTTACACTAAAACTAAATACAGATTAAAATCCAATAAAAACAGTACTTCTTAAATATAAAAATAAAATCCAGGATGGTGATATTAAAAGTTCTTAATTTAAATTCATAAATACATGGGGACCTCTTTAGGGCACTAGCCACCCCAGGGTTGATTACCCCCCTCCTGCTCCAAGCAAGATGGCAGAGCCAGGTCTTTACACCTTTCCGGAAGGCCAGGAGAGAGGGGGCCTGCCTCACCTCTGGGGGAAGAGTGTTCTGTAGGGTGGGGGCCATGGCAGAGAAGGCTCTCTTCCTGGGCCCCGCCAATCGACAATTTCTCATGGACGGGGTCTGTAACATGCCTTCTCTGCCTGACTGGGTGGGACAGGTCGATGTAATGGGGGTAAGATGGTCCCTAAAGTAACCTGGACCCATGCCATGAAGGGCTTTCAAGGTGATAACCAACACCTTGAATTGGACCCGGAAGCAAACTGGCACCCAATGCAGCTCCCACAGCAAAGGTGTTACATGTGCCATCCTTGGGGCACCCACGACAGCTCGCACAGCCGCATTCTAAACCAGCTATAGCTTCTGGATACTGTATTGTCGAAGGCTTTCACGGCCGGAGTTCAATGGCTGTTGTGGGTCTTCCGGGCTGTGTGGCCGTGTTCTGGAAGTTGTGGTTCCTAACGTTTCGCCAGCATCTGTGGCCAGCATCTTCAGAGGGCAGGAGCACAGATAGAAGCAAAATCCAGAGAGTTTGCTTCTATCTGTGCTCCTGCCCTCTGAAGATGCTGGCCACAGATGCTGGCGAAACGTTAGGAACCACAACTTCCAGAACACGGCCACACAGCCCGGAAGACCCACAACAGCTTCTGGATACTCTTTGAGGGTAGCCCCATGTACAGAGCTTTGCAATCGTCTATACTGTAGATGACTTGGGCATGAGTGATTGACCAGAGGGCTTCCTCATCCAGGAAGGGGCATAACTGGCACACAACACGAAGTTGAGCAAAGGCCCTCCTGGCCACAACTGCCACCTGCTCTTTGAGCAAGTCGTGAGTCCAGGAGGACCCCCAGATTCTGCACCGGGTCTGTCTGGTGCAGTGCAACCCCATCCAGAACCAAAGATGGTAAGTTCCTGGATACAGAGGAGCCCCCAACCCACAGCCACTCTGTCTTACGAGGGTTCAGCTGAAACCTGTTGTTCCCCATCCAGACCCCTACAGCCTCCAGGCACCGAGAGAGGGTGGTCACAGCATCACTTAAGTCACCCAGGATGGAGATGTATAATTGGGTAACATCTGCATATTGATGATACCTCATCCCATGGCGACAGATGATCTCACCCAGTGGTTTCATGTAGATGTTAAAAAGGAGTGGGGAGAGTACTGAACCCTGCGGCACCCCACAAAGGAGGGGCTGTGGGCCGGATCTCTCGCTACCTATCAACACCAATTGGGACTGGCCCCAGAGGAAGGATGTGAACCAGCACAAAACTTTGCCACCCACCCCCAACTCCCTAACCCAACCCTAAAGGATACAATGGTCAATGGTATCGAAAGCCACTGAGAGCTCAAGAAGAGCAAGGATGGATGCTATCCTGAAACCTGAACTGAAAAGGGTCCAGATAATCCATTTCATCCAGGATCCTCTGGAGTTGCAGCGCCACTACTTTCTCAACCACTTCCCTAAAACAGGAAGGTGGGAGACTGGATGAAAATTGTCCAGCACAGTGCGGTCCAGCAACGGTTTCTTGAGGAGGGGGTGCACCAGTGCCTCTTTAAAGGCAGCCGGAAACACTCTCTCCCTCAAGGATGAATTCACCATCGCCTGGACCCACCCACATATCACCTCCCGGGCTGCCCTCACCAGCCAGGAGGGGCATGGATCTACTTGACAAGTCCGGAGGACCCTGTCCATTTCCTTGGGCCCAACAGGATCAAACTGTTCCCATATAACCAGGTAAGTACGTTCCCCAGGCATCTCCACAGGCCATGCCACATGGTTGGAATCCAACTTGGAACGGATCCAAGCGATTTTATACTCCAGATGCCCGGAAAACTCCTCTGCGTGGCCCTGCAGGTGGGTCACTGGGCCCACCTTTCCCAAAAAGGGTTGAGTGATCTTAAACAGGGCCACTGGGCGGCATTCTGTGGATGCAATAAGAGCGGAGAAATATTGACGTTTCGCCGCTCTTACCACAAGGTAGGTCTTAATAGAGGCTCTAGCTTGTGTTTGGTCAGGTTTGGTCCTTGTCTTCCTCCAGTGGCGCTCTAGATGTCTCTTAATCCTCTTCAGAACCCTCAGCTCCTTTGTAAACCACAGTGAGTGTTGGGTTCGATGGGACAAGAGAGGTCTCATGGGTGTGATCCTGTCCAAGGCCCCAGCTGCTTCCCTATTCCAGGTTTTGGGATGAATGATACTGATAAATGTTCAAGACTGTTGAACTCCTGCCCTGGTTTACATACTGTGCTAAATCATGGTTTGTCTAACCATAGGCCACAATTGATTGTTGTTGTTCAGTCGTTTAGTTGTGTCTGACTCTTCGTGACCTCATGGACCATAGCACACCAGGCCTTCCTGTCCTCCACTGTCTCCCGGAGTTTACTCAAATTCATGTTCGTTACATCGGTGATGCTATCTATCTTATCCTCTGCCGTCCCCGTCCCCTTCTCCTTTTGCCTTCAGTCTTTCCCAGCATCAGGGTCTTTTCCAGTGAGTCCTCTCTTCGCATTAGGTGGCCAAAGTATTTGAGCTTCAGCTTCAGCATCTGTCCTTCCAATGAGCAGTCAGGGCTGATTTCCTTTAGGATTGACTGATTTGACCTCCTTGCAGTCCAAGGGACTCCTAAGAGTCTTCTCACAGCCATACATCACTACTGGGAAAACCATAGCTTTAGTTATACGGACCTTTGTCGGCAAGGTGATGTCTCTGCTTTTTAATATGCTGTCTAGATTTGCCATAGCTTTCCTCCCAAGAAGCAAGTGTCTTTTAATTTCATGGCTGCAGTCACCGTCTGCAATTGATTGTAGAACACACTAAGCCTCAATGGCTTGGGTTTTCACAGCATGTTCAGTCAAAACCAAAGAAGCATATTGTTGCTTAGTGCAGGGTGTGAACCCAGCCATAAGGTTCCTGTGTAATTCTACATTATTCACACACAGCCATACTACCAATTACCTACTACTCTCCCCAACCAAAACTGGGGTAGCGAACCAAACCATAGATAGTTCCCAAACATTTTACAAAAAAGCAAGTGCCCAAAATTCCAGAGGAATATGTTTCCACCCTAATGCTTTAGAATCTAAACAAAAGACTATTTAAAGTCCTGGGTACAGACCTTGAAGCACCTGTGTTTCACTGTCACTGAATGGTCTACAAGGTTAGGGAATGCTGGTGACAAAGTAGTTATCATACTGATTTAGTGAGCTAATACAGGACAGTGTTTTATTACATGACAAAAAGGAGGCAGGATCCACATCAGCAATAACAGCTGTCAGTGTATACTGCTTAAGCAATGTAAAGCATGTAAGTTATGCTGGGAAGTGTTTATGTTGAAAAGCTGAGTTTAAAGAGACTCTCTTCAAACCCTGGGAATGAGAATGTCTCCAATAAATTAAAACAGGGTAATAAAACACTGTAATTAGCACTATAATTAGCACTGTAACATACATTCTCTGTGACCTACTCCTGATAATCTGTCTTTGGACAGGTATGCTACATCATAGGATAGTCCATTTCACAACAGGAACAATAAAATTGCAGATTGAAGCAAAGGCCTATTACACCCCAGTGATGGATATGAGTGAATGTGAGTAAGGATTTCCTGATGGAAAAGATTCTGATTGGTTATACTGTATATCACTGCTGGATATGGAGAGTAGTTGAGAATGGAGTTCTCATAAGTTCAGAATGTCCAGCATCAACATCCACCACTGTGATCCTATCCTACTGATACTACCGGCAATGCCTGGAAACTGTTTCTCATGTTTGTGAGGCTACCGTAGACTACATAACCTAAATCAGTCTTCCCCAGTCTGATTCCAGAATATAAGAAGATGGTATCAGCAATCTGAGGAACCTCCACAATTGCCAAAAGTAAAAAAAAATGGTAGTTTTAAAAAGGGGGTGTCCCAAAAACAGCCCAGTGTGGTACAAAACCAGAAATGCAAGTGAATGGAATAGTGTATTTACAAAAAGATCTCTCTCTCTCTCTTTCTCTCTCATCTCATAGATGTTATTTGTCTGTTTTCTCATGTGTAATCTGGATAGCCTCTCAATAACGGCCTTGTCCTATTCAAACTTATTTAGTTCAAATGTTTGTTTTTATAGACCCTGACATCTGTACCAGCTCTTGATCTTATTTCTGGAGAACAAAGAGCAACCCCCCCCAAATACAGATGTTATTTTGAGATAATCCAAGTGACCTATTAGTCACCTTCAAATTACAGCTTCATGGTTTATCCTAGAAGGATATTGTTGATAAGAAGCAGACTGTCACATGAAGACTAGCAAGATGTTATCCAAGTATTGTTGTTTGAAAGACATTTCAAGGTCCCATGCTTTCTGCAATGCCTGCAGATGAACTGATAATTTCTACCTAGATGCTCTGTAGATTGATGTGACAATACTGTATGAGAAAAAGCACAGAGGCGTTCTCTAAAGGAATTATACCAATTCATACCTTTTGTTCAAACATGGTGTCCTTGAAATGGCAAGCTCAGCCATTTTTTAGCCACTGTTATGAAAATAATTATATAGAAAACCTTTACTATTCAAACTGAAGTACTATTTACAGGAAAACTATAAAAGTCAAGCAATTGAAAAATACAGCATTTTATCTTAAGAAAACACATTCGGGAATTATTCACAAAATCACTCAGCAATCATGGGTACATCCTTAACATTGTATTGTCGAAGGCTTTCACGGCCGGAGTTTGATGGCTGTTGTGGGTCTTCCGGGCTGTGTGGCTGTGTTCTGGAAGTTGTGGTTCCTAACGTTTCACCAGGACAGAGCACCTGGCACAGAGAGTTCGCTTCTGTCTGTGCTCCTGCCCTCTGAAGATGCCGGCCACAGATGCTGGTGAAACGTTAGGAACCACAACTTCCAGAACACAGCCACACAGCCCGGAAGACCCACAACAGCCATCCTTAACATTCTTCAATCACTTTTTCAGTAACTTACTTTGATGAAGATGTCAGTTTAATGGGTCCTGCTGTGGCATATCATCATCACTTTCCTATGAACCTCCAACAACAAAGTAAAAATAGAAGAATAGCTTCATGGGGTTGGGCAAACTAGCAACACCAGTAGATATATCTGCATATCAATTCCACAATTATCCATTAGATATTCTCCCATATTAACTACCCAAAAAAGCATCAAGAAATGCATGGTGATGCCCGAATCTCATGATGCCATTCTGCTCAGTCGTCTTATTGCTCCCATATACTGTGCACAAGCACACAACCTCACTTGTTAGATGCCTCAATAACCCAAGTAGCTCCAGAAACAATACTTAAGGTCTTAAGGGGGAAAAAAGACTTGGAGTCCTTTGCAAAAAGCTAAAACAGAGCTAGAACATGATATGTGTGAGAAAGAAATTGAGAGAGATCATGAGAATGAGAGAGAAAGAGAACATTCTTGGAGAGGATCATCTATCATCTCATAACCATTTACATTAAAATTATAAATCTAGAATTAAAAATTAAAAGTTAGCTAACAAATAAAACTGTCAACAATTAAAAATGTGTTAAAATGTGATTTTAAGGCCTTTTGAAATATTTGAAATAAGGTCAGTTCTCTCCATTTAATAGGGAATATATCACTGAGAACAGGGCTATTATTTTCCCCCCGAGGCATTGAGTGACCTCTTAATTAATTACAGAGAGAAAAAAAATGGGAACAAAGAAAATGCCTTGATTTCCTGTAGGAATGACAGGACATAAATTTATTTATTTATTTAATTAGTTAATTTTTATCCCTTTATTATTTTTATAAATAACTCAAGGCAGCGAACATACCTAATACTCTTTCCTCCTCCTATTTTCCCCACAACAACAACCCTGTGAGGTGAGTTGGGCTGAGAGAGAGTGACTGGCCCAAGGTCACCCAGCCGGTTTTCATGCCTCAGGCGGGACTAGAACTCACAGACCCCTGGTTTCTAGCCCAGCACCTTAACCACTAGACCATGCATGCAAACAAGCTTCTTCTTATTAGAGAAGTGTAATTGTTGAAGTATAATTAAGAAAGAGAGTGGTCAGCTAACTAATATTTTTTATGGCTTTTGAGACTCACTAGGAAAGGCATGGAGAGAGCTGGCTTATTGTCAGGCAGACACAGGAGAGCGGTGGGGGGAGCTTACTCATGGGAGGGAAACGAGCACGAAGCTCGGAGGGCCTGGCCTTATTTCCCAAACGCCTCCGGAAAGCTCCGCCCTAGATTGGACTCATGTCTCTGGGATTCTTCAGGCACTATCAGTTTAGCAGGATTCTGTATGTAGAAAGCAATAAACACTAGAGACTAGATTCCAAGCCTCAGCGTGTTATTTCTGCACCTACACACGACACTTATGGAATCGCCAAGGGTCGGATACGACTGAATGGATAATTCAAAAAAAGGAAAGGCAATGGTGTCAGATCTAGGCTTGAAAAGTCAAGTGAAAGTAAATCAGTCAGATTTGGGCAGGTGAGATAGATAGGTGGGTAAATCGGGCCGAGGAACCAAAGTGAAAGCAAGGATCGTTCCGTGAAAATGCAGTATTTATGTTGGACATTGCCTGGGTTACAAAACAGCCTAAGCTAAAGCATGGTTGGCTGAGTGGGTTATGCAAATTCACCCAATGTGAACAATTGATGTTTCAGTGCATTATACAAACCCAGAAAATTGGATTAAATTGAATTAATTATAGTTAACTGGGAGATGATGTCATGCAAACTGCCAAATTTAAGGTTGAAGGCCTCTGGACAGAAGGCACTGGGAAACAGTATCTTAGGTAGATCCAGGTGAGTTCTGATGGTTGAAGCTATTCCTGCTAGAAAACAGAAGTTAGTTGTCTCGATAACTCACTGAAGCCAAGTGAAGCCTTAGTTAAGAAGCACAATCTGTAATGCGATTACTTTCATTTCCTGAGGAAATGAAGTCTCAGTAAGACTTTATCAATGTTGCAATATTAAACTTCTGCAAGATTGGGAAAATGGAATTTCTGGTGGAACCATGAATTGAAGGATGATACTATCATGTCTGGATAGGAAGTTCCTAAAAATGAAACTAACTAGCATTCCCTTAAGGAAGCATCATCATCTTCATCATTATCTTTTGCTGCAGCCTGATCAGCCCGAAGACCCACAATCATGATTGTGAACAGGGAAATAGTGAATGCTGCATAGCTGGGGGAGGGAGGGAGGGAGCAGCAGAGCTGGGGAATGGGTAAGAACAGGTGAGCAAGATATGGTTGGATAGATGTGAGAGACAAAAAATAATCTGGGGTAAAAAGTAAGTGAACTATAAGTTGGTATAAGGAAAAGCATAGTGGGTGGGCTGGTAGGAAAGAAAAAAGGTTGGAAAACCACATGTGGTCCACACAAGTTATCAGCCCTGAGCATTACTAAATATTTTAAATAATAAAAGAAGAGAAATATTACTTATGTAGTTAATAAGTAGGATATAATTAAAATGTGGAAAAGTAGGAAGGAGATTTACAAATCCTAGAAATCTATCTGCAAGTTAAAGACCAAAGGCCTCAGAAGACAAGAAAGTATGGTCAAGAAGATGGATGAAATTAGAAGATACTATCAGAAAACTTCAAAAATAGGCTTTAAGTAACAGAAAGACAGAAAAAGGAAAAGAAACAATGGCATGTGCAAGCAAGCAGGTCTCATAATCATTCTAATACAGAAATGTTCCTTTGTGGGTAGTCTTACAGATACAGTAGATCTTCATTTCTTATACCTGAAATATCTTCTTGTCACAAAGGCATTTTCATGAAGCTTTCAATTGTTGTTGCTAATCCCTTTCATCAGATATCAGTAGGCATGTAACCTAAGAGTTTCTGAAGACTGGGCTGAGATCAGGAATGGGGCTTTCCAGGTGTTGCTAAACTACAGTTCACAGTGTACTTACTACTGGCCATGTGGCTGAAGCATCTGAAATCCCAACTTTCCTACTCCCGTTTTATGCCATATGTTTTAGGATGATGATAGGTGGCCTAGAATAATCCCCACCCTCCAGGATGCTATGTACTACCTTTCTGTTTATTTCTCAGTTGATCTTTGTTTTTAATCTGGGAAAATGGATAAATGTTCAAACAAAACACTGGACTATAACCACCTACTACTTCTAATAATATACCTGGGATCTATGTGGAGCAAGAAGCATTTTTGGAAATGAAGATGATGGCAAAGGCTGGTGGTTTGCTTTACAGCATGCTGGTGTCAATTTTTATAATTTTAATGGAAAGAATCTAAATAAAAAAACATAGAAACTGATGAGCCAAAGGAAGGTGTCCCTCAGGATACTGGTCCTCACAAGTGCCACTTTTAGGCAGAGGGTGGCTTTTCTTGGTTAATATATGCTGCTGACAAGACCAGGCCAAGATATTTTGCTCTCTGTGTAAAAGACAAGTTGGCACTCCTTGCCACATAGAGAAGCCAAGTGGACTAGCAACTGAACTTTGCCTCAGCAGTGATGGGGATAGAACAGCTTTCTGCGACATACTTCAGGATGCAGAATAGATTGAACGGCATACATAACTCTCTCCTAAAATCACATGGCCGCTTGAAATTCCCCAGCATCTGCTACTAGAGGCGGTAACTTCACTTTGCCTAATGGCAGAGCCAGGCTGAGCAGTTATCAGGCATGTAAACTCTGGCCGTATATTTTTTTTTAATTAAGTGGTATAGGACAAAATATAACTTACGAACTCTTCACTTGCTCTTGTGAGCCAGTAGTCACTTGTATGGTGTAAGTATCCATTAGCCTATGTTGAGCTAATGAACAGTTGTCTCTGTCCTTGGACAGCATGTCTTCTTGGAGTCTTGAAGGCAGAGGAGAAATACTTCAAGCAAGTAAGTAAATACCATTGGAAAAAAGACCCTTAATGCATATGGGGCTTTGGATTGTCTCACATATTTACAGCATCTCAGTAATGGTTTTGTGATTGCACAACAGCTTTCCTGCTACTGAGCACTAAGGTATGTCTCTGAGACAAATAACGTGATGACGTTTATCTTCATAACTTTCCTTAACTGCATTCTTCTAGGCAGCTCCATGCTGCCTGGGATTCCTCTCGTTGTTATGATGACATAACCAGGGCTTCAAAACCACTACGTAATGCTATATGAAGCTCTTGCAGAGAAGGTGTGAAATGGCATACAAAAGGCAAAGAGTGATTCATACACTAACCAGTCTTCAGAACATTGCATATCCATGGCTCGTGCACATAACCAGCACAAATAATTTCATTGAAAATATCTGTAGCAAGAAAACCAGTGTGTGCAGCAGGATCTGGAACCAGATAGTTATGAGTCGGATTCAAATACAATTCCTTGCCAATCGAAGAGAATATTTGTAGCTCAGGGTTGAACTGTGGAGTCCTTGGTGCTCTCTGAGCCTTGTTGTTTTCTTGCAGACGTTTCATTGCCAGGCTATGCAACATCTTCAGTGCGAAAAGGGAGTGGGACTTGCTCTGTTTATATACATGGCTTGTCCTTACTAAGGAGAGAACAACACCTCCACCAACACAAGCAGGACAAGCCATGTATATAAACAGAGAGCAAGTCCCACTCCCTTTTCGCACTGAAGATGTTGCCTAGCCTGGCAATGAAACGTCTGCAAGAAAACAAAAAGGCTCAGAGAGCACCAAGGACTCCACAATTCATTGCATTTGGCTCCTACTGAAATCAGGGAGACAAGCCATGATAAATCTTGTCCTGTTGATTTCAGATGGTTAGGGTTAATCACTGCCTGTGAATAAGCCCTCTGATAAAACAGTGTAATCTCTGGATTAGTACTCAGTTGTTAGAATATGAGATTTTTATGTTTCTGGTGAAGTGATTGTGACTCTTAGCTCTTCTTGCACAGTTTATGCCTTTCTTAACTACAAACTTCCACTGTCACCAAGAGAAAATAAATAATAAAAGTTCAAGATTGCAATATAAAGGAGGAAATAAAATATTCAGAAATATCTATACAGCAGTTTTTGAAGATGCTCATGTACTCGGTAGGTATGCTGCTGGCAACCACTTGCTGCACTGCCCATGCTACAAGAAGAGTGTGCTTGAGATACACACCTGGGTAGTTGCCATCTGGGAGATGGGCTGAAGTTACAATTAGTTTCATGTAGGATCACTGTTTGAGACCTTGGAAAGTCACTGTCAGACTAAGTAGACAATAGTCCGGATAGGAAACTCTGTTCCTGTCACATTAGTGCTATGCTGAGATATGATTTTATATTTTGATCTTATTCTCCTTCACTTCTAGGAACTGAAATTGCCATTGATTCTTCTTTGATGAAGAGCGTTCTGGTGAAATTTTCAAGGACAAGGCTGAAAGATCTTTGCACTTGTAGGATGACTAAGAGGTCTGTGTAAGGTGTGTGTAAGAGGTCTTGCTTTCATAGTGCAATCAGGCCTTCAGCAATCTGAGATTCTCTGGCTTCCCATATTTGCATTATTTCCTAAATGAGACACCTACCACCGGGCTTCTTCAGATCAGCAAGTATAGGTGTCCAGGGAGATGGGAGACAAACGCCTAACAGAAATATAACAACGTTGACAACTATCATGATAATAAAGCAAGACCAACAACTCCATCAAAAGAAACTCTAAAGCAACCTGAGAATGAAGTAGAATAACAGAGGTTTCTTTTACAAGGGAAGAGCTCATTCAGGAAACGGAAGGACTGATTTCAGCAGAATAACTGAAAGAGGAAACAATAGAATATTTCTTTAGAAAGTATTTGTTCTGTTAGCCTTCTTTGTTCCTTGTTTAGTGCACAAGCAATTAGCTGATGTTTGGGAGCACTCTTAACACATATCTTATTTTAGAGTTCAAAATTATAAATCACCTTTAATAATAGGCTGACCATACTTCCTTGGGACAAAAACAGGACATTGGGATGGCAAAATGGGATGGGGTCTTATGTAATATTGCGTATTCATGAAAAAGACAGGGGTCCCCACCGCCCAGTCCACGTGATTGGCTCCCGCCTGCAAACCCCACCCTCCAGTCTGCGTGACTGGCTCCTGCCTGCAAACCCCACCCCCCATTCTGCGCGATTGGCTCCCATCTGCAAACCCCGCCCATGGTCCATGCGATTGGCTCCCACCTGCAAACCCCACACCTGGTCCGCGCAATTGGCTCCCGCCTGCAAACCCCGCCCCTGGGTCCCTTCTTTGCCACGCACTGATAGGCGGGAGGGCTTCCTCTTCCGGACTGCCTCCAATCGGCAGCTCTGGCTCGGATCCTCCTTCCGCACCATTCCTGCCGGGTTTAAAAAACGGGACAAAATTGAGATTTTTATCAAAACGACAGGACGGTTGAAAAATGCTAAAAAAACGGGACTGTCCCGTTCAAAACGAGACGTATGATCAGCCTATTTAATAAACACTTGGATTGTCTAGCTCTGGTACTTATTGAGATGTTTACTAGGAGTGTTTTAGTACAAAGGTTCTTGTGTCAGTATTGATCCTTCACCAATACGCTTCATTTAGCTGCTAGCATAGTGCAAAAGACACCTGAGGCTGTATCATGATGATTATGCCATTGACTAGGCATGCTGCTGTGGTATTTAAGAAACTACAAATCTTGTCAATCAAATGAAGATCTAAAGGTTTACTGGCTGTCTCTTCAGATCTCCATTGTGTCAGCACAGAAACATTCCTTAGACACTTTTAGCATTAGTGCCTCACCACAATCATTCACTGTGTCACCATTTACTAGCCACTAATCTCAGTATAGTATTTAATCTACTAAGTATATTTAGTAAATATACCTAAGCCTTCTCATTGTTTTGGACAAGGAGTGAAAAGAGTCACCCATGAGCTGTAATCACCCTACTACCTTGGAGCTTATAGGATACCTATAAACAAATGGAAGTGTTCCTGATTCTGTCCTAAAGCAAGGAATAGTGGTGGGAATTTCTGACTTTCCATATACAGGTAGTCCTCGTTTAGCAACTGGCTTGGATAGTGACCGTTTGCAAATACAACAGTAGTAAATGGTAATAAAAAAATCATTTTCTGACTAATGCACGCGCTTATGCCCAAATTTCTGTACCTGACAGCAGTGCACCCAAGAGAGAGAGCCTTGCTGGCATCGCTGCACATGAGAACTTTAAGTGAGACGGCAGCAACCAGCAATCTTTGCAGCATCCATTTCTCTCTCTCTCTCTGTCATGTGGTTTGCTTAGTGACCATGTTGCTTAGCAACCATTTTGCCAGAACCAATTGCGGTTGCTAAACGAGAACTACCTGTATTGATGAATTACAACTCCCATCATACCCAGCTATAATGCCCCGTGGTGAGTGATGAAGGGACTCATCATTCATCAATACTTGGAAAGCCATGATTTCCTGGTCTTGAAAGACACCATCCGCTTTCTAAGTCTCCCAAATTAATAATCAAAGCTTTGGAAAACTGAAAAAAAATAGGTGCAAGGCTAGCTGTATTTGATATACTAGGAAGGCAATCTACAATCAGCATGATTTGTACTCTCATCTGTAACTTGGTGTTGTATACAGTAACTGCATGTCTGTCCATCTTTCTTACAGGGCAATGGCAGCAACATTTTGTCATGCTTTGCTCTGCTGCATGTGTGAAGGTTAGTGAAGGATAGCTGCTCATCTCTGCAGTGGAAAAAGCCTTGTCAGCTTTTTCTCCTCTAGTGTGCAGCCAGCATCTTCATGCCCTATCACCACCTTTTACAAATTCCTGATGCCCGGAGCTGCTACATTTGAGAATCAAGACAATGTCATCATTATAATGTTTATTGTACATTTTCACATATTATTATAGATTTTAGATAAATAAGCAGCGGGCTCAAGTGCAAAGAGATGCAATGATAATATATATATTGTGTTATCAGCTGTTCTTAATACCAAAGTGGTTTTTCTGGAAACTCACAGAAATTTAAGACAAGAGATAGTGATGCTGGAGGGTCTCCTGTTCAGGCAGAACTTAATTTATGGTTGTCACATTCAATATGAACCTTTTCTACCCATATATCTTCTACATTTTTTTCAGTCTTTCTTACCTACCAAACCTGTGTGTCTGCTCCAATGGAAATGACTGTATTTAGGCCAAAAAAGTTTTCTCAAATGAGTCCTATTAGGAAATAAAATATTCATGTTGAATCAATGTGTAAAAGGGAACCTCCTGAGGCTGCATAGCCAAGAATGCTCTTCCTTCCAACACCTCATTGTGGATATTTGCAGGAAGGAACCATTGGCCAACAGCATCAACATAATCTGGAGCTGCAGCTGCAGGAAGTTCTGGATGCTGGAGACACTTTTGTATATAGAACAAAATACACAAGTCTTCCTTACTGCAGGTGCTTGAAATAAACACATGGCTATCATGGATGGGAGAAAGTGGGTGCTTTCTCCTTAGGATCAGGGCTAATAGTTGTGGCCCTCATCTCATTCATACAGCAATGCAACAAATGATTGTTGCTTCTGAATAAGGTGAACATTCTGTCTATCTATCTGCCTTTCTATCTTTAATATTAATGTACCTGATACAGTATGTGACTTGGATTCTATAAAATAAGTAACAAAAAGGGCAAAAATTGAAATAGCTTACTATTGAATGAAAACATTGTCTTTTATATTTTCTCTAGCATAAAAGGACAAGTTATTGGTGCCATTCACAGATAAACTGTTAGCCATTTAAAGCCTATATCTTCTTTATTTATCTGGTGAATCCTATAGGTAAATTGTGGTGACAGGTTTGCTCTGCTGCACGGATTAATTTGTAAGCACATACTATGGCATCATATCAGTGAAATGTTCCAAAAATCTTATTTCTATCATGAAGCCCTACTTTATAGCTCTAGAATAATAGAACAATAGAATATGCCACCCAAGACTTGCAGGAGTCTGCTAGAAATATAAAGCTGTTGAACATAAGAATGCTTGCAGAATTGAGATACCAACTCAAATAAGTAAATCAAGCCACCTGTTGCAGGAGAAAACAAGCAACAAACCTATTTTATTTTTATTTTTATTTTGTGGGAGGGCTCATCAATTAGACTTTGAGGAATGTATTCTACAAGTCTTTACAATCTTTATTAAAACTAAGAGGGCAAATACTTTTAGCTTTTTAAATAATATTATATCTGTTCTAGGGAAAAAAGTTCAGTTAAAATCTCATATATCCTTATGTAAAATATTTATTTGTAAATGAAATTACTACCTTAAACAGTTCCATCTGGGAATGTGTTTGTCTGAGAGAAAGCCAGTTTGGTCTAGTGGTTAAGGTGCTGGGCTAAAAACCAGGAGTCTGTGAGTTCTAGTCCCGCCTTAGGCAAGAAAGCCGGCTGGGTGACCTTGGGCCAGGCACTTTTTCTCAACCCAACTCACCTCACAGGGTTGTTGTTGTGGGGAAAATAGGAGGAGGAAGGAGTATTAGGTATAGACTGACCATATTTTCATGACACAAAAACGGGACAAGAGGAACGGGTGGGGTGGAGCGGCTGGTTGGGGGGGTTGCCTCCGCCTGTCGGCGCACGGGGCGGGCGGGCTGGGCAGCGCAGCGGGCGGGGGCAGAGCGGCTGGTTGGGGGGGCGGGGGGTTTACCTCCGCCTATCAGTGTGCGGGAGGGGCGGGCCAGGCAGTGCGATGGGCAGGGGCGGAGCAGCTGATTGGCGGGAAACTGGAAGGGGAATCACCTCCGCCTGTCGCGGTGCTGGGCCCGCCTCTCCCACCTCCTTTGCTGCGCGCTGGTGGGTGGGGGCAACTCCTCCTCCGGGTTCCCTCCGGTCAGCTGCTCTGCCTCCGCCTGTTCCTGAAAAACGGGACAAAACTGGCATTTATGTTAAAACGACGGGATGGTTGAGAAAACGGGAAAAAACCAGACTGTCCTGTTCAAAACGGGACGTATGGTCAGCCTAATTAGGTAAGTTTGCCGCCTTGAGCTATTTATAAAAATAATAAAGGCGGGATAAAAATTAAATAAATAAATAAAAGTATATATGGTTTAATAATTTATTTCTTTGAATACAGAAACTGAAGTTTGATGTCTGCTATTCACAGCAATATCCACTCTTGTGTTTAAGGTGATGTCCAGTTGTGAGTAATGAGCTAGATTATCTACAGACTTCAAGACTTGTCTCTGATTTGTGACATCCCCAAGGAATGTTAGTTTTCCCGATTTGAATAGAGTGAATTTAATGGCACACTGAATAAAGCTTACTGCAGCCGGCCATTCATTGTATTGAACATTGGTATCCCACACACAAAGGTTAGTTTTTAGTCATCCCTGCACTCGTTAACATTTAATGCTGATCATCATTGCTTAATTGACATAATTTCTCTCTATGCATTTTTTCCAACCTTAAGCTCAGATTCTCTAAAAGTCAAACGCTTGTGAAGTTGCCCAGGTTACTGTATTTTGCCCTAAACCTTTCTTCTCTATTCTTTCAATGCCCCATTAACAAAAGCACATGATGGGTGGTACATCAAGGTCAGGGGTGTGTTCGAAAGTGACATCAACAAAAGGAGACAATAAAAGGGCTCCTTAGCTACTTAGAAGTTCTATTTTAAAGTTACATTTAAGGAGTCTTCTAGACCATTTAAGCAGACTTCAAATCAACTTCTGCCTGCTGAGACTTATCTAAAGTAAGAGCCAACTTAAAAAGCTATTTGGTAAGAACACTCTATATTTTATTTTGAAAGTTATTTTATGTATGTATGTATGTATGTATGTATGTATGTATGTATGTATGTTATGCAGCCAATATATAGTTAGATAGATAATATGTGACAGTGTTTGAATTATTAATCTAAAGAGCTGCTTTTAAAGTGCATATAGCAAGCTACACTTCATCAGGGGAAGATCTGTTGGCTGGCTGATTGGAACAAATTAGATAAGAGAAATGAAATATCCTAATTATACAGTATTTATGTTTAGGTTATAATAGTAAAAATAATGCATTATACAGATATTGTAAATGGCTTACTGTTTTATTTAGCACTGCTATAGCACCTTTATAAAAAGTTTATCTGAGGTTATTATGCATTTTACTTATAATTAATCAAAATTACCACTAGAATTTAAAACTGGATTCAGAATTGGGCTTAAATTACATTTTACTTCTTGAATCCTTATCAGCTTTTCTGTTCTCCTCTGAGACACTCAAAAAGCTTTGTCAATAAAGTTTCTAGTGATAATAATGGGTTTATGATGGTATAAGTGCTTTCAAAAACAGATTTTTGTTGCCTACACATTTTCCTGAGGAAAAAAAGAAAATATAATGCCTCCTACAGCTAAGATAGGACATCTGTGAAGGAGAAGCAAATTATGAAAAGAAAAAAAGGCGGTGTAATTTCATGTACACCACAATTAATTTCTAAATGATGGGAGGTTTATGTTATGGACAAAATTGGTTTGACTCTGATCCAGTCAAATTAAGTACTCCCAGTCATTGGTTCAGTGACAGTGTTTAGGCAGGACAGGCAAGTTCCAGCCAATGGACCAAATCTGACTGTCTTACCCAGTTTATGCAGCCCTCCTACCATCAACAACCACTTAATGGTTTATTCATTTATTTAATTTTTATCCTGCCTTTATTATAATTAATTATAATATGAGTCGTGGTACACAAGATGGGCAGCAAAGAAATTTGACAAATAAATAAATAATTTTTTATAAATAACTCAAGGTGGCAAAGTTTTGTCTAGTGGTTAAAGTGCTGGGCTAGAAACCAGGAGACTGAGAGTTCTAGTCCCACCTGAGGCATGAAAGCCGGCTGGGTGACCTTGGGCCAGTCACTCTCTCTCAGCCCAACTCACCTCACAGGGTGGTTGTTGTGGAGAAAATAGGAGGAGGAAGGAGTATTAGATATGTTCGCCGCCTTGAGTTATTTATAAAAATAATAAAGGCAGGATAGAAAATAACTAACTAACTAACTAACTAACTAACTAACTAACTAACTAACCTAATACTCCTTCCTCCTCCTATTTTCCCCACAACAACCCTGTGAGGTGAGTTAGGCTGAGAGAGGGACTGGCCCAAGGAACTAGAACTTTATAGTAAAGAGGTTAAATATGTCAAATTGTTCATTAATTGGATTGCGCACTTGAAGTTTTTAAGATTAAAATTAGTAGGTCAAAGTGGCAGATGGCAAATGCTTCTATATATCCAAGAAGATGCATACAGTATTCAGCATATGATTTTAAACTTCCTCTTTTAGATGTTTCCCCTTACTCCCATTTTCAGTCATATTGGATTAAAACGTCCCAGAGCCATCTCTTAAACCATATTAATCATGTACCTGGAAATACATCAAGAGGCAGATAAACAGTTCTGTCCAGTTCAGACGAGGTGAATTAACATAGCTGTTAAAGAAATAAATTGTTCTTCAGTAAATGCATCACTTACATAAGGAATTCAGTAGAACAAAATGTGGTGTTATCTTCTAACTTTCAATAAGACTGGACACTTCTACCCATAACTATCCATGATAACAACATACAGGTGTTGCAGATAAATAATGGGGAACCTTATTAACGTCACATTTTGTACGTTTCCTGAAGACAACTGGATGGCTGATGTTGGAAAGAGAATGGGGGAGGAGATGTATCTATGGTTTGTTTATTAAAAGCATTCCTCCATTACGACTCACTGTATAAATGATTTCATCAGAATCAGTGGGTTGTCCATCTCTTAACTAATGATTAGACATGGAATGATTTCCCTTTTGTATGTGGATCACTACATGATACTGATCTGTGCCAAGGTAGAGGAGTCCATCAGAGCAAACTGGGATATACATAGGAGGTATTTGGGGAAGAGAAAGTTCCATGACCTGAGTGAAAAACTTCTTGAATGACATTTGTTATCTCTCAAATATGAATATAAAAATAGGCCTGGTGGATCAGACAAAGGCCTATTCTAGTCCAGCATTTTGCTCCTCACAGTGATCAACCAGATGCCTCTAGGGTGCATGATCTTAGGAGATGGAGATGTACCCTTCTCCTACCTTTGTTCCCCTGCAACTGTATTTGAAGGCATATTCCCTCCCGCCCGCCATATTTGGAGGTAACATTGCATCATCAAGATTTATCAAGAGCTATTAGACCCATCATCCATGAATTTATCCAACCCCCTTTTAGAGCCATCCAAGTCGTCATCGGGCCTTGTGAGTTAATTATGCACTGTGTGAAGTACTTTCTTTTGTCAATTTTAAATCTCTTTCTGATTAGGGATGACCTCTGATCCTAATGATTTCAGAGAGAGAGAGAAACATTTTTTCCTTGTTTTATTTCTCCGTGCCATGCATAATTTTGCAACTTTGTTCATCTTCCCCCTCAATCTCCTTTTTACTAGGCGAGACATTCTAGGCTTTTCTCATAAGGAAGGTATTCAATCCCTTTGATAGTTTTGGTTGCCCATTTCTTCTCTTTTTCCAGTTCTATTATATCCTTTCCCAAATTTAGTGAGTGGAACTGTACACAGTATTGCAGAGTTGTTATTATTAATAGATTTATATCCGATCTTTATTTTGTACAATTCAAGGCAATGGCCTGCCTCCCATTTTCCCCATAACAACAACCCCATGAGATGGCATGGGCTGAGAGAGCGACTGGCCCAAAGTCACCCAGCTGGCTTTCATGCCTAAAGGAGGACTAGGGTTCACAGTCTCCCAGGTTCTAATCTAGCATCTTAACCATATGCCAGACTGGCTCTCAGATATGGGATTAATGAGTTAATGGAATAGAGATAATTTTCTAGATTGTGGTCCTTGTCATACTTGCTGCACTTCCAAATCCATTTGGGTGGGGTGGTATGGGGTGTGGAAATTACTAAACCAGTTAGAAGCACTTCATATCTACTTAATGTGGAAATTACAGGAGGTAAACAGGAAAGGACAGTTCTTTGATATGGAACAGGAATATGATGGAGAACCATTTGTACTGGCTGGATCAATCTAAATTATTGGTATCAATACAAGTACTGTATATTGTTATCTTTTTAAAAAGGCAGAGGCACTAAGGCAGGGAAATCTAAAAGCATAGCAAATGTAAGGCCAACATTTGTGACCAATTTGACTCCCAATTCTATCCTTTCTTCAGATTGCATGAAGAAACATGATTCCCCTTTTATAAATAATTTTTCCACCATTTCTGTGATTATTTTGATAATTATACTATTCAGAATAATTTCATCCATGAAAATATACCTTTTCTTTCAGTTAATATGACTTCAACCAGGGAAATGACTAAATCTGCATTCATTTTATATACAATCTGTTTCTTCATAAATTCTGATGGAAAAGCTGTGATGTAAGTACAGTATATTACTAAGCCATATCTTTTCTGGGAGACTGACAGGTGAACAACAAAGAGTTGAATCTCTGGTGTTTAGTTACAGTAGTTAGTTTAGTTAGTGCTACTTTTCACCTTTAGAGTCCTTTAAGGTGTAGTACCGGACAGTCTTGCAAGAATCGAATCTGCTTGTCCAGTCCTAACACAGTGTCTTCGCTAAAATAGTTTCCTTAGGAAAAGTGGAAGGGTGGGGTGGGCAGCAGGCCATCTCCATCATAGCCCCCAAGCTCTTAAGTATGCTCCCCTAGAGGTACCCTGGCCCCCCCTCTTTATATTCCATAAGGCACTTAAAACTTCACTCTTTCAACATGTGTTCAGCTCAAAGTATTTATGGGTGTTCCTCTTGGGCATGTAAATATATTGTTCTTTTTATTTGCTATTGTTTCTATTTTGCTTTGTGTTCACTGGCCAAGGTCTTGACTGGGGCACCATATAAATATTGTAAATAAATAGCATTCTGAATCTCACAGTGACCCATCAGATACATTCTGAAAGTTCATGTTGAAATGAAATAGCTGTCCTGTTATTTCTCCCTAGCAGCTAGTATTATTTAATTTCTATAGCCATCCATCTCAACAAGTGACTCTTGTCTTTAAAGAATGCTGCTTGCAGAATTACCATTTTTAATCTGTTGAATAACTTTAAATGATTTCTCAGAAATCTTTTCCATTCTTTTAAGATCTGAATAGATCACCTCCCACCAAACCTATGTTTTCTAAACTAACCCCCTCCCTGCTAATTACACATACAGTGTCACAATTAGTGTAACTATGCGGAAATAAATGTGTTTGCTACTCTATGAGGTTATCTTTTGTCTTGTCCCCTCTTTCTTCATTACAGGAAGAGGTCTGTAAGTGAAGTGCAGATTATGCATGACTTGGGGGAACATCTACATTCTGCAGACAGGCAAAACTGGCTCCTTGAGAAACTGCAAACTGTGCATCATGAACCTGAGGCTATTGAAGAAACTAAGCCCCGTGAAGTGAGGAGTTGGAGACTGCGCCCTGATCATGTGAAGCCAAAGATGCAGAAGAAACCAAAGGATTGGAACAAAGGTTATAAAGATATCACCTTCAAAACCAAACCACAGTGAAAGTATCATAGCTTCTCTTTCCAATTCAGTAGTAGTGAGCAATTATGGCATTTTATTATTTATTATTTATAAAACAACGATGTCTAAGAGGATATCTGCATAATGTTACTTGTTGGAAACTGGATGTACTTATTCTGTGCATTTTATCTCCACTGCCTATAGTCAGTTGATTCCTTGTCCTACGCTGTTTCTTCAGTTGTCTATGTAGCTTACAGGATGAATTGTGAGATCACATTGAGTAGTCTACATTACCAGTTATTGGGGTTTCTGAAAGCTAGGTGAGAAAGGCCTTTTCCTGGTGATATTTTTTATTGTTTTGGATGCTTCATTTCCAAATTTAGCACATTAACACATCACAGTAATAAAGGAATGCATAGATTCTGGTAATGCTATTTTGGTTGATCTCCAGAAAATGACAGCACAAGAAAGATATGCAGTAGGAGCAACTGGGAACTTGTCCTTGGAGAATCATGTCTTAGCCACATTTAAAATCCTAATCCTACCATAATGAAAATAATTTGTTAGGTTCAAATACCTATTTTATCTCATGGGAACATGTTATTTCATAATGTTGAAATCTGAAACACCACTTGGATATGGAGGAACATGCAGTGGTACAAGCTTATTTCTTCATACTTTTATAATAGAAATTACAGCTACATCTCCAACTATGACATGATTGGGTAGCCCCTGATCATTCAAACAACCAGTTGCACAATCCTATAAAAGACTTTCAAGTAACTTTCAAGTAACATGCTTGGAATCTGATAATCTTTGTGTCAAGAAAAAAAATGTATAACTCTATATAGAATCATAGCTTGAAGCTGTGATCCTACCCATAATTGCTTGGTAGCTGTCTCACAGAAGTTAGAACTTACTTTGGAATAAATACAGTATGCATGGGCTCAAGCACACAAAGAACCATAAAACATTCAGGCCACTGCATCCATTTCAATGAAATATGTTAGCTTTTTTAACAGCAGAATCATACTCTGTATTGGTTTATCCAATATGGTCTCTCCTATCTTCCTTTTTCTTAGATTTGGCATCTGACATTCTGCAAAAGTTGGTTAATAAATGATAAATAATAATGTAAAAATATGTTCACCATTTTTAGTCTAGAAGTGAATGTGGGAATAATTATCTGATAATCATTATGCTGGATCTGCAATTGATGTTCTGGCTTCTTAAAAGTCTCTGGCAAAGCTTTTAACTGAATATTCTTTTGTACCTTTACTGACCTGATCTTGCAAAGAGGCATTACTCTTAATACATACCCTTGAACCTGCAGAGATCTACATTGTATTCAGTAGCATTCCATGTGGGAACAGGGTTCAGAGATGAGATATTGTGTTTATGGAAGCAAGACTTTTAAAATGCACCTTTTATTTATTCTTTTGCTATATGTTCACATCTACCTTACACAAATTCAATTTAATTCCTTTATATCTGTATCTTGTCAAATAAATGGACCAAAAGTTGTTGAAAAGTAGTAGTTGGAAAGCACAACTTAGTATTCTGTCATTATTTATATGATCCTTCTTCTAATACAGCATAATGAAATAATTTAGTTGAATTCAGAATAAATCCCTATAAATTGTATACAAAAAGAGTCCCCCGTCTGGGGAGATGGGCGGTGATAGAAATATAATCAATCAATCAATCAATCAATCAATCAATAAAAATACTAACAAAGATCCTATGGCTATTTGCCTATGACATACTGAACCACAAACAATCCAGGATTTGGTCTAATGTGCTCTGTAAATGTGGCCTGTTAGTTAATGATTCAGTATATGCAAACCCGGAAAATTGGGTTAATTCAGTAAAACATTAATCATGAGTATTCATGGTGTATGAATGTAGTCACTATGCTATTCAAACTAGAAATGGCTGCCATTTTGGTCCCCGTTTACCCAGATTCTGTGATCTACAACAAACTTTATGGTACAACATTTAGCAAAAAAGATCTAATATGAGAATGTTTAAGATTTGAACACCAGGGAGCTAAAAATCTCAGTTAAAATGTGTCCAGAGGTAGACTGTAGGAAGTATGCTACACAAACATAACCATAGAAAGATAAAACACAGTGATCAGAAATACTTGTACCTTACTATTCATGCCACTAGAGGGAGTTATGAAAGCTCAAAAAATAAAGTGTTCTTTCTCAAATATTTTATTTCCACTTCAGCAAGTAGATCAAATAGCTGGACTTAGGTAAGAGAAAGTAGCTGGCTTGATCTGAATGAAACTGGTTAGCAGTGACACAGTGGAGAAATTTGTATATCAAAAAGAGTACTTCCTTTTCCTTTAAGAATTGCTTAAATTTAATCACTCAAATTCAGATTCAAAGTTGATAAAGTGATTTCTACAAAGAATTATATTATGTATTTACCACATTTATTGACCAATTTTCTACTGAAGAACCCAAGGCAGCTTGTAGTTGAAAAGAATGGTTGGGTTCGCAGAACACACAATGTTGAAATGTGGTTGTCTAGTTTGTTTGTGGCTATGTTTGCACAAAACCTGCCTCTCTGGTAAATCATTGAGTACATCACCTTCACTTGTTTTTGATCTCCCCCCAACCTAGAACAGAGTGTTAATTTAAGATTACTGTAACATTTTTCTAGAGCCTCTGAATACAGAGACGGGGCTAAAGCAACCCTGCCAATTGAAAAGGGGCCCTTGGCATGGTATCATTTTGTAGTCTGAAAAACAGCATAAAAACAACAGCCTGGCAAGCTTCAAAAATACTGTGTTCAAGATAGCTGCTCCTGCTATAGCTATAGCTCTGGTAGCCCTTTGGATATTTCAGGGAGCAATTCACCAAATACGCTTAACTGTTTCGTTTACAGGTTCAGAATGTTATCCAAATCTAGAAACTTGATTAATTTCTGGATCAGGCCACAAATACCTTCAATAATCCCAGACTGTTAATTACCTAATGCAGAGCTTTCCAAACTGTGTGTCGCGACACAAACAGTCTGGTGTGTCGCCACACAACCCGGAAGCACTGATCATCATCAGCGCTTCCGGGTTTTCCCGCGGCGACACACCAACGGCGGTGCGCAAAAACCCGAAAGTGGCAGCAGCGCTTCCGGGTTTTTGCGCGCTGCCGCAACGGCAGCACTTCCGGGTTTTCCCGCGGCGACACACGAACGGCGGTTGGTGTGTCGCCGCGGGAAAACTTTGGAAAGCCCTGACCTAATGGAACGAGGCCCTGTTGTATACATTCAGTACAGAGGTTTAACTCTTTTGCCTGGGCTTGAGACATAAAACAGCCCAGTCAGAACAGGGTTGCCTCAGGCACTCTACCATGGTTTTGTTTTGAATTTTAACATTAGGGTAAAATGGGGACAGAAGTAAGCAGTTCCTTCTTGGTAGACCTGACTCTGACCAGACTTTATAGGTTTCAAAACTCATTTAAACTAATTTAAAACAAAACAAACACTAGGCACTATTACTATAGCTCTACTAGGGTTCCATGGAACTCTAGGATTCTGCGAGAGGTCACCAGGGGTTCCCTGGGAGATCACGATTTATTTTAAAAAATATTTCAAATTCAGGCAACTTCACATTAAAGAGGTAAGTTTCATTCTTTATTTTTAGTTTAAGAACACCATTAACACATATATACAGGCCTACACATGAAACAAATATAATAATTTTGTAACTTCTGGCCTATATTTGAGCCTGAATGTACAGGGGTTCTCCAAGGCCTGAAAAATATTTCAAGGGTTCCTCCAGGGTCAAAAGGTTGGGAAAGGCTGCTATAGTTGCAAAGGCAAGTGGGATACCACACAACCTAACTACACATAACCTGTGAAAGCAATATTAAACAATAACACAGTATGGAGTCCTTGGTGCTCAATGAGCTTGTTTGCTTTCAGACCTTTCATTACCTGACTAGATAACATCAGTGGGAGTGAGTGTGGGGTTTGCTCCCTGTTTATATACAGTAGCTTGCCTTGCCAGTGTTGGTGGGGGTGTGGTTTTCTCCTTGGTACTTACCTGATTAGGGCATTTTTTTATTTTATTTATCAAATTTATCACCACCCAACTCCCCCAAGGGGGACTCTGGGTGGTTTACAACAAAATTAAAATCATTAACATACAATTATTAATAGATTAAAATACACAGTAAATAACACTTTAAAATATAATGAATATAACTTCATTGTATTTTAGTATTGCTTTCTGCTTGTTTGGTGTTAACACCAGACAAACAATCAACTGTTAACACCATGTTAATAAACTCAGTGAACATGTGGTTTCCTGCTTTTTAGCTCAGTAGCCCATGTAAGCACATGAATATTGCAAGAGTGCTTGGTAAATGGACCAAGCACCATGCTCTCCATGTCCAGCCCAAAAGCTCGAATAGATTCAATGACCAAGTGAAAGATTCCAATCTGTAATCTAAACAAATACCTAGGGAACTCGATGAGGTTTCTTTTTAAACAGAAACTAAAGAATCAGAGCTTCTCATTAATGGCGGCCCGGGTTCCCTTTCCTTAAGATGGCCGAACCACCATCTGCGGCAGGTGCTTTAATTTGAATGTCTCCATTCCGTAGCAGATTGGCTTCTTTCTTCCATCGTAGTATTTTATCAACTAGAGGTATCTCTGGTATAGATTCTAGTTTGGGAGAAGCAATGATGATCTGGGTCTAAGGCGCTGGGGAGCTGAACGTGCCTTTTACCCACCGTAGAAGGAGCGGCGCTAAAATTGGGAGGCTAGGAAAGACAAGGCCAGGCCGTCTACCCCGAGCCACAGCTGGTGGGTCTTGAGGACCTGTCGTCTGCGTACGAGCCAGAAGGAGGCGACGCTGCTGCTACTGGGAGGAGCGTGAGGGCGGAACCAAGCACCCCTAGCACCCTCGAATTCCAGGTTCTCCTGGAGCACGAGGTCAGCGAGAAGAAACAAGCCGTTGCCGCGCAACCACAAGCCCGCCCTCCGCCAACTTCTGCCGAGCCGCGCGCTCTCCAGCCTGCAGCAATCAGCTGGTTCCCCGGGGTAAGCGGTTCGACTTCCGCTTACCTTCCCCTTTTTCGTCGAAGTATCGCGAGCGTTTGGACGTCAGAATAGAGTGGTCTGCTTCTCGCGGGAGCTGAGCGGACGGTTGGATGGGCCTAGCCATTGTAGTAGTAGTCGCCGCCGCCGGGGGAGAGTGAGTCGGTTAAGACCCGACGTCGGGCGCGGCAGGTGAGGTGAAGGAGCAGGGATGGGGGTGGCAGACCGCTAATTGCCTCGCGATAAGAAAAATCAGCGGGGTTTTGGGTTCGGGAAGCCTCCCTTGAGTGGTGAGACCGAGGTGGTGGCCATAGCCTCCAGTTCTTTTGCCCGTAAAAGGGAGATTCAGTGGTAAGGGAGACTCGAAGCGACCGGAGCCCATAAAAGATGGACGCCGGGTATCTGGATGGTGGACTCGTGTTTTAGGGGCCGCGAGTATTAAAATAAGGCACCTTTATTGATGACATGCGGGGTGTGTGTGGGGGAACCGAAGGATATTTGGCGGGGGGTCTGTTTCTTTCGCTAACATCCAGACGTGTATGTCGTGCGCGCGCGCGCGCTTTCTATTGATAGTAAGCTCGCTACTATCAATTGCCAAATTGTGGGAGAAATTAGTCTTGAAAACTGTAACTCTTAGGACGTCTCGTAGTTTAAGGGGAGTGGGCACCAACAAGTAGGAGGGAGTCGGTGAGGATAGGTTTCTTCGACCGGAGATCTCAGGAGGATTAATACTGCTTCTGTAAGGTTGCTAGCTGGGCTATGAGGATGCTTGCTGGGTGGCATTGTGGGTAATGGTACCGTCCTAGTGTGCCAGCTAGAATGGCATGCCAGGTACTGGTCCAACGTGGACAAGTGTTGGAAGGCTGACGGGTTGTATGTGTGGTGGTTTTGAGGGAGACTCTGCTAATGGCAATTTGAGGCTGGGCACTGCTCTTTTTAGATACGATGTGGCAGAGGGAGATGAGGTGAGCGATTTCTGTTGTGGCAAACTTGGAACAAGCCGTTCCCGAGGAAGAAAAATAAGCAATTTGGCGCCGAGGATGGAGATTTCCTGTTAACCTCCACGCATCTGGTAATCCTAATTAGCTCTGGAGGGCTTGTGTGCGTGGCAGTTCCTGCGAAAATTGCCTTGTCATGACTCACTCATTCCGTTTTGCGCAATTCTGTAGTGTGGGCTATCGTTTGTACTTTTTGTTGCTTTTAGAGCTAATGAAGTGTTGATCCTATTAAGAAACCATATTAGGGATGTAGTATGTCACGTTTTGCCAAAAGCTTGTACTGTGCTGTATTATTTCAATACTTTTAATGGAAAATTCATTGGAAAGATTGTATTGTATTTAGATAGTAAGTTGCAGTGTGAACAAAGCAATCGTAATTTGCCTTGTGGTGAACGTCTTGTTTTTGGGGGTTTGGATGGCTGCCCTGTAGTTTATTCCAACACTTGGTATCCAGAGAGAAGGTTTTCAATATGTTTAATGCTTATCTTCATAAGTTGTATTATATTCATAGAGTACACCTCAGTTACTGTGGGGCTTACACTATGAATATAATAAAAGGGGAGTCACAAATTATATTATCCATATTAGTAAAAGAAAATCAAGTACATTCTAATGGTTCTACCTGCCATCATTTTTTCAGTTTACCATGGGTTTTGTGATACTTGAGTAATAATTGTAATTCTTTATTTTCTTAATTTAAATGTTAGTGTTTTGAATAATATTTTTAAAGCATTGGTTAGAACTCTAGTGATTCTACATTAACAGAAGTTTGAGTAGGGGAAAGTTCCAGTCAGTCTTTTAGCATTCCAGAATCAGCTTTCCAGGACTGCCTGTCCTTAAGAATCTGAGACAGTGTCAGGAATTTCCCCTTCTCTCTTTCATTAGTGGAAACCTCCTAGCGGAGAGTCACATTGGATGTTACCTGTTCTTTTGATACCACCTATACCTTTATAAAGCTGCTAACAAATGTAACTTTACTCCTTAAGTAGATTAAAAAATAGTCCTTTAGGTTATATATATATAAAAAGTTGCCCTTTTTTTGGTTTAGTACTAATTCATTAGTGGGTTTGCTTGAATTGATAATTCCTAAAAATTCAGTATTTTTCTTTTACTATTCCAGAGATTCAGACTAATATTTAAAATTCTACAATTTATCAGAAAAGATATAAGATTACATTCTTGAGCTAATACACAAAAACAAATGTCTTTTAAAATACTTAGGTACTTATGTTTCAGTGAGCAATCCTTTATCTTCTAAATTATAATTATAATAGTAAAATGTACAATTTCATTGTAATCATGTAGAAATAATCCTGGTATTTTTCACAATAAGTCTGTTTTCTTCATTTGCTACTTATAAAAAAAAACCTATGACTTTTCAATTTTCCTTTAAAGGCTTTCAATGATTGAGATATTTGTGGTCATTACATTATTGTAGTATGATCCCATTATTCTATTTGATGCCTCTGCCTTATTTTGCGTTATGTTCATTCAACATAATTTGTACAAATTCTAATTCTCCTTATTTGATACATCTTAGTTAAAATAAGATAATAGATGTTTGCCCCCTAAAGTCAGATTGACCAGTTCCCTGCTGTGGCTTAAACTGGGTTTATACTTTGTTTGTTGTTGTTCAGTCGTTTAGTCGTGTCCGAGTCTTCGTGACCTCATGGACCATAGCACACCAGACCTTCCTGTCCTCCACTGTCACCCGGAGTTTACTCAAATTCATGTTCATTACATCGGTGATGCTATCTAACCATCTCATCCTCTGCCGTCCCCTTCTCCTTTTGCCTTCAGTCTTTCCCAGCATCAGGGTCTTTTCCAGTGAGTCCTCTCTTCGCATTAGGTGGCCAAAGTATTTGAGCTTCAGCTTCAGCATCTGTCCTTCCAATGAGCAGTCAGGGTTGATTTCCTTTAGGATTGACTGGTTTGACCTCCTTGCAGTCCAAGGGACTCTTAAGAGTCTTCTCCAGCACCACAGTTTGAAAGCATCAATTCTTCGGCGCTCAGCTTTCCTTATGGTCCAACTCTCACATCCATATATTACTACTGGAAAAACCATAGCTTTAACTATACGGACCTTTGTCGGCAAGGTGATGTCTCTGCTTTTTAATATGCTGTCTAGGTTTGCCATAGCTTTCCTCCCAAGGAGCAAGCGTCTTAATTTCATGGCTATATACTTATTTGCCTTTAATTTGTATTGATGATTTTTTATTTTGTAATAATGCAAGGGTCTCTAACAAGATAATTCCTAATTCTTACATAACAACTGCTTTAAATAATCACTTTATCAATTATAATATAAGGAATATATGCCCATCTAATCTACTAAGGCAGTCTCTTTACTTATCAGCAGAACATATTAAAATCCAATTTAAAGTGTCTAACATACAGATTTGTAGTTAATTGTAAATAGCTTTCTAAGAGCTGTGGTATTTGGCATTATGTTTGTGTATATTTCACTTAATCAGAACACAAAGTAGACCTGTTGGTATTGCCTTTATTTGATCCAGAATATGCAGTGGGGCAAAAAAGTATTTAGTCAGCCACCAATTGTGCAAGTTCTCCCACTTAAAAAGATGAGAGAGGCCTGTAACTGACATCATAGGTAGACCTCAACTATGAGAGACAAAATGAGAAAACAAATCCAGACAATCACATTGTCTGATTCGGAAAGAATTTATTTGCAAATTATGGTGGAAAATAAGTATTTAGTCAATATCAAAAGTTCATCTCAATACTTTGTTATATATCCTTTGTTGGCAATGACAGAGGTCAAACGTTTTCTGTAAGTCTTCACAAGGTTGGCACACACTGTTGCTGGTATGTTGGCCCATTCCTCCATGCAGATCTCCTCTAGAGCAGTGATGTTTTGCGGCTGTCGCTGGGCAACACGGACTTTCAACTCCCTCCAAAGGTTTTCTATGGGGTTGAGATCTGGAGACTGGCTAGGCCGCTCCAGGACCTTGAAATGCTTCTTACGAAGCCACTCCTTCGTTGCCCGGGCGGTGTGTTTGGGATCATTGTCATGCTGAAAGACCCAGCCACGTTTCATCTTCAATGCCCTTGCTGATGGAAGGAGGTTTGCACTCAAAATCTCACGATACATGGCCCCATTCATTCTTTCCTGTACACGGAACAGTCGTCCTGGTCCCTTTGCAGAGAAACAGCCCCAAAGCATGATGTTGCCACCCCCATGCTTCACAGTAGGTATGGTGTTCTTTGGATGCAACTCAGCATTCTCTCTCCTCCAAACACGACGAGTTGTGTTTCTACCAAACAGTTCTACTTTGGTTTCATCTGACCATATGACATTCTCCCAATCCTCTTCTGGATCATCCAAATGCTCTCTAGCAAACTTCAGACGGGCCCGGACATGTACTGGCTTAAGCAGGGGGACACGTCTGGCACTGCAGGATCCGAGTCCCTGGCGGCGTAGTGTGTTACTGATGGTAGCCTTTGTTACGTTGGTCCCAGCTCTCTGCAGGTCATTCACTAGGTCCCCCCGTGTGGTTCTGGGATTTTTGCTCACCGTTCTTGTGATCATTTTGACCCCACGGGGTGAGATCTTGCGTGGAGCCCCAGATCGAGGGAGATTATCAGTGGTCTTGTATGTCTTCCATTTTCTAATTATTGCTCCCACAGTTGATTTCTTCACACCAAGCTGCTTGCCTGTTGCAGATTCAGTCTTCCCAGCCTGGTGCAGGTCTACAATTTTGTTTCTGGTGTCCTTCGACAGCTCTTTGGTCTTCACCATAGTGGAGTTTGGAGTGTGACTGCTTGAGGTTGTGGACAGGTGTCTTTTATACTGATAACTAGTTCAAACAGGTGCCATTACTACAGGTAATGAGTGGAGGACAGAGGAGCCTCTTAAAGAAGAAGTTACAGGTCTGTGAGAGCCAGAAACCTTGCTTGTTTGTAGGTGACCAAATACTTATTTTCCACCATAATTTGCAAATAAATTCTTTCCGAATCAGACAATGTGATTGTCTGGATTTGTTTTCTCATTTTGTCTCTCATAGTTGAGGTCTACCTATGATGTCAATTACAGGCCTCTCTCATCTTTTTAAGTGGGAGAACTTGCACAATTGGTGGCTGACTAAATACTTTTTTGCCCCACTGTATCTTTTACATTTGAGGGCTGTTATGTTAGGCTTGTTTGTTATCAGTGAACAGGCCCTATATGCCTAAGTTTTGAAACATTTCCTCCTTAACTTTCCCAGAAGTTTCCCTATCAGATTGGCTTACTCTGGCATTTTATCTAAGCAGACAGACACATCTGGGCAGTTGGACAAGTTTAAAAGCAAAGCAGTGCACAGTAGCAACTCACTATTAGTGTTTTCTAAGACTGCCTATGGGGCCTATCAAACATCTAGGAGTGCTTTCTAAGAAATAAAGGTAATTTTAAAATCTGGTACATTGCTCAACAGGATGCTAGCTCCCTCTTTAATTTTGTTTAAAATATTTTTTAAATAGAATGGAATGGGGTCTGGACTGGCATGTGCCAAAGGCAGTCTTTACAAAAATATTTGTACCTAGCTGCCATGTTTGGGGTCTGTGAAACCCTCCAGTGAGAAATAAACTGACTATGGCTGATGTTCTCAATGATATATTTTCTGTGGGAAAGAACAACAGTAAGGCCCATCTGCTATTATTGAACAAGACTAGTTTCTCATGCGGACATGGTTTCTGTCAAATAGTGGTGATGAATGAGTATATTTTCATGTACCTGCTTAGATTTATCAAAGGCTTTAATAAACTAGCTAGATTCTCTGTAGTAAACCAGAATGGGCTCTGTTTGGTTTTGAACTAACCAGTTATAGCTTATTTTAAAAAACATGGTTATATACACCATGGTTTAATGCAGTTGATATGGAACTATAGTTATGTAAATAAAGCCTTGTTTAAAGTTAATAGGTGAATTCTGGTAGAAGTAATTTTTAAACCAGGATATTCCATTTACTTGTAATGATCAGATTATGTTATTAGTTTTGGATTGATATTTATTGAAAAAAATGTTTTGTATAAATCCTTAAATTTATTTTAAAATAATTAAAGTTTTTAACTATTGAATGGAATTTCATTTTAATTACCCTCTGTTAGGAAGTGTCAGAGAAATACACCATATCCCTTCTTGTCATACTTTAAGGAAAGATTGGTGATATTAAATCTCTGATTGCAAATTAGCTTCCAGTTGACTAGAAATAGTAGTTGAAGTTCTTGTAAAAATCTTCTTTGTTGCAGCTCCCCTCTATTCTAGCATATTCATGTATGTTAGGGGGTCAAAGTTTTAATTTCCATTGTTACATACTATCCAAATAGTATCTAAAGTCAGAATTTTGGTGAAATCTAAGGGTGAGGTCATAGTCATGCTAAGCAATGGTTTATTTATCCATGGCTTAGCAAATAAATCATAATTATTTGGGTATATGCAATATGCCAAGCCACAAACCATGGTTCATAGTCATAACTGGGTAAAGACAACATACTTAAAGAAACCACATTATGACAGCAAATTATGCAAACTATGCTTTAACCTTAAATTATACTGCTAAGTAGTGGTATATTTGCAAACTCTACAATCAATCAAATTTTATTTCGGTCATAGACCAGCATACAACTAGTAACATGACAATTACGCTAAAATAGAAATAAAAATAAAAAGTCATATTGATAGCATAAAATAAGGTAAAGATAAAATTATTAAGGTAAAATTACAGAGTACAGGTATTAAAAAGGGGAACAAAATCCTATAAAATTACAATTAATTTTACAATGAATAGTCTATATACTATAAATAACTAGGGCAAATAAGTATAAAAGGGCATAAGTAATACTAGAATTTGTATAACACTATGAGAATGTAAAGCTATGCTAACTTATATTATCAAATCAAATCAATTTTTATTCCTTCATAGACCAGCAAACAAACCAGAAGATTCACCTCTGATTAGAATAAAAGACAAAACACTTAAAATTCTAAAAAATCTAAGAAAAATTAGAAAAGATATTGCGGCGTGCTGTACAGATTATAGAGCAATATTTGGCTGTTGTCAATGAAGTAAAATCAGATTGGTCTGATAAAAACAGCTTGAGGTAAGAAGAATCCGAACGATTCTTTTCTCTACTTTTTAGTAATTAACAAAGAACAAATAAAAATATGCTACTACCACAGTAGAGTTGCATTTATTCAGATTAAAACTATATTCATATGTATTGTTCAACATCCTTTAAAACATGCCATCTTAGAGCTTTCATTGCCACCCAACTTCTTAAACATCCTTCCCATTAAAACTAAAATGTTTTTGGTATTTTGATACACAGCCTAAATATACTTTATTTATAGATGTTCTTGGAAATATGCAATTTTTATTGATTTTACAATAAAAATCACACAAAAATGCCTACAATTGGTTATGGTACTCTATGAAGGTTTAATCTTAATCTTTTTATTGACCTGTGCTTATTAGGATATTTCTAACATACTGTTTACCATTATAATTTTTAGAATGAAGTGTAGATAGTTAAGGAAAGATTATTAGTTTCTCATCAAATTTACTTTTCTTTGCTGTTAAAATTTCTTGATTTTTTTTAAAAAAGTATTGTGTATATTTGGATATTTAAAAAAGTGTGTAAAATAATTATAGATCAACATATTGGAGACTCAAGTGGTGTATCAGTATAGATTCATATTTCTGAAAGCTTGGCTCTGGTCTTTTTCCATGTGAGAAGCTTGTGTGTGTTGCTGAAACCAGAAGACATAACATTGTTATGTTTGACTGGTTGAAATAAAATGCCCAAAACATTGATAATCTGATTAATCAAATATTTATAGTAGTTTCGTTTTTTAAAAATAAAACCTGTATCATTGCAAAAGATCCATAAAGGCAGTCTCCACTACACACAAGGACACCTTATCAATTTTCATTGAATGGTTCACCAGTTAAATGGTAGTAATAATTGTATTGTTGAAGGCTTTCACGGCCGGAGTTCGATGGCTGTTGTGGGTCTTCCGGGCTGTGTGGCCGTGTTCTGGAAGTTGTGGTTCCTAACGTTTTGCCAGCATCTGTGGCCGGCATCTTCAGAGGGCAGGAGCACAGACAGAAGCGATCTCTCTGTGCCCAGGTAGAGTGGCAATGTTTGTTTTCTATTTATAGAGCTAAATTATAGGAGATTAGGTGGGGTTTTTTTTTGTTGTGTTGAAATGTTAACGAGTGGCTGCTGAGCGTGATTAGCATGTTCATTGTGAGAAGTATTCCCATGTCCTGGTGGTTGAGCTGAGTTCGTTGACCTTTTGCAGGCTGTGTTTTTCAGGACTGGTAGCCAGGTTTTGCTAATTTTTAGACTTACAATAAAAAAGAAGAAAGTCTAAAAATTAGCAAAACCTGGCTACCAGTCCTGAAAAAAACAGCCTGCAAAAGGTCAACGAACTCAGCTCAACCACCAGGACATGGGAATACTTCTCACAATGAACATGCTAATCACGCTCAGCAGCCACTCGTTAACATTTCAACACAACAAAAAAAACCCCCACCTAATCTCCTATAATTTAGCTCTATAAATAGAAAACAAACATTGCCACTCTACCTGGGCACAGAGAGATCTCTACTGTTCCTCTTTTCCTTTAGCTCATGTGAATTCCAGTCTTTTAGCAAGGTATGAATAAGACTGACCACAGGTATGTGCTCATGTTCTACATTAGCGTGTTACACATTGTTGGTTAAGGGTGGTGAAGCATGCCGACTTCTCTGTCCTTATTGTGTCTGCAACCTCCTGTGGTTTTGTTTAGAATAGCCTACGCCCTACTGGGGAGGAATAGTGGAGATGATATTTCAACTGGCCACTGTGACACTTTTGCCAAATAATTCAAGGATAAAATTGCTTATATTAGTTTTGAGCTTGATGCTGCTTCAACAGATTTTGGTGTGACAATAGAGACAATATTTTGTAATGTTATCTGGGATTAGTTTGAACTTCTGGAAACTTGAGAATTCTCTCTAGTGTGAAAGTTGGTACATATGATCTGGGGTGATGCCCTTCCTGGTTCCTTCAGGCAATGTGGAGGTATGTGATTGGCTGGATCCAAGAGATGGCTAAATGCTTCTTTGAGAGAGGACATGATCCCATCTGTCTTAAAAAAGGTGGTGGTCACTCTATTGAAGAAAGTCTAATCTAGCCTTGTTGGAGAATTATTGCCTTATCTCAACCTCCCTTTCTTGGAGAAGGTTGTTCAGATGGTAGTGGTGACTCAGTTATGAAGGACCCTTAATGAAGTGGTTTATCTAGATTCTTTTCAATACAGATTCTCTCAGGAGTTTTCGATACCACCTATCATGGTATCCTACTGGACTGCCTTTAGGATAAAGGCTTAAAGGTACCTTTCTGAAAACATTCTGCTCTTACCTTAGTGGGTATTTTCAGCTGGTACTGATGGGTAAGGAGTAGTCAGGGTAGCAGTTGCTCCAGCACATCTATATGAAGCTACTGAGAGAGGTTATATATTGCTTTGGGGTGAGGTATCTTGACTACACTGATGATAGTCAGCTTTTCATTGGCACTCCAACCTGGCTGGCGATGCTGTGGAAGTATAATCCAGTTTGTGGAGCTTGTGATGGATATAAACAAACTTAGAATTAATCCCAACATGGAATTTCTGTATTTCCAGAAACAACATGGTTTCATGATGGCTGCAGCTCTGGATAGGGTCACCAACTTCGTGCAGTGTTACATCTGTAAGATGATGCTCATGTAACAATGGTTTCCATTGTTCTTCCCATGCATGACTGTTTCTGTCCTGCTCCAGAGGTTCTAGTAACTTTTATGCAGTTGGGATATGCAGAAGAGAAATATGGCCAGTATTCTGCCAGGAGGCACAATTGAATTCAACTCCATATATTCAAACTTTTCTCAGCATTTGTGAGTGCTAAATACCCAGAATATTTTCATTTAGTTTAGAACTCACATTTTTTCAAGTTTCTGCAGAGTTGCATTCTGATTTAGAGATCGTTCTCTATTGTTTCCTGGTGTATTTGTAGCTGTTTCTAGGATTTTTTTAATTTTAAAAGCTGAATTTGGATTCTGGATATCTATTTACATATAATGGAAGTGTGTGAATGTTATAATGCTTTTCTTTGAACATGTAAATAAGGTTGATAACGGGAATAGTTTCATGTTAGAGGCTTCCCAGTCCCATTCCACCCTTAGTCTTTAACTGAAATTGATTTAACATCTTCCAGTGACATCAAGTAGATTGTCTCCTGTGGCCTGCTGGCAGGCCAGGAGGCTGATTTGCATTCCCTAACCTAGTAGAACCTGCCCACCCCAGTCTATGGTGACAGGATGTGGCTTTTTAATTTGCCAGCCATATTTGGAGATTCCATGGACTAAGCCTTGGGCCTTTTGCATATTGAGCTATGCCCCCTCACTTTTTTTAAGCATGCCTTGGAGAGCTGTTTTATTTGCACCGTGAGATCTGAATAAAGCAGACAGATCTTAGGTATGAAAAAGACTAGTATGGCATAGATGTAGGACAGTAGTTGTGTGGCTGCTCTGTGAAGGCTTTGGTAGTTGCTGTGCAATTGGGAAATAGTCATGGTTGTTTTAATAAGTCATAGACAGGTGCTGCATCCCTGTGCATTCCATAGCATCTCCAAATTGAATCCAGAGCTTTGCAGAAGTCATAATATGGACACAAACATATATACAGCTATCATTTTGCAAATATATCGCACATATTTTGAAAATCATAAGACTTTCACAAACTGCATTCTGCTTGCTGGGATTAGACTAGAAACTTATTTTCTTGGTTTTTCTGACCTGTTATTTGAAATAAAAATCCTAGATTTTTCTGTGCACTGGTGTAGCTGAAACATTATACTGGTGGAAGAAACACTGTGCTTAGAATAGTTAGCATATCTCTTGCTTATTTTGCACATGCAATTTCTTGATATAAATTTCTCTTGGCAGTTGTCTTTCTCTCCTGTGTTTTAAACAAATGGCACAGGACTTTTATTAAGAGTCTTTTGGTGTGAATTCCTGTCCAGGCAAATTACCATATGCTGAATGAATTCTAATGTTTCCGCTGCACTGAAAGCCTAAAAAATGAGGCATGAAAGAGAGGTGAGAGAAGAAACATTTCAGATGCTTTATTAGTTTATTAAAATCTGACAAGCGGGCAGGGCTAGAAATAGCTTCACAGATGGCACTTGGCAGTATACCAAGCAGCTCTTTCCTTATGCGTTCCGTACACTATCCATCAAATATGCCAGCCAATGGCGGCTTAGAAAAAAGGAAATGGTAAGCATCAATTCAGCTTACTGGAGGCTGCGAGGTCAGACGTCAGTGCTGCACTGTGCATGGCTGAGTCAGTGGCTGTGAGAAAATGAATTGAATTAATATCTTGGGGGCATACCTCTCTGAGCACTTAATGGACTGAAAAGCTGTAACAGGAATGTTACCTTTGAGATGGAGAAGAAAAGAGGATGCTAGAAAGTGAGGCTAATGCCATGGAGTATTGAGAGGAGAATGGAAATAACAAATATGCTGAACTTAGCAAGTAATGCCAGAGGATGCTGAACTGGCTTCTAAACCTGCAGCCTGGAGAGGAGCAGATTTCCTTTGTACTTTGTTTTCAACATTTTCTCCATGTTTTTGTGTTCCTACCCTTTTCTATACAAAAAGCAGGTGCGTATCTGTTAACAATTCGATATAGTTAGCAGTATTTAACTGAAAAGGGAATATGTAAAGGAGATGAATAGTTGTTTGTGTAATTGATCTCTTGAAATATCTGTATGATAAACAGAAGTTTTGTGGCCATGGACCTAAAGAAAAGGCTATGATATAAATAGAAATGTTATTGGTGGGACTTTGGAATGTATTGCTTAGCTTAAGTGAGCAAAAATAGAACATGTATGAAGCAATGTATCAAAAGGGGCTATTTTTAAAGTTTTGATTATTGTTTAGCTTTAGCCAGATTATTAGTTTTTTCCTATTTGATGGTCGTCTAGGTCAAGTGTTTATAATGGTAACATTTATAGTTTCAAATCCACTCTGGTTCCTTTAATAAGGAAGTAAAAAGGTGGTTTATGAGAGTAAGATGCAAGTTAGGTCATATCAGTCCTTAAATTTCTCAACAGTATGAGAATGGATCACATCTTTTTACAAAGATTACTTTTCGGTTTCTCTTAATGATGTTAGGCATTTTTCCAACTGTTAAGCTTGGTCCTTAATTTATTGATTTGAATATTTTATAATAAATTACAGTTTCATAATACAGGAACTACTTCATGAGAGCATCTCTAAAGTTATATGTGTTGTATGTGTATTTTATCAAGATGTTTCTGGCATATGTGATAGTTTGACCAGTAAATTGGTATCAGCAAGCCATGTTACAGATTGCTGTATGGAAATAGCTTGGTTCAGCTGTCACCCAGAAACAATCTGAAGAATGTGCTATATAGTAACAACACTATTGTAACAGCAATATATAGGTTGAGCAGACCATCACCCATTCAGGTTGGGCTTAGGTAGAAGTCTGTACTACAGATGCCTGTGTGTTAGAGTATTATAATGGAGACTTATAAAGTATTCTGTCTGGATTTATAGTTGGCATGGGTTTTCTGGGGGGAAAAAGTGAGAAACTGAAATCTGATCTAGCAAAATAGTCCATTTAATAAACAAAACCAAAATGTGGCATATAATTTAACATGTTTTATAAATGTCTCAAAGGTTTGCTTTTCTCATTAAACAAAATGTGATGGAACTAAAATATTTGAGGAGAATGGGAAATCATAGCCCGTTTACTGGGATGTAAATGTTCAAATAAACCAAAATTTTACTTGGCAGTATTTTTTCCTTGGAATGAAATGTCCTTAAACACAAATCACTTTCATACTCTACAGACTTTTTTTTAAAAAAGAAGAAAAAATAAAGACAATAGTAGCAGTTGACTAATAGGAATTTGGCAAAAAAAAAGGAATTAGGCAAGATAAGATCAAAACCTAATGGGGAGAGAAAGTTGAATAATGCAGCTGGTTGAACATTACATTATAATGCTGCTGATTCAGTGTTATTTTGTAAACATTTCCTGGGTATTTTTTATATATATACATATATATGCATACACCATATAACTTTTAGAAGGTTAGGGTTATTTACTTTCCAATTTAAAAGTGAAATAGATTCACTTTGAAGGCTTAGTTTAGTCATTCTCACCAAAATAGCACACTTTTCCATTTCTATTACTATTTAAACATTTTGTTTTTAGGAATCTTAAAAGTTAAATTGATAACAACATTGTTTGAGCAAATCTCTCCCCTTGTAATAAACATTTTTCTTTCCCTTGCAAATTTACCCAGATGTCTTCTGGGTATATTGCCCAGAATCCTGAGCAAATTTGGAGCAGAGGGTCTGCAGACAAGAGAAAATCCATTCCCTTAATGGGTGCCATTCAATTGGCTGATGAGAACATTGGGTACACTATTGTTTTTGAGAAAATTTTTGTAGCATGATTACTATCTCTCTAGAGGTTTTGTTACTTGAGTAGGAAGCATTTTATCTGAGTCATCAGGCATGCTTCCTGTAGCATGTGTTTACCGTAGATATATCCAAGTATTAATATGCATGAATTTGGCTTGGGTTTGGAAATTGCTGAATAGGATTGTGTTTCATTATGTGGGTTTTGTAAGATTGCTGTTGAGCCAAATTGACCTTTCTGGAATGAACAAAAGCTGAGCATTTCATCCAATGCTATGGCAAGCAGATTTTTGCTCCCATAATTGAAGCTTCCTATTTTTTCTTTCTGTATCACTTTTCCCTATCCTAGAATACCTAGAACTATTTAGGTGGACAGAGGGATGGAAATAAAAAGGGGAAATCACTCACTAGCTATTACATCAGTGGACAGCCATAACTGGATTTCATATATCTCTACAAATAGGTGCAAGATGCCTACTTACTTGATGAAAGTGTTCTATTTCCGCTAAATAGCAGGGTTTTTAAGGTATCTTTTTATTCCCTATTCTAGAGTTTGATATATATTTCCCCCCACTAACACTTTTCCTTAAGCAGCTTATAGGTTTGGAAAATGACTTCAAAAAATCAGTTTAGCATTGAAAGGGATGAGAATAAAATAGGAGTTTTTTCAGTATGTCTATGAAGGTTCTCAGTCATCCAGGTGGAATTGTCTGTAGCTTGAATCATGTCAACTGGATTTCTATTTTCTCAGTGGAAACGTTTTGCTCCTTATCCAAGGAGCTTCTTCAGTCTGAGCAAAGTTGGTAAGGGAATCCTAAATATGTTTCTAGGTAAACATATTTAGGATTCCCTTACCAACTTTGCTCAGACTGAAGAAGCTCCTTGGATAAGGAGCAAAACGTTTCCACTGAGAAAATAGAAATCCAGTTGACATGATTCAAGCTACAGTTTTTTTCAGTATGCTTTCACATTTTATGTCTCTATTTTCAGTAGGATACGGGGTGCATTTTTATAATGTGAAATTTCTGTAATGTGCTTTATTTGTGGTTTGCTAGTTAAGAACAAATTCCACTTTCCCAAGATCTTGTTGTTCTTAATTTTAGGCATATTTCATCCATGCATCTATCCACACAGAATATGTAAAGCCACTGGAGTGAAAATAACTTTAAAATGCAGAAGCAGGAATATATGCTAGTTAGATTAAAAATATTGCTATTTCAGAGGGAAAAACTTCTTTTATGTGTGAGACAAGTAAGAACTTGCTGATAAATGTGTCTGTATCTGTAAAAACATAATTTCTCTTTATTGTTTCTGAAGAGATGTGATAACTTTCCCAACTTTTTTATCTAAATGTCCATGTTCAACTTATATAATACAGACAAATATATATTCTAGTTATATTCTCGTTACTGTTGTTATATTTTAGCTTAGTTCTGTTGATAGAAAAACTCCAGTCCCGTTAATGAAATTGTAAACACCGAGAATCCATTTTAATAAATGGATAAATAAATTAGAAATTATGTGTTATATATGTGTTTTACTACAGGCTAAGCAATCAGTAGTTAGTGAAAGCTTCATAGAACCGGTCAACTTCAGCTTCTTCGGCATCAGTGGTTGGGGCATAGACTTGGATTATTGTGATGTTGAATGGTTTGCCTTGGATTTGAACTGAGATCTTCTATCGTTTTTGGGGTTGTACCCCAGTACTGCTTTTCCCACTCTTTTATTGACTAAGAGGGCTACTCCATTTCTTCTAAGGGATTCTTGCCCACAGTAGTAGATATAATGGTCACCTGAATTAAATTTGCCCATTCCCGTCCATTTTAGTTGGCTGATTCCCAAGATGTCGATGTTCAATCTTGCCATCTCATGTTTGACCACCACCAGCTTACCTTGATTCATTGATCTTACATTCCAGGTTCCTAAGCAACATTGTTCTTTACAGCATCGGACTTTCCTTTCACTACTAGACACATCCACAACTGAGCGTCCTTTCGACTTTGGCTCAGCCACTTTACTCTTTCTGGAGCTACTTGGAAATTTCCTCCGCTCTTCCCCAGTAGCATATTGGGCACCTTCCGACCTGAGGGGCTCATCTTCCGGCATCGTATCTTTTAGCCTTTTGATACTGTCCATGGGGTTTTCTTGGCAAGGATAGTGGAGTGGATTGCCATTACCTTCTCCAGTGGACCACGTTTTGTCAGAACTCTCCGCCATGACCTGTCCGTCTTGGGTGGCCCTGCACGACATAGCTCATGGCTTCAATGAGTTACGCAAGACCCTTCGCCACGACAAGGCAGTGATCCATGAAGGGGATACTGCATATACTGCATTATACTTAACATCAATGTGTTTAGTTCTCCCATTAATCTTTTCTGACTGTGAGAGCCTAATAACACTTTGGTTGTTTTCGTAGACCTGAATAGGGGCAGATTCCTCTATCCCCATGTCTTCAAGCAGTAGCTTGAGCCATGAAACCTCTTTGCATGTTTCTGCTGCTGACACATACTCAGTGTAGGAATGTGCGACTGTATCTTGCTTACGGCTTCCCCAGCTTACTGCTCCACCCCCATAGAAAAATACATGCCCACTAGTGGATTTTCGGTCAGTAATGTCTTAGGCCCAATCTGCATCTGTAAACCCCACTAGTTATGGATTGTCTGTGGCTGGTAGCTTTAGTTTTAGGTCTGTGGTGCCCTTTAGGTACCTTCCCACCCGCTTAACACCAGTCCAGTCTCTCTGTGTGGGTGTGCTAGTATTTATACATAGAATGTTTACTGCAGCTGCTATGTCTGGCCTAGTGGTAGTGGCTAGATACAATAGCTTACCTATGGCGCTTTTTTAGTCATTGTTTGCTGGTAAGAGTTCACTAGGTTCCCATTGCTTGTAGAAACCTGTTTCCATTGGTGTTGGCATAGGATTGGCATTTTGCAGTCCTAAGCTTTCCAACAGTTGTAGGATCTTTTGCTTCTGGCGTAGATATGTCAATGAAGGTTCTCAGTCATCCAGGTGGAACAGTCTGTGGCTTGAATCATGTCAACTGGATTTCTATTTTCTCAGTAGAAACGTTTCACTCCTTATCCAAGGAGCTTCTTCAGTCTGAGTAAAGTTAGTAAGAGAATCCTTAAATATGTTTCTAGGGTGGCTGTGTGACCTTGCACCCGGGGCTAGGTCATGGTTATTTTGAGATGTTTATTTCTAAGTCCCTTTATCATCTAAAGGAGGATCGTTAAGATTACCCTGCTGCTGTTGAGCTTGTGAAATGGTCTTAATCTTCCTAGGCACAGAAGACAAAGCAGGAAGGAAGATAGGGGAAAGGTTGTGCCTGAGGCCCCCACCTCTATTCAAGGAAGGATTTTCCAAGTTGGCATAAATGGACTCCTTGACCCCTCTCTCAAACCACCTATCTTCTCTGTCTAAAATGTGAACATTAATGTCCTCAAATGAGTGTCCTTTTTCCTTTAGATGAAGATAAACTGCTGACTCTGGTCCTGTGGTGTTACTTCTCCTGTGTTGGGCCATCCTCCTGTACAAAGGTTGTTTGGTTTCTCCAATGTAGAGTTCAGAGCACTCCTCACTCCACTGGATTGCATACACTACATTGCTTTCCTTGTGTTTTGGAGTTTGATCTTTGGGGTGTACAAGCCTCTGTCTCAGTTTGTTGGTGGGTTTGAAATATGGGTGGGTATGTGGTGTTTGCCAAATATCCGTTTTATCTTTTCAGACACGCCAGCCATGTAAGGAATGACCAGGTTCTTCCGTTTACTCTGAGTCTCAGCCCTATCTGTCACTGTTTTAGGTCTGGTAGACTTAGATTTAGTGAAGGCCCAATTTGGATAACCACAGGCCTTCAGAGCTGTTCTCAGGTGCTGCTTTTCATTCTTTTTGGAATCCATGGAGGTGGGGATGGTTTCTGCTCTGTGTGATAATGTCCTGATGACTCCTAGTTTGTGCTGCAGTGGATGGTGGGAGTCAAACATCAGGTATTGATCTGTGTGTGTGGGTTTCCTATAGGGTAATCTTAACGATCCTCCTTTAGATGATAAAGGGACTTAGAAATAAACATCTCAAAATAACCATGACCTAGCCCCAGGTGCAAGGTCACACAGCCACCCTAGAAACATATTTAAGGATTCCCTTACTAACTTTACTCAGACTGAAGAAGCTCCTTGGATAAGGAGTGAAACGTTTCTACTGAGAAAATAGAAATCCAGTTGACATGATTCAAGCCACAGACTGTTCCACCTGGATGACTGAGAACCTTCATCGACATATTGCCATACATTTTGGGGAAGTAACCCTGAAGTTGGTAAGGAAATTCGAGAAGACAGCAAGAAAGGTGGCAGACTATAGGAACCACCTACGTTTCAACCTCAGATGCAGACAACAGAGACTCATCCCAACAAGCCTACGCCTGCAATCCACGGTGAAGGGTCACAGAGCAGACCAGATCCTGCAGAAGGCACAAAGACATCTTCTAAATGAAAGAATAAGTCAAGTCCACTTCACCATTGATGCCCTGCAATACAATTTTGAAAACCTTCACCAGGAACTCACAGCCACCCTTCCTGACCCAGTCCTGGATAGAGTTATTCAGCTTGGCAATAAGGTACAGCTGGCCCAGCATCACAAGGTCAAGGAGAGGCAAACTAAGAAATTTGACATTCTTCTTTCTCGCAGCAAGCAGAAACAAGGAACTGGAGAAATCGCTGGGAGGAACAACAACAACAGGACCACAGAGGACAAAAAGAACATGTGGGTGAAAAATCTCTCAGACAGAGAACTCACCCAACCAGAGAGATGTCCTAGCCAAAGGTCTTAATTTTGCCATCACTCCCAAGCAAGTTCCGGTGGTGGAGCTCATTACAGCCACAGAATCCGCCATCCACAACAACCACCTACCTTTTGAGGAAGCGGAACAACTCCGGCTTAAAATATCTGCAGCTCTGTCCAGTGCTCAGCCTCCTCCCCCCAACCTTACCGTCCAAGAGAGGAGAGCCCTGACAACCCTCAGTAAAGATGAAACCATCACCATTTTACCTGCTGACAAAGGAAGATGTACAGTGGTTCTAAACACTGCAGACTACCACAATAAAATTACCTCACTTTTGGAGGATCACCATACATATGAAAAACTGAAAAGAGACCCCACCAGCAATTACAAGAAAAAGGTAATAGACAGATTGAAACAATTGGAACATGATGGCTTCATCGATAGGATTACCTACCACCGTCTGTATCCTGGAGAAGCCATCCCTTGCATCTACGGACTTCCTAAGATCCACAAGGAAGGAACACCCCTCCGACCCATAGTCAGCAGCATTAATTCGCTAACATACAACATTGCCAAACACCTCTCTACCATACTAGCACCTCTAGTTGGACACTCTGAACACCACATCCAAAATTCAGAAGAATTTGTTTCCAAAGCAAAGATCCTGAAACTGGATACAGATGAAACTATGGTCTCCTTCGATGTGTCCTCCCTTTTCACCAGCATCCCCACCACTCATGCTCTATCTGCTGTCAGGAAGAGACTAGAAGAGGACAGTACCCTTGAAAGGAGAAACCATCTCAACCCAAACCAGATCTGCCATCTTCTGGACCTGTGTCTTAACACCACTTATTTCTCATACAGAGGTGACTTTTACAGACAAAAACACGGCTGTGCCATGGGTTCTCCTGTGTCACCCATTGTGGCCAATTTATACATGGAAGAAGTGGAAAAGAAAGCACTCAACACTTTCCAGGGAACAGTGCCCACCCACTGGTTTAGGTATGTGGATGACACATGGGTCAAAATCAAGGCCCAGGAAGTACAGGCCTTCACGGACCATATAAACACTATAGATGCCAACATTAGGTTCACCAGAGAAGACACCAAGGACAACAGACTGGCATTCCTAGACTGTGAAGTCCTCATTGGGACCGGTGGCAAGATAGAAATAGGGATCTATAGGAAACCCACACACACAGATCAATACCTGATGTTTGACTCCCACCATCCACTGCAGCACAAACTAGGAGTCATCAGGACATTATCACACAGAGCAGAAACCATCCCCACCTCCATGGATTCCAAAAAGAATGAAAAGCAGCACCTGAGAACAGCTCTGAAGGCCTGTGGTTATCCAAATTGGGCCTTCACTAAATCTAAGTCTACCAGACCTAAAACAGTGACCGATAGGGCTGAGACTCAGAGTAAACGGAAGAACCTGGTCATTCCTTACATGGCTGGCGTGTCTGAAAAGATAAAACGGATATTTGGCAAACACCACATACCTGTATATTTCAAACCCACCAACACACTGAGACAGAGGCTTGTACACCCCAAAGATCAAACTCCAAAACACAAGGAAAGCAATGTAGTGTATGCAATCCAGTGCAGTGAGGAGTGCTCTGAACTCTACATTGGAGAAACCAAACAACCTTTGTACAGGAGGATGGCCCAACACAGGAGAAGTAACACCACAGGACCAGAGTCAGCAGTTTATCTTCATCTAAAGGAAAAAGGACACTCATTTGAGGACATTAATGTTCACATTTTAAGACAGAGAAGATAGGTGGTTTGAGAGAGGGGTCAAGGAGTCCATTTATGCCAACTTGGAAAATCCTTCCTTGAATAGAGGTGGGGGCCTCAGGCACAACCTTTCCCCTATCTTCCTTCCTGCTTTGTCTTCTGTGCCTAGGAAGATTAAGACCATTTCACAAGCTCAACAGCAGCAGGGTAATCTTAACGATCCTCCTTTAGATGATAAAGGGACTTAGAAATAAACATCTCAAAATAACCATGACCTAGCCCCAGGTGCAAGGTCACACAGCCACCCTAGAAACATATTTAAGGATTCCCTTACTAACTTTACTCAGACTGAAGAAGCTCCTTGGATAAGGAGTGAAACGTTTCTACTGAGAAAATAGAAATCCAGTTGACATGATTCTGGCTTAGAAGAAAGCTTCCATCTTCTTCTTTTTCAATCTGTATCCCCAAGTAGTAGCTGGCATTGCCCAGATGCTTGACTTCTACTTCTTTGTTCAAGTTGGACACGATTTCATCAAAGTCTCCTTTGTTATTATGGCAGATCATCAATTCTTCCACATAACAAAGAATGTACACCTCTCTGCCACTTCTGTGTCTTGTGTAGAGACAGGTATCAGCTTGGCCTTGAAGAAAACCTTGGTTAAGAAGTACTTGGTTCAACTTCTTATTCCATGCTCTTGTTGCTTGTTTCAGGCCATAAATCCCCTTCTGAAGTTTTCAAACGAGTTGCTGTGTCTTGGGATCGGCGAAGCCTGGAGGTTGTAGCATGTACAGTTCTTCCTCTATCTCTCCATGCAGAAATGCAGTTTTTACATCTAGGTGTTCAGTACTCATGTTCCTGGAAGCTCCTAGACTCAGGAGCGTTCTGATTGTGGTATGTTTTACAACAGGAGCAAAACATTCATTATAATCAAGTCCATATTTTTGTGAATAGCCTTTTGTGACTAGTCTAGCTTTGTATCTTTGTACTTCTCCATTTTCATCTTGTTTGGCTTTGAAAACCCATTTGCATCCTATGGCTTTCTTGCCTTTTGGTAGTTTTGTCAAAGTCCATTTTTTGTTCTTGTGTAGAGCTTCTAGCTCTTCTTGTGCTGCTTTCTTCTACTTCCTTCATCTGGTGGCATTTGCTGCACTTCGTTCCACGATGCAGGTTCTTTCGGTAACGATGACCTTGCGAGGTAGGTGAGTCTCTCGGCTGGAATTCCTTTGTTGGGTCGTGATGAGCGTCTTGGAGGAGGTTCAGGAGTGGCGCTTGGTGGTTCAACCCCTTCTGCATCCTCGGCGTCATCTGACTCTGGTGGAGTTTCTGCCTGGGCTTCTATCTCCCTCTGGGTTGGTGTGGTGGTTGTGTCTTCGGATGTTGGGCTAAACATCTCAAGCTGGTAACTGCCGCTGTTGGTTTCTGCGCAGTCATCATCAGCATGACTATGGTAGCCTTTCTCTCGTTCATTGAAGTACACCACTCTGCATGTGCTTACTTTTCCTGTCTTCGGGTTCAGGATTCTGTATCCCTTGCTTCCTGGAGTGTACCCAATCATGATGCCTTCTTCAGCTCTGGGATCTAGTTTGGATCTCTATTCTTTTGGTATGTGTACATAAGCTTTGGATCCAAACACTCTCAGATGCTTTATGCTTGGTTTGCGTTCATGCCATAGCTCAAAAGGTGTTACCTTGTTGGCTTTGGTTGGCAGTCTATTCTGTAAGTATGTAGCTGATAAAACAGCATTTGCCCAGTATTTGTCAGGCAGATCTGCTTCTAAAAGCATGCATCTTACCATGTCCATTAATGAGCGATTTTTCCTTTCAGCAACTCCATTTTGTTCAGGCGTGTATGGAGTGGTTAGACTGTGTTCTATGCCTAGCTGTGTTTGGTATGTTTCCATGGTTTGTGAAATAAACTCACCTCCTTACTTGCTCTGGAGGGCTTGAGGGGTTTTGTTGAATTTGTTGGTCACCATGGCTACATACGCTTTCAGCATGTCCACTGTTTGGGATTTCTCCTTCAATAGGTAGGTCATACAATATCTGGAAAAATCGTCTATAAAGCATAAAACATATTTATTTCCACCCGCTGATGCTTGAAGAGGTCCACACAAATCAGTGTGGATAGGTTTGAGTGGCTTAGTTGCCCGCCTTTCCCTTTGTTTGGGTATGGCTGGTCTTGTTGCCTTTCCTTTGATGCATATCACACATTTTGATTGGCATGTATCATGGTTGCTTATTAAAAAAATCTCTTACCATGCCTTCAGTTTTCATTCTTAAAATTGTGTTAAAATCATGGTGTGCAAAACGTCTGTGCCAGGTGGTGCTGCTGTCCTCTTTTTGCTGCCGATAGGCGAGGCTGACATCTGGTGGTGGTTGTTCGCAGTGCACCTGGTAAACGCCATCTTTTTGAAAACTTGTAACAAAAATCTTTTCTCCACTGGTGACTTTACATTGCCCATTAGCATTAAAAATTACATTAAAAACTTTGTTAGTCAATGTTGAGACACTCTGTAAATTGGCTTCTAAGTCCGGTAAATTGGCTTCTAAGTCCGGTACATAAAAGACATCTGTTGCCATAAGATCTTTGTGTTCACTTCCATTGAAGCATCGCAATGGCACACTTCCTTTTCCTTGAATCAAAATTGAATTGACATCTGCTAATGTTATGCTTCCTTCTGGTTTTTCACTTAGCTCACAAAAGTCACTTTTCTTCCCACATAGATGCCTGCTGGCCCCTGAAACAATTACCCATCATCTGGGGCATTTATTGGTATCAGCTTTAAGAATAGTATCAGCTTTATAAACAGTGTGTAAGGCTTTTTCACTTTTAAAAGATTTTCCCTTGGAAAAATCCTTCTTGTCCCTGCTTCTGCAAAACTTGGCAAAATGTCCTGGCTTCTTGCAAGCATTACAAGTAATAGTCTTTTTGGTATTCTGATGAGTCACTAATGGCTCTAGCTCATGTTTACCCTTCGTTGCTAGGTAACCAATGTCTCTGCTAGGCAATCTATTGTTATGCAAATTATCTTGCCTCCAACATTCCAATCTAATTGCACCCAGAAAGTGAGAAAAATTCTTCCCTTCTAAATTCAAACCAGCAACGAAAGGAAAAAAATCTAATTAGCAATGTGCTTAGCAAAAAAGACATTTAAGTTTTTCATTCATAAGATTCTCAACTGTGCTCGCTGATCAAAGATTCCCTGCATTCTAATTAGGTGGTCGTTTACATTTCCACTGTGTTCCAATTTACATGCGTGCAGTTCTTGCAACAAAGAAATCACTTTCTGATCATCAGCTTCTGAATATAGGGTGCATAAATTCTCAATCATTTCCTTAGCAGTATAAATATTTTTAATCTCTGCTAATCTGTGATCTCTGGATGGATGGATGATATTCTGGAGGTGACGGACTCGACCGTGGGGGAGCTGGGGATGGCGATGGCCGACAGGAAGCTCTGGCGTGGGTTGATCCATGAAGTCACAAAGACTCGGAAGTCACTGAACGAATAAACAACAACAATCTGTGATCTGGAAGAGATCTAGCAATGGAATTTTAGCTCTCTTATCCTTTTTCTTCCATTGTTTATTGGCTTCCTCCCCATCCTCTGGTTTTGGTTCTGGTGAATCCAGAGCATCCAAACAATCTTCAAAATCTAGCTGCATCCTTAATCTTAACAGCCATGCTGAGTAATTATCCTCAGTCAATTTTGGTATGGGGGTAGCCCCTTCCTCTTTCTCCATTGTTTAGAGAGAGGGGAAAATAATTTCTGAACTTAGGTTTTTAAATGTGCAAAGCAGCTTCCCTTTTTGTGGCTGTGAGGCCTACTGGTCTTGTACTGGGCCTGTAACCCTTGATGGATTCTTGAAGGTTAATAAAAGAACTCCAAGCAGCTAACAACAATCTTGCAGAGTAGAAGCGTGAACCAGCAGGGAACTTGCACTTTTGTGTTCAGATATAAATTCAGTCTTCACACATTAGTTAGATGAAAAAAAATAGCTTACATTTATTCAGTATATCTGGATACGAGTAGATTCATAGTCGATCTGCGTGCAAGCGAGGTGGAATGGACGAGAGCTGCATGGTGCAGCCCTCCTGCTTGCAGGTGTGCCCAAAGCGTAATGGAGGTTGTTAATCCCCCAAACTATGAAGGAGGAGGAGGAAGAAGAAATCAGGTGACTCAGGTAACATCCCACAAGCACAGTAGAGATGCCTTTACTAGACAGACCCCCTATTATGCTTATGAGACAATGCTGAGTTGACTCCTGATAATCCCAAATTGACAGATAATCCCAACAAGATATACTAATATATAAAATTCCATACTAATGAATCAAAATTTAACCTGTAATTTTCTGAAGAGCTGCTGTAAAAGGTTACAATGATCTGGCATCTGCATGTTATACCAAAAAAAGTTTCCTTCTTCCTTTTGACATTTCCAAGAGCAGTTATATGAAGTATTAAAGTTTTGGAGGATGATATTATTCTTTATCATTAATTAAAAGGAGTTTTTTTTTCCTTACTGCCTAGTGTAACATTGTTTTTAAAATTCCAAATGTATTCCTTGGTGCTAAATGTACTGGTACTAATATTTTTCTACTGAGACCTTATTGTCCTTGATTTCATTTTCTTACTCCAGTTTTAAAATGAATACTGGAAAAATATTAAATTTTAAGCAGAAGACGGTTTTTAGTGTCATCATCAACAAAACCTTTTCAGAAATACTTAACAAATAATTTTTACCCATTAGAGCCCTGAAAAGTATGTGATCAATGAAAATGAAATTTAAAAATAGCTGTTTATATACACCTCTGTGTAGATACCATGTTTTCTGCTTTTAACTCTAGTTTGTGTATTTTAGAGCAGTTTCTTTTGTTCAGAATTTAAAAACTCCCATATACATTTAGTTGGTTGTTAAACAGTATAATTTGTACTGCTTTTATAAACCGGCAAACCTTTTTATGGATGATCAGTTGAGTATTTTTATGAAACTATTCAGTTATCCAATGAAGAGAGTTTTGCTTGACATTACCAACATTTCAGTTCTAGGGTCCACAAGCAAGGGCCATTAAAGTTAACAGGACTTGGACTTGAAAACATACACATAACACTAAATAGCAAGGGAAATTCAGTGCTCACCAGTAACATTTTAAAAATTACTAGTTTGTTTTTATTACAATTGCTTATTTATGTAATTTTGACTTCCTTCTCAGATGATTTTACTTTAACAGAAGAAATGTTATATTAGATTTAACATATTGGTTTAACATAGTTAAATACTTCTATAACTTTGTTTACTTTTGCTATTTTAAATTTGTAGATAAGTAAATACTTTAACATTAGTTTTTCTTTTCTCTTCATATCCCATTTCCCTGATCTACTTAAAGTAATGCAGGATGAATGTAGGAGTGAGGGGTTTGGAGTTCAACATGCTACCAGTGACTTTCCTCCCCCCCTTTTTAATTGCAGAAAAATCTAGTTCTGTGTATCTATAGACAATTGGAACTGTAGTGATATTGATCCCAAAGTCTGATGCATTCAGTATAATAGAGATGCTCAGTAGGATAAAAATTGTGCTGATGCTGCTCTTTATACAGCAGTTCTGAATTTAATTAGGTATTTTCTAAATGGATCTGTTCTCTGAATATATTCACTTTCTCAGAAGTGGCTTTTCCTTTCAGTCCTGAATTGTACTGACTATTTTGGATATTATTGTAACCAATTTCAGTGTTTTTGAAACATAGTGTTTGGGTTAGATTGGCCTTGCCAGAACTTCATGCCCGCCAGTTGTGGGCTTCCTGCATATCTGGGGGTCATTGGTTGTAGAGGGCCACAGGATGTCCCAAGAATATGCAGTTTTTGATCCCTACAGTATTGTATAAAGGAAAGATGCAGTCTTCATATAGAAAGCTAGATGAGGTGTAAATTCTGAGAAGTTTACGGCACCTGAATTTAAAGTTTCCTGAAATAGTCAAAAGCCCCAAACATGGAAATAATCTAGATTTGATTTGCTGCTGCCACAATTGCCTCAAGTGAGAATGGAGCCTGAGGTTATAGCAAAAGAATGTGACTTAGAAGCGAAGTACATTTCCTTCAGTGCTTGTGTGTAGAAGAGGTTATTGAACTTGAAAGGCAATGTATTTTTTTGGTACCCGTCTTACTGTTTTTTATTGGTTTAATAGAATGTTGCCAGGCCAAATACGATTTTAATAGCCTAATTGGTTAGCATTTTACTTTTAAGCAATTAGTAAAATGTTCAGTTCTATGTAGCCTGAAATATTCAGCTAGTTTTTATTTTTTCAAATAGAAGCAGTTTGAGATTTCTGTGGAAAAGGGAAGAAATTAAAAGAATATGAATCTCAAATTTTGAATTAAACTTGAAATGCTTCATAATGTAAAATGTATTTATATTACATGATTTGCATGATATCTCAGCCAAAAAACTCCATGTGGCTTACATATTTAAAACATCTATAAAACTATAAAAATCTCAAAACAGTTAAAAGATAAATAAGCCTAGTTCAAGGGTCGGAAATGGCGGCTCGCGAGCCAGATGCGGCTCTTCCATTCCTCCCCCCACGCGCCGGCCGATTCTACCCTCCCCACTTGGCTGGGAGAAATAGCGGAGTGGGCATCATCCCACGCGGCATCGAGAGCCCACCAGGGTTGCGGAAGGAAGGCAGTACCCGTGGGGGTCAGGCACCGGATCCCACGCAAGGAGAAAGAATTGCTGCTCCCTCTTCCCCAAATGGTTTCCGCCGACCGCCTTCCGGTCGCAAGTCTCGGGAGCAGCTGCCCTAGAAAGAGGGAGTCCCGCCCGCCTCTTGGAGGGGGCATTCCGGCGCCAGGCCCCCATCTTTCGGCGCCAGGTGTGTCTGTGTCGGGGGGGCATACAGTTCCACAGGGAGATGTCCCATGGAGCTCCAAGAATCGGAGCTCCAGCAGCAGCTCCGGCTCTCTTGGTTGCCTTTTCCCCCAAGAAAACCAGTCGCGGCCGCTTTTCCAAGCCCTCTTCTCCCGCCAGAGGAAATTGCCGCGGTTTTTCAGCCGGGTGGAATTCCCAGTAAAGGCGGCTCGATGACCTGAGGTCTCCGCTAAGGGCGGCAGGGCCGGGCAACCGGGTGCCTTCAAAGAGGCTGGGCTGCAGCTCTCACCATCCTGGCGGGGACTGGAGAGGAAGGAGGCCAGGGGTTTGGAGAGTGCCAACCTTCCTGCCCCTGAGCTGAAGGCTTGCGCGGCGTCCCTTTGGCCCTCACCCAGCCCAGGCGGCCCCTCCCCCTCATCCCGCCCAGTTAAACTGCTTCCCACAGGATGGGGAGGCAGATTTTTGAGAGTGGGAGAAGAGCATATTCGTTTCCTTTTAGGCGCCCAGCTGCCCCTTCGCTCAATCTCCCCTCTGCAAAAAGAAAGAAGGAAAAGCATCTGAGAACGCTCGGCTGCCTCTCCTCCCCCACCAGCAAAGGGGTGGGGGAGGAGAGGCAGCCGAGCGTTCTCAGATGCTTTTCCTTTCCCTTCTTTCTTTTTGCAGGGGGGAGATTGAGTGAAGGGGCAGCTGGGCGCTGTTGAATTATCAGTGCATCACACCGTGCTGCTTGGAGCTCTTGGGCATGTTTGTGTACCCACGCGTTCCTTGGCTGTAGAATCCCCTCCTTTGAGTCTCTTCTCCTCTTTCTGCACAGAGGCTGCCTGCCTGCTCTCCCACCCCTTCACGCAATGGGTCGGTTTTGTTATTGTCCTTGTCCTCAGTGCCTGCTCCAAAAGACTGCTGCACACACCCCTTTTTTGCTGTTGAAAGGAGAGGGGGGGATGATAAACCTTTGCTCAAGGCAAGTGGGTTTTTTGAGGGGGCGAATACATTTTAGCCCTGTGGAAGAGAAACGCCAGGGATTTCATGCTGGCTGTGCCCCCTCCCTCCGGGAGCCCCCTGGCAGCGTGGCTCTTACTGAGCCCTCCGGAGTCCGAGCCCCCGTTCTGGGCATTGAGCAAATTCAGCCAGCCGGGCTGATTGAGTAAACCAGGCATGGCGGCAGGCGTGGCAGCCCCCCAGTGCATGCCATTGGCTCCTGCCTCCAAACCCCGCCCCTTCCACGCGATTGGCTCCTGCCCGCAAACCCCGCCCCCTTTTACGCGATTGGATCCCGCTCATAAACCCCGCCCCCTTCCACATGATTGGCTCCCACCCTCAAACCCCGCCCCCTGGCTCTCGAGTGATGTTATGAATATTATAAATGTCAAAATGGCTCCTGGCATAAAAAAGTTTGCCGACCCCTGGCCTAGTTGGTAACACATGGCAACAGTGTCTACAGTAAATTAATATCTGAAAGACTGGAGAAGGAGGATTATTTTTATTTCTTGGGAGGAAGCCATCCATATATGGGTGGGGGTCAAGCTGTTTCATAGGGAAGATAAATTTCGTGGTCCCTGCCCCCTTAGCTCCATAGGGGTTGAGGATATACAACATGTAATCACCATTCAAATGAGGTATTATTTTGTGAATCAATCTACATCTGTTTGCACATGGACTAACACATTCTATACGAACTCAAGTATCTTAATCAAAAGGCAATCCCATGCCCCAGAATGTTGCAATAATTGAGATGTGATGAAGTATGAATTCCTGACAGCCTTCAGGCATCAGATCAGGACTTCCATTGCATTTCCGGTTTGGCTCATTTTGTTTCCAAGGCATTTCTCAACTCCTTATGTACATGTTGTCAGGGTGCTATGAAAAGGTGAAAATTTTGCCATATAGATATGACTGTCCCACAAGCAGTGTGCCTCTTTCTAAACTCTTCAGGAAGGAGGTTAATATTAAACTACTTCTGAGATTGAAAAAATATTCACAATTTAAGATCTGTTTTATATTGACTGTTATTTAAATATTCTAAATGCTATCTCAACATGTTCACTTGTCTTCTAGTACTTCATCTCGTCTTGTTAAGGGTGATTGCAGCAAAATGAGTCTTCATGGGGCTAGTGGTGGGCATGAAAGGTCAAGAGACAGAAGAAGGTCAAGTGATAGATCACGTGACTCATCCCATGAACATCTTGAGTCTCAGCTTACTCCATGCATCAGAAATGTTACCTCACCAACAAGACAACATCAAGGAGGTATTTTTTATTTAATTTCTATCCCGCCTTTATTATTTTTATAAATAACTGAAGGCGACGAACATACCTAATACTCCTTCCTCCTCCTATTTTCCCCACAACAACCCTGTGAGGTGAGTTGGGCTGAGAGAGAGTGACTGGCCCAAGGTCACCCAGCCGGCTTTCATGCCTAAGGCGGGACTAGAACTCACAGTCTCCTGGTTTCTAGCCAGTTGCCTAAGTTTTTACTAGAAATTAAGTACCTTTGCCAAAGATCAGACCTTTTCACTTGAGGTTAAATCTAAGGTTCTTTGTGCCACAAACCTAAAATGTGAAAGCACAAAAATTAACATTGTTCAGAATCTCGTTGGGAATATAAATACTCATTCTCCATTTAATATCTCTAATTGTGTGGAAGTAAACATTATAGAGGAGATTACTTAAGCATTGTATACAGAAATGTTTGGGTACAATACTACATGTGTATGTTCTGTTTGGTATGCTCTATTGAGGCCTAACCATGAAAACAGGTTCTATGGCATTCTTCTTCAGCCTGTGATCTTCCAGATGTTTTGGGTACCACCAACCCTTTTGTGATGGAGCATGTAATCCAAACTATCTGGAGGACACCAAATTAGGGAAAACTGGTCTATGGTATCTCAAACTTTAGAATCATTTCAAAGTCTCATGATCCCGTTGCTGGATTGTACTAGTTATTCCCTCTTGTATTATTCCCCTTTTCCATTCCATCCTCAGTAGTCAATGTAGCAATAGGCAGAGAAAGCTAGGAGACCACCTCCTTTCTCTGTCACATGAGATGGTGCACTGAGTTCCTACTACCACCAAACTAAAATCCAAAGGTAAGTTTGGCTTAATATAGAAAAAATGTTGCCTTTGTAATATGCTTTTGAGATATGTGTTCTGATACTGCAACTCAGTATTAAATATTTGTATTGCTTTTCATTACAGAACGTGAGAAGGATCATAGCTCATCTCGACCAAGCAGTCCTCGTCCTCAGAAAGCTTCTCCAAATGGTTCCAGTAACAGTCTAGGAAACATTAGTAGAAATAGCAGCCAGTCAAGTTCGGATGGGAGTTGCAAGAATGCTGGAGAAATGGTTTTTGTGTATGAGAATGCAAAAGAGGGAGCTCGGAATATAAGAACTTCAGAGAGAGTAACACTTATAGTGGACAACACTCGATTTGTTGTAGATCCTTCTGTTTTTACTGCACAGCCAAATACAATGTTGGGCAGGTTGGCATTGCTTTTTATTGCATGTATATCATCAGGTGTCCCTCTAAATCATGGCTAAGAACAAATGTCTTAGTATTGTGAAATACTTTTGATCTCACTCTTTCTTGCTTCTGTCAAACATTTGAGTGCAACATTTCAGGTGCAATTAGTCTCCATTAGTCTGTATTACTGTATTTTTCATGAAAGAGTAGAAGGGGCAGAGAAGGGAAGGCATGAAGTAACTAAACAAAACAGCTGATTTAATTTACATGTAAACTTAAGTAAAATGTAACACTGTTATTATAGTTACATATTTAATAATGTCCCTGTCATGTTAAGCATAATGTTGGGCAATGTTTGAGAGGCTCTGGCAGCCATGGGCAAAGTTTGGGGAGGGTGGTGGTGCTGGACATGATATGAGGCTTAATGTAAGTGCATCATCAATATGCAGTAACCTGCTATTTAGAAACATGTCAGCTCAACATTAATTGCAAATCTTCCGAAGAGCAGAGTGGTTAGCTATTTTAGTGTGGGGAACATGTTTTTTTGTTTTGGCTTCTGAAGGCTCTGAAGAATAGCCTGTCTAATAATACTACTGGTGTGCATGGATGAAAAGTTTTCTCTCTCTTTAAATTTAGGAGTGGATTTGAATGTTTTTCCTTACACATCAATTTCCACCCAAACCATTGTTAAATATTGCAAAACAAATCTATGAAGGCTAGCAGTAAGACTTCTGTCATTGATTGTTTTAAGTTTAGAGATGGATGTTTTTAAATTAATTCATTGCATGCATCAAAATATACTAAACATTTCAAAATAATTTTTTTCTTTGGAAATATGGACACTCTCTCTTGCAAAGTCTGCAAGTTCCTAACAGTGCATATTCTGAATTTCCTATCATTCTTTCTAAAATTTTAGCAAATTTAATTCAAACACTGATGAACTGTGTACATTTAAAATGGATTTTGAGTAAAATGTTTTTTCCCCCATATATAGGATGTTTGGTTCAGGAAGGGAACATAACTTCACCCGGCCCAATGAAAAAGGAGAATATGAAGTGGCTGAAGGAATTGGTTCCACTGTGTTTCGTGCTATCCTGGTGAGATCTCGTAAGATTCTGTTCTTCCCACGTTCACCATTTCACATGAGATTTAAAAAGTGGGAAATCATTTCTATAAAAACTTAGTATAAGCACCTGTAATTTATTTAAACAGTATTGTGAGTACTACTGGGAGGTACTGATAATTATGCAGTTTTTCAAAATCTTGAAAAATCCAGGGATAAAGAATTTGGCTATAAGTCTGATTTTCAAACTTCTCTGTTCAGGGAACTCCTCTATCTGGCTGAATGTTAAAGGATTCTCAGTTTACTTGAGATACTGGCCATTCTTGTTGGTCTTGCCATCTATGTGCTGCCTTCTGGAACATGGTGGCAGTGCATTGTTGGGGAAAGCCAACAATAGTGGACAAGCTATTTTTCATAAAATGTATTTATGATTACTAATATATTAATTGAGAAGACTTAAGTGCCCCCAAAACACCAGGGTTCCTCAATTCCTCAACTATGTTATTTGTAAGTATGGAAATGGAAGACTGAAGTTGAGAGACAGAAAGAATGAAGATATTAAAATCTTTGGCTGATAACATTTCTGAGGGGAGAGACATTTCCTAAGATTCATTTGGCATAAGTTTTTAATGGAGTTAGCAAAGCAATTTGAATTGCAGTCAGAATTTAATTGGTGTCCATTATTGTTCCAGTTCTACAGTAGTTTTTTTTCAGTCTGCATATGACAGGAGAGAGATTGCTTCATTCTGCAACGCCACTGGATACCCAGATTTGTTTGCAGTAGCAGAAGAACATGCAAGGATTTGGAAAAATGAAGGGCTTATTCTGTAAAAATTAAATGTTTTCTCACAAATAAGTTTCTTTTTTCTTTTTTAATTTAAGGATTACTACAAGACTGGGGTGATACGTTGTCCTGATGGAATATCTATTCCTGAACTACGAGAAGCGTGTGACTATCTCTGTATTTCTTTTGATTATAGTACTATCAAATGTAGAGACCTCAGTAAGTATAACATTGCTGTTAACTTCACATATGTACATTTTTAAGATGCTGTTTTCTGACTATAAACTATTTTAAGTGTAACATTTGAGCATTTATCAATTTTAACATTATAAAATAGATTTTAGATTGGGCTGGTGATTGTGTTTTGTAATATATACTGTAGTTATACCTGTTAAATGCATAGAGGCCTTATTTATGAAATTTTATTTCAGTCATAGACCAGCATAATATAAGATAAAACAACACACTTTACAACCAACAACTGCATATATCTGAACTGTAAAATGGAAAAATACTTAAAAGTATTTAGGATTACTATAACAAATGTCTAATATTATTAAATATTTGTACTGACTATATAGAAGAAAAGATGCAATATAAAATATATTTTTAAAAAATATTAAGAGATTTGTAAGAGAACTACAAAAATATTACTGGACAGAAGCTATCTAAGCTGTGGAATATAGTGGTAAAACTTAGCACTAATAGCACAAAACTATGAACATTGTAATTCTAAACACTGTGGGTAGGAATCAATACTATCAAGACTACCAGAGCTGTTAAAAGGGATTGTAGTCTAATAAACAGGCATAGCTTGAACTCTAATCTGTAAACCTTTCAATTAGTAGAGAGGTTAAGAGCATTTCCAAGGTGTATATGCTGAAGGAGAACCTGCTCAGTAGACTCAGCTTCCCTAAACTTTCAGAGACCTAAATGTCCCAAGTATAGGATTTTCCTGTATCTTTCCTCCAAAACTGTCAGAGAATCAGGACAAGAACCACTCTGAGAAGGGTTTCCAACTCTAGTTTCTTTATTGTTCTTACCCTATGAACAGAATCTTGCCAAACTGAGGCTACCTACACTACGCTAAGGGAAATAACTCCAAAGGGCTCTAGGGAGGGGCTACCTTGAACTTCTTAACCTTCCCAACAACAGAGTCCGGGCTGTGAAGTCTCTTATCAGTGTGGAATGCTCTCTCTCCCTGGGAAACAGCATCAGTGTCAGAATCAATCACAAAAACAGCCAAAGAAAGAGTATTGCACTGTGCAAAAGTAGCGCCTCTTCTGTGTTTGGGATACCTAATTGAATAAGATACACTGCGGTTGCTACTGTATGCCAGTGCTGTTGATACAAGGGAGAATTGGAACACTACTCAGATTATCCTGGTGCTTTATATCTATTACTATGGTTGATTGCACAGTCAGCCAGATGTTTAGACTGGATTTGGCATTTTTGTCCACCTATCAAGTCCTTCCCAAGGACCTGGGGTAGGCAGTTGTTGTTTAATAATATTAAAGGTATCGTTGCAGGATGTAAGCTGTTCCAAGTAAAGCTGCCATCATTTATTATTATTATTATTATTATTATTATTATTATTATAATATACAACAACATGAAATCACAGCTGCCAATTCTTTAGATGGTGTTGGCCTTCAATCTTCCCAAGAACCTAGGGTGTCATAATGTATCGGCGTAGTATATGTGCAGACCCAAGCAGTGTGGCCTTTTGTAATTAAAAGATAGAAATTTTGTCGATGTGCAGGTTTTCTAAGTGCTGTCCAAGGTTTTTTGGAATGGCACCCAGTGTGCCGATAACCACTGGGACTACCACTGCTGGCGGCTTCTTCTTTTTCTTTTTCTTTCTTTTTCTTTCTTCTTCTTCTTCTTTTTCTTCTTCTTCTTCTTCTTATTATTATTTTCTGTGTGTGTGTAGGTAGGTCGGTCAAGGCAGCAAACATACCTAATGCTCCTGCCTCCTATTTTCCCCACAACAACCCTTTGAGGTGGGTTGGGCTGAGAGAGAGTGACTGGCCCAAAGTCCCCCAGCTGACTTTCATGCCTAAAGGAGGCCTAGAACTCACAGTCTCCTGGTTTCTAGGCCAGCACTTGAACCACTACACCAAACTGGCTCTCAATATTTGCTGCTTCAGCACAGAGCTGGCCTGATCAAATCTCAAGGATAGTAAATAAGGAGGGAGGGAGTCCTAGATAACCTAATTTCTCAACCAGGGATTGCTTCCAAAGAGACTGGAATCCATCCTCCAAAGTTAAAGAGACGGGACCTGGCAGGCAAAAATGTATTTTTAGCTAGTAGCTTAATATTAATATCCATATTTTAGCCTCCACTCACAACAGCCTCTAGATGTAGGGTAGCATTTTGTGACACAGTGGGGGACCTGGAATACTTAGTTTAAAAAAATTAAATTAGACTTGCTCCAGAGGGCCAAAGTCAGATATGGACCCAGTGTCCCCCATAGAGCATCTATGCCAGTGTTCTTGCTTTAAATAACCTTAATGCGGCAGGTAAATTATTAGCCCCTTTTGTTTGCTATATTAAGGATAGCAGATGCAATCCTTTGTGTAGTTTAGGAAGCATGAAACTTCCTATTACTAGAAGAATGAAAAATATTTAAAGGATGTTACCTGCTCATATAAGTACCTATTTGCCAGGCATGACTTTTGAGGTGCCCGCAAAACTAATGATTTTGGTCTTGGTGTGCTGATTCTTATTTTACATTATTTTGGTCCGGCTTATTTAGCTTTATATGCAAGTCAGAGATGCCTTGTAAACACCAGCAATTCAGTACTTTCTTGTTCCAAGCCCAGAACCAAGGTAACATATTTAAAACATTTGATCATCTTATCATAAGAACCATGAGATGTTGCACCTCTGTTCTGCCAAAGGTAGTAATAGTTTTATTGAAACAACTAATAATGGCTCATCTACCATTCAGCTCACTATTTTTATGAACAGACAGTAATGAGTTTGATGGCTTTGATTTCAGGTGCGCTCATGCATGAATTATCAAATGATGGTGCTCGGAAACAGTTTGAATTTTACCTTGAAGAAATGATACTGCCACTGATGGTAGCCAGTGCTCAGAGTGGGGAAAGAGAGTGCCATATTGTAGTGCTCACTGATGATGATGTTGTTGATTGGGATGAAGAGTACCCGCCTCAAATGGGAGAAGAATATTCACAAAGTAAGTCAGTTGGCTCTCCTTTAATTGAATTTGGCTTTGGGACCTGGGCTTGCTTGCTTAATTAATTAGGTGGCTGTGGTGCGCCATTTTCAAAGAACAAACCATGAACTTTTAAAGCAACGTTCTGTTCAGTAAACCTGCAGTGAAAAGTACTCATTCACAAATTGTGAATTGTTAAGAAAACAAACATAAATGTTTCATTCCCTTTTCTATATAATTGTATTATGCATGTTTGAAATATATACACTGCATCAATATGAAGGCTGTACTCCAAAAATAGGTAATGCCAGGGACTATTCTGGGAGAGGGATTCAGGAATTCAAAATGGTCCCTTAAGCATCTTCAAGCTTAATGTATCCATTTTGCTTCTTTACTTGCCCCCCTCCCCCAACCAATACAATAAAAAGAGTCTAAACTTTTGGCCCTACTCATACTGGCTGTATTGGAGAGGCACAAAAGGGATTCAGGTGGGCCTCTTGGGCAATACTTTTTTTATTCCTACTATACCAGCAGTCCCCAACCTTTTTGGCACCAGGGACTGGTTTCGTGGAAGACAATTTTTCCACGGACGGGGGGGTGGGATGGGTGGGCCATGGGCGGAGCTTGATGGGCGGGCCGGGTGGAGCTTGATGGGCGGGCTGTGCAGCCCAGTTCCTAACAGGCCATGGACCGGTACCAGTCCGCAGCCCAGGGGTTGGGGACCCCTGTACTATACTACATCATAGTGTCTTACATTTTAAGCTCCTTATGAGAAATATAAGTGGCAATGTGTTGTAGAAGTTTTTTTTTTAGAATGCAAATTTCAGTGTTCATATATCAGACTTTAAGCCATTATAGTTTCCTGAAACAGAGGTATGAGGAAGTTTGTGCATGCTAGCACCATCTCCAAATCCATATGTTCTTTGGCCCTACCTCGGATCACTCTGTGTTGAGCAGACATGCATGATTTAGTAGACATTTTTAATTTTTTTTCTGGCAATTGAGTACATTGATTGTGCAGTGTTCCCCTGTCCCCTGTCCCCTGTCAAATCTGTCATTTGGAGAATTGTAAATATATTTGGCTTATGATCACATATTCTCACTTGAGTGTGCAAGGTCACAGATGTAGTCACTGTGTAGGAGGCATATTGGACAGGACTACCATGCTTGGGTCAGTCCTCAGTCCAGTAATACCTGGATTCTTAGACAATGTAAATAATACTGTGCATATTTTAAGATTGGTTCAGAATGCTTAGTAGTTTTATTTACCATTATTATGTATTGGTTAAAAGTGTATATAGCTTCTTCATTTCATGACATTTATTTTCTCCCCAGTTATTTATAGCACAAAGTTGTATAGGTTCTTCAAGTATATTGAGAACAGAGATGTGGCCAAATCAGTACTGAAGGAAAGGGGTCTTAAGAAGATTCGATTAGGTATAGAAGGTAAGATGATTTGATATTGTCTAATCCAACATGTAGTGAAAAACTAGCATGTAGACACTTATGATCTAAAACCACAGTGGAATAAGAGGGACTACAGTTAGTTCTCGGTTAATGACAGCAATTGGGACCAGAATTAAAACATGACCGTGCCACTCAGCAATGGCAGTTCCGGCACTGCTGGTTGCTGTCATTAAGTGAATCCGCCGCCATCGTTAAGCACAATGTCACATGGTTGCCACTTGCAGCTACCTGCCTGCTTCCCCATTGACTTCACTTGTCAGAAGCCAGCACTGAAAGTCGCAAATGGTGATCACGTGACCATAGGGATGCTGCAACAGCCAGAACCTCGAGGACCGGTCATAAGTACCCCTCGTTCAGCACCGTCCTAATTTCAAACAGTCGCTGAACTAGTGGTTGTTAAACGAGGACCACCTGTAATACTAGAACATGGTGACTTCAAAAAAGGAAATAAGCCTTGGCAGTCACTGGCTGTATTGTCCTTCCTTCAGTACCATGTTTTATCCTGGTAAACAACAGTTCTGCTTAAGTTTAAGGTGTATTATACAGAAACATAGCTTGAAATTTCAACATAGAATGTATGGTGTATCTCTTGTGATGTGAATCTAATTAGAAAAAGGATTTTTAAAGTACAGAGTGTCAATAAAGCTGCAATGAAGAGGGGGAAGAAGGAATGATTACAGAATGGTGTGCCTTAAAATATGCTGAGTAAATAAAATGCTTTGTCGAATAAAATGTTGAATGAAATGTATAAATTTTACTGGTTATTTTTTTTAGGTTATCCCACATACAAAGAAAAAGTCAAGAAGCGACCTGGTGGGAGACCAGAGGTAATCTATAATTATGTCCAAAGACCTTTCATAAGGATGTCATGGGAGAAGGAAGAAGGGAAAAGTCGCCATGTTGACTTCCAGTGTGTGAAAAGTAAATCAATTACCAACCTAGCAGCAGCTGCAGCAGACATTCCCCAGGACCAGCTAGTGGTGATGCACCCCACTCCCCAGGTGGATGAGCTCGATATTCTACCAATTCATCCTCAACCCAGCAACAGTGATACGGATCCTGAAGGACAGAACTTGCCACTCTGATCCAAACTGTTGGTTAAACAAAAGCATGCTATTATAAAAAAAATTGAAGATGCTGTAATGAGCTCATACTGCACTGCAATTCCAGCTTCTCTCCATTGTGTAATGAACATAAAATGTTTCAGGATATTGCAGTATGGACTTAACAAAGACCAAAGTGGGATCTGATTATGGTTTGTAGGAGTACATATGTAACATCATGAGGTTCAGTTACATACCTGCATTTGTTTCCCAGTAAGTAGCTTGTGTGGTATTGGTTGTATGGTGGACTGTTCTTAGCCTCAAACTCTTGTCAAAAACAGCAGGATTTGGAAGCTGTGGTTTATTCAGTATTTTGGTACTCAGTGGGCAAAATGCAGACTTAAAATTGATAGTGGCACTTTATAAATGGTGGACAAAAAATATTCTCAAAGCCATTTTTATAGTCTGGGTGCACGATGTTGACTCTAACAGAGTGCTTCTTTCAGAGACTTTCTATTCAGCAAAATGTAAATAGTTTGTTCTGAATAGAGGTAATAGCTTACTTAACTTGTTCTCTTATGAATGAGCACAACATTCTTGCCACTGGGACTTTTGGGTTGTGATCCAACAGCCTACTTTTTTCAGATTTATCCAGTGAATTTTTTTTCCATGTTTTGATGTGAGCCATGTTGAAGGGTCAGGAACAACTGATATGGGCTTTATCTTTAAAAAAATTGCCTTATCTTAAATCTGTTCACAGAAATATTTATTTACTGAGAGGTTTTTCATATGTGTCATGGAATAGGACAATGCAAAATGTTCACTCTTCACTTAATAACTGATTGTAAACTCAAGTTTTTCATTCAAATAAAATTTCCATTATTTTAATATTAGCAGTAATATAATTTATTCATTATTCTGAAATGGGTAATTAACAAAAGAATCTAAATTCTTTACATTTCACACAAAAAATCATCAGGTCATCTTTCCCTCAGACAATTTAATATGAAGAGGCTTGCTTTCTCCATGATGCCCCATTTTCTAGGACTTTTCTTGAAAACTAATTAGGCAGAATGGGGCAATTCACAAGATTTTGGAAATTCTCATGATATAGTTGACTGGGCCTGCTTTTGACTAGAATTGACTTCATCCAATTTTTTATAGAGTTAAATTAATAACATTGGATTGGTTGACAGGGTCAATTGACCCTTGATATTTGTATAAAATATTAATGTCATCTTCATTGACCAGTTAAATTTGTTGGGAACAGGGCCATTGTCTTTAATAAGAATAAAATGAGCTGGCAGAATTTATCTAATTTTGCCACAATACTAAACCATTCAAAAGAGTTGAGGTTAGAGGTGTATATGTATTGTGAATGGGAAACTTATGTACACTAGAGGCCTTTCCATAATGCCTATATAGTACTTCTGAAATAATTTGGAAAAGATGCTTCAGAGCATGCTTATGTCCGCAACACCTTAAAGCAACCATATAATCCTGGGAAAAGAAGTGATTGCTTTAAAGAGTTGTTGATAGGTGCTATGATGAAGTGTTGCATAGCTCTATGTTATATACACTTCCTGTAATTTATGATCTTTAGGTAATTAGTATTCAGAATTATATAAAATAGCATACATGTGAACATAATTAAAAGTTCAATTTAAGCAGCAAGAAAGGAAAGACATGCATTCTCTTTTGTCTAACTGATGTCTGATATTTTGTACTTCCTGAATTTTTCTATTCAGAATGTTACCCTGTTAATTTGACTATATAGCGTCAACATGATTCATTGTTCCCCAATCTGATATATTCCCCATTTGAATACCTGATGACCAGTGGTTTTCTTTTTTTAATAAGAATTTTATTAGATTTAAGACAAAGATAAAAACTATGAAAAACAAAAAAACTACAAAAAGAAAGAAAACTAAAAAATGTGAAAAACACAAGAGAATTTTTTTTAAAGATTACAAGAAGAGGTGACTTCCGACTTTTAACAGCAAGGATATACAACAAATTTCCATAATCCCTTACTCTATATTAAACCAAAATCACATTATTTCTATAAATCGTTCCATTGGCACATTATAAAAATCACTAGATACAGTTGCTCCATCCCCTTATATTAAAAGAAAAAGATAAATCTTTTGAGCGGCTCGATAGCGTACTGGTTACAGTGACGCCTTTGGAGTGGGAGACCGGGGTTCAAATCCCGACTGTACCTACCTTACCAGTAGGGGTCCTTGGGCAAAAACTCCCTAACGCTTCACCTGCCTACCTCAAACTAAGAGTCATGCTGGCTCGGACATCGCCCGGATAAACAAGGTCCGCGTCAGATGTTGGGGAACCAGGGCAATCTGACGATAAGTGGGCTACTGGAACAAACCATACATGGACGAGACAAAACCTGGAATTGATGGAATGCTACTACAACAGTAGACCTAATGAGAGGGGATATATGAAACGTATGAGGAAACTATGGATGGACAGAAGACCTGCATCCACACAGAAACAGCTAGTTACCCAACGCTTCAACATAGTGAAGAGGAAGCTGCTCTCACAACTTGAGATAGACCAACTACACATTATATCCCAGATTCAAGAAGACCCGGAAGAACAACTGGAGGTGCAGCCAACACCTGAAGCTGGAACGTCACTGCCACCCCCTCCATTACAGAGCACAGCATCTGATATGAGGCAAAAGATCATGGATAAACTAGCTACAGTCAACTCTCAAGCAATTACCAAGGCTCAGTGGAGAAGTACCATTAGATAGTATGCTAGAAGATGCCAACAGAGCACTTACGACAGTCTCTACTACCACTATAACTCAAACCAATGAACTGGTATATGCTACAGCCACTGTAATCCTGGAGATGCTTGGCTACATGATCAAGAAGAACAGCACTATGTACCCCCCCCCCCCCGGAAAATGAGGTTGAAGATCAAGGCAACTCGGAGAGAAGTTAGTCAGCTGGTAGAACTACAGAAGGGTGTGGAGATTAAGGATAAGGCTCGGCTACTAAAAAAATACAAGGGCCTGACTCCATCTGAAGCCCTAGAGACTGCTAAACAAAGGCTCACAGCACTGGCTACCAGGATAAGGAGATACACTAGAGAAGCAGAGGCCAAGAAGATAAATGCCATGTTCACCAAAGAACTATCCAAGGTATACTCCCAGCTGCAGTGCAACAACACAGTAACAGAGCCACCAACAGCAGAAACGGAACAGTACTGGAAGAACATATGGGAGAAAGAGAAGACACATAACACCAATGCAAAGTGGCTGCAGGACCTGAGAGCAGACCACAGAAATCTCCCAGAGCAGGAACCAGTCACCATCACAGTACAGATATCCAACAGCGTATCAAGAACATGAAGAGCTGGACAGCACCTGGCCCAGACATGATCCACACCTACTGGCTAAAGAAACTAACAGCAGTGCATGAACGCCTAGCAGCACAGATGAACCAGCTGCTAGCAGCAGGCTCCCACCCAGACTGGCTAACGTAAGGTAGGACAGTGCTGATCATGAAAGACCCCAACAAGGGAACAACACCGTCCAACTACCGGCCAATAACCTGCCTCTCCACAACATGGAAAGTCCTATCAGGCATCATAGCCGCCAAGCTGCAGGACCATATGGGCCAGTACATGAGCACAGCTCAGAAGGTTATTGGGAAGAACACCAGAGTCTCCAAACACCAGTTGCTCATAGATAGAGCAGTCCCCCAAGTCTCAAGGTCTAGACAGACCAATCTGAGCACAGCCTGGATTGACTACAGGAAAGCCTACAACTCAATGCCACACACATGGATCTGTGAATGGCACTATACAAAGTCAACATGACACTAAGGACCTTCCTCAAGAACTCAATGGGACTGTGGAAGACAACACTGGAAGTCAACTCAAGACAGCTCGCACAAGTGGTCATCAAGTGCATATACCAAGGCAGTGCTTTCCAAAGTGCCACTGTTGGCAACACACCAACGGTGGCAGCAGCGGGGGCGTGCGCGGGGGTGGGGGCGTGCATGGCGGCGGCAGCCTCCGCTAAAACGCGGAAGCGCTGATGGCGCGCTGCTGCCGCCACCATGCACACCCCCACTGCTGCTTCCAGGTTGTGTGGCAACACACCAGACTGTTGTGACACACTAAAGTGTCGCGACACAGTTTGGAAAGCTGTGTACCAAGGTGATGCACTGTCCCCACTACTGTTCTGCATGGGCTTGAACCCTCTCAGCCAGATTATCACAAGAACTGGATACGGATACAAGTTCAAGAGTGGAACTACCATCAGCCACCTCCTCTACATGGATGACATCAAGCTGTATGCTAAGAGTGAACGAGACATCGACTCACTGATCCACCTGACATGGATCTACAGTGAGGACATTGGGATGTCATTTGGACTAGAGAAGTGTGGCCAGATGGTAGTAAAGAGAGGGAAGGTAGTTAAGACTGATGGGGTGGAACTACCAGCAGGCCACATAGCAGACATACAGACCAGCTACAAGTACCTTGGTATCCCACAGTCACATGGGAACCATGGTGAGGCAAGGAAGACAGCAACATCCAAGTACCACCAAAGGATAAGACAGGTCCTGAAGAGCCAGCTCAATGGGAAGAACAAGATCCATGCCATTAACTTGTATGTCCTGCCGGTATAGTGAGCTGGCCAAAGGAGGACATGGAGGCTGCTGATGTGAAGACCCAGAAACTCCTCACAATGTACAGGGGCTTTCACCCCAAGTCCAACACCCAGACTGTACACCAGCTGGAAAGAGGGCAGGCGGGGTCTGGTGAGTGTCAAAGCCACTGTCCTGGATGACACCCAGAGCATCCAGGAGTACATCAGTAAGATGGCATCTAAAGATGAGCTGCTGAGAGAATGCCTGAAGCAGCAGCAGACATGGAAGAAAGATCAAGCAGAGGAAGTGCCATGGCAAGACAAGACCCTGAATGGGATGTACCATCGACAGATAGCTGAGGTGGCTGACATTGGGAAATCCTACCAGTGGCTGGAAAGGGCTGGACTAAAAGACAGCACTGAGGCACTGATTATAGCAGCACAAGAAAAGGCACTAAGCAACTGATCCATAGAAGCAGGGGTCTACCACACTAGACAGGACCCAAGGTGCAGACTGTGCAGAGAGGCCTCAGAGACAGTCCAACACATAGTGGCAGGGTGTAAGATGCAGGCAGGAACAGCATACACTGAACGGCACAACCAAGTAGCTGGCATTGTGTACAGGAACATCTGCACAGTGTATGGGCTAGACCCTCCCAAGTCCAGATGGGAGATTCCACAGAAGGTCATGGAGAATGACAGAGCTAAGATCATGTGGGACTTCCAGATCCAGACAGACAGGCAGGTACTGGCCAATCAACCAGACATCGTGGTAATAGACAAGGACCAGAAGACGGTGGTGGTGATATATGTACTGGTGCCAAATGACAGCAACATCAGGAAGAAGGAGTATGAGAAGCTGGAGAAGTACCAGCACCTGAAGGAGGAACTAGAGAGGATGTGGAAAGTGAAAGCCAAAGTGGTCCCAGTGGTGGTAGGAGCACTCCACTGGGAGAGTGGCTCCAACAGATCCCAGGAGCAACATCAGAGCTCTCTGTCCAGAAGAGTGCAGTGCTAGGAACAGCTAAGATACTGCACAGAACCCTCAAACTCCCAGGCTTCTGGTAGAGGACCTGAGGTTGAGGAAGACACATACCACCCATAGGGGTGAGAAGGGAATTATATATATATCAATCTCTTAATCAACTTCCCCCCAAAGATAACAATTATTTAATTATTACCTTCCTACTACTAGTCCATACATTTCTGTCTACTATAATAAAAATCAAATTAAAAAACATATAAATTGTCTGCCATTATAATTAATAATACAATTATAATAATCCTAATCATATTAAACCTAAAACCAAGCATTTATTATTATACCTTATTAATCTTAATCTAAATCATTAAAAATTAATGAAGTCAAACAAACCCTAGAAGCAATCCAGATAAATATTCTTAAACCCTTACCCCACTTCAAAATAAACCAGAGCATTTACACATTCCCACAATACACAGAGCTTTTTTCATAAAGAAATCAAACAGCCCAACTGCCCCCCTTAAAAAATCAGACTTCTCAACAGAAAGCCTCCCATACATAATAACCCCTTCTTTTCCATAACATTCCATCAGAAAATCAATTTCACCAATGACTTGCAACTCGATCTGTCCCTTTAATTTCTTCAACTCGACTGTCCACTCTTCATCTCGTGTTTCAACAGAAGCCCCGATCTCGCTGTTAGAAGAAACAATTCTATTGTTAAGCTCTTCAATTTCTTCCACAACATCCCCAACCAGATGACACATTTTAAACCTCATATTTTCCACAATGTCCTGAATGCCTTGCATAAAAACTTGACAGGAATCAAAAAGAATCTGTTTAAGGTCTCGATGGAAATCCGAGAGAGTCTGGTTGAAATCCTCCATGTCTCACGCAGTAGATTATGGTGCCCCCTAGGTACTTAACCAGTGAAAGTGGGAGGTAATAGAAAAATTCTGAGACATGTTTACACAAGTGAAAGTATGATAACAGGCAGTCCCAGGGAAAGTAGCAGCAGAAAGCTGAAAGTTCCAAAAAGATTCAATGTGTAGGAAAATGCTAAAATCTCCAAATTTAGTACAAAAATAGTAATGGAGATGATTACATACTCTCAACCTTCCTTAATATTTGGATGTAAAGCAAAGTCCAAGACTTTAAAAAAATTGTTTTTAAAGAAATTAATCACAAAAATAACGATAAGCACCAAGAGAGTGTGTTTCTCCTTGCTGTAGAAAGCCCCTCTTAGGGTACACATACTTAAAAGAAAAATAAATTGGGTGGTTTAGAAATGGGGTGGCCAGTCTTAATGTCCCTTTAAGGCTACAGAGCGGCTTGGAAATGATGCCCCAGCCTCTCTTACCAGTCGATCGTGAATGCTGTTTGCAATCTGGCTGCAAGCAGCCTTCCCGAGGACAGATGGGGTGATTCCGGGCGCTTTCCTTTCTCCGGAAAAACACTCCTGAGCTTCAGGGAAAACCTGCCTGAGCTCAAAAAATTGCTGCTTTGTCAGTTCTGCTCGCGGAGCCCGCAAGCACAGCTGTTTAGACTGCCATATTCCCACCAGAAGTCCTGACTAGTGGTTTTCTGTGTAGATATATAGAATCATAAAGTTAGAAGAGATCTTGAAGGAAATCTAGTCTAGCTCCCTGCTCAGTGCAAAATCTATTGGAGCATCTCTTGATAACCATCCAGCCTCTGCAGATCTCTGAAGAATTTACCATTTCACGTGGCAGCCCATTCCACTGGTTGACAGTTCATACAGTCAAGAAGTTCCTCCTGATGTCTGGATGTCTACTTCCTTGTAGCTTTATCCCATTGGTTCTGGTTGTGTCTTCTGTGACAATATAGATTAAGTCCACTCCTCCTGCATGACAACTCTTCAGATATTTGAAGACTATCATATCTACCCCTAGTTTTTTATAGGCTAAACATACCCAATCCTTTAATCATTCATCATAGAGCTTGGTTCCCAGACTCTTCACCATCTTAGTAGCCTCTTCTGAACTTGTTCCAATTTTCCACTGTCCTTTCTTCAACATTGCTGCCTAGAATTGGCTGCAGTACTCCGAATGGCTAGGACTCCAAATGGCTAGGACAGAGTAGAATGGAATAATTACTTCCCATGATCTGGATTCTATGCTCCTATTAATGTACCCCAAGATAGTGTGTGCTGTTTTAGCAGTTGTATCGCACTGCTGACTCATGTTTAACTTGTAGTTGGCAAGGACACCCAGATCCTTTTCATGTGTACTACTGCTAGTCTCCTGCATCCTATACTTGTATTTTTTCTGGCTAGATGCAGAGCTTTACATTTCTTCATTAAAGATCCATTGAGCCCACTGCTCAAGCCTGTCTTGATAGTTTTAATCTCGTTCTCTAAAGTATTAGCCATGCATCTCAGCTTTATATCATCTGCAAACTTAATTAAGAGTCCCATAAACTCCGTCACCCAAGTCATTGATAAAAATATTGAAGAGCCCTGAAGAGCTCCACTTGATAATTTCCTCCAAGCTGAAGTAGAATAATTAATGAGAACTGTTTGGGTGCAGCCATTCAGCCAATTATAAGTCCATCTAACAACATCATTTATCCATGTAGTTACAATTTTAAGAATGTGTATGTATTCCCCTGATCTACCAAGCTAGTTTATCAAAGAAAAAAATAATTTTACATGATTTGTGAGAAACGCATGCTTGTTCTTTTTAACTGTAGCATGCCTGTCCAGATGCTCAGACATGCTGTTTGATCACCTATTTGAGATCCCTGCCCAGTGTAGACATCACGGTCTGTAGTTTCCCAAGTTGTCATCGTCCTGCTTGATGATGGAGATAACATTTGCTCTCCTCCAGTATTCCTCAAAGATTACTGAGAGTGGGTCTGTAATCACATCTGCTTGTTCCTTCAGTATTCTGGAACATAATCCATGTCACTCTGGAAACTCAAATTCATTTAAATTAGCTAAGTTCCCTATTACCCCTTCTTCCCAGTGGCATGACGACCAGCTAAGGATCCAATTCAATTACCTTATAAAAGAAGACAGAAGCAAAATAGAAATTAAGTTCTGCTTTCTTATTCTCTCCCATTGCCACCTCTTTGAGATGGCCCTACACTCTCTTTGGCTTTCTTTTTCTTTCTAACATACTCAAAGAATCCTCCTTGTTATCTCTTGCAAGCTTCAGTTCATTCTGAACTTTAACCGTTCTGAAAAATTCCTAGAGTTTTTGGATGCTACCTTGTATTCTTAGGTTGTTTTCTTCCTCCTGTATTCTGTATCTACCTTTTTTATTTATTTATTTAATTTTTATCCCACCTTTATAATTTTTATAAATAACTCAAGGCGGCGAACATGCCAAATACTCCTTCCTCCTCCTATTTTCCCCACAACCACCACCCTGTGAAGTGAGTTGGGCTGAGAGATGGGGACTGGCCCAAGGTCACCCAGCCGGCTTTCATTGCCTAAGGCAGGACTAGAACTCTGAGTCTCCTGGTTTGCCATTGGCTCCTTCCTAGGGCTGAGAGAGAATGACTGGCCCAAAGTCACCCAGCCGGCTTTCATGCCTAAGGCGGAACTAGAACTCTCAGTCTCCTGGTTTCTAACCTAGCACCTTAACTACTAGGCCAAACTGGCTCTCTTCAGTATTTTAGAGAGCTCTGCATGCATCCATGTTGGTCTCTTAAAATTCTTTTTCCTTCTTAGGAAATTGTGGTTGTGTTCAGTAGTATCTTGTTTCACTGAATTTTCCATTCAAAATTGGAGTTCATCAAAATCTGCTCTTCTGAAGTCCAGCATGCAGCCCTGACTCTTCTTGAATTTGTGATATCCAGAGGAGTAATTGAGAACAGTATGATCCCACCAGGTGCTAGTTTCCTTCACTTCAACCAATTCCTCCCTATTACTGAGGGCTGGGGTCCAGGGCACTAGACTCTCTTCTTTTTTACACTCTGGCAAATGTTCAGGCTGCACACTGGGTAATACCCATCAATATGACATAACTTCTTTCTCAACTAGCTCTAATTTCTTCAATCCATGGGGTCCCAAGTGTCTTCTACAATGTTCTGTAGTGTGGTTTCCCTGGGTGCCCTTGTGCCATCTTCCTCTAAAAGGAGAGCCTAGGACCAGTGATCCTCTTGCTTTTGTGTGTCACATTCTTCCATGTACTTGCTTGTGCCAGAGGATCCTCCCCTCCACATCAATTGATTGGTGTTTATTTCTGTGTTTATTCTGGAGAGCTTCAACTATTCAGTCGAGAAACGTCTATCCTTTCTTACGCATTTCAGTATTGCAACTTTCTCCTCCAACCCAGTCACTTTTGCTTCTAATAAGGAAACACACTTGCAGGAGGTGTAGTTTGGGTGTTTGTGGGCAGGAAGACAAACACTACATACAGTGGGGCAAAAAAGTATTTAGTCAGCCACCAATTGTGCAAGTTCTCCCACTTAAAAAGATGAGAGAGGCCTGTAATTGACATCATAGGTAGACCTCAACTATGAGAGACAAAATGAGGAAACAAATCCAGACAATCACATTGTCTGATTCGGAAAGAATTTATTTGCAAATTATGGTGGAAAATAAGTATTTGGTCACCTACAAACAAGCAAGATTTCTGGCTCTCACAGACCTGTAACTTCTTCTTTAAGAGGCTCCTCTGTCCTCCACTCATTACCTGTAGTAATGGCACCTGTTTGAACTTGTTATCAGTATAAAAGACACCTGTCCACAACCTCAAACAGTCACACTCCAAACTCCACTATGGTGAAGACCAAAGAGCTGTCGAAGGACACCAGAAACAAAATTGTAGACCTGCACCAGGCTGGGAAGACTGAATCTGCAACAGGCAAGCAGCTTGGTGTGAAGAAATCAACTGTGGGAGCAATAATTAGAAAATGGAAGACATACAAGACCACTGATAATCTTCCTCGATCTGGGGCTCCACGCAAGATCTCACCCCGTGGGGTCAAAATGATCACAAGAACGGTGAGCAAAAATCCCAGAACCACACGGGGGGACCTAGTGAATGACCTGCAGAGAGCTGGGACCAACGTAACAAAGGCTACCATCAGTAACACACTACGCCGCCAGGGACTCAGATCCTGCAGTGCCAGACGTGTCCCCCTGCTTAAGCCAGTACACGTCCGGGCCCGTCTGAAGTTTGCTAGAGAGCATTTGGATGATCCAGAAGACGATTGGGAGAATGTCATATGGTCAGATGAAACCAAAGTAGAACTGTTTGGTAGAAACACAACTCGTCGTGTTTGGAGGAGAGAGAATGCTGAGTTGCATCCAAAGAACACCATACCTACTGTGAAGCATGGGGGTGGCAACATCATGCTTTGGGGCTGTTTCTCTGCAAAGGGACCAGGACGACTGTTCCGTGTACAGGAAAGAATGAATGGGGCCATGTATCGTGAGATTTTGAGTGCAAACCTCCTTCCATCAGCAAGGGCATTGAAGATGAAACGTGGCTGGGTCTTTCAGCATGACAATGATCCCAAACACACCGCCCGGGCAACGAAGGAGTGGCTTCGTAAGAAGCATTTCAAGGTCCTGGAGTGGCCTAGCCAGTCTTCAGATCTCAACCCCATAGAAAACCTTTGGAGGGAGTTGAAAGTCCGTGTTGCCCAGCGACAGCCCCAAAACATCACTGCTCTAGAGGAGATCTGCATGGAGGAATGGGCCAACATACCAGCAACAGTGTGTGCCAACCTTGTGAAGACTTACAGAAAACGTTTGACCTCTGTCATTGCCAACAAAGGATATATAACAAACTATTGAGATGAACTTTTGATATTGACTAAATACTTATTTTCCACCATAATTTGCAAATTAATTCTTTCCGAATCAGACAATGTGATTGTCTGGATTTGTTTTCTCATTTTGTCTCTCATAGTTGAGGTCTACCTATGATGTCAGTTACAGGCCTCTCTCATCTTTTTAAGTGGGAGAACTTGCACAATTGGTGGCTGACTAAATACTTTTTTGCCCCACTGTATTCTTTGGAAGTCACAATGATGCTTCCCTTGGAGCCTTCCCTGCCAACATCCATAGCTAAACCCTTTTGTTGCTTGTTCTGGTTGCAAGCTCTCAGAAGCTGCCTTTCTGGATGAAGACTACCCTGGACTGAGAGTAAGAAATGGAAAAGAAGGAAGAGAAAGAGCATCTCTTCCCCCCCCCATGCCTTCCCCTTGACTTGTTCTGCCCAAACTCCTGTTTCCTTGCCTGGTGAGCTTGCTTTCTGGAAACTGAGTTGTTTATATATCCCTTTGAGCTGCCTCAGTTAGGTCAGCAAGAACAAGGCTCCAATCAGTCATAATGGTCAATCACTGAGGAAATTATCAGAAATCACTCAACACTCAGGAAACCATCTGAAGCAGCAAACAATCCACAGTCTCCCTCTCAACTCCCTTTGCTCTCCTTTCACTCACCCAGGTCAACAGCATTTCAATGAGGAGTGGTTAAGGCACTGGGCTCGAAACCAGGAGACTGAGAGTTCTAGTCCTGCCTGAGGCATGAAAGCCGGCTGGGTGACCTTGGGCCAGTCACACACACAGCCCAACTCACCTCACCTCACAGGGTTGTTGTTGTGGAGAAAGGAGGAGGAAGTAGTAGTATTAGGTATGTTCGACGCCTTGAGTTATTGATAAAAATAATAAAGACGGGATAGAAAATAAATAAAAATTAATATTCCAATAACTATGAATATTAACTATGCTGTGTTTCACTATGGGTCCATTCCAAAACAATCATCATGTTTGTTGTATGCCTCAGGTATTATGTTTTTAGTAGGACAGTTTATCTTCACTTCTAGGATGAATTGGTTCTTTGAGCAATCTACATTTTCCATATACCACCATATATTCCTAAGTGTCTTTGTTCTGTAGCTCATTCTCATACTCTTACTCTATCTGGTGTAGGAAGAAACAGGAGCAGAGCAAGCAAGACAAGGTCCAAGCTCTTGCAATATATTGATTGGATGGAAGGAAGAAAAGTTTTCTGTTTAAAGTTTACCCAGTTCAAATATTTCAAATATCCCTATGGTGATACAGATCTATGGATTTAATACAATATACCCACTCAAATTGCAGTTGATAGGCTGCATTGCAGATAGTAAGCCTATGTTCATTCTGGATTTCGCTAACTAGGTAAGTCAGCCAAGTTGCATAAAACAGCTAAGGCTTGCTATTCTTTTTAATACCATGAACTTCATCTAGAAGCTTAGTCTATAAAGTAGCTCCAGTTTAGAACAAGAGAAAACATTTTATTTTAAAAATAATTAACTGTCTAATACATTACACTTCAACAATATTTATAGTAAAGGATCTTACAAGAAACAGTTTTGATATATTAGTATAAGAAATATTCCTTATCCACATGGGGACATTCTCTGTAGTGTAAAAACACCATATAGCTGAAATGACCATTTGCATATAAAAGCTACCAGTGATGCTAGTGCCTAATTTGCACAGTGATGTTTTTAAAAAAAGTCATCACAAAAACAGTACCCAAAATATACAATTAATGCAAGCTATACACAGCTAACAAAAATATAGGAACACCATTGCAAATTGATCTCCACTTGGTCAGAAGTTACACATGGGAGAAGTATGACTGTTCTCTTGATATGGCTTATGAAATTAAAACACCAAAGCGATTCAGCAAGCTTCACAGATTGGAGAACTCCACCAGTAATGCACTTTGATATATTCTGATGTCAAAGCTTGTGGGCAGCATCTACAAGGGCCATGGTAAGTCACTAAAATCAACTGGGCCACCAAGACCTGCATCTGCTTCCAAAAGGCTCATGATAACTGCCATTGCTGCCTCATCATTGCTGGGGCTGCTGGATCCTTGGTCATTGTCTATCATATCAATGCCTATATGTGAGTTTTCCCCTGAAAAGAGAATAGAAAAATTAAAGCTTATAGGAGTTCTATTTCTAATCTAATTTTCATACTTTGAAAAGTATACATGATAGTTGAGAGCAATGTTCAGTTGCATACTACGTTGTTGAGCCTTCTTATTTAACAGCTGTCTTTATCTCTGTCAAATGTATACAATGAAAGGAGAAACCCATATAGTATAGTGTAACTGATTACACTATAAATAACTAAAATTGGGACAAGGACTGCTGGTTACTGTTTAGACTGCCTTAAGACTTTTTCTGGGGGATGAGGTGGACTGAAATATAAAAAATAACCTTAACCTTTATTCAGTTTTTATTACTTATGAGGTGATATTAATATTAAATATCAATATATATAAATATAAATATTTAAGATATTAATCTTACATTTTTGAAAATGACTAGGTATGCTACAAAATTTGTAGAATTTCTCGTAAGAAATAATGGAGCTAAACTGAAAACATCTTCCAACAAAATGACTCAAAAATTCCAGGATTTTTGTTGTTTATTCGTTCAGTTGCTTCCGACTCTTTGTGACTTCATGCACCAGCCCACGCCAGAGCTTCCTGTCAGCCATCGCCATCCTCAGCTCCCCCACAGTCGAGTCCATCACCTCCAGAATATCATCCATCCATCTTGCCCTTGGTCGGCCCCTCTTCCTTTTGCCTTCCACTTTCCCTAGCATTAGCATCTTCTCCAGGGTATCCTGTCTTCTCATTATGTGGCCAAAGTACTTCAGTTTTGCCTTTAATATCATTCCCTCAAGTGAGCAGTCTGGCTTTATTTCCTGGAGTATGGACTGGTTTGATCTTATTGCAGTCCAAGGCACTCTCAGAATTTTCCTCCAACACCACAGTTCAAAAGCATCTATCTTCCTTCACTCAGCCTTCCTTATGGTCCAGCTCTCACAGCCATAGGTTACTACGGGGAATACCATTGCTTTGACCATGCGGATCTTTGTTGTCAGTGTGATGTCTCTGCTCTTAACTATTTTATCAAGATTTGCCATTGCTCTCCTCCCATGAAGTAGACGTCTTCTGATTTCCTGGCTGCAGTCAGCGTCTGCAGTAATCTTTGCGCCTAGAAATACAAAGTCTGTCACTGCCTCCACCTTTTCTCCCTCTATTTGCCAGTTATCAATCAAGCTGGTTGCCATAATCTTGGTTTTTTTGAGGTTTAACTGCAACCCAGCTTTTGCACTTTCTTCTTTCACCTTCATCATAAAGCTCCTTAGCTCCTCCTCGCTTTCAGCCATCAAAATTGTACCATCTGCATATCTGAGATTGTTAATGTTTCTTCCAGCGATTTTAACTCCAGCCTTGGATTCATCAAGTCCAGCATGTCGCATGATGTGTTCTGCATACAGGTTGAATAGGTAGGGTGAGAGTATACAGCCCTGCCGTACTCCTTTCCCAATCTTAAACCAGTCCGTTGTTCCGTGGTCTGTTCTTACTGTTGCTACTTGGCTGTTATACAGATTCCTCAGGAGGCAGACAAGATGACTTGGTATCCCCATACCACCAAGAACTTGCCACAATTTGTTATGATCCACACAGTCAAAGGCTTTAGAATAGTCAATAAAACAGAAATAGATGTTTTTCTGAAACTCCCTGGCTTTCTCCATCATCCAGCGGATATTGGCAATTTGGTCTCTAGTTCCTCTGCCTTTTCTAAACCCAGCTTGTACTTCTGGCAATTCTTGCTCCATGAATTGCTGGATTTTATTCATGCAATATTACATTCTACAATATTATATATCTTTCCTTAGAACTTTTGTTCTAGCTATTCCATGGCAGGATTCAGCCTTAAGGATTTCACCTAACTATACAATGAAAGGGCTCTACTCTCCTGTTTTTCATTTTAATCTTCTACCTTTCATGGATTTGCCTACCAAGAATGGAGTTGTTGTCAGAATATGGATAGCCTGGATTGTCTTGTATCTGGCCAGACAATATACTGGCAGGAGGAATGTCTGGTGTTCCACCATTCAAAGTCTGAAAGAAAATGAAAACAAATAAAAGGCTTTTATATTCAGCATATTTTATAATTTGATCCTGTTGCAAACTATAAAAGTCTAGCATAAAGTTAGCTCTTCAATGCAATCTATAAATGGTGATTTCAGTATATTTCTATATGTAAAAATTTATCTACATTAGGTATCCATGCAACTTCCTCAATAATTTTGTAGGTTCACCTGTCAAGTAGTGGCAAAGAAGGCCTAGTCAGGCAGAATACTTTCCTATACAGTTCATTACTGCTATGATTACATAGGCTGACCATATGTCCCGTTTTTTAAGAATTTTTCAACCGTCCCGTCGTTTTCATAAAAATCTCAATTTTGTCCCGTTTTTCAAACCCGGCGGGAATGGCGCGGAAGGAGGATCTGATCCGGAGTGCGGAACGGGGGGGGGGTTGCAGGTGGGAGCCAATCGCGTGGACCGGGGGGTGGGCCCCCATCTTTTTCATGAATACAGAATATTACATAAGACCCCATCCCGTTTTGCCATCCTGAAATATGGTCAGCCTATGATTACAAGTTTAATCATTCTAGAGATGTCTATCTTAGGATCCAAATTTTTGGTGAATCTTAGCCACACCCTATGTTTCATAGTTAGTCACATCCTATTCACAATGTGAAAAATCCCATGTGATTATTTTCTTATCAAAATCTTGTGTTGAGAAATAAAATTGATTCATGATGTTACAAAGCTTCACACGCACATGCTTGCTGTAATAATATACTTCAAAAACAATGCTGTCATCAATATCACTCTTATACATGTCCAAACAATGACACTACACTCCATGATGCTCTATGTAGACAAAATGAGACTAGGTAATTATACCATTTATCAAAATCAACATGTGACTGCATAAGGTAGTGTGCACTATCTTTTTAATTTCTGGGTAGTAGTAATCATGTCTGGGCTACATTTTTTTAAATGGAAGAATGGATTCTTCATATGTAATGCTACACCACATTCTTAAATACTATAAAGCAAACAGAAAAGGTAGAAGAAAAACTATTATAATGGTAGAGTTAGGTTTGATCAAGCTGGAAAAAAAGACACAAATGAACTCTTAAGAGCTCCATAAGCTCTTAGTGAGCCCCTCCTATAGCCAATGTGGGTTGTCTTGTCCTTGCAGATCTAGACTTGGATCTACAGTATTTCAGCTTGTGGGAATTAGATAAAGCTGTATCATTAGAAAAGGACTGGCTAATTCATGTTTGTGACAGCTAGCTGTTGCCCATGTCTCCCTAACATCCTGTCATGCTGCTCTTTTACTTGACAGTAGAACCTAGTGAATAGACTAGGTAACATTTTCTCATAGGCACTCCTTTTCCCTGGGAGAAGGGAGAGGCTGATGCTGAGCTGGCAAAGAGGTGGAGTCTTAAAAAAGGGACTTGGGGAATGAGATGGAGGTGTAAAGGTTGGCAAACCATGATGGACCCCACGTTGCTTTGGCTGTTGAAGCATGTTGGTTTTAGGAAAAAGCAATGATAGCTGGCTAACCAAAAATAGATACATGAAGATTTGTTACTTCAAGTGGAACCTGAACATACCTGAAGGTTTTTTTCTTAAATCTAAAACCTTACGCTAGATCCCCTCTAATGCATGGGTATATTGAGATCTATTGGTAAATTTTGGGTGATAATATACAAGTAGCTTCTGACTGATAATCATACAGCAGTGAGCAACAAATGAAAAGCTTCTTTTTCCAATGTTAGGCACCCTGGTTCTTAGGCATCCTGTATATCATGCTGGCTGGGGAGTTCTGGGAGTTGAAGTCCATACAACTTAAAATGGCCAAGACTGAGAAACACCGCTGTATACTATAAGACTATCTGCCTATAGCTGGTTCCACTGAACAGTTGCTAAGAAACTGATAGATCTACAGCTCCAGTTTTCTGGATCTTTGCCACTCAGAGTTGAGGCCTTAAAGGATACCCACAAAGAAAATAACATGATCAACAGTACATACTGTTTCTACTCAGAGCCAGGATACCATTAATACAATGGTATTAATTGCATACAATGTGCTTAGGATTCTGCCTTAAATGTATTTAATAAGCCCTGAAGTTTTCTGCATGCATACTTGTCATTATAAATCAATTAATGGTTTCTCAAATTTGTTACCTATTATTGAAGTATTGGTCAATAAGGGAAACATTATTTCTATGATAAACATTTATTAGTACAGGAAATTTTTGTATAATGAAAATAGTTTTGTTCCTTTTGAATGATGATCAAATTTCTGCTAAAGCTTGAATTCTGGAGCTCTCAATGTTTAAACTTAATAGTTGGATCTGTAGTGCAAAATACTGTATGTTTATATTTGTGTTACTGTTAAAAACTATTACATTATTATGCCAGTCTATACATCCACCCAAAAGACTGCAAATGCTGCAACACATTCGTTTTACAGATTTGTTATAATGACCTGATTAATTTAAGTTGTAAATTCTGATGATGTAGCTTTGTTGTTTTGAACCCTTTAAAATTCTACTATCTCACCTTTTTGCCTCCTGGGGATGAAGTATCGGGGGGAGGTGTGCTGGTCATGTTCAATGGGCTAGAGCCACAACTTGAAGGAGAAGATCCTCTTATCCTGTTATGCCAAATTACAAAAGGCATAAAAAAATAAATTCATCCTAAGAATATGTATTATCGCAACTCCAAAATTATAATCTGAAACCCTACATATGTGTTTAGTTAGGGTTAGGGTTATTAGGGTTAGATGTCTGGAAGACATCAGGTTGGTAAAAGCTGATTTGGAGCAAGGACTACAGCTCAACACGTGCTTAATAATGTTAAAATACAGTATGAGCTTTTCCTTACCTGTGGATCTCCATGATTTCCTCAGCAATCATCCTTCCAATTTTACCAGCACCGGCTCTTGTTCCACCTGGAATACCAGGAACTGTGGGAAGGGCCCTTTTTGGACCACCTTAAAAAGATTAAAAAAAAAAAGAAAGGAAAGTGCAACTAAATAAAATGGAAAGAGAAAGGACATAAAAGCTAGTATATACTTGATCAGAGATGGCATCAGAAGAGAGCTGCAATCTACACATTTATCCTGAACACTTGCACCTCTACACATCAAATACCATTTCTAATTTTCTATTCTTTCCTTTTTGTTTCCTCCCTTTGTTTTCAATCTCATCTTATTTCAGTAAACACTAATTTCAATGCAGTAAGGTTGTTCTAACATTACATGAAGAGCAAGGTTTTGTACGCTTATGCCTAAAATGTGTGCGTTTTTTAATGTATTTCATGGTCATAGCATGCATTCCTATTGGAAGCCTGACCCCTATTAATCCTGATTTTTGAGGGCTACTGAATGCATTTTTATGCATGGCCTTTTCCATCATGGGAGAAAACTCTTTCAAAACTCAAATTAATTCTTCCAGGGATAAAAGTGCTTCCATCTGTGGAAAAGAAGTAATTTCTGCTTCCTGCTACAACTCTTACGTTAACTGTATTCAATTTTCATTAAATGGCAATGAATTTTTTTGGGGGGGGGCGGGTCTTGATCCTACCCACCACTTTTTGTAGCGAAACCCGTGGTGTACTCATGAGAGGTTAAGTGCAGATCCTGGCCTAAAAAAAAGTATAGCCCTACTGCATAGGTTTTAAAAGACTGCCCTGGGGTGCAGAGTTAGTTAAAGGGCTTTTCTAGCCAGGCTTACTGTATATCACAAAGGGGTTATAGCCTCTTGCAGGAGGAAATCACTGAAGATGGGGAACTTTTAGCGTATCTTCTCTACTGTTAAGATACATACAGTTGAGAAATGCAAGACTTATTGATCACAATTAGAAAGTCTCCTTCAAAACACAATTTTCTTGGCTATGTTCTCATGTACCTATCACACTGCCAAGGTCTAGACAAGCTCTTTAAATTCCTCAGCAACTCCAAATGGTTGGGCTATGTTTGGGCGAATCTTCTGCTCCTCCTTCAATATGATGTTGCAGAGGTTACCCCTCCTGATTCCAAGTCATTACATAACCTCAACATACTATATCTAAGTATACCCAGCCATTTTATATAACTAAGTACAAAGTAGGCAAGGTTAGGATATACTATAGCTCATTATCGCTAATTGCTTCAGCCTGAAGGAAAAGTTTCTTGTGGCATTAATCAGAATGCCCCAACAGCAGATAAGCCATAATTACTAGTAAAACATGAAACCTGAATCTATCTGTGTAAGGAAAGCTAAATATAACTGAACTTTATCTATGTGCTTTGCATCTCAAATGTCTTTTTGTTGCTATATCAACAAGCTCCTAACTTAAGACAGTACTTCCCGAGAAGCTACAGAACCTGCTCTTGAATCAGATTGAGAAACAGTTATTGGTAATCATCTGAATCGCTACATGTTAGGCTTGACCAATAACAAAGGAACATATATAAATAGACCAGTACTATTTAACAATACAAAGGCAGGATCTGCATGCAGCCACTTGGACAGATGCTTAAAATTTATCTGGGTTCCTAGCTGGCTTCACACACTGAAGCTTCCTTAATTATTAAAGGAAGAATAAGTATTGATCCATTTAAGGAACTTAACGTGGAAAGAGAAGAAGAGAGAACTATTTCCACTATATACTGTTAGTATACTGTTGAAGGTTATGGTTAGAGAGAGAAAAATCTCCTACAATAAGGTTTTTCATCTTCACACATGGATCCTGGTCCAGGGAGACATTTCGAGTTCTTCTTTCTGCAGAGAACCCAGAACACTGCTGAGTGCAGAGAGAAAATCTTGCTAATATGTATCTCTGTTTGTGTGAAAGAAAGGACAGCATGTGTGTCCTTCCATCAAAAGGTTACATGTGATGATGATCAAGATAATGGTTCAGTTCACCATGCTTTTAACTTCATCATGTGCTAAAGAGAAATGATATTATACCAGGAAAGCATGGGACTTTTGGTGGAAAACATCCACCATCCTGATATTTCACTGTATACTCCACATAATGTAAACTCCGAGTTTATTTTTGGATTAGGGACCAATTTGGGCTGTAATCTACAATGCTCAGTGTTCTTAACATTTTTATCTCCCTGAATCTTTAGCTGGTCAACATTTCTTCAGCTCCTTGAATGTGATATAGAAGAAACACTTAGATACAGACTTGAAATATGTACTTAGCATAACAGGTTGCGCTAAGCTGAATAAGCAAATCCAAAGAAGTTTGTTAACAACTTGGTACAATACAGTCCTCTAATTACCTTCTCCTGCTTGGAGTACACTGTCTATGCTGTGTGGTGAAGCTGCAAGCTGTGGAAAAGACGCATCTCCACCATCAAGCATATTAGCACTGGGGATTCAGAAGAAACACAAATGTATCATTTTATGTTGCTAGTTACTTAGGCATAGGAAAATACATATTTTCTTTATTGTCAACTTCATTACTGTACAACATATAAATTGTCTGTGGATTCTTATCAAAATTAAACAAGCAAAAACCAACAGACACAAGCTTGGTGCATTTCCTATCTTGATACATAGAAAGCAGAGTCAACTATTTTTTTTCACCAACAAAAGAAAATTACTTACGAAACCACTGTGTTAGTTGAGACAATATATTCTACTTCTTTGGTCCAAGGGTTCATGAAACTGAACCAACAACTCCTCAGTGTAATAAAAGATCCATCTTTGACTTTAAACTTGTAACAATTAGTACTAATTTTCTCTCTTGACTGTAAAACTGAAAGAAGGGGAAAAGGATCAAGTTTGTACAATTTTCTTGCATGTATTACAATTATAATGGTAAAGTCAAGTTATTTTTTTTTCAAGGTTCCTAGATAATTCTTCTAGCCAAGTTCTAGGTCTGGGGGGGGGGGAATCTGAACTGTTTGGCTACCTTACAGATAATATTTTACCTTGTCGATGGCATTCTGCAAGATGTCCTATGTCATCTTGATGAAAATATTCATAACATGATGTACCTAGAAGCTCTTGTGGTAAATATGCCAAAATTGCGGTCGCCCTAAAACAGAGAAATGCTTCAGTGTTTCTAATTAATTACATAGAAATTGGTGTAAAAGTAGAAGCAAAACTAATTTGTTATTTTCTTGTGCCTTTAAGAGACATTTAATTTACAGAAATCAGTAGGTGACTTCAGAGATTAATATTATCCTTTGGACAATGTCCATAAATTAGGCTGTTATTCTTGTTAGGGTCCATAAAAAAGTCAACACTTCTTTAATAAAACCCAATTTATTATAACCCCTGTGAAGTCATAAACTATTATTGACAGTTATGCCTGAAGAAAATCAAACTGCACTTAGAATGTAAAAATCACCCAGCAATTCTGCAGTGTGCATAAAGTTAAGAATGCAACGTAGTGCAAGGAATTTTTACACAAGAATGCGTGAGTTATGAGACAAAGGGCTCCAAAATGAACATGACATTCAATGCCTACAAAGACATCGCCAGTCATTTCAATGGGAGAGCAGCATACATATGGGTTTTAAATAGCATTTTATTACAATATTAAAAGAGCTTTAAATTTAAACTTGTATTTTATAATCAGAATTTTATCCTGAGATGTATCTTTACTATGTTATGACAATAAACCAAAAGTCATTCATGGCAAATACATCATATAGCTGTATCATATTCTATAACTGTAGCTGTGAAAATGCCAGCATGACAAAACCCTACAATTTTGTCATACAATAGCATTGCCAAGAGCAGCTTCCAAACTGATCCCATCTTGAAAAGTCTGACTAGGCAAAATTCATTTTTTCATTCCCTTACACATAACCATCTCATTGTAATCTGGTAAAACTAATCTGCAACTTTATCATTCAACAGAGGGTCATTAGGAAGGTAGGTCAGCAAGTATAAGTAATTTTCTAATTTGGTGACTAGACCTAGGAGCATTTTGCTTGATTGGAGAAAGCCAAGGGTGGCTTCCGTTTAACCTTAACACACAAGGAAAAAATTTAAAAAGAGAAGGGCCGGTAGGTCTGTCTAGCAACATTGAAGCAGGAAAAACCAATAATCTCTCTCTAAGCGTTTTCTGGGCAATGAACTCTGAACATATGCTGAAACCCAAGTAACTGATTTAGCTAGGCTGCCTATATTGATTTTAATTGGAATTCCTTGTGTGTGACTGTTGCCTTCCTTTGTTCTCCTGTACTCCCTTTTCCCCAATAAACTTTTTATGCCCATGGATTGGTTTAACACTGGAATTGCATTGGTTTAACAAAGGAATCTCTCATTAAAAGCTTCCTCATGAGTAACACAAGATAGTTACACAGCTACCCCTTGTGATTCAGGATTGGTATAAGGTTTGTATTTCTGGGTTTGGGGTGGGACAATCCAAAGCACCTTCCTCTCTACTTTTTTTCCTATGGCTGCACTGGAAGAAGTTCTCAGAGGAAGAGCTCAGAATTTCAGCCTGACTGGTGACAACCTATTGTAATTAATTACTGGGCACCTTATTTGAAATAAGGGGTCTGTCAGTGAGGTTTTAAATTATCTTCCATCCTAGTACATACACATACAACTTTCTTCAAAATAACCTCAGCTTCTGCCAATCTAGAATTAGGTTGCATATTCTGACATACAATATTTATTATTATTTTTTTACAAAACACCAGTTCCAGTACTCTCCAGCAACACCGTGTGGCTTAATACAACTAATGAAAATTAATTATAGCTGATGCAATAAATTCAGCAGCCCCTTGCATTCTCATGTGATCAGTTCCCTCTCCTTACCCTTTGGAAAACTAAAATAAACTAGTCAATAGATCCTTCTACTCCCTCCTACATATTTATAGAGCAACCGAAATCAGAGGAACCATTTTAAAAATCTATTAAGTGCATTTTTACAACCTAATTGAAGACAGTGAACTTGTATCTCTAGGCAGAGCTCTCATGACTCCTCTGATCAAGCCTGTGTCAGCTGATGCTGCACTGTGAAATGATATCCTCCCTTTGGCTTCTTGTACAATGTTGGGAGTTGAGCAGGAGAAGGTAGCTCAAAGTTCACATCAACATAGCAAAGAAAGACTAGATTGCACCAATATTTCCATTTGAACATTACCATCATCATCATCATCATCATCATCCAAACGATATATCAATATTCTTGAGCAATATTTTTCAAGCTTACATTTTATGCTACAAGGAGTAAACAAATTAGGACGCTCATTTCATTTATATCAAAATTCTGAAGTACTCTGCAATTTGTTCATCATCATACCAATACTACTGTCGCTTCAAACAAGCCACCTAATAGCCACCTCAAAAGAATAAGAACTATTATACTCATAGCAAGAATTAAATGCTGTTCTTACCTCTGATCTACAAATACAAATTTGCCGTCAATTGCATGTCGAGAAACATATTCTGTTGGTTTAACCCTGATTTCTCCATTTAATGGTTGAGGAACTACGTGAGGATGCAACCGTCCAATTGCAACAAGACAGCTTAAGTTACAGCCTTCGTTATCAGGCTCATTGTCTTCATCTAGTCCCATTTTTGTTGGTGGCCAGCTTTTTAAATATCCTGTGCTATGGATAGTACAAAAGCTTTTGCGATCTGCTACAAAAGAAAGTAAGGTTAAATAAATAAATAAATAAATCCACAGCTTGGAATCAAGGGAAACTGTGCATGTTGTAAACCAGTATCTGGAGACAAAGATGGGGTGGATAAGGGCCAATAAACTGAGACTGAATCCTGATGAGACAGAAATGTTGGGAATAGGTGGCTCCTGGGTATGGAAATTGGAGTCCTTTCCCTCTTCTGAATTGGGCAAAGAAGAAATACATAGTTTGGGAAGTCTATCACTGGAGGTCCAAGTGATCTCTGAGGCTGTAACCAACCTATTACTATCTGTAACAGATATATTAACTATGCCTTTTGCTGGACAGGCACTCCCTAACTATAGTAGTTCACACACTAACTCATATTTAGACTCCTGGTGTAGTGGTTAAGGCACCAGGCTAGAAACTGGGAGACCCTGAGTTCTAGTCCTGCCTTAGGCACAAAGCCATCTGGGTGACCTTGGGCCAGTCACTCTCTCTCAGCTTTAGGAAGAGAGCAATGGCAAACCACTTCCGAAAATCTTGCCAAGAAAACTGCAGGAACTAGTCCAGGCAGTCGCCAGGAGTCAAGACTGACTAGAAGGCACCAAAAAAAGAAAAAGGGTACTTTAATCAGGACTGTCCTTACACTTGATAAGGTTGCCATGCACGTGTTATATTGTTCTGAAGCAAGCTGCTAATAGCAACCAAGCCAGGAACAAACCACAATAGTTGACAGATTGCCCTAGCAGATCAATTGCTAAGACTGAACGGGGAGGACTTCTTACATGTGCCCAGAACCACAGAGTATCAAATTCTGATTATTTGTGCCCAGGCATTCTCAGCATGGTGGCTGCACTCAGGAATGTGTTTCCTACATGATTTGTAAGGTACCAACACTCAGGTCTTCTCTGTAACAAATGATGTAGTAACGGGTTTTATTTGGCTTTTTATTTCCTTGTACCTCATACATTTTAAATTGAATCCTATTTTTATACCATTTTCACCCGTTTGGCACTTTGTGTTTTAATTGACATGTTGTTTTACTTAAAAAACAAACTGCAAGCTATAACTATTCTTGAATTCAGTAGAAGCAAATTTATTTAAATTGGGATCATTTTAAGTTCTATTCATAAACCTAATGTTTTTATTACCCATATCAGCAAGGAAAACCTGCTATCCTGCCATTCAAATAAAAATTACTTGGTTATAGCTATATTCTGCTTTTAAATTTTTAATAAGTTGACATTATACTATCAATAAATACCATTTGAAAGACCACAAAATGTTTTCATAGGACACCAAGGAAAACTACTGTTTTCCCCAACAGCTTTTCTTCATTCAGTATGCAGGCTTACATAAATCAGCACAGGATCAGAAGATAAATCCCATTTTCCAAATAGCCATAACATCAAATAACCAAATGTAATCTTGATTTTGCTGAATTCAATGACACAACCATCCAAAGATCCCTGGCCTTGTGAAATATGTGACTCCAACTGAGACTGTAAAAGGCAAGTTTCTACCCTATTTCTTTGTATACAACCTTGCAGCACCTATTGCCACTTAGACCTTCATAATACCTTTCTTTTTAGAACAGGTAGAAGGAAAGTCTTTGTCTTCTACTTTCACTGCGGGTCTGTTGCATTTCATCCTACAAAAGAATGAACGTCTTGCTCCAGAGCACAGTCGTGATGGCCCAGGTGTTATATCTGTTTTAACTGGAAGTCCAGCTGCATGAAGAGAAAAAGCATAATTCCAAATTGTTGACTCTGTCTGACCCAAGCTTTCTTTTTCAGGTCTACAAACTTTGATGAGCAGTTTATTATGTTTAACTGTGTCTGAGTTATGTGTTACATCTTAATGGGAGGCAAAACAAAACAAAACAAAACCCAACAACCTACAGCCCCTTCTCCTAGCCCTACTACTTTTCAACATAGTACCAATAATTTCAGTGAATGGATGGAGGGGTTCATTCTCCAATTTGCAGAGGACATAAATGGGAAGACCAGGGAGAAAACAAAAGTAGAGCTGAAATTCATGAATGGAATTCATTGGAGAGAAATTCAAAGTTATGTATGAATAAAGAGCCACCAGCATGAGACGGGAACTTATCTGGCTTGGTAGCAAAATATTTCTAAAGGATCTCAAGATTGGACTTGATCACTGCACTCAGCAGTGAAACACTGCCAAAATGGTTTAACATGATTTTAGGCTACATTAAGAGCCCACTTTGCAAATTCATCTGAGCACGGGGCACAGTTGTGTGTCATATACTTTCAGGTGAACGATAAATTGAAATGACATAAAAATTACCAGCATTATAGAAAAGTCATCTGATGAGGAAAAATGGAAGTTAGCGGATATGCTAAGAGTGAATAAGCATATTTTCAAGACTCTCTTGAAATATTTGAATGGCTGTTACAGCGAAGAAGGCAAAGACTTGTCCTCTGCAGCCTCAGAAGACAAGATTATTTCTAATACATTAAATTATAACTAAACTTAAACTGTAAAGTACTGGCATCCTGTAGGATCTATAAAATGCTCCTTCTCTGTAGCTGTGCTGCCCTCTGGAACAGCATTCTCCTCAGGGCCACATGGCCCCAACCCTGTCAAACTTTTGAACACCGTAAAAACTTGGAATCTCTTTCAGCAGGTCCTGAGGGAGGGTGTAATGATCCACTTCCTGATGTTGTTTTGGTGGTTGGGAATTTGTTACCTTTCCCCACTGTGTGGCATGTATTCTAGTTCTCTGTTTGTTGTCTCTATTGTTTTTATTTGCTGTTTTTAACTTCAACATGTAAGCCACCTAGAAATATTTACTGTAGGTGATTGAGGTTGCATGCAAATTGATAAATAAAACTATAGCCATATTTGTCACTCACATACAGTATGTCAGTGGTGCACATGGGACATACAAGGAAAGAGTGTGCCTTATTTCCCTGAAATAGCTTGCTAAAGAGACACAAATCTGTGTCGTCGTCTTAAAATTCTTAACAATACGAGTGGTGTGACAATGATCTAGAGGTAGACAGGTAATTTTCCCCTTGTTGGGATCCTGGCAGAAGTGGTTTATCCCTTCCTCAGGAACATGCTGCTTTTTGGGGGAGAAGAGAAAGAGAAAGAGAAAGAGAAAGAGAAAGAGAGAAATGAAAAAGAAAAAGAAAAAAGGAAGAAGTCAAATCATACACAGAGGTCCAAGTAGCATCAGTAAATATCTGGAGAAATCCACAACTCTAGTTATATCAAAACAGTTGTGTAACCAAAGATCATCTCTCTCTTTCTCTCTCAGACTCTCTTTGTATTGTTGAATGTTACATACAACCTCCCATATAAAAGGAACTATACAAGCTATGAGAAAAGTAACTAAAAGTTTAAAATATTAATAATTTTAAATATTAATAGCAGAAAACTACAGAATTATTATAAGACTACAGTCTACAAAGAGTTCCAAGATAAATCATAACTAATATTACCATGCATTCTCCTACACATGGACCTTGACCTTGTCTGAAGGTTCTAGCAGGAGAGCACAGCTATCATATACCCTTGACTGAAGAATGGGACACTCCTGTCTGGGATGGTCATCCTCTTCCACCGAGGACACAGCTTTGGGAGGGGCACACATGGAGCAGGGAGGGAGGGAGGGGACACCTGCCTAGCCAGCCAGATCACCCTCACAGCTGATAACTAATATCAAGAAAATATAGAAGTCTCAAATTTTTAAAAATATCTATCTATTGTTATAAAAATAATAAAGTATTTTATTCTGTACTATCCAAAAAGAAAATAAAAATGAAATAAAAGGGCAAAATGTTATTCTAAAGTCGGATGAACTCCCCAAGTACTCACTTTTTGCATCTATGAGCCTTTCCCGTGGGGCAGTATCTGAAGAAGAGAGCTGTTCCTTAACTTTGGCAATATCTTTAGGATGCAGGTAATCAAACAGACTCTGGCCAATCAAATCATTCTATCAATACAAAATACATACAACTAGTAAAGTCATCCTAACATGCTGTGATGCTTTCAGCAAAGAAAAGCATTTACAGCTCTTGGTTTCACTATGCTTCTTGATATTCAAAGTAGTGGGAAAATAAAGTATGATTGCTTAATATATTAAATGATTAAAGATAACAAATTTCATACCCAAGAACAGGCAGATTTATTTATTTTTTATTATTTCAACTTTGAGGCTGCCCAAGTCCATAGTGATTAAAAGAAAACAAAATATATCGAGAAGAAAAAGAAGACAGCTGACCAGAAGCAAAAAACCCAAAAAGCCAAGCAACCAATAACCAACCAAAGGGGCTCATCTCCCATCCTAGCTCAGGGCCTGGAAGAACAACCCGGTCTTAAGCAGTTTGCTAAAAGTCTTTTCAATCCATAGAGTAGAGACAATCATGATTATTTAAGCACATATTTGATTATATGCACCATTAAATTTAAAGTGATACTCCAGATGATGCTAAACTATAACTTCTAGCATTTCTCCCAATTAGTTACTGTATACTAGATAGATCTGTTGAAAACTCTAGTTCAACACTTTCCATTCCTGATTTCTTCAAACAACATTTTTTATTTCTGCTTTATCTTCTATTTTTTTCTCCCAAATCATACAACAGATTAAAAAAAATACCTGACTATAATTGAGGATTTTGAAGACTGATTCTGAAACAAAAAGTATCTTCCCTCTGTCACAACCCACTACGAAGAGAAAGCCATCTGCTGCCTAATGGGATACAAAAAAATAATGATAATAATTATGTCTTATTTACAGTACATATTTTTTGAAATTATAATTTTAAATGCAATCGAATTACACTTTTTTTCCTCTGAAGATAAGATTAACACATAATAAAATGCTAATGCAGATCTGCTTATTTTTTCACTGTCTCAGTAGTGCTAAAAAACAAAAAGGCAGTATCACATAGTGTCATAGCTAAATATCTAATTGAAAATATATAATCCAGTGACCTTAAAATATATTGATTAAAAAATGAAACAGCAAAAATAGTTTTTCTCCTTTTTTTTAAGGTTCCCATGGAAATTTTTTTTAATGAGAGGAAGATTAGGCAATCCATTCTTCTTCCTCTTTCTGTTGTCAATCTTTGGAGATTATTAAAGGCTGCCAGGAGTAGTTCCAATGTGTGTTTGGAAAGGCCACAGAAACAGAGAAGGCAAAAATGCCTAATTTTAATTGTATGATTGCTAACAGGGACTTCTAGGAAAGAGACAAAAAAAGTATTTTTTTAGGAATAGGTCACTTTAATTCAAAGCATCCTCCAAACTGTTATTTTTGTGAACTGTCATTCTGTAAGTTTTAGAAGAATTTATATGCCATAATCAGAGTTATTTGGCTTCAAATAAACCTAGAGTCTGTACACTGTGGACCTGCTGAGGGATTTACTCAACTTTTCCCAACCTAGCCCCTTCCATATCTGTTGTATTTCAGTGGCCCATCAACACCAGCCAACATAGCCATTGGGCTGACTGGCTGAAGACTATGATAGTCCAACAGATCATCTAAAGCAGGGTTCCTCAACCTCAGCCATTTTAAGATGTGCAGACTTCAACTCCCAGAATACTCCAGCCAGCAATGCTGGCTGGAGTATTCTGGGAGTTGAAGTCCACACATCTTAAAATGGCTGAGGTTGAGGAACCTTGATCTAAAGGATGTCTTATTAGGAATTGCTGATCAATCTTCCATGACAAAGTGACAGGTGCTTACTCATTTGGAAAACAAAGAAAGCCATGTTGGTCATAAGGAAAACAAAAACAAAATACAGATTAGTGTAATATTACCGTTAGGCCAACTCAAGGATTCAAAATGATCTCTATGTGTTTGGCTGCCTCAACACTTGGATGGTTGCTTTGCACTCTGCAAAAACCCCTTCAGATGCTTTGCCCAGCTGTAATAAGAACGTCTCTGCTTATGATATAAAAAAGCAACCTGTATTAACACTGATGTGCTAAAACAGGAGCAGTGTAAATTTTCCAGTAAAGTGGGATTTTAAATTAGTAGCCAATAAACTGATTGGAAGTAGAAAGTTGTTGCACACATTGAAAATGCAAGTGCACCAGCTATTCTCCTACTCATCAAAGCAGTTAGATTGCTTGTTAATGAATAGCAGAGAGATGCTGTATTAGCATCAGTTCCAAAGCACTTGTTCCAAATCATTTCAAGGCGTGTACAGCACAGCAGGAATTAAAAAACTATCAAATAATCCAGAATCTGTTAAGTTTATAAAATGGTTTCCAGACTAGAGTTGCTAATGCGGGACATTCTGTTGACGTGACTGACACAACACTTCAAGTAGGGTTGCTTTGCTTGCCCCACATGCTAGCCCTGCCCTTGTGCTTATGCTGGCAAGACAACCGATGAAAAGGGGACCAAGGTTTTTGCTTAGAGCATCCACCTGCTACTTTGAGAGAAACTGTAGTCAGTGTGTCCGGTAAAAGAAAATCTCTTTCATCACCCCTTATATATATTCATGTATCTGAAGTGTATACATACCCTAAGAATTAGATGCTTTAATTCATCATCTGAGAGAAAAGAAGGTTTGTAGTTTGCTTCAGTGTATGGGTTTGTAGCACCTTAAGGCAAAATAAAAATATTTTAAGTAAACAATCAATCATATTATGTGGAACATGTGTTAAACTCCCATGTATACAACTATTTTTAGTATCTTAAGCTATTTTCAGTATCCTCTGCTTGAAATTCTAAAATAAATGTGATGTTTTCAACAGTCACCAAGCTACACTTTAATTCTGTTTAAGTTTGCAATCAATGTATCCAGTAATACCATGATCAACTGTCATATTTATTTTGTACCTTTCAGCAACAGGAAACCATTACTGGCTAATCTGAAGCTCACATGAAACAGCTAAGAACATTTTCTCAGTCACAATCTCCTCAGCTATCTTCAGGCATACCACCATTCTCCCAGTAGCTTTTCGCAAGAGGGAACCAATAATGCTGACCCTCCTTACTGTAGTCTTGCAAGTATTCCTTAAATAATATCCAAAGGGCTTTGACTACTCAAAAGCACTCAAAAATTTCTCAGTACCTAAAGCCCATATATGGAATCATTCTACTCACACATTTATTTTAAACTTACCTCGTAAAGTCTTCATGTGCTGAACTGCCATTCTCAGAACAGTAAGTTTATCTAGCTTCCTGGACATAGCATTGCACGTTGGCACTAAAGAAGCCAATTCATCAATAAAGCTGTTCATCTTATCACGTCGCCGTTTTTCAATCTGACTGTGAGCTTCTCTAAGCAATCATGAAATAAAATCATGAAATTTTAAGTAGCCAGTGTTATACTGCAAGCCTTAACTACAGTACTTGTAGAACATGCTTATGAATATGGGCAGTCTTCTATAGATAATTTTTTATTTAATTTATCAGCTGCTCATTGGAGTTGGGCGGCTAATAAATTTAAATAAATACATAATTTGCATTGGGCTTATGATCAAAAGTTTGATCAGGTCTAAAACAAATTACACAGGGGGAAAAAAAGCCTTGGGTAACTTTGGATTCCCAACAGCATTGTCAAGTAATCAGGACCAGATATTACATACTGCAAGATGAACATTAATAAATTCATGCCAAATTGTGGCACATCTATTACTTGTATAAATCACTTTTTAAACTGTGACATAATATTTTTCATGGTTAATTCAACACCTTTTTTCAAATCCTAAGATTTCTTTTAAAACTGCTGTCTAAAGATTGGACACATTAAGGGGGCTATCTGCAAAATAGATTGCCAACGCAAGTTATTCTATGAGTTGATGACTGAAGACTGTTGTCCCCAATAGCTAAATGTAAGTAGAGTGCTTTTTAAAAATACAATAATACAGTCTAGCATTGTCTAAAAATATAAATTAGTACTGATGAATGTAAAATCTTTGTAATAAGAAAACAAGCATGTAAACTCCATTTAGGAATACATCTAAAAGTTCTGCATTTATCACAACTTCTGCTTATGGTGTTAAAAATAAAGACGGTCATTATTTTACCTTGCATTTTTTATTCTGCCCTGTTGGTCTGTATATTCCAACCTAGTGGGAAGCAAAGTGAGAGAAGTCAAGTTTGATAGCAGTGCTCTATTTACCATGCAGCAGGGGAAAGAAGGGATCAAAGAAAGTCGCACCCTCCTTGAATATGTGGCACTAGATGCAATGTCACTGATGCCATTTCAATTTCATAAGGATCACCATGTATATTCTCTCACCAACGTTACCATTTCTTTCTCATTGGGTACTCTGTTAGGATTTGATACTCCAGTAGGGTTAACCTGGTCCTTTGAACATTCCTAGATTCCCAAAGTTCCTAAATATATTTCACATGGAGCAAAACCATCCTTTTATCTCCTACTTCAGAATAATCAAAACTTTCCGAAATCCAATCAATTTGTCAATGATGAACAAATAAATACCTTCCATGTTGATCATCCTTATCTGTATCCATGCCTTCTCTATAAAATCAAAGAAAATAAAAATCAACATGACACTAAATGAAGTAAAAAAACTTCTTATACCATGTTGGTACAACACAAACATTCACACCATTGGAATCAGATGTAATGATACGGTGAATATATAATTTATATTGGGAAATAAATAAGCTGTTCAGGTGCCATGTACAGGCATTTATTCCCAAAATGGCTAAACCTGGCCATACTGTTTACTACTCTGATGCAATCTTTTTAATAATAATAAAAAAATAGAAAACCAAGTTTAGCAGAAGAGATCAAAAAGGATCAAATAAATATTAACATTGATGGCTACCACTAAAAACAACAAGATTATCTCTAATTCTTGGCTCCCTCTAGGTAGTATCTTTTGTTTTGCACCAATGCAGTGCAATACTTCTTCCTTCTCCTGCCATCAACAGCCATCAGTGCTGGATTGTTGTTGGGGAAACAAAGCAAGGGGGTTTATTTTCCCCTCAAAAAATCTAATAATGAGGCATATACTTCATTATTATTTGAAGCAGCAGATGCATTTTACCAAAACAGAAATAATGCATACACCAATATATAGTACTCATTAAGTTGAGAGCGAGTACTATATGCTTTAAATTGTTTAATTGTTTTTACGTTTGTATGGCTGTTTTATTTTTTTATTTTTTTTGGTACTGTTTGTTTTAATTGTAAGCTGCCCAGAGTCACGAATGTGAGATGGGCAGCTATATAAATTGAATAAACAAACAAACAAATAAATAAATAAATAAAATATGTGTAGTACTTTCTGCTCTCTAATTCATAAAACTGACTCAACATTTAAGTTTCCCATTGATTGTTCATCCTTGAGAAAATAACGACGTAACTATGTTGATCCAAATGATGAAACAGATAGTCCAATACTATGTAGGCATAACAAAGGCGTAGCTAAAAAATGGGAAGACCCAGGAAAAAAATGGGAAAAGTTTGGGTAGGTTTTTCTGTCCCCACCCCCTGAGCAGGGAGAAGTGAAGACCAAGAAGTGGAAACTCTCCCTTCCTCAGCCCCTCACATCTGTAGCTTTGGCATGCCTAGAGTGATTTTATGTTATTATTATCAGAGTATGAAACACACATATATGGTGTATTATGTATATTGATAGAACACAATTTTCATAATTCATGTGAGATTAACTAATTTTTCTAGTCCCAGTGGAAATATACAATATGAGTTTTTGTTTGAATGATAGGTTCTACAGATGTTTATCTTTCTCTCCTGTCGGTGTTCAGACACTGTGGTGTTATGCAACACAAAGGACAACTGTGGGTAAAGGTTCAGTCATATAAACCCATGCATTAAATTGCCAATAATAATTTATAGATTATATTACTGATATATAAAAATTGTTTTAAAATGCAGAATCATTTATTCCTTTCTATTCATTAATACTCATCAACCTGCAAGATTCCAACAACATTAAAAATGGTTTTATAAACTTGTTTCTTTGAAATCCCTTCCATGTTATACCATATTCCCTCTACAAGGGTTTGAAGTAGGTAAGCAATGATGTAAGAAAGGGCAAAAGTCAGCATTCCAAAATTGACTGTTGCTCAAAAATACTAAATGTAACTGATTTGGATAAGTCTTTCAACAATTAAATTGGAACCGTTGAACTGTTCAAGGGATCCCCCAATCTCTAGACCCTCAAGACCACACGTGATCACCTAAAGTTCTGGTATAGCCCCTAGAGGCTTGACAAAAGTTGCCACTAAATGTTAGTTCTTAATGTAACAGAAGAAGGAAAATAGTAAATATTCATTTATGTAATTCATTTAACCACCTCTATCCCACCTATTTTTAAATTTAGCTTTCTCCACATCCTGCCCACTTTTTGGAATATGGACTTAAAGACTAAATATGGTTCTCAGTCTGGAAAAACTGCATTCCTCTGGTCTAGCCCAAGTATTAGAAAAATTTGGGGGGGCTGAAGGAAGCAATCATTCTTGTTTAAAAAGCCAAGGGCCACAAAAAAATTGGCATGGCTGTGGAAAACAAAATGGGGGCAAAATGAATGTAAGGAAGGGTAGGGTAGAGTAGAAATTAAATGCATGGATAAATGTTCTGCTCTCGGCAGCATCTATCAACAGTAATTTATTAACCTCTCTTTTTAATCCTAAATCTTTTAGCAAACTATTCAGAACATAAGAAAAAGAGAAAACACATTTCCAAGAGATTTGTCTCATTTACAGAACAAATGTGGATGAAACACTGGAGGTTACATTAAACCTTACAGGAATGTGTGTGATCCCCAACTTGCAGAGTCAGCATTTGCTAAACTAGGTTATAGGTTTAGAGCAGGGCTTTCCAAAGTTTTCCCGCGGCGACACACCAAGTGCCGTTGGTGTGTCGCTGCGGGAAAACCCGGAAGTGCCGCCGTTGCGGCAGCCCGCAAAAACCCGGAAGCGCTGCTGCCACTGTTTTTGCGCGCCGCCGTTGGTGTGTCACCGTGGGAAAACCCGGAAGCGCTGATGATGATCAGCGCTTCTGGGTTGTGTGGCGACACACCAGACTGTGTGTGGCGACACACTTTTGTGTCGCCACACAGAGTTTGGAAAGCTCTGGTTTAGAGACTATTAGGAGCACAAAGCTAACAATTCAACTGCAATCTAAATTTGCTTAAACTGAAACTTTTCCTATCAGTTGTACTGTATATGCTCCCAAATATTTGCTTTTTAAAGATATTGTATCAGGATGATAAAATTTAGTGCTACTCAATCTATTTCACATTGTTCTTGCTTTTAAATAGGCAATTCTATAACAGGATTCCCCCACCGTCACACAATTGTTATACTTACTCAAAAGAAAACCCATCGAGCCTGAAAAGAGATAAATTATACATTATACTATTAATAAAAACATCTATCTACACACTGTCCGTTCATTTTAATTTCCACTGTTATCTGTAAAACTGCACTTTGGCAATCCTAGCTGTATTCATGTGCACACCTAAAAAATGTGTATGAATGCAATGCCCCTTGCAGCATTATGGGCATTATGGAAATATTTTTCATTTTCGTTGCATTTGTTTCAACTGTGAAAAAAGTACAACTGGAATAGTGATGACACCTTGAATTTTACTCTTATCTATCTTCAACCTATAAATAAAGTATCTTCTTAAGTAGTCCTTTTCATATTTTTTGTTCTTTAATACAGACATTTGGACTGGGACTTCTTATACAAGGTCTGCAAGCAAGCCACTTATACATTTCTCTTTGATTGGTACTTATACATGAGCACACATTCACTTTGGTATGTCTTGGATTAATAGATCCATGCTGGCACTTTATACAGGTTGAAAAATACCTAGTCTGTTCTGCTGGAAGTAAAGTGCAAATGTCAAAACAGAAGTGCAGTATGAAGCCAAGGCGCAGCTGAAGAGTGATATGGGCTGGAAACACTTACTGGTAATCAGTAGAACTTCCTTTCCTTTTTCTGTTACAATCTATTCCAGAAGAGTTAAGGGAACTAGAGATCAAATCAGTGGGACCAGGTGACATAAAATCACTGATTGTAGAAGAAATGTCCATCCTTTGGTCAGCCATTGGATTGCCTGGAATTGTAAAAGGGAAAAAAAGAATGGAGGTTTGGCTTACTGAAGGGCTACATCACAAAAAAACGTTAATTGTTTGATATAGTTACATAGTCCTTTCTACTCTAATGCTCAGTTGATTTATTATTTCATCCCATAGCATTCCTCTGCATCAAACAGGAAAGCAATGTTCTTAACCTGCTAGAAGGAACAGATAAGAAGAAATCCCATGCTATATCACATTACCCAAGATGCTCTTGGGGAGCTCACAAACAAGACAAGACAGAGAAAACTATTATTTATTTGTCCCAAAGGCTCTAAATATGGAAATTTGATTGTAACTAACTGCTAATGATAGATCTGTAATTTTTAACACTGTAATGCCAATAGATAGTTGGCTGACTCAGGGCCCATTAATAGTTTGTAACTGACCTTGGGAAGCACATAGTCCACATAAATCAAAATCCAATTCTCTTGCCCTTGGGACAACTGCTGAATATTGATGTAATTTGTAAAAAAAAAAGTGAACCTGGTAAGAGCTGTGTTATGCTTTCTATGCAATATTTTAGCTGTCACAAGATTCTTTGTTAAAGTTATCTCTATCACAATATTATGAGATCCAGGGTGGTGTCATGGTTAAAGGTGCTGGACTAGAAAACAGGTGACTGTGTGTTCTAGTCACACCTTAGTCATGGAAGCCAGCTGGATGACTATGGGCCAATCACCCTCTCTAACCCTAGGAAGATGATGATGAAAGACTTATGGGAAATGTTGCCAAGAAAATGGTGTGGATTTGTCTATGGAGTTGCCAAGAATCAAATTTGACTCAAAGGCAAATAAATAAATAAATAAATAAATAAATAAATAAATAAATAAATAGTATTTATTTACAAAAGTATCAGTTGATAAACAGACTCAAAGGCAAATAAATAAATAAATAAATAAATAAATAAATAAATAATAAATAAATAGTATTTATTTACAAAAGTATCAGTTGATAAACTGAAGCTAGGATAACAGGACTATGGTATGAAGCAAGTAATTAAGGATTTTAGCTACTTACGAATTTACCAGAGTTGAAGTAGCATAACATCCTTTTTTATAAGAATTTTATTAAGTTTGAAACAAAGATAAAAACTACAAAAAAGAAAAAAACTACAAAAAGAAAAACATGCTCACGTTCCTAACAAATGTGCCTGAAGGTCTTGGAATACACTTGGTAATTATTTGATGTCTCTAATTAAGAAATAAGAAATTGAGAGAATTAATTTGAAAAAAAAAAACAATTCACAGGAGAAAGAAACAAACAGAAAAAAATTTAAAAATAACTTTAAAACTTCTAAATAAATTTGAAGGGGAAAAAGTGGGGCAATACAATCAATTTTAATTATAGTTTCATCTAACATCAGAAAAAAAGAACACTTAGTGTATGTTGTGAAAGATAAGATGATTACACAACAGCACTTAAGTCTGGGTGGCTTTGCTTACCTGTAAGCTTGATCTCTGTAATCCTAGACTCACTCTGCAAAGCGGTGCTGTTCTACCGCTGCCAGTGGCAAAGCAACCCAGTTACCTTAACGGTCCTTTCATTTCCTCCAGCCGTGCTAGTCAACACTTTCAAGGTGCCTGTGTGCTAAGAAAACAAATATCATGCTGTCAATTTACTACCACCCAATCACTGGATATAGTCTTTGACCTTCAAGCACACAAACAAAATAGAATTTCTCTGCATAAATTAAAGTAGTCCATACGGTCAAAAGTACAATAAAACCCTTGGTCCAGTTAAAAGGAGCCTCAGTTAAGGCTCTCATTGTATATACATTTCACAGATCCATGTTAAATTACAGAGTTGCTTACATATTGGTTGCTTTTGCTGACTTGAAACTATGCCAACAAAATCTTTTACTAACTCACTAATCTCTAGCTGGGCACTTTCAACAGCCAGAAAAAGAAAGAAAAGAAAAAGAACCATCATGCTTACAAAACCTGTTCATGGAAGAGATTCTGTTTTGCATTACAGATGAGAACCTGGGCATAGAAGAACCTGTTCTCTGTCTTAGGTAGGTATTTGTAGGATCCCTCTGCTGGTAGTGGAGTTATGTGAAGTAACTCACTACATGGAGTTAAAGGCATAATATACAGAGCTGTGGTCTCCCATTAATACAAAGAGGTTTTCTTCTCTATTGCTTCACCCTGTAGCATCCCACAAAATCTGCAGCAAGGGTTAGAATGACATGGGCTGCAGGAGGAATCTCCCTTCTTCCTGACCCTCAACAGAGAAAATCATCCAAGATAACCTAGTGTTTTATGAAGTAGATGCATATATTCAAACCATCAGATATCTGCTCGGAGTTTTTCTGAGAGCAACAGGTCCATGACTTTTTCCTAAAGGATGCTTCGAAGAGCTTGCTTTTCTCATATTTTAGTGTGCTGGGCTAGAAACCAGGAGTCTGTGAGTTCCAGTCCTGCCTTAGGCATGAAAGCCGGCTGGGTGACCTTGAGCCAGTCACACACTCAGCCGAACTCACCTCAGAGGGTGGTGGTTGTGGGGAAAATAGGAGGAGGAAGGAGTATTAGGTATGTTCGCCACCTTGAGTTATTTATAAAAATAATAAAGGCGGGATAAAAATTAAATAAGTAAGTATGTATGTATTTGATCTACATAGTACATCTTGATGTCACATAATCAATCCATCGGTGTATTTGATATATATACATACAACAAGCTATATGAAATGTTGCTTTTTTGTTGTTTATTCGTTCAGTCGCTTCCGACTCTTCGTGACTTCATGGATCAGCCCACGCCAGAGCTTCCTGTCGGCTGTCACCATCCCCAGCTCCCCCATGGTTGAGTCTGTCACCTCCAGAATATCATCCATCCATGTTACCCTTGGTCGGCCCCTCTTCCTTTTGCCTTCCACTTTCCCTAGCATCAGCTTCTTCTCCAGGGTATCCTGTCTTCTCATTATGTGGCCAAAGTACTTGAGTTTTGCCTTTAATATCATTCCCTCAAGTGAGCAGTCTGGCTTTATTTCCTGGAGTATGGACTGGTTTGATCTTCTTGCAGTCCAAGGCACTCTCAGAATTTTCCTCCAACACCACAGTTCAAAAGCATCTATCTTCCTTCGCTCAGCCTTCCTTAAGGTCCAGCTCTCACAGCCATAGGTTACTACAAGGAATACCATTGCTTTAACTATGCGGACCTTTGTTGTCAGTGTGATGTCTCTGCTTTTAACTATTTTATCAAGATTTGCCATTGCTCTCCTCCCAAGAAGTAGACGTCTTCTGATTTCCTGGCTGCAGTCAGCATCTGCAGTAATCTTTGCGCCTAGAAATACAAAGTCTGTCACTGCCTCCATTTTTTCTCCCTCTATTTGCCAGTTATCAATCAAGCTGGTTGCCATAATCTTGGTTTTTTTGAGGTTTAACTGCAACCCAGCTTTTGCACTTTCTTCTTTCACCTTCGTCGTAAGGCTCCTCAACTCCTCCTCGCTTTCAGCCATCAAAGTGGTATCATCTGCATATCTAAGATTGTTAATGTTTCTTCCAGCGATTTTAACTCCAGCCTTGGATTCCTCAAGCCCAGCATGTTGCATGATGTGTTCTGCGTACAGGTTGAATAGGTAGGGTGAGAGTATACAGCCCTGTCGTACTCCTTTCCCAATCTTAAACCAGTCTGTTGTTCCGTGCTCTGTTCTTACCGTTGCTACTTGGTCGTTATACAGATTCCTCAGGAGGCAGACAAGATGACTTGGTATCCCCATACCACCAAGAACTTGCCACAATTTGTTATGATCCACACAGTCAAAGGCTTTAGAATAGTCAATAAAACAAAAATAGATGTTTTTCTGAAACTCCCTGGTTTTCTCCATTATCCAGCGGATATTGGCAATTTGGTCTCTAGTTCCTCTGCCTTTTCCAAACCCAGCTTGTACATCTGGCAATTCCCGCTCCATGAATTGCTGGAGTCTACCTTGCAAGATCTTGAGCATTACCTTACTGGCATGTGAAATAAGTGCCACTGTTCGATAGTTTGAACATTCTTTAGTGCTTCCCTTTTTTGGTATGGGGATATAAGTTGATTTTTTCCAATCTGATGGCCATTCTTGTGTTTTCCAAATTTGCTGGCATATGGCATGCATCACCTTGACAGCATCATCTTGCAAGATTTTAAACAGTTCAGCTGGGATACCGTCGTCTCCTGCTGCCTTGTTATTAGCAATGCTTCTTAAGGCCCATTCAACCTCACTCTTCAGGATGTCTGGCTCTAACTCACTGACCACACCGTCAAAGCTATCTCCAATATTATTATCCTTCCTATACAGATCTTCCTATATTCTTGCCACCTTTTCTTGATCTCTTCTGCTTCTGTTAGGTCCTTACCATCTTTGTTTTTGATCATACCCATTTTTGCCTAGAATTTACCTCCGATGTTTCTAATTTTCTGGAAGAGGTCTCTTGTCCTTCCTATTCTATTGTCTTCTTCCACTTCCGCACATTGCTTGTTTAAAAATAATTCCTTATCTCTTCTGGCTAACCTCTGGAATTTTGCATTTAATTGGGCATATCTCCCCCTATCACTGTTGCCTTTTGCTTTCCTTCTTTCTTGGGCTACTTCCAGTGTCTCAGCAGACAGCCACCTTGCCTTCTTGGTTTTCTTTTTCTTTGGGACGTTTTTTGTTGCTGCCTCCTGAACAATGTTGCGAACTTCTGTCCATAGTTCTTCCGGGACCCTATCTACTAAATCTAGTCCCTTAAATCTATTCTTCACCTCCACTGCATATTCCTTAGGAATATTAGTGAGCTCATATCTAACTGATCTGTGGGTCTTCCCTATTCTCTTTAGTCTGATTCTAAATTTTGAAATAAGAAGTTCGTGATCTGAACTACAGTCAGCTCCAGGTCTTGTTTTTACCGACTGTATAGATGTCCGCTACCTTTGGCTGCAAAGGATGTAGTCAATCTGATTTCGGTGTCGACCAGCTGGTGAAGTCCATATATAAAGTCGTCTTTTAGGTTGTTGGAAGAGAGTGTTTGTTATGCACAGTGAGTTGTCTTGGCAAAATTCTATCAGCCTATGTCCTGCTTCATTTTGTTCTCCCAGACCATGCTTGCCTGTAATTCCAGGTGTCGTCTGACTACCCACCTTAGCATTCCAGTCTCCTGTAATGAAAATAACATCTCTTTTTGGTGTATTATCTAGTAGGTGCTGCAGATCCTCATAGAACTGATCTACTTCTGCTTCTTCAGCATCTGTGGTTGGGGCGTATATTTGGATCACTGTGATGTTAAATGGCTTACCCTGAATTCGAATTGACATCATTCTATCGTTTTTTGGATTGTATCCAAGCACTGCTTTAACCACTTTATTATTAATTATGAAGGCTACTCCATTTCTTCTGTGGTCCTCTTGTCCACAGTAGTAGATCTGGTGGTCATCTGATGTGAAATGGCCCATCCCAGTCCATTTCAGTTCACTGACACCTAAAATGTCTATATTTAATCTTGACATCTCACCAATAACCACATCCAATTTGCCCTGGCTCATAGATCTTACATTCCAGGTTCCTATAGTGTGTTGATCTTTAGAACATCGGATTCGTCGTTCACCACCAGCACCGTCGGCCGCTAGCCGTCCTTTCGGCTTTGAGCTAGCTGCGTCATCACATCTGGGGCTAGTTGACCGTATCCTCTGTTCCTCCCCAGTAGCATTTTGACCATCTTCCGACCTGGGAGTCCCATCTTCCGATGGTATACCGACATATCTTTGGTTGTACTGATCCATTTAGTTTTCATGGCAAGAATACTGGGGTGGGTTGCCATTACCTTCCCCAGGGATCGTATTTAGTCTGACCTCTCTGCCACGACCTTCCCGTCTTGGGTGTCCCTTCACGGTTTAGCTCATGGTTTCATTGAGGTGCTCAAGCTCCAGCACCACGACAAGGTAACGATCTCCTTTGCTGGAGGAAATGTTGCTTGCAACTCATTTTAATGTGAAACAAAACTGCAGTGTGTCAGACCCATTTAATTTTTTTTAAAAAAACACACGAGGTATTTGTATATTTGTATATTTAATGGATTTATAGGGCCACCCAACTCAAACAACATGACTCCAGGTGGCCTACAACAAAAATAAACAATAGACAGACGATACAAAATCTTTGCATTAAAATTCCAATTTCCCCCCTTCCAGTTCTGTTGAGAATGGTTTTAAAAAGATAAAGGCAGGATTACTAAAATTTCCAAATTAAATGTTTCCCATTACTATCTGGGAGGCCTTCTAAGTGCCAAAAACATTTCATAAATTATTTTTAGAGGTAGCCTTGGGCACCTGTTTTAAAGAGATTAACACTCCGCCTTGCATAATGCATATTTCACATACACACACCCTCGCAGCTCAATAACTTCGTATGAATATTGTAAAGAAACTTGCAATGCTAACTACAAAATCTAAAGAACATTCCATTAAAATATGATCTACTCTTACTGCCAACACTATTTCCCACTACTCTTACTACCTCTTATAACAAGTTTAATTCTACTTATTCATTAGATTTTATCACATTGCATTTTAATATAAGTATAATCACTGCTGCCAAGAAGTACAAATTGAGCCTGTTACCTTCATTCTTACTTAAGCTTTACCTCGTTTACTTTTTTTTTTTTACATAAGTTTTATTAAATTTTAAAATACATATTAAGAGCTAATACAAAAGAAAAGAAATAGAAATACAAAGTAAGAAAAAGGAAAAGAAAAAGTGAAGTCAAAAAATAACAAACAAAGAAAATATAGAAAATAGATGTCCTCCAATTTATCCTTGAACTTTAAGTACAGCAATTAACTTTAAATGTTAGTCCTTCATACAATACACAGAAACTTTTCTTTGTCATATACCCTATGATTTCTATAATCCAATCTTCTGTTCTTCATATAGGTTTCGCCTTTCTTGATATCTTCCAACAATCCATCTCTGGTTTCTACTCCTTAGAATAGTAATCAAATGTTCATTGTTGCATCAATTAAATGTTTTCCATTTACTCTTTCCATTTTTACATCTATATTTATATCTTCAATAAAGTCCAATTAGTATAACAAATAAAGGCCTTATCTACGTCTAATAAAATACAGTATATTCTGTTCATGTTATGACTATATATTCCATTAATACATAATCTAACATATTACATAACATAATACATAATATAGCAAAAATACAAAACCTAACATAACATATAACCTAATACATACAACATATTCTTGTAATAACCTACATTCTAATTCCATCTCATCATCTCATTGTCTTCTCATAAATGTGTCTCCAGAAAGAGTAATATATAATATCAACATATTTATTTATAATCTTGTATCTTACACTTAAAATATCATGTTTTTATGCATCTGTACAGTTTCTCATATCTGTGCTTACTCTGTGTACAATACCAAATCCGCATTTTCATTAACCTTGCATTCCAAATCAATATCAATAAATCTCCTGTTTAGGTTATGCCAATATCACAATATGCAACTTGTTTATTTCTGTAACTCATGCGGGATGTCAAAATGTTTATTTTGCCATATCTATCAATTTGCATATTAAAATCTTCCTGTCTCAGCTGCCACAATGTATTTATGCCCAAACATTTAATAGACCACTTCCTGTAAAATATCATAATCTTCTTCTGTACCAATACATTCAAAGTCCTCTTTCCCTGTTTCTCTACTGGTTCGAAAGGTCTTTCCTCTGTTTCTAAATCTGTCCCTTGTATCTTCTGTTCCTGAGCCACCAAAATTATTAATATACGTTCTATGGATTTCTTAATTTGCAAAAAATTTTTGCTGGTTTCTTCCTTAAAATCCTGAAGTGCTGTGAAAAATGCCATTATTTGTTGTTCAAACCGTAATCAGCTGCCGTAGTCAAAACAAAAAATTTTCTCAGGGAGCAGGGAACAGCTGTTCTATTATTTATCAATAATGTCTATTTCTTTAAGTGAGAAAAGCTTTTAAAGTAAAAGATGAAAAAATTCCACAGAGCAGTATTTCAAACAGTTTGTAAAAGGAAAGATGAAAATATATTCCAAATGAAAGATAGTCCTTTCTAAAAAAAAGTAGAAAAAGAAAGAAAAAAAGGTAAAGAGGCACACATTCTCTATACTTTATTCTTTATTCTTCTTTATTCTTCAGGCTGCAAGCTGCTTAACCCAAACAAACAATTTCTCAAAAGTCAGTTAGTTTGTCGAGTGAGAAATACCAACAAAGTCTCTTAAGTCCCAATTTCTCTGATACAAAAGAAAGGCAGAAAAATACAAACTTGTTCACTATGTTGCCAAAATAAAATCTATCAAACTTCCACCAAAATTAATTATAGCAAAGAAAACACAAAATTAGCCAACATTTTGAACGAAGTCCAAAGATAAATTTTAGATAATAAAAATGTACTAATCTAAAAAAGAAAACTAATATAAAGTGGTCTAAAAGCTGGCTGTCACTCTTGTGTCTCCCAAGAGACTTACGTTCTCTGCAGAGCTAGGATCCTCTTTCGGCCATTTCACTGCATTCACCCCCGTTCTTCTCCGCGGTGGAAACAACAAAGAAAAACAGGAGTGGGCAATTACAATGGCTCTGTGAGCAATCTTCTGGTTCCCCCTTCTCCAGGGGGAAACTTCAGTGGTCTGTAGACCCCTGCAAACAAGATAGAAAGTTAGCCAGGTCTCAGAGCTCAGAGCTCTGAGAAACTCTGACTTGTCGAGTTGCCAGCCAGGCTTGGAGTGACTTGTTTACTTGATACACCAATAAAGTAATTATATATACTGAATTGGATTCAAGTCGTTTGTTCCATGAAGAAAAGGGCTCCAATCTGCATAAGTAAGCCCAACCCAGAAGATCTTTAAATCAATTATTTTCAAAGACTGAAACTGGAAGAACAATTTATTCCTATTTCTTTTTCCTTTGCAGGACCCTAAGCCACTCCATATTGTCCTACCAAATTGCTCAGTTCAGGTAGTCCTCAGTTAACAACCATTCATTCAGCGACTGTTTGCAGTTATGGCGGCGCTGAAAGAATGGTAGTTACGCCCGGTCCCCAAAATTATGACCATTGCAGAGCCCCCGTGGTCACACAATCAAAATTCACGCTCTTGGCAGCCCGCCTGCACGAATGCAGGGGCGCTTCAATTCTCCTCACCCACCTATCCCTCCCATCTCTGCCCTTTTGGCCGCCCTGCCACCCTGCACTCCCCTGGCCCTGCCGCTTCAAAGCCTCATGAGAAGGCCGTACACAATTTGGACAAGGCCACGTGGGAAGGCGGCCTGGCTTGGCCAGTAGCTGCCTCGCGAAGGGCCAGGCCAGGGGCCTCGTCAGCAGCGGGAGGAAGAAGACGGTGAAGGTCAGCCAGGGCTGGCAGGGCGAGTGGAGCGCAGGGCGGCAGGGCCAGCCGTGCAGCAGGGCAAGCAGAGCACAGGGTGGCCAAAAGGGCAGAGATGGGGGGGAGACAGGTGGGTGGGGGGAGTTGAAGAGGAGGCAGTCCCTTACCTTACCGAGGGTCAGGGCTGGGAGGGACCAAACCAGGAATGGCTTGGATCGGGGTGGGTCCTCACCTAACAACTGGGTGGGATTCAGTTGACGACAGCAACCGGACTGCCGGGATTGCTGTCGCTAAGTGATGTGGTCACGTGACATCGCGCTTTATGACCGCATTGCTTAGTGACAGAAATTCTGATCCCACTTACTGTTGTTAACCAAGGACTCTCAAATAATGTTCAGGGATAGGGTTGGCTGCAGAAGACAGACTGCATCAGTGAAAGTTACTCTCCTTCACATCCACTGTGTAAGAGTGTTCAGTGTGTAGAGCTTATTCAACTCTAGATCACATTTATTATTCAGATTTAACTCAAATATCAACTCATACTACCTCATTTTCCCTGAAAAAAAAATCCCTAGAAATCTCAAGTATCTATCACAGATCTTAGCTGCAATTCCAAGCTCTCATGTAAACTCTCCACCACATTCTCACAGATGTCCAAAGTTCCTGATTTCTACCATTGTGCTAATCCATGACATACAGTACCTAGAGCTTTGGCCAAGACCACATCATAAATGAGCAGGGATTTGAATCTGCATTCCTATAACTCCCAGAATTCCCAGCCATCATTGCAGGGAGTTGTAGTCCAACCCAGCTGGAAGGCACTAGGTTGGGAAGAACTATACCAACCTTTAACTGTTATTTTATTTTCAGCTCAAAGTGAAAACAATATATTTTTAAAAATCCAATTTAGAAAGGTAGCTTTAAAAAGTATTCCTTCCATAATTTATAACTCTATGAATTGTTTATAATCTCTGCTGTAATTTGTTTTAAATGACAAGGCAACAGCTGTCCTTTTTATCGTAATGTAATGAGATGCTGTCAATAGATTTCTTTCTCTTCTTTCTTGAAGCACTATAAAAATACTCTGAAAATGAGGCAACAGTTGCCTGCTGTAACAGACTGCAAACACACACTAAAGTTTTTCATGTTGTGACCAAAGCTTGTTGCCAAGATACTTCCAAGGACATTCTCACATGAGAACATTGCTATTCTCCCTTCAGTATTTCATCTTAAATGTTATCTTTTTTGAGAGAGAAATGGAAAAATAAAGGGCCAAGACATATATATTTATTTATTCATTCATTTAATTTTTATCCTTTATTATTTTTATAAATAACTCAAGGCGGAGAACATACCAAATACTCCTTCCTCCTCCTATTTTCCCCACAACCACCACCCTGTGAGGTGAGTTGGGCTGAGAGATGGGGACTGGCCCAAGGTCACCCAGCCGGCTTTCATTGCCTAAGGCGGGACTAGAACTCTGAGTCTCCTGGTTTGCCATTGGCTCCTTCCTAGGGCTGAGAGAGAGTGACTGGCCCAAGGTCACCCAGCCGGCTTTCATGCCTAAGGCGGGACTAGAACTCACAGACTCCTGGTTTCTCCTCATTACCCACATAGAAGACAGCTTGTATTTTGATTTGGGGCTTCTCTTTACAGATTGCCTCTTGCCGCAGAATCAGCTTAATCATGCAGCAAGTCAGATCATAAGCATCATAAGCATCAAAACATCTCACTGGGCAAATCAAGGTCATAACAACAAACCTGCCAAGACCCCATCTAAGAAGTAGAATTTCAACAGGCAACACATACACCTCCCCTCCTGCCTTCAAGAGCAGTCAGTATTAGCATCCAACAAAGCCAAATTCTCAAGCCCACTAACCACGAAAACAATATTTGTCAAATCCTGTACCAGCAATGTCTGCAAGACCCCTTTTCAGACCAGAAATTCAACAGCAATGAAGGACATGCAGGCTTTCACTGCACGCACTGACATGAAGATGAAAAGCTGCAAATATACAATAAGGACTTTTGTTCTCAATATGTCTGAAAGTGTCTCATGAGTTGAAAATTGTTAAGAAAAACTTCTGGGTTAGAGCAAAAGTTCAGAAGCCTGTTTCCCATGATGGACTGTCATATATCTACAGGTAGTCCTCACTTAACAGTTAATTCCATTACTAAGCGATGCACAATGTCATATTACCGCATCGCTTAGCGATGGCAATCCTGGCTGTCCCCATTGCCGTTAAGTGAAAATCGTAGCTCATTAAGTGAGGACCTCACATGGCTGCGACTTGCAGCTTCTTGCCAGCTCCCCACAAGCAAAGTCAATGGGGAAGCCAGCTGGAAGATGCAAGTCCTGGGCAGCTCACAAGCAGGCTGAAGGGAGGGTGAGTACTATGGAGTGAGACGTGGGAGGGGGTGCTGCAGCGAGTGCATGCAGGCCAGGGAGCAGTTGCTGCAGTACCACACGAGTGCTTGCGGGCTGGGGAGGGGGTGCTGTGGTGTAAGCATACGCTACAAAGTACGAGATCCCTGGGATCTCATACTCTGTAGCAGGGCTCCTCCGGAGAAAAAGCAGCAGGAGCAACTTGCAACTTTTCCTTCTGACTTCCCCATTGACTCTGCTTGTGGGAAGCCAGCAGGGGAGGTTGCAAATGGTGATCAAGTGACTGCAGGATGCTACAACTGTTCTGTGAGCTGGTTGCCAAGGGCCCGGATTACGATCGTGTGGCCGTGGGGGTGGTGCGACGGCTGGAACTTCAAGGACTGGTCATAAGTACCACTCGTTCAGTGCCATCACAACTTTGAATGGTCGCTGAATGAGTGGTCGTTAACCGAGGACTACCTGTTTAGGAAACAGGCAAGCAGGGCTGAAAGATAGTAGCCTCTCCTACTAATTTCCAATTTACTATTCAAATGTCTAGCCAGAAATGTCCACAGAATCAAAAGTTTTTGTCAAAATGATGAAAGCAGCAGCATCCCACTGCAATGCAAGCTTCATTCCTTCTGGACATGTGTGCAACATTATGAAGCACATACAAAAAGGGCAGAGCATTTGCATTGTGATGGCATGATGCCGCTTTCATCATTTATGCCCCCCCACAAAGCTTCTGTATATAGCATATAGCGATATAATAGCTATTTGAAACTTGATATTTATTTATTTTTCAAATAGGGCTGTTTTTAAAACAATTCAACTCAAGTGAAGGATACTGAGCAGTATGGAAAGAAATATGCTCTTCATAGTGATAGTGAAACTCTGACGGTAACCACTGGAGCAAACCTGTATAGTCCAGGGTTTCTCAACCAGGGTTCAGTGGAACCCTAGGGTTCTATGAGAGGTCACTAGGGGTCCCCTGGGAGATCACAATTTATTAAAAAAATTATTTCAAATTTGGACAACTTTATATTAAAGAGGTAAGTTTCATTCTTTATTTTTAGTTTAAGAACACTGTTAATACATATACAGTGGGGCAAAAAAGTATTTAGTCAGCCACCAATTGTGCAAGTTCTCCCACTTAAAAAGATGAGAGAGGCCTGTAATTGACATCATAGGTAGACCTCAACTATGAGAGACAAAATGAGAAAACAAATCCAGACAATCACATTGTCTGAGTCGGAAAGAATTTATTTGCAAATTATGGTGGAAAATAAGTATTTGGTCAATATCAAACGTTCATCTCAATACTTTGTTATATATCCTTTGTTGGCAATGACAGAGGTCAAATGTTTTCTGTAAGTCTTCACAAAGTTGGCACACACTGTTGCTGGTATGTTGGCCCATTCCTCCATGCAGATCTCCTCTAGAGCAGTGATGTTTTGGGGCTGTCGCTGGGCAACACGGACTTTCAACTCCCTCCAAAGGTTTTCTATGGGGTTGAGATCTGGAGACTGGCTAGGCCACTCCAGGACCTTGAAATGCTTCTTACGAGGCCACTCCTTCGTTGCCCGGGCGGTGTGTTTGGGATCATTGTCATGCTGAAAGACCCAGCCACGTTTCATCGTCAATGCCCTTGCTGATGGAAGGAGGTTTGCACTCAAAATCTCACGATACATGGCCCCATTAATTCTTTCCTGTACACGGAACAGTCGTCCTGGTCCCTTTGCAGAGAAACAGCCCCAAAGCATGATGTTGCCACCCCCATGCTTCACAGTAGGTATGGTGTTCTTTGGATGCAACTCAGCATTCTCTCTTCTCCAAACACGACGAGTTGTGTTTCTACCAAACAGTTCTACTTTGGTTTCATCTGACCATATGACATTCTCCCAATCCTCTTCTGGATCATCCAAATGCTCTCTAGCAAACTTCAGACGGGCCCGGACATGTACTGGCTTAAGCAGGGGGACAAATCTGGCACTGCAGGATCTGAGTCCCTGGCGGCGTAGTGTGTTACTGATGGTAGTCTTTGTTACGTTGGTCCCAGCTCTCTGCAGGTCATTCACTAGGTACCCCCGTGTGGTTCTGGGATTTTTGCTCACCGTTCTTGTGAGCAAAAATGCTCACGGGGTGAGATCTTGCGTGGAGCCCCAGATCGAGGGAGATTATCAGTGGTCTTGTATGTCTTCCATTTTCTAATTATTGCTCCCACAGTTGATTTCTTCACACCAAGCTGCTTGCCTATTGCAGATTCAGTCTTCCCAGCCTGGTGCAGGTCTACAATTTTGTTTCTGGTGTCCTTCGACAGCTCTTTGGTCTTCACCATAGTGGAGTTTGGAGTGTGACTGTTTGAGGTTGTGGACAGGTGTCTTTTATACTGATAACAAGTTCAAACAGGTGCCATTACTACAGGTAATGAGTGGAGGACAGAGGAGCCTCTTAAAGAAGAAGTTACAGGTCTGTGAGAGCCAGACATCTTGCTTGTTTGTAGGTGACCAAATACTTATTTTCCACCATAATTTGCAAATAAATTCTTTCCGAATCAGACAATGTGATTGTCTGGATTTGTTTTCTCATTTTGTCTCTCATAGTTGAGGTCTACCTATGATGTCAATTACAGGCCTCTCTCATCTTTTTAAGTGGGAGAACTTGCACAATTGGTGGCTGACTAAATACTTTTTTGCCCCACTGTATACAGGCCTACACATGAAGCAAATATAATAATTTTGTAACTTCTGGCCTATATTTGAGCCTGAATGTGCAAGGGTTCCCCGAGGCCTAAAAAATATTTCAAGGGTTCCTCCAGGGTCAAAAGGTTGAGAAAGGCTGCTGTATAGGACGAGGCTACTGTCATGTAATTTCTACATTCTATGAAGAAATTCCCACATCATATAGAAACTTTGAAGAAAAAATATTACATTTTAACTTTTGCAAGCTTCCAGCCATAGATGTTAGATTGACGGATGCAAGCTAAACTTATGGAAGAGAATGAGTAAACCTCTGCCATTTCTTTAGTGGCTGTAAGTCGTTCTTTAACATTTTATCTACATTAAATCCAATACATATATATTTAGAATTTTTTGATACAGTAGAAGTATACAAAACAAAATAAAACGAAATAGAAAGAAAAAGAAAAGGAATGAAAAGAGAAAAAATATATAGTTATACCTTCCGCCCTCCTTTCTATAGGATAATTATCATCTTACTCTTTTCCCCATCCACTTTGGCCCTTTTTAATCCCCAAATCCAGAAATCATCAATTCAGTCTTTTCTTCTTTGAACAAAAAGTCCATATAGGGTTTCCAGTCTTTCAAAAACGCCTTTGTCATTTTTTCCCTGACCAGACTGGTCAGCTTTGCCATTTCTGCAAGTTCAGTTAATTTTATAATCTTCCATTGTAGATATTTCATTACTTTTCCATCTTTTTGCATACAATAACCTTGCCACATATTATTTGGAATATTTTGGATTTTATAAACTGTATTTCAACATGTAAGGATTATTATTCAAATTTTTCACTTAAAATATTTTACTGATATTTCTGACTCTTCTCATTGTGTTCCATACCGGTTATCTTTATTTCTTTGTGCAGCAGTACAGATTTATGGAGGCTATCTAAAACTCAATCAAGAAAGAGGAAACACAAGCTCCTACACTCAGTCCAAATTTGGAAGAATAGAAATATTTGAAGCAGACAATACTGCTTATAAAGTGGCCAAGGATGATTACATGCTCTATTAATCCCAAAAGAAGACAGTTCTGAATTTAAGACAATCCTCTCTCCAAAGAAAGATTAAAGGTTAAAAATACATACAAAAATCCTGTGTACTGCCTAGTTTTACTTCTTTGTCATCTAAAGCTGCCAATCTCCACTGAAACCAATCCTGAAGTCCCCCAACCCCCAATAATAAATGTGCGGATAGATAAACAGACAGACAGACAGACATGCTTGCTCTGTAACAAGTCCCATAGACCGCAGTATATTCTCTGGTACAGTAAATATGCAGTGCTATTGGGAATAGCTGTTTAGCCCAGTTTACCGCAGATAAATGGTGGGAACTGAGGGGGAAATTCTGGCATATTAACAACACACAAGATGAGATAAAATGAGTAATGCCTAAATTAAGATTTGTGACCTAACTTTTCAAAAATTCAATCAATCAATAATATTTATTCAGTCAATGACCAGCAAAATTTAAAAGGACAAAAACGAAGAAATACAATAATATACTACCAACTAATAAAATAGATCACATAATAATATAGCATTTATAATATAGTAATTTCAAAAATTACATATCACTTCATAATTCCAGTTCATGTACAGAAACAAGATGGCCAATTGAGACCGAGTCCAAAACTTCTGGAGAGTACCAGTTATTTCGGCTTTCCCTGTTTATGTACATTCCACACTTTTGAAACAACATTCATTATCTTTAAAAAATGCTGCATTATAGTTATGAATCATGAGTCTTTGTAAACATCAAAACAGTAGCCCATTCATTTACTGGAAAGCTTCCTGAAATAAAGGGTGTGCAAAAATATTTCATTTCAAGCACAAAAGCTTGCAAAAACCTCTTTTGAGCACAAAACTGTTGAGTTGTTCCAAACATTTTGGAAGTGTTTTGAGCCAAAAGTTTCATGCTCAAAATGGTTTGAAAGTTTTGTGCACTCCTAATTTAAAATATGGCTATTTAAAAATTAATACAGGATTTTAGAGTGATAGTAATAATATAAACACAAATGTTCTATTGCTCAATATTTTACTACTGTTCATGACTTCTAAATTATCAAGTCTGTTGCTCCAAAGATACAGTTCTTCATGCAGCTTTCAAATCTGGCCTGGAGGAGTCTCCACAGCAGATTTTGAGGGAAGATGGGAAGTTGCAGTTATGGAAGGAGCCAAAGCTATGGCAGAAAATAGGACTGCAAAACTGTGCTCATTTATTTTGAAGAAAGACCCACTAACTCAACAGAAGTTTGCTTTTGCGTAGGCATGCACAGAACTGCAGTCTTATGTGACAATATTTTTCTGTGTACATAATTATGTGGATTTATGATGAAGTTAGCAACCTGTTAGCCTATTGCAATTTCCCTTTCTTGAATGTTTTAGCAAAGGCAGATACATGGTAAAACTCTTTTCCATATATAAGAATTTTTGGAAACCCTTTGTCCAAGCATTTATAAACTTATTACAAGTTACTACTTGTAATAAATTACTATCTATTATTCATTCCATTGCAATGTTAAATAAAAACAATCCTTCAGCATCAGCAGCCTTGTCACATGATGCATTCTAGATGTCTTAGAACTAAAATTCCCATTATTCCAAGCCAGGATAAACATTGTTCCTACTACCCTCATTGAGGATAATGAGATTTGTAGCAATCGTCAAGAAAGGTCATAACATCTACTTGGGGTCAGCTCCAGTTGAAATCTGAAGATTTTCTTCCAAGTAGAAGTGGTCTGAATTGTACAATGTACTGTATTTAAGACTGGTCTGTGAATAAGCTTCACTGAGTTGTGAATGAAGTTACAAGAACTTTAGAACTGGTTATGCCATTCATTGGTAATATTGTTTGCTTCAGGATAAGCCCACTGGCGTAGTTCCTACTAGAAATCAACCAGAACACCTAAGTGTGGCATCAAACCAATAGCACAAGTTGTTCCAGCTTGTGCAGCTGACTTGGAAACATCTTAGGGCTGTTGAAATTCTTAATACCAAGCTTCTCAAATAGCATGAGGTTGAAAAGGTTATAATGTTTATGTACAGCACTTAAAACTTGTTACAGTTGGATGTGAAAAAAGATGAGCTGGGAGGGGCTTGTTGTTTTAATGCAATAAAGCAATAAATAAATGTTCTCCTTTCAATTTAAAGCAAATTCAGAAATATTATTGCTCTATGTCATTCTAGGTAGCATAGAGTCCTCTGAATCAAGTTTATCTCTGGTGACTACATGGATACATCTAGATAGTTTTCTTGGCAACAGTGGGGATATGGTCGGCCACTACCTTCTTTTGGGATGTTTTTTAAAATTTCCTATTCTGGCCTTCAGTGTTGGGATTGCCTGGTGGATTAAAATCATAACTACATCTGATCCTGTTTTTTCAACTGCAGCCCTTACCCCCTCAATAAATAAATAACCAAACCAAACCAAACCACACCACACCACACCATAACAAAACCAACCAACACCGCCCCCCCCCCGACATTGGTCTTTTTCAACATAGCAACCACAAATACCTGCCAGAAGTTGAATCTGTGACTTTCTACATGTGACCTATGTGTTCTGACCTGTGCAGTGGCTCTTCATAGTCAATGACAGATTTTATTAAAAAATTACTTTAGTAGTGGAATATAAACAATTGCAAAAATACAATAATGGTAATACAGTGACAAAAGAATTTAGATACATTGGTGGTGATTAAATTAAACATAACAAAATAGAAAGAAAAAAGGGGGAAAAACTAGTTATAGGAAAACTTGGAGTCAGTGATTTTCAAAGATTGGGTTTTCCAATTCTTTGTTCCACAGTTCAGATATGTTAACTGATGCTAACCTTCATTCTCTTTTTAATTCCTATAAAATATTATTGGTTGGTTTTGCTTAAAATGTTCCATCTCTTAAGGATCCTAAGACTTCAGGTACCTCTCAGGCTGCTCATCTGGGCCATACAGGTAGTCCTTGATTAACGACCACAATTGGGACTGTAATCTGTCATTGAGCGAATTGGCAGAGATGATTGCAAATGGCGATCACATGATTGCGGAGCACTTGGCAACCGGTTGTAAATGCGAGCCGGTTGCCAAGTACCCAAAATGCGGTCATGTGACCTGGGGGTGGTGCAACGTTTCACGACCGGTGGAAGTGCTCTGTGGGCCGTAAAGCACCCTTTCCAAGGCTGTCTTAACTTTGAATGGTCGTTAAGCAACCAGTCGTTAAGCGAAGACTACCTGTACTGTTTAATCAGTACACATTTCAGTTGTATATATTGCCAAACAAATGTTACAGGTACATAATATTCAGAATGCAACGTCTCAGTGTCTTTAAAACAACCATGATAACTCAATTATTTAAAGTATTTATCCCTTGTTTGGCCCAGGTATTCCAGCAGAACACGTTCAAGTTTCAGTTATTTCACAATGACAATGACAGAAGTAAACAATGCAACGTCATGGTATCTTCATGTCTGCATGCTCCATCTGATTTTATTTCTTAAGGTTTTAATTACATGAGAAACTAAATGGTAAGCTAGCGTGCTGTAAAGTAGCATTTCTGTCTACAAGAATGCCCTCCATAAAACCCATAAGCATTCTTGAAAATAAAAATGGGGCTGCGGGTGGTTGCAATCCAGTTCTATCTTTGAAAGTGTGCCCATCTGCCCAGAAAGAGGGCATTCTGAAGGAGTGATATGGAGGAACCTCACCAATTTGCCTTCTGGTGACTAGATCTTTGGCCATGTCCTGCTTGGCAGTCATTTCATGAAAGTATCTAGTCTCTCCAAATTCCAAATGTGTGGACCAGCTCAAAAAGTGCGCTTATCCCTGGTCTAGGCATCTGAAAAACAGCTAATTCAGCTACCCAGAACTTTGGCTAAAGTCAGGTCACGAAAACAATAAATCCCAATTGCTCATCCAGCAAATCCTTCTCTCCAAATGTATAATCTAAATAAACCAAAAGTTGTTCTCTGAATATTATCTCACCTTTGTAAAATGGCATGTGGGTCATAATAACTATCCACTGACATTTTAAGAGATAAGTACTGAAGAAGAAAGCACAGCTGGAATTCCTGACAATGAGACACAACTAGCTTTTGGAATTCTGTACGTAAAAAAGAGATAAACCTCAGTGACAGCTTAATCATGTTAAGTGCGTACCTGCAGACGATCAGCTTCTGGGGGTGTGAGAAATTACTGATTTTTTCCCATTTACCTCAGTAGGTGGTTAACTTTTTCTCTCATTTTGCGTATGTGGAGGAGGTATCATTTAATCTTTTAAAATATGTCCATTTATATATTGTATTTTCTTCAATTCTAAACAGAACTTTGAACTATGCTGGGGGCTACTTTATACTGTTCTCTATAGAACTATTACCTTTTACGTAACAGGATAAGCTCACTAATGCAGTACCTTTTTTCCTATTCTCTTCATATAATAGCCCATAACCTAGTGGTTGTTAGCAGAATAGATGAAATACTTCCAAAATATATTACTACACTCAAAGGAAAGAGATACCTTTTCATGCAAACTTCCCATCACACTCTGCAATCTGATATATTTCTACTCAGAAGCGTATATTTTACTTAAGCAGGCACAAAACAATTGTAGCCTTAATTGCTATTGTATATAATCAGCCACTTCTGTTAACTGAAAGGGCCTAATAGGTTGGACCCTCTTGGGTTCCAGAGGGAGCTTGGGGTTTTTCCCAAGGATCTGTCAGGCAGTTCAGCTGAGGCCTTGGTTACAGCCTGGCATAGGGATATGACTGAGGCCCTGGACCAGATTGCTCCTATGCAGCCTTTCTCTGCATGCCGATCCCAGGGCCCTCCTTGGTTTTCTGAGGAGTTCCAGATGAAGCGCCAGAAGTGATGCCTGGAACACCATTTGAGAAAGACAAAGAGTGAATCCAACCAAACCACAAGTGGGACCCCATATTTGGGCCTATATTGTGGCAATAAGGGTGGTGAAAAGTTGCTATTCCTCCACCCTTATTGCATCTGCCAATAGCTGCCCAATGGCCTTGTTTAGGGTGACCTGTTCCCTATGGGGTGGGGAGCTGGGCCACAGGATCATCTGCAGGGCCGTGGTGAGGAATATTCATACTACCTGGCAGACAAAATCGCTCAGAGTTGGACTCTGACTGGGCAAATCCAAGTGAGTTGCCCAGGGGACAATCTTGTGATGTTATCTGGACTGAGTTTGATTCTATTATGTCCGAGGAAGTGGACAAGGTCCCTCTGACTGTTAGTTCGGCCACCTGTCTGTTAGACCCTGGCTCTCCTGGGTTATTATGGCAACCTGGGAAGTGATCACAGGGTGGATTCATGGGGTGGTTTCAGACTCTTTGAGAGAGGGGGTGGTCCCACCAGATTTGAAGGAAGCGGTGGTCCGCCCTCTCTTCCAGAGGTCACCACTGGACTCTTCCCTGTTGGAGAATTATTAGCCAGTTTCCAATCTTCCCTTCTTGGGGAAGGTTGTGGAAAAGGTGGTTGGATGACAGCTACAGAGGACCTTGGAGGAAACAGATTATCTGGACCCGTTTCAGTCTGGTTTCAGATCAGGGTCCAGTACAGAGACAGCACTTTTCACACTTGTTGATGACCTTTGCCAGAGCCGGCATGAGGGTGGTGCATCCATCCTAGTGCTTCTTGATCTTTCAGTGGCTTTCAATATTGTTGACCACAGTATCCTTCTGGACCATCTGCGGCGGCTAGGAGTGGGAGGGACTGTGTTCTAGTGGTTCGCATCCTTCATCAACGCTTGGTTCCTGTTGGTGTTGACAGGGAGGGGGAAGAGATCACCTCTGCGGCCTCTCGTGTGGGGTGCCTCAGGGCTCGATGCTCTCCCCCCTCCTGTTCAACATCTACATGAAACCACTGGGTGAGGTCATCCACCAATTTGGGGTTCTGTATCATCAGTATGCTGATGATACCTAGCTCTACATCTCAACCCCAAGCTGCATAGATGAGGCTGTCAATGTACTGAGCTAGTGTCTGGAGGCTGTTTGGGTCTGGATGGGGCGGAACAGACTTTGGCTCAATCCTAACATAACTGAGTGACTGTGGCTGTTTGGACCCCCTGGGTCGGGGATGTCACCATTGGTGGTCTTGGATGGGGCTGCACTTTTCCTTTCAAGACTGGTGGCAACTTGGGGGTCCTTCTGGACTCACAGCTACTGCTTGAAGACAATTTTAAGAAAATCTAGTGAAATATATTAGTTGCATTCTAACTTGAGTTGTACTTCATTAAAAAAAAACCTCTTAGCTGACAAATTTTGGGCTCAACATACTTGCATATTTCTCATGTAGTTGACAAAAAGTTGACCAAGACAATCTTAGTCCTAGTTTATCTTTCAATGCATAATTTCAATAATCCCACCCGTTCCAAATCATGAACATTTTATGAAGTAATGTAATGTAAAGTTTTAGCTAAGCTAAAAGTTTGATAATTTAAGTAGCTGTATTATCTTTACTTGCTGTACTTCATTTTAATTATAAACCCAGAGTTTGAGCAGATACTCAGATTAATTAAATCTGTTGTTTGGGAGTAATACAGCTACAACAAATAATATGTTAGTCATAATGTCAAGGTTATCTTCTTTTAATTGCACTTAGTGTTAATTGCTTTCAAGGAAGTGTGTTCAAGACTAACTTCAGTACGGGTATCTCTCTGATGACCAGTTCACAGCACAGGTATATGTATGACGAATTTGTTGTATGGGATCCGGGTATCCAGGTAAAGAGTCTTAAAGTAGTGTTTTAATTGCAGAAATATTTTCTTAGCATTCAGATCAAAATATGTTGCTGCTATGAAAATGTTCTTCCTCTGAACAAGCATATTCATGAATACTGTGACTATTATGTGGGAAGTCCGGTCATTATGCACAGCTCAACTGCTTACTGGGTACTGTCAGTGAGAACAGTAATGAGGCCAATGCACCTGGCCCCACCATCACTCTACTCTTGAAATACAAGCCAGTTTTTTCTCTCTCTAAGAAGTAGCCACCTCTTAATTGCTTCTTATAGAAGCCAGAAGACCAGAAGACCTCTTGGCCAGCAATCAACAACAAGATATGCAAAGATTAAGAGCAAGATTAGCAGCAGAGGAGCAATCAAACAACACAATAGACCCTAATCAAGGAACTATTAACTCAGTCAATCAACCAAGCAGCACACAACAACCCAATCAAGGTACCACCAAGGAGAGTACAAGACCCCCACCAACACAGGCAGGACAAGCCAGGGTATATAAACAGAGAGCAAGTTCCACTCCCTTTTCGCACTGAAGATGTTGCCTAGCCTGGCAATGAAACGTCTGCAAGAAAACAACAAGGCTCGGAGAGCACCAGGGACTCCACAGTTCAACCCCGAGCTACAAATATTCTCTTCGATTGCTTCTTATATGCCTGGCATTTTAAAAACTAGATTTTGTGGGTCATTATCTGCAACAGAGTCATGTACATTTTTATTCAAAATTAAATCTCTGTTAAATTCACTGGGCAATTAAGTATATGCAGAGCTACAATAACAGTATTCTTGCTTGATATATGGTATAATGCCAAAGCTAAGGCAACCAACTTATTGTTTATAAAATAAACAAACAGCAGCATGATTACTTTCATGGAAAGGAAATCCCACCAACCTCCATGCATTATGTGGACTCAGGATATCATATCTCTCATTAACATGATTTTTGTGCTTAGAAAAGTCCTTGTCTCCAAGTGAAATTGGATTCCTAGCCACGTGTGTTGAGATTTAATTGCATCCTCCTAAAATTCTTTGTCTGAGCAACTAGGGAGCAAGATAGACAAGGACATATCTTGAGATATCTGTCTCAAAAACTCACATTGTTATACGTTTTGCCCCCAGAAGTGAAGCTCTTAGGTACGGTATATCAATAAACAATCAAAACAACTTCTTGGACTGGAATTATGTTCTATTCCCACAGTAGCAGCAGTTATTGAACATTTATCAAAGATTTATCTAAGAATTGCAAACTACCATTCTGCCTTGCTTGTAAGGAAGCAAGCCGCATTAAACACAGTAGGACTTCCTTCCAAATACGTAAAGGATTGCATTGTTGGGTATATATTATGATAGAAATATCCATAGTAATGCAATAATTTTCTTCCTTTCCATTCTAGATATTTTAATGCCCTCAAGTTTATTGAACTACTATAACAGCATGTCTTGAGGTTTTACTTTTTAAACCAAGTTCATTCAGGCTTTATTTCAACATGAGGCTGAAATGAGGTAAACTTCTTATGTTCAAAGATACCATGAAATATATAATTATGCATCAAGATCTGTATTAAAGGAGTGATGGAATATTGGCTAAACTCAGATAAGATGTGTCAAGTCTTTTAAAAAATGTGATTGCGATAGGCACTCACAAAAAGCAAGCAAAAATAACATATAAAACATACATGCATTCTTCATTAAACTGTTACAGCGTCTAGTTCAGTGTAAAATTTTATCAATTATAATACTATGAATCTTATATACTTATAAATACTTAAATACTTATAAATTTGAACCACAGGAGACTACATTAACACGTAGCTGACATCTCTTTTCATAGAAAAAAGTTTAAAGCATCAGAATCCAGAAAAGGGACGCATATGTCCAATTACCAGAAAGTCAAGACCCGATGAAAATCAGCAGGATTTCATTCTAAGTACTGTAAACAGGCTTCCTTCCTAGGGAAACAGGACCCATTCATATTTTCTCTCTCCTTGACTCTCCGCATATTTGCCTAACATGCTTAAGAATTAACTCATAACATTTGTCGTAGTTTCCACTCAGAAACATTAAAGCGAAAAGGTCATTGCAGTACAGCTTTACTAGTAGCTGAGTTTCCAGCAACTCTGTTTCCCAAAATAAAGAAAAGAGGAAAGGAAGAGGGAACAAGCAAGAAAGCTGGGGGTGAAAAAGAGTTCTGGTGTCAGTTCCATCCCAGGTACATCGGACCGGATTTTTGTTTGAAAGAAGTCAAAAAACGCCACGGAACTGCCACTGCAAGGCTACGGGTTTTTTAAGGACAACCCTGTGTAAATAAACGCTGTGCCCTGCTCTCCAATCAAGAGGAAGAGCATCTAATTTCACTTCCACATCTCTCCTGAGCAAATGCCCCGCGATGTAACCTAGAGGAAAGGGAGAATTCTTTTTTCCTAAGTACAGATCCCCTTCCATTCCCCCACCTTTCCTGAGTGGGTGCCCCGATAATAGCGCCAGAGACCCCAAGGAGCAAAGTCTCCCCAGTCATCCCCAAGAGGGGAGGAGGAGGCAGGGATGGCAGTGGGAGCACCCCAAAGCCTCGCCGCACCTGAAATCTTACCCCGAAACTTGAAACCGTTTCTCGTGCCCTCGGTTCTCCCGCCCGTAGGCGCGCACCCACCCGTTCTGATCTACCCGAACCCATAAACAATGTGTCCATTACAAACCCTCGCTCGCTCGCTTCCTCCGCCCACCTGTACAGGGAGAAGAACCAAGCGGAATGCAGCCGGCGCGGAAACACCCAGGCAGAAATCCCCCTCCCCTACCTGCCGGGGACGTTCCAGAAGAGGAATCCCCTTCCTAGCGCGCGGGCATCAAAGGGGAATCTCCTTCACCATCCCTCTCCTTCAACGCCGCCGCCCCGACCCTTCCTGCCAGCCCGACTGCAGGTAGCAGCCCTCCGCCACCTCCGAGTCCTCACCGTGCTTAGAAAAGGGGGGTCTCGTCCGTGACCTCCCCCGCAGCGGCTCGCCAGCGTAGCCAAAGAAACGACGCCCGGCACAAGCAACCCCTAAACCTGACCTACTTTCCGCCTGGCTTGCCGCTGAACGTCGCACCACTAACCTACTTTCCAGCCAATGGCTTCTCCCCCCGCAACAAGCCCCTGCCCGCCTCCTGGCCAATCGCGGAACAGGGTTTGCGCCTGCTGCCCAATACCCCTCCAAAGAGGATGCTTATGTCCCGCCCTTGATCCAGCCAACCAATCCGAACCGTGCGGCTGAAGAGTAAACGAGTCAGAACGAGGATAACACTCTTGTTGTGCCCGCCTGCTTAAAGGACTGTAAGTTGCGAGAGGGGAAGAGCGAGAGAGGGTTGCCGCGCGGGTGTGCGCGCGCGCTCCCGCCCTGTTGTTGCTCCTGCGAACGGTTGCGTAAGTGGCTGCTTGGAACGGTTGGGACCCGGATGTAAAGGTTCTGGGAGCAGAGCGGAGTCCCCGTTCGCCGGGTGATGCCCTCCGGCAGCGTCGAGCAGTGCACGAATGCCTACGTCTGCATTTGCCTCTGCGCCCAACCCGCGTTTTTCCCGCTTTTTGCTTCTTGTGCATTGCCTCGCTGGGGCGGCCACTTTCTCTCCCCAAGCAGCATTTACCTGAGACAGGTCCTAACGCCTCTGTTGTTAATTGCGGGTAGCAGCGCCTAATTGCTCGGCTGATCTCGAAAAGCGAAGCAGGGTCGGAGCTGGTTAGTAACTGGATGGGAGACCACCAGGAAATTCCAGGCCAGTAGGCTAGACTGGGTAGTCGAAAAACCTTCCAGAAGAAGGCAATGTAGGGAAACAATTTGGCATTGCTGCCAAAAAATTCACATTTTAGACTCCAGGAATAGTCCATAACTTGAGGGAGACTTTAGCTTTTTCAAAGCTTTGGGGTAGATAATGGTATGGAAAGCCACTGGTATTTCTGGCACCATAGAGCATCTCTGATTGATTTACTGTAGACCAGCAAATGATTTCTGACTTACCTGTTTTAACTATGATAGCAACAGAAACTTATCCCCCAAATCATACTAGTGAAATGAAGAAGTCTTGGGATATTAAGCTTTCTTTAATATATTTTGCACCAACCTCTGGTTAGTCGATCTCAGTGCCATAATTTAAAAAAAAAAGAATCCTGCAGACCAGAAGTCGGCCTATCCCTAGTTTAAGAGATACTTATCAACCCAAGTTTTATAGTCTTTGTTATGTGAAGCCTCCTCCCACTCATTCCTTTGACTTTCTTCTCCAAGTATGTGCTCTATAAAAATGTTCCCAGCATCCCCCATTTCTGTCTTGATTAATTCTCAGCCTGCTACAGGAAACATACACAGAAAAATCTTGTATCTGGGAAGACGTGACACCTAATAAAAGTGGCTTTCTTCATTGCTGATCTCCAATGCAGAGACTTCCATCTGCCAACGGCCTGGCTCTCCGTGGCAAAGAACACCCCCCTCCCCTTCTCAAGAGAGAGAGGGGAGCAGGTGCCCAGCCCTGTAATAGCACACAGATAGACAGAAGAATACTTTAATGTGAAAAAATGTATAGCAGTGAACTGTGAAAAGTTAATTTTATAGTTCTGTACCATCTTAAAAGCTAATGTTCTTTTAACAAACCTATTTTGTATCTTGCTTATTGAGTTATTTGAAACTACAATTTACCAAGTAAAACAATCTCATAAATGAAGTTCTGCTGGTTGACTTTCATAATGAAGTTTATAAATGATTTTTTCCCAACAATATGACCCCCCCAATTCCTCTTCAATATTAATACCTCGCTGGATGTATTCACATGACAGCCCCATACATTTATAACCAGTCAGGGCCATGCTGCCTGGCTACCTGCATGCAGAAATACTCAGTAGACAACAACGTACATTCAAATGGATTGCTTTTTCCTGGGTTGCCACATGTCAATGAGAAGAGTCACCCGGAGTGAGCAGATACATTTGCTAATCTAATATCTTATTGGGAACATTAAAATTACATGACAAGTCATATCAATTGTCACGTAATTTGAATGTCCCCATTAAGATATTAATATAGGGGAGAGGGTAAAGGAAAGAATCCTTCAGATTATAATCAAGAATCATCAGACAAAAGCTGAGCCTGAAACAATCTCTGGCCTCCAAGCTGTGTGCATGCCTCGGATTTTAGTTTTTTGCAGTCCCCTTTGATCACACCACTGAATTTTGAAAGAATGTTGGCTGTGGGATTTCTCATAATTTTGAAACATGGAAACTAGGGGGGGAAATGTTATTAGTGTTCCATACAAAAGAGGAGCACATAGGCAAAGTCCAGTCTCACATGTATGAAGCAATCTGCCCATTTCATATTACTGTCTGCCCCTTGCAGAAATGTGAAGTATGATCCTTGTAATACAAAGTTTCTTTGTTAGTTAATGAACTTTCTGCAAAATTACATAAGTTTGTGAAAGTAAAGGAATGTTTTGTAATCCTTTAGAATCTTTAAGGAAACAATAAGAAAAACATGAAGATGTTATTGTGAGGAAAGTAACTGTAAACCAGAAAAGTCCCACTGCTGTTGCTTCTTTGAAACTGATGACAATGTTTTGTCCAATTGTTTTTTTTTTGCCTAAACCTCTATCTTAAAACACTCTCTGCTATTCTGTTACTTTTCTATTCTCTACCATTTTAAGTGACTCCAGCAATGATTGCTGAATGTTGAAAGTGTTAGAGATCGGGTTTCAACCAAGCATGTCTCACACAAGCTTGAAGGAGGAGGCAGCCTCTGCTGTAACCTAATCTTACTTGCTTTGTGTGGGAGGGGCTGAATCCCGGTTTCCTGTTCCCTTCTCTTTCCTCTTTCTGCTTGAATCTCCACCAGGGAGGATGGTCTTTTTATGGCTGTCCACGTGTTTCTCATACTTCCATACAGCAAGGCCACATTAAAGAAGCATGTGGGTTTGGTCAGAACCTTCTTGCTCGCATGCATGGACCATTTCTACTAAGGAACTGTGAGTTACAATAAAATTGTAAACTCTTTTTTATGTAACTTTAACGTGTGAAGTGTATTTATTTTGTGTTTTGAACTGATTAAGCCTTGTGCAAGTTTATGGGAACGCTTCTACTCTGCTACATACTAATAAGAAGCTGCGTGGAGTTCTGGTACTACCATCCCAGAATTCCTACAGAAAGAACATTTCTAAAACAGCAAAATAACAGGAAATTGGAGGTACTACATTTACACAATTGGGACTTGCAATAAAATGCATTATGCAGTGCTCCTGGCCAGTCATACAGTCAGCTATGGCCTTTCTTTTTTCTGCCCACTGAGCGTATTCAGTCCTAATTCAGATGTTCTGGGCTTGCTTGCTTCCCCTTTAAATTTTAATGGAAGGGATTCTCCCCATATGTTCCTCCCTCCAATCCTCTAATTGTGACAATCTTCTCACTATGCCAGTCCACCAATCCTCTTGTGTGTGGATTGTGCCATTTTACCTATATAATCTGTCCCATAGCCAATTTGTACTTGGAGGATGAGAACATTTTAGCACACAGGAATCTGCTCCATGCTTCCTTTTGCCATCTTCATAATTTTAGGCATCATGGTCTATGATGCTAATAGTGTCTTGTGATTTTTAGGGTGCTTGTAGACAAGGCTTTTATTGTGCAATCATCTGTAATCATAGAATTATATGGTAGAGGGGGTGAGCTTCCAATTTTTTTTTCTTATTAAAACAAAAAAGAGGTTAGGGAGATAGCATAGCTGCATGATGCCTATGAATTGGTAGTTCTAGAAGCTCTTCCTCTACAAGTCCCAATCTCTCAGCTCTGTGGCAGCGTATCTTGGGTTCTTCATCATAACAAATTGCTGTAAGATTTTCCCAAAATCATTGTCACTGCTACAGTAGTAACTGCATCCACCCCCTCATACTTCCAGAGTCGCAACTTGAGTTGCCACGGCAACATCAACCCCCACGAAATGCCTTAGAATAAATACTGCAATGCCTAAAAATGACATCATGCTGCCCAACTTACCATCAAGTAAGTAGTGAAGGCACCGAGAGATATGGCTGACAAAACAACACAGCTGAAAACCAGCCATGGATGATACCTCAGCAAGAGAATGCATGTATGATGCCCCATGTCCTCCCATCATTTTATTCTTTTTCCTTGAAACCATTATCTCTAATGGCTGCCCTATCTTTTCCTGACATTGAAATTTCTACAACTTCAGTATTGCTCTTTCTACCAGCAATATCTGAGAGTACTGATAGTCTGCTAGATATTCCTATTCATTGCTGCTGCACATTACCTGGGATTACTTGGCATTATTACTTGTGTAAATTGTTCTGATTCTGGATTTCCATGCACAATGATGTTAAACATCCTTAATTTAGGGCTTACCAGTCTTCGTAGGTGTCATCACCTGACTGAACTTGGCTGATCTCAAAAGGCTAGAGAGGGTTGGGCCTGTTTAAGACTTAGATGGAAGATCTCCAGGGCCATAGGTTAGAGTGAGGAAAATACATCGGGAGAAAGCAATGGCAAATAGTTTGTATACTGCTGCTTTGTCCATCAGGTCATAAGCTGTTGCCCTCGTCTTGAAGGAGACTTTATTTATTTATTTACTTATTTATTTATTCGATTTCTACAGCCGCCCATCTCAACAAGTGACTCTACAATCAGAGTGCATGAAAGACACATAACCAGTACTAAGTACACTGTTTCACATTAATATGAGAAATTAATCTCTTAATCTGTTTCCTTTGAATAAAACAAAAACATAACATTTATTTGGTAATATAGGTTTATACTGAGCCAGACTGTTGGCCCCTCTAATTCCTAATTGTTGAAACTGACTGGTAGCAGCTCACTGTTTTCAGTAAAAAGTTTTTTCTAGCTGTTCTTGAAGATGCCCGTGATTAAACCTGGGTCCTTTGGATGAAAAGCAAGTGCTACTGTTGGAGATTCTGGCAAATCCAGCATGCCTCATCAGCATATGGATGGCTGCTCTAGGATGCAAGCTCTCCATACTTTTTGAGGAAGCTGTTTGTGCCCACTCCCACTTCCTCTCTCTCTCTCCTCCTTGGACTGCGAGCAAAGCACACAGCTGTGTGCTGCTCCATCTTAGGCCATGGATGGGCCTAGGAGATTTTTCCCCCTTTCCACACGCATCTCTTGCAGCAAGCAGGGGCAAGAGTTAATTAAGTTTAGGGAAGAGAAGGAAGAAATGGAACATCATTTATCTACCAAAAATGCTGTACCTGCAATGAATAAACGTAAGGACTCTTTTTTACTTACTTTTCATACCTGCCATGTCTAAGCGCGTGTTTCTTTATACCTGGGTGGGCTAAAGGTGTAAGATTAACCTGGATCTCTCTAATATGCTCATGTGCTCTGTTTTTTAAACAATATTCTTTTTCTGTATACGAGTTTAGCAGCTCTGCTCCATTTCAGTAGTTCTAACAGACTGCTAAATGGACTTCAGCTACAACAGTGTGTTATTGCATTAAGTTACTCCTTTTCGCCCACTCCAGCAAGCCTTTGCTTTGCTTCAATGACTTCATCTTCTAGATCTTTTCATTCTCTTGCTTAACTAATCAAGCCTGTTGGAAACACACACTTCTTTCTTTCTGTCTTAGGCCTAACACATTTGGCATTTATCCTTTCTTAATTTGTAAAACACAGTTGTAGCTCATCTTTTATCTAAGAAGTTCAAAACACTCTACACAATGCAATCCCATCTTCACAGAAACTTTTTTTTTTAAAAAAGAATTTTATTAAATTTCAGAAAAAAGAAAAGATACAGAAAACAAAAAAAACTACAGAAAAGAAAACAGAACTAAAAAGGTGTGAAAACACAAGAGAATTTTTTTTTGATAGATTACAAAAAGAAGTGACTTCCGACTTTAAATATCAAGGATATACAGCAATTTCCCATAATCAATCGCTTACTCTATATTAAACCAAAGTCACATTATTTCTACAAATCCACACCTTAACAGATTATAAAACTCACTAAATACCATTGCTCCCTCCCTTATATTAAAAGAATATATATATATATATATATATATATATATATATCCTAATCAACATCCCCCCTAAAATAACAATTACTTAATTATTCCCTTCCTACTACTATTCTATACATTCCTGTCTACTATATAAAAATCAAAAATAAAAAAGCATGTAAATTGTCTACCATTATAATTAATAATACAAAAAACATGAATATAAAAAATATGAGTAAGAAAAAATCTTAATAATCAAAATCCCAATCATTAACGATAAGTAAAGTCATCCAAAGCCAAAAGACCATCCAGATATATATATTTTAGTCCCTTAACCCACTTCAAAATAGACCAGAACATTTACATGTCCCCATAATAAGCACAGAGCTATTTTCTTAAAGAAATCAGACAGCCCAACTGCTCCCCTTACACACACAGACTTCTCTTCAGAAAACCTCCCATACATAATGCCTTCTTTTCTATAACATTCCATCAGAAAGTCAAATTCACTCATGTCTTGCAGCTCAATTTCTCCATTCAAATTCTTCCATTCAGCATTGCCAATTTCATTGCCAATTTCATCCAGGATTTCAACAGAAGCCCTAATCTCACTCTGGGGAGTGACATTTCCATTGCTGTTAAATTCTTCAGGTTTATCTACAGTATCCTCAACCAGATGGTACATTTCAAACCATGTATTTTCCACAATGTTCCGAACGCCTGGGCTTCAGAAACCAGCCTGAGCCCAAAAAAACTGCCACAATGCCAGTTCTGCCTGCGGAGCTTGCAGGCACAGCTGGTCAGTCTGCCATTTCCCACCAGAAGCCTTCACAGAAACTCTTAAATGTAGGACGGTGGCTGAATTCACACATGACACTAAGCCGTAATGGAGTTTGTCTGGTTTTAGTGCAGCATGCTGTATGAATCCACCATCTATGGTTTATAAACTGTAAATGATTGGATTGTGTGATGCACGAACCCAGACAACTAATGCTTATTCAACGAACGCTTGGTTAATTAAACCATGGTTTTATGTAATGTGTGAACTAGGTCACCCGGTGACCTACTGTACATAATTGAATAAGGATTTTAATTCAAATCTCCCAAGACCAAGTTGACAGTTCTGTTCACATCTGTTCACATATGCATTGTAATGGGAAAACATTGTAATGGGCATATACAGTAGGGTAGATGATCAAGCCAACCATGATCTACGTACATTCTATAGCTAGAAATATCTTGATATTTAGTGTTGTACTGATCTATTTGACACACAAGAATTTGCCCCATATATTTCAATGCCAGGGAACACTGTGTACACTGTGTATTCAGAACATTCTGTGCTTTGTGTTTTGGAAATAGTCGGAAACTCAGAAAAAAACCACTAGAATTTTCTTGAGAGGGACCCAGTACCTGTACTCCCAGTTGTCTAAATTACATCTAGGAAATGGCATACATACTCTGTCAACAAACTCCTCCAGAAAATCTATACTGCAGGCATGAAATACCTTGAGGGAGAAATATGAACGAGGGACGCGATGGCTCAGCGGGTTAAACCGCTGAAGCTGTAGGACTGCCGGTCAGAAGGTCGGCAGTTCGAATCCCCGCGCAACGAGGTGAGCTCTCATTGCTAGTCCCAGCTCCTGTCAACCCAACAGTTCGAAAGCTTAGCAAGTAGATAAATTGGATACCACCTTAAAGTGGGAAAATATGTTGGCGTCCTGTCCTGTCTGGGGTCAGGTTCCATCGGACGGAAGATCTTTCGAATGGCTGCAGATCCCGGAAGCAACAAACATCTACAGGAAGTCAGCAGCCGGCTCCAACGCAAGGCACCTTGGGATATATAGTCCGGAAAGCCAAGAAGAGCCGGTTCCCTTACCCCCTCCCCTTGCGCGCGGATTGTATAATGAAAGAACACTGTTTAATTTGATGTATAATGATGTATGTAAGCCGCCCAGAGTCCTCTGTTAGGGAGGGGATGGGTGGGGTATAAATACAAATATAAATAAATAAATAAATAAATAAATAAACACAATACAGAAATGAACTTCATCCTATGACTAAAAAGAAAACAAAATGGAGAATGTAAGTCTCTCTTTTCATCCCAGAAGGTGGTTGTCTCTTGATTGTTAGATGTTAAAGTTTTAGTAAATAGAGATGATTGCTACAACATTGTGGAACCTGAATGCTATGGATTACAGTACAGTAGTGCCCTTGTGAAAGTTGTTTTGACCTGTGTTGTTATAGAAATGTTGTGGAATGTTACTGTAAAATAATAAATAAATAACTCTACACAGTAATTGTAGACAAAGGGTTTCTTTTTTAACCATACTTAAAGTGTTTGGTTGGAATATTTAGAGCCAGTTGCCATACACTTAGTGCTATCTTGACTATGGGTGGCTTTTCCCCCTTCTTCCTGATATTATCATATGATTATTTTATTTCTGGGAGACAACCCATTGACAACAGAAGTAAATCTCTAGGGATACGGAGCCAGTATAAGTTAAACTCAAAGAAAATAGTGTTTACCCTGTTATTGAAGTCAACGGGATTCAGAATGTCTGGATTGTACCCTCATTGTTCTAAGCAGCACACCAGGGAATCTGTACCATTCCATCCAAGAGTGTATGTTTAATAAATGGCCACTGCAGAACAAATAAGCACCCTGTATTTATCAGCCTTGTGTGGAGACGGATAGGAAGTACTTAGAGAAACATTCCAGGGGGGTTATTCATCTCTATGTGTGAATCAGACGGTAGTTAAGAAGGGAGTTTCCAAAAAGTGTTGAACAGTCCTTTGCAACTTGACCTCACCAATATAAGCAGCAGAGTCATTCATCCTGGAAAATTTGGAAAACCTCCTTAGGCATTGTGCACAAGCTCAAGAAATAAATTATTTCAACCTTCTTTTACAGTTTATTTTACGTTTATTAAAAATTAAACTTCATTTAAAGTTTAACTTTTACAAAAGCAACCGGCACAAAATATTGTGTGAAGTGCTCTCTGTATAGGACTCTAGCTGTTCCATTACATTTTTTACATATTTCTTGATCCATACCTTCTGGCTGTTCATATGCATTCTGTGTGGTACCTATTGGTCTCAGGGTTACTTCCCCTAACTTTGTGTGTGTGTTTGTGTGTGCATGCGCACTCTCTACATGTTTTCCCATAAATCAGCTGGTATTATATTCTTGTTAGTAGGTGGTACTATTTTTATTTTTATTTATTTATTTTAAGAACCAAGACTCAAAAGAGTTGAAATCACTATTAATATGTATGAGAAAACATTATTTTGAATTACCACAGCTGCAGCTTTATGGTCACCTCTCCCCATCTTTCACTTCTGCAGATGGCAACAGTTTAGGGTTGAAGAAAGGAGAAAACAACCAGCCCAGAATATGCAACTTTCTAAATATCATTATAAAGCCTAGCATTTACAATTTCACATTTGATGTAGGTAGAGCAGGGTTTCTCAACCAGGGTTCCCTGGGAGATCATGACTTATTTAAAACATGATTTCAAATTCGGGCAACTTCACATTAAAGAGGTAAGTTTCATTCTTTATTTTTAGTTTAAGAACACTGTTAGTGCATATATACAGGCCTACAAATGGAATGAATTTAATCATTTTGTAACTTCTGCCCTACATTTGAGCCTGAATGTGCTGGGGTTCCCCGAGGCCTGAAAAATATTTCAAGGGTTCATCCAGAGTCAAAGGTTGAGAAAGGCTGGCTTCTGGTGGGAATGGTGGACTGAATGGCTATGCCTGCTGGTTCAGTGGGTGGAACTGACAACACGGTAACTTTTTCGGGCTCAGGCAGGTTTTTCTGAAGCCCAGAAACGTTCTCCAGATCAAGGAGAACACCTGGAATCACCCCATCTGTCCTCCGGACGGCTGCTTGCAGCCAGAAGATTGCAAACAGCGTTTCGCATTCGACTGGTAAGAGCAGCCGGGAGGCTGGGACATTACCATTTCCAAGCCGCGCTGTAGCCTTAAAGGGACACTAAGACTGGCCACCCCATTTCTAAATCACCAATTTTTATATTTTTAAAAAGTATATGTACCCCAAGAGAGGCTTTCTACAGCGAGGAGAAGCTGGTTCTCTTGGTGCTTAACGTTATTTTTGGGATTACTTTTTTTTAAAAAAATCTTTTAAGTTTTGGATTTCGTTTTCCTTCCAAAGGAAATTCCAAAGATTGAGAGTAAACAATTGTCTTCCTTTTATTATTTTTGTATTAAATTTGAAGATATTAGCATTTTCCTACATGTTGAATCGGCTGATTTGAGCTTTCAGTTTTCTGTTTTCACTTTCCCTTGAGAACTGTCTGCTTATCTCACTGTCACTTTATGTAAACACACTTTAAAACTCTTCCATATCTTCGACTTTTGTTGGTTAAGCTCCTAGGGCAGGGGTCGGCAAACTTCTTTATGCCGGGAGCCATTTTGACATGCTCGAGGACATTTTGACATGCTCGAGAGCCAGGGGGCGGGGTTTGCGGGCGGGGGCCAATCGCGTGGAAGGGAGCGGGGTTTGGGGGCGGGATCCAATCGCGTGGAAGGGTAAGATACAAGGCTGCGCTGCGCTTGGCCGGCTGCCCCGGCCCTCACTCACCTTCCATGGCCGGTCCTTGCGGGCCGCCGGCGACGCTCCCATCCCGCTGCACCCCAGCTCTCCAAGGCTGGGGCCACCCACACAACCCAAGGCATCTGCGAAGTGGCAAAGGGAGAGATCCAAATCACAGCCCCGCAGACGCGATTCCTCCCCCTTCCCAGCCCACCTCGGGATTGTAGCCGCTTCCCAAACGAGCAGCGCCGTGATCCCCGACCCGGCCACGCGCGCCTGCTCGGGAACGCCGCGGCGCCCAGCGGAGCCCTCTGCACATGCTCCGCGACGCTCCCTCCTTCCCGCCGCCTCTCCTGAGCTGAGCTCCTCAGCCGAGCCTGGGCGTGCGTGCGGGAGGGAAGCCGCCATCGTGGGCTTCCTCGCCGAGTTTGTCCGTCGCCTGCAGGGAGGGAGGCGGGGGGGACAGGGCTGGGCGCTGGGGCGGGGGCCGCGGATGGCAGGCCAAAGGGAGATGCCAGGGCAACTGTAGCGACCGGAGGCGGCCAAGGGGAGAGCTCAGCTCAGGAGAGACGGAGGGAAGGAGGGAGCGTCACGGAGCATGTGCAGAGGGCGCCGCTGGGCGCCGCAGCGTTCCCGGGCAGGCGCACGTGGCCGGGTCGGGGATTGCGGCGCCGCTCGTTTGGGAAGCGGCTACGACCGGAGGCGGCCAAGGGGAGAGCAGGCGGCTTTTCGCCCTCGGCGCGCCGCGGGGCCAGACGAGCCTCCGGCTGCTGCTTCCTGCGCCCGTGGCCTCTTCGCTGCCGCCGCCGCCCGCCTCGCCTCTGACGCTCTCCGCTTCCCCCTCGCTTGCTGGAACATATTGAAGGGGAGGAAAAGGAAACATTAAGATCAACTGCAGAAGAGCCACACTCAAGGGGCCAAAGAGCCGCATCTGGCTCGCGAGCCGCCATTTCCGACCCTTGTCCTAGGGGATGCCATAATCTACTCCGTGAGAAATGAAGCATTTCAAACATTCTTTCTGGCTTTCACCAGGATTTTAAACAGATTTCTTCTGACTTCTTTCAAGCTTTTATGCAACTGCAAGATATCCAGGACATTGTGGAAAATCTGAGATCTAAATGTGCCATCAGGTTGGGGATGTGGTGGATGAAATTGAGGAATTTAAGAGCGATATAAAGGATTTTTTCAAGACTGAGATTGGGATTTTTATCAAGATGCTGGATGAAGAGTTGGAGAAATCTAAGGGAGAGAGTGATCTGCAAGCCATAAGTAAAATTGATCTCCTGGTGGAATGCCATGAAAAGAACCTGGAATCTTTGAGGGGGGCAGTTGGGCTGTTTGATTCTTTCAAGAGGAAAGCTCTGTGCACATTGTGGGGATATGTAACTGCTTTGGTTTATTTTGAAGTGGGATAAGGGTTGAAGAATGTTCACCTGGTTTGCTTTAAGGATTTGACTGATGCTATTTGCCTTTAAAGATCTGGATTTACTGTTTTGAATTGGCTTTGTTTTTTTGGGTTTATTAAGATTAAAATTATTAAAACTGTTGTATTCGGGTTAAAGAATGTTTATCTGTTTTGCTTTAATGATTTGATTGATGTTATTCCCTTTTAAAGATATGGAATTACTGTTTTGAATTGTCTTTGTTTTTTGGTTTTATTAAGGTTGGGATTATTAAAATTGTTGTACTATTAAGTATAATAGCAGACAATTTATGTGCTTTTTAATTTGATTCTTATTATAGTAGACAGAAATGTATAGAATAGTGGTAGGAAGGGAATAATTAAATATGTTTTATCTTTTGGAGGGGAGAAAGATGTTTAGGAGATTTATCTGGGGGTCCTTCTGGACTCACGACTCCTGCTTGAAGAGCAGGTGGCAGACGTGGCCAGGGGAGCCTTTGCACAGCTTCATGTTGTGCGCCAGCTACGCCCCTTCCTGGATTAGGAGGCCCTCCGGTCAGTCACTCATGCCCTAGTCATCTCCCATATAGACTATTGCAAAGCACTCTACATGGGGCTACCCTTGAAGAGTATCCAGAAGCTACAGCTGGTGCAGAATGCGGCCGTGCGAGCAGTCTTGGGAGCCCCAAGGAAGGCACATATAACACCGTTGCTGTGCGAGCTGCATTGGGTGCCAGTTTCCTTCCGGGTCTAATTCAAGGTGTTGGTTATCACCTTTAAAGCCCTACATGGCATGGGGCCAGGTTACCTGAGGGAATGCCTCACCCCCGTGACATTGACCTGTCCTACCCGGTCAGGCAGAGAGGGCATGTTACGGACCCTGTCCATGAGGGATTGCCGATTGGCAGGGTCCAGGAGGAGGGCCTTCTCTGCCATGGCACCCGCCCTTTGGAACAAGTTATCCCTGGAGGTAAGAGAGGCCCCCACTCTCCCAGCCTTCCGGAAGGGGCTTAAGACCTGGTTGTGCCACCTTGCTTGGGGTGGGAGAGGGGATAGCTAATCATGGGGGCGGTTGGCACCTTGATGGTGCCAATGGTAAGATCCTTATCCACCATCTTGAATTTTATATTTTATATTTTGCACTTTTATATTTATATGTATATATATTTATATTTATACTGTATTGTTTTAGTGATATGTTATTCTTTTATTTTTAATTGTCTGTAAACCACCCAGAGTCGTCGTAATACAAGATGGGCGGTAAAGAAATAGGACAAATAAATAAATAAATAAATAAATAAAATATATGAACTTTTTTTTCTTTATTTTAATATAAGGGGGAGGAGTAACTGTACTTAGTGAGTTTTATTATGTGTTAAAATGGAATGACTTATAGAAATAATGTGGTGTTTTGGTTTAACATAGAGTAAGATATTGATTATGGAAATTTTTGTATATCCTTGCTGTTAAAAGTCGGAAGCCACATCTTTTTGTAAATTTGAAAAAAAATTCTCTTGTGTTTCTGTACTTTTTTAGTTTTTTTTCTTTCTTTGTAGTTTTTTTTGTAGTTTTTATTCTGCTCTTGAAACCTAATAAAATTTACTATAAAAAAATTTAAAAAAAGGTTGAGAAAGGCTAAGGTAGAACAAACAACAAACTATCACTATAACAAGAATATTATGAACTTGCTGACTGGCATTTCAAATTCCCATTGATTTCTAACTGTGGGTGTAGTTCCTGAACAGAAGCATAACTACAGTAAAAGAAAAAAAACTTATTGTTTTAATGGGATAAAAGAGAGATTGTTAACTTAGAATCCTGTTCTTGATGCTTTTGTGAGTCAAGTACTTTGGTAAAATTTAAATAACGATTTCAAGTTCTACAATGTGATTTCATGTTGAAATCGTGCCTTATCTGAAGATTTGTGCATAATAATACTTCTTGACTAAAAAAAAAGCACCATTAGAGTGACACAGTGTAAAATTTATATTTATTATCTATAAATACATCAGATCTTTTAATTATGTTGTCTATTTGATTTTTCAGTTGCAATTGTTTTCAAAACCCTCCATTGCAATTACTTATAAAAATGGTCTCTGTGTATGTGTATAAGAGAATGAAAGAAATAAATGGACATATTTTCAAGTTATTTCAATACTTGGAAAAAGTGTTAGTTCTGCACTAATCAAACACTTATTTGTGGGACCACCTCTCCCCAAGGACGTCTGCCCATCCTACCAGATCAGATAGGGTGGGCACGCTCCTTTCCCTGAAACGTTGCCATCGAGTGGGACCTCGGAAGGGTGCCTTTTCTGTGGCAGCCCCTATCTTATGGGACACCCTTCCCCCTGAGGTTTGGCAGGCCCTCACCCTTTTAACCTTCTGAAAAGCACTCAAGACCTGTTTTTTCCCCCAAATGCTGGGATAGGGTGAGATTGGTTGGGTGAACTTGTTGTGGGCTGCATGGGAAAGTTTAGCCGTGGTGCCAGTCTTTTGGTTTTAGTATGTGTGTTTATGTTTTTATTGTAGATATTGTTTTGTTTTTGGGTTGTGAGTCACCCAGAGTTTGAGTCCAGATGGGCAGCTATATAAATGTTTTAAATATAAATAAATAAATAAATAAATAAATAAATAAAGTATGTTGCCCACAGAGAGATTTGTGCTGAAACCGTTGAAAGACTAGCCCAATACATAGGCTGACCATACGTCCAGTTTTGAACGGGACAGTCCCCCCTTTTTTAGCATTTTTCAACCGTCCCATCGTTTTCATAAAAATCTCAATTTTGTCCCGTTTTTTAAACCCGGCGGGAATGGCATGGAAGGAGGATCTGAGCAAGAGCTGCCGATTGGAGGCAGCCTGGAAGAGGAAGCCCTCCTGCCTATCAGTGCGTGGCAAAGGAGGGCGGAGAGGCGGAGAGGAGGGCAGACCGGGGGCTGGGATTTGCAGGTGGGAGCCAATCGTGTGGACCGGGGGGTGGGGTTTGCAGGCGGGAGCCAATCGTGCGGACCGGGGGCAGGGTTTGTCTTTTTCATGAATACGGAATAAGACCCCGTCCCATTTTGCCATCCCAATGTCCCGTTTTTGTCTCAAGGAAAAATGGTCAGCCTACCAATACATTTTGTTGCCTGGACAAAGGACTACTAGATAGTATTCCTTCTCTGCCTCCACCATGTTCAACCTACAGCATCCAGACAGGAAACTAAGGCTCCCTTCAGCACCAGTGGCAAACCAGTATCTCCGATCACATCCACAGAGAGTGGGTTAGCTGAGAGGAAACACGGTAGGCCAAATGAAACACATGTTTCTGATATCCAGTCCTGTCCCTATCTGCCAGTATCCTCCACTTAGCCCAGCTGGCTCTGCATGTTTGCCTTTCTTCTTTCTTTCAACATGGATTGTGTTTATGCAAAGCATCTGTAAGTGGTAGGGATGGCTGTGATGCTAAGCATTCCGATAAACTATAAGATAAATCTTGTAAATAGGCAGTTAGAAAGCTTATATACCAGGATGCCAACAGTTCCATCTTCTCTTGACAGAGAATACTGCAGTGCTCATGTGAACTTGTCAATGTGAATGGAGCTAAATGTTTACATTATCAGATTTCTCTGTCATAAACACAGAAGCAGGGGCCAAATCCTTTTTGTCTGTGACTTCTGTCAGCTTTTGTTATGGGAAAAACACACCCTGCTAAATGTTAAATGAATCATTCACAGTATAGTGTGTATATGCATGAACTAACCCATGCCAGTTTAGTCAAAGTAACTCCCAATAGTCATTAACGTTATTAAAACTTCCATCAACAAGACTGGTTTGGTAGCAAAACAAAGCATTTGGTAGCTTGGATAAAGCATTTTGTTGAATTCCAGATAAGGCTTTGATTGTGTGATTGAACCTGCTTCATTCAAGGAATTTTAAAGGAGGGGGAGATGAGATTCAGATGATTTTCTCTTCTCTTCCATGTCATCACATGGTGTTCTTGTCCTTTTTCTTAGCATGGAAAATTCATTTGGGAGGAAAGGATAAAGAGTGACTCCAAGGACTCCAAGTGAACCGCCAAGTCTCCACTAACTTGGAATGGCAGGAGGAAAAATCCTGAAGCAGCGTTTCCTAAAGGGTGTTCTGCAGCCTACCACCAATCCTTGAAAAAATATTAAAATAATAGCCTGCCCAATAAACCCGCAGGTCAAGCTATCTGTCAAAAACAATCTCTTTCCCTAGTTCCAGACCCATCCCATGTTTTTCCCACCCACAGGGAATCCACCAATTGCTTTCTCTAACTTGTCCCACATCAAGCTGGAAGAACACCACCACTTGCTGGTCCTGTTACTGGAGCAAATTAGAGCTGGGCTGTCAGGACAGAACAAATTATGCTGTCATACTTTTGTGTTGTCTCATGGACTGAAGAAACACATGTTAAACTGGCTGTCTGGATGGGTCTTCTGGGTCTCATCATTGAAGAATTGGACCAAGAAGTTCCATCACTGTTCCTGGACAACTGGAAAAATGCACTCTATTTTGACCAGTTATATGTTTCCCAACAATTTCTTCATGAAATTGTATTTTTATATCTATTTTATAGTATAATTTTAATTTTTGTGTTTGTAAACCGCCCAGAGTCCCCTTTGGGGGAGATGGTGCGGTGATAGAAGTTGAAATATAAATAAAATAAATAAATAAATGATGTTTAGAACTCTGAATATACTGGTGTTAATAAGGATCTAGGTTGCTCCAGCCAGCCATAAATATTACACTTTCTTGTGCTGATAAGGAAAGCTGAGAATCTTGGATAGAAAATTTGCAATACCCTCACCAAATCACAGTTTGAAGGTGTGTTGGTTTGCAAATAGATGTGGGAACATTCTTACAGTTACATTGGTATAAACCTCTCTAAACCTAATATCGTAGTGTCAATTTCTTCTGACTTCTGATATCCAAATATGGACTGGTTATCTACTTACTATTCCTTTAGTTCTTGGACCAAAATACCTTCTGGTTTCACTTCAGTGATGATTGTTGTCTAAGTTCATTTCTAGTTCTCCTGGGCTGTACTCTACCCATCGTCAGATCTTCTAATCCACTTTGGCTTTATGAACTGACACATTAGTTTTTACTGTTTGATGACATCCCACTGATTCTTCCAGCTTTACTACTCTGACCTCTCATCACTGATGTCATCTTGATTCTTTCATTAGAGGCTTCCTCCATGAATCACAGTGCTGACATATTTACTGTATCTTCCCTCTAAATATTTTCTGACCTCGAATAAACTTTGGGAACCCTAAAAGGTTGCATATTATTCAGCTGCTTAATGCATAGAAACTTACATAGGAACACCCCAATGGTCTATACCTCCTTTTGATATTTTTCTTGTGCAAAAATAATCAAATATCCAGTTCTATAGAAGATAGATACCAATGTTGCCATGCTTTTTAAAATTTGTAGACTTGTTCCAAAGCAGGAAGTGTGGCACTAAGGTCTATCACATTAAAGACTCTTTCACAAAGATTAGTTTCACCCACTTGCAGCCTGTGATAATGCAAGAATCCTCTCAAGAGGGACATGAATTTAGCATTACCCAAGTTTCTATCATTAAAATCTGATCAAAGTCAGATTTGATGTTCAGTCAAGTAGTAAGTTTTTTTCTTGTCCATCTTCCCCAACCCTCACCTACTGAAAGCGGCAATACATTTTCCATTTTAAACACAGAGTCATACTTTCTGACTATCATAATTACAAGAAAGAACATAGCTTCAAACAGTTACGAAGTCAGGGTGCTGAGATTTAAAAAAATCAAAATGTCAATAAAAGTGGTGTTGCTCTTAAATGCACAGACACAGTGAAGATGTTTTCTTTGCATTTGCCTTTTTTACTGTACCACTGATGTTGTCCATGTTTTGTATGAAGCATTCAGCAACTAAATTATTCTGTGCAGATTCTGTTTTTCTCTTGTGAAAAGTAATCAGATATCTATTTTCCTAAAACCTTCATATCCAGTCTTCATTTTTACTGTTTTCCTTCTATGTATCTTTATTTTTGTAGCCGTTCTGCTGGTGTAAGTTATACCATCTGTTAGTAGCAGATGGCAGCCCAGTAAAGAGAAATGACGGCAAGGAGCAACTTACAAGTCATCAAAAGCACTTCTGAAGACGATCAGATTAAGATGGGTTTCTCCTCCCTCCCTCCCTCCCTCCCTCCCTTCCCTCCCCAGTAGTTCTACCCTCCCACCTGTCTGATGACTTTCTTGTAACTGTTGGCTGAGGCTTCCATTGGTTCATTCTATGATTATTTCAGTTCCTTCTGATGGACATTTCTTCAAAACCATAGGACTCGTTTTGCAACATTTTTCCTCACTTCCACCATTGCCCTGGTGCAAGGAGAAGATTGTGGGTGGGAAGGGTGACTGTCCCCTATTCCTTCTCATTTGATGATGTGAGTGCCTGGTCACCCATTGTTAGCCTAAATTTCATCATGCACCTATACATTTGTGCACTCATTTTATTTTAAAACCTATACAGGTGCCCATTCATTGACCAGTCTTTTTTAAAAATGAAATGTGAAGGGGCCTGCCTCATCTCCTATTTCTGTTGCAGTTCTATCACTATATTTATGATCTGCAATATGTGCTCCAGCTAAAAATACAGTCACAATTGTGACTTTTTAAACTCCTGTTTCTCCCATGGTTATAACACTTTGCATCAGTGAATAGCTTTTGATCAGGTTATAGCCAAAGCAAGTACTACATTGCCTGAACATGTAATTACAGCAACCAGTGTAAGCAGAGAAGTTGCCCAGGGCTTCCTCAGAGCCCCCTGGTGAAGCTGTCCAAGGGGCTTTTCTTCCAGATCCATTGCAGGAGTACGGTTTTGTCAGAGCACGCAACGCTGGGGCGGCCAGTGCTTCTCCACGACTTCAGAGTAATACGTTCTATGCAGTAAACAGACACTCAAGCAGAGATTAGATAAAATAGTCTATTTACGCTATATACATACGCATTCCAAAATACAGTCCAGTAACGTCCAACACAGATACAGATGAGATGAAGTAACGAGAAGAGAAAGAATACCAGATCTCCTCTGCTTATATACATAAACTGACCAATCACATTATAGGTCAAACAAATTATCTGCCACACCCAACCAACCTACAGCACCTGTAATATGAGTCACATCATACCTTCTACAATGGCTGCTAACTGGATGACTTGCAGAATATATCAACTCTCACCTATATACCTCTAGCCTCTCCTGTATAATTAATCTACTTGTAAATTCTGGGTATTTTATAAACCCCAACAGGTTTCCATCCCACTCCTGTGGGAAGGGAAGCAAGGGAAGCAGCTCCTCTGCCATTGCTGGGGTGGTGGTGGTGGTGGTGGAAGCAGATCTTTTTGGTGCCAGGAGGACTGGCACAACCCCCCACCCCAGCCCTTCCCTTCATTCTCTCCCACTGCTGCTCCTACTACACATGAGTGACAGAAAAAGACAGGGATGACCAAAGTGGCCTTTTTGCTACCCGTTCTCCAACACCAGGGAGTGGAGAACTGGCAGAAGAAACACACGCAGCACCAAAGTAACTGGTACTCACTCCATTTTCCTCTTCCCTCTTTTTCTGCTGCAGACAGAATCCCTCCTCTGCTTTGTTGCTGAGGCAGATATATATGTCTGAGGAAGCAGAGGAAGTGCCATGGCAAGACAAGACCCTGCATGGGATGTACCATCAACAGATAGCTGAGGTGGCTGACCTTGGGAAATCCTTAGGCTGACCGTATTTCAGGATGGCAAAACGGGACGGGGTCTTATGTAACATTCCGTATTCATGAAAAAGACAGGGGTCCCTGCCCCCCGGTCCGCACGATTGGCTCCCGCCTGCAAACCCCGCCCATGGTCCACGCGATTGGCTCCCGCCTGCAAGCCCCACCCCCGGTCCGCGCTCCGGCTCGGATCCTCCTGTCGCGCCATTCCCACCGGGTTTGAAAAATGGGACAAAATTGAGATTTTTATGAAAACGATGGGACGGTTGAAAAATGCTAAAAAAAACGGGACTGTCCTGTTCAAAACGGGATGTATGTTCAGCCTAGAAATCCTACCAGTGGCTGGAAAGGGCTGGACTAAAAGACAGCACTGAGGCACTGATCATAGCAGCACAAGGACAGGCACTAAGCACCTGATCCATAGAAGCAGGGGTCTACCACAATAGACAGGACCCAAGGTGCAGACTGTGCAGAGAGGCCTCAGAGACAGTCCAACACATAGTGGCAGGGTGTAAGATGCAGGCAGGAACAGCATACACTGAACAGCACAACCAAGTAGCTGGCATTGTGTACAGGAACATCTGCACAGTGTATGGGCTAGACCCTCCCAAGTCCAGATGGGAGATTCCACAGAAGGTCATGGAGAATAACAGGGCTAAGATCTTGTGGGACTTCCAGATCCAGGCAGACAGGCAGGTACTGGCCAATCAACCAGACATTGTGGTAGCAGACAAGGACCAGAAGATGGCGGTGGTGATAGATGTAGTGGTGCCAAATGACAGTAACATCAGGAAGAAGGAGTATGAGAAGCTGGAGAAGTACCAGGACCTGAAGGAGGAACTAGAGAGGATGTGGAATGTGAAAGCCAAAGTGGTCCCAGTGGTGGTAGGAGCACTTGGTGCTGTGACTCCTAAGCTGGGAGAGTGGCTCCAACAGATCCCAGGAGCAACATCAGAGCTCTCTGTCCAGAAGAGTGAAGTGCTAGGAACAGCTAAGATACTGCACAGAACCCTCAAACTCCCAGGCCTCTGGTAGAGGACCTGAGGTTGAGAAAGACACAGATCACCCATAGGGGTGAGAAAGAAATTTTTTATGCCTTCAAGTCAGTTTTTTACTCCTGGCGACTGCCTGGACCAGTCCCTGAACTCTGCTTTATTGCTGAGGCAGAATAGGGGTTGGAATTCTGGTTGGCCCTTCTTTCAGCCAGCATAGCTTCTGCCTGCTTGTTCGCTGCATAGCAGCAGTTTTGCACCATGCAAAAGAGCCCTAAAGCTTACTAGCCCAACAGTGCCTTCAGCAAAGGCTCCAGGATCAATTCCCCCATGGACAGTTCAGTGGTGTTGATTAGGTCAGAACTGGGCACTTTGAAAGACAGCTCAGCCAGTTAGCTCCATATCAGCACGGCAGATATTTAAGATCCTTCACCACATTTGAGGCAACAGAGAATTCGGAACTAATGTGTTCTGACATATAAGCTAAGGCATAGCTTTCCAAACTCTGTGTCGCAACACAATACTGTGTTGCCTGCGGGCCCCAGGTGTGTTGCGTCAAAACCCGGAAGCGCTGATGGTGTGTGGTTGCAGCGGCGGCAGCGGGCCATCAGCGCTTTCGGGTTTTCACATGGCACACCAGGACACTGCTGCCGCCACCGCTGCAGCATGTGAAAATCTGAAAGTGCTGTGGCGGCGGCGCACAAAAACCCGGAAGCGCCACCGCCACCGCCGCGGTGCGCGAAAACCCAAAAACACCACGATGGTGGCACTTCCGGGTTTTTGCGCACCGCTGCCGCGGCGCTTCCAGATTTTTGCGCACCACCGCCACGGCGCTTCCAGGTTTTTGCACGCTGCTGCCACCATGGCGCTTCCACACTTTTGCGTGCCATCGCAATGGCGGTACTTCTGGGTTTTTGTGTGCCGCCGTTGGTGTGTCGCAGGAAAACTTTGGAAAGCCGTGAGCTAAGGCAATCAGTCTTAATCTGACCTGTACTGTTGCTCAAATTTAGCAAGCACTCTTATTATTTGTATTATACAGCAGGGTAAAATGGTATACCTCAAATATTATAGGAGGGGGAGAAATAGTCTAAATTAGATGTAGGCATTCCTGTGCCCTCCAGGATGTTTTGGAGTAAAATTTCCATCTCCTACCAACCATTTGCTCTTCTTAGGGTGAATAGGACTTGTAGTCCAAAACATCTGGAGGTTTTGGACCTTCTGAATTCTTGGCCGTAGTTTGGGGAAAGGACGGATTTTCAGGTGACAAAATGTCTTGGGCCAATACTATGTCAACAGACTAAACAGAAAATTCCTAGATTAGAATTTATGGGTGTTAGATTTAATCTTAGATTGTATAACATACAATCTAGCATAACATCCAGATGAACAAAAAGATGTCAGAGTACACAGCACTGGGGCTGCCAATGTTCCTTCTAGACCTCAGAGCAATACGTTCTATTGAGTAAGCAGACACTCACAAGAGATTAGATAAAATAATCTATTTACTCTATATACATACGTAGTACAATACAGTCCAATAACGTCCAACACAGATACCGATGAGAAGATAGTAACGAGAAAAAATGAACATTCAAACTTCTCTACTTTTATACAAATATCAACCAATCACGTTATAGGTCAAACAAATTATCTGCCACACCCAGCTTAAACTATATCAGCTGCAGTATGTGTCACCACTTACTTCAACAATGGCTGCTAATTGAATGACTTGCAGAAAGTATTACCTCTCACCTATTTACCTCTCCTGCCTAATTAATCTATCTGTAAAGTCTGGGTATTTATTCAAACCCCAACATTCTTCCACCAAGATTGTGCTAAGCAGACTGCATCTGGAACAATATATTCTCTTAACCAATAAGAAAGTCCAGAGGAAGGTGATCAGGACAGTGAAAGTGTTGGAGGTTCCAGCAAATCAGCATGCCTCATTAGCATATGGATGCTCTAGGAGGCAAATTCTCTATGTGCTTCTGGAGGAAGCTGCTTGTTGTCCCTCCCATTTCCTCTTTCTCTCTTGCTTTCTTCCACCGGAGAAGAAGGACCATGCGGCTGCTGGTCCTTCCATGGAGAGGCCATGTGCTAGGCCTCAACTCCAGAATTTTCCCCTTTTCTTCACGCAGCCTTCACCAGCAATGAGGGGTGAGGGTAAATTAAGTTTAGGGACAAAATAAGAACAAGAAGTCATCTTTCCTGAACGAAAATGTAACTGGACCAAATAAACAGTAAGAACTCTTTTTCTAACCTATTCTAAGCGTGTAATTCTTTATGCTTGGGTGGGCTATGTGCTTAAGATCAAAAACCCATATTTCTCTAGCATGCTCATTAATGCTATTAAGATAAAAACTTCTTTCTGTGTGTGCATGTTTCTTTGCTGTTATACGCTCTGCTCCATTCAGTGGTCCTAGCAGTCCACTAATGGTCATCAGAAAGATCTAAAAACCCATTCATATAAGAACTGTACTTTCATACTTGCAAGATTGTTGTCAGCCCTTCCAGGTAAACCAGACAGGAAACACGACTAGATGAACTAATTCTACTTTATTGTAAGGCTATATTAACAGTGTTATGCACCAAAAACTTACCATGCACTTTCCAAAGGAGCCAAATTACAACAGAGACTTTGGGAACGGAGATCAGCAAGATTTATTTGGCCAAGCAAAGGTTGCCGGATGGCTATCCTACAGATACCACGCGCAGGTGATCTCTGAGTGGAAAAGCCATCCCGAGTTCAGGAGTGCACAAGCTTTTATACAACAAATACAAACAGGAAATGAGGAAGATGATGGTATGCCCATATGTGGGTGAGGTTTCTGATGACCATTCCCTGGGATTGGTTGGTTTTTGGGGACCAGGGTCCCTCCCAGAGCCGAAGGATTCTGGGACTCACCAGGTCAAGGGGGTGACGTGGGTCATCAACATAGTTACAAAGAATGGAGCTTGGGAACATTCACACCATTTGTTCTATGAGATTAATACTTGCATCTTACAGAGATAAGAGTAACACTTACAGGGACATCGGGTTATACAAGCATACTAAATTACAGAGGTCAGAGCCATAAAATCAAGTCTTTGGATATTCACATCTTGGGGGAGGATAGAACGAATGATTTATTACAAGGAAGTCAGGTAACCATGTTAGCTTGTCAGGAAGAAGACACTGACCAGATAGGGAAGGCCCCAAGCTGGTATGCATTCTAAAGGGAGGTAGAATTACTTTATAGCACCTAACATCACTATGCAGAATTCTTTGGGGCTTTGCTAAGGCAAAGCCCCTCTCAGGGTTATCCCTGGGTCAACACTCTTTGGTTCAAGCATAATCTTTGGTTCAGTGGAGTTCTAGCAGCGTTGTACTATGGGAAACACTAGAGCAGGGTGTTTTCCAGGCCAAGGTCTGTGGCCCATGGTTTCTCAGATCCTAACATTCCTCCCTTTTTGTTTTTAATGGAAAAATGCTTTTTTCCTAGCTTAGAGACTGGGTGGAGTGTTAACAGTCTCGCAGGTTTCCCCTCAGTGTGGGTAACCACAGTCAACCCTTTGAGGGAGGACAACACAATTCTACGAATCAAGGGAATAATGCAGGGTAAAACAGCAAGTCCAGTAAGGCCACAGACCAAAATAAACACAAGTTGTTTGATCCAGGCTGCCCCTGGGATCCAGGAGAAAAGTTGACTTGGATCTGAGTTCCAGTTAGATTGGGCCCCCAGCCGGGTGGCCTGGTCTTTTAAGTCCTGGACAGCTTCCCTGACTAGGCCAGATTTATTCATAAAGAAACAGCATTCTTCATGGAGGAAGGCGCAGAGGCCCCCCTTTTCAGCAGTGATAAGGTTCAAGCCTCGTCGATTTTGCATAACTACAGATGCCAAAGAGTCCAGCTGGTCCTGGACATTTGCGAGGCTTTGTGCAATCTTATTTAAGCTATCTTGGAATTCTTGCGATAGCTGGTGGAATCTTACCTCGGCATCAGCAATGCCGGCCACTCCGGTGGTAATGCCAGCTGTCACCCCTAGGGCAACTAAGAGGGGAATGAGAAAGATCGCACGCTTCTGTACATGAGAAGTGAGTGGTACAGGTGGTGCTTCCCCCTTAGGAAGGATAGAGATTTGAGGTAGGAGATGGACAAGAGAGCAAGTGCCTGTCCAGTTAGCATGTAAACAGAGATAGGCGTTAGTTCCACAGAGGAAAAACATACCCTGTTCAAGGCAGATGCCCAGGTCAATAGAAAAGATAGGTTTCTCCCTTTTCCATGGGTTCCAAACCCCGATTGACCCTGCTAGGAACATTCCTGTAAGTGGCTGCAGGGAGGTGGCGTTAATACGGGGTGGACCCTTGACTAAGGGAATAGAAGGAAAGACAAAGTAGTCAGAGGCGTTCCCTTTTGCATAGGGCAGGGGAGCACAAGGGATATCTTGATCATCTTTCAGGCCAAGCCATGCTGGCATTGAGCCTTTTGTGTCAGTAGGTAGCCCAAGCCAAGGAGGAAGCAGAGGTCCCTGTGGAGAGGCGGCTAACAGAAGTTTCGCTGCCAGGTTGCATGAGGATCCCTCCTTCTCTTCCCCAGAGATAGAGACTGTGGGTCGGGCAGAAAATGTTACTTTGCCTCGGTATCTTCCAGCAGCGGCTGAAAACAATGGAGGCCTTATGTGAAAATCCTCGAATTTATCAGTGGCGGTGATGACTACTTCCTTTAGGCATTGGTGTCCCTGAAGCTTTCCCAGCCGAACTCCCCCCTTGGGTTGCGTCCTAGTAACACACAAAGAGGCGGTGCCAATCAGCGGAACTAGTGAGGCCACTGGGCTAAAGATGGGAACTGATGGATTCAGTCCCAGGGTCTTAAGCCGTGACTCAAAGTCCGCATAGAGTTGGCTGTCAGGATGTTCTCCTTCCTTAAAAACTGGAGGAGTTTTGTGGTTTAGCACAATTCTAGAACTGGCCCAAACACGGGGGCTGGCAGGGAGAGCTTGATGGGTGGAAGCTGAAGTAGAGAGACAGAGCCAGCAGTGTTCAGTTAAATCTGGCCTGGATTGATTCAATAATTTGTAAGCCGAGGTAAGGCTTTGCTCAATGTAATTGGGGCTAGCAGGCTTGCGTGTGAGAGTACGGTGGGCGAGGGGGTTTGTCAGAACTGTATAAACCCCCAGGAGCCCCAGAAGAAAAGTTTGAAAGTTTTTGAAGGGGCACATGTTTCCCACACTGGCTTTTCACTCCCCCTCCTCCCCTCTCCTCCCCTTTTGTTTTTAAGAGAAAGGACAGAAAGAGGAGGCAGGAGAGGAGATAGAGCAGAGGAGGCTTACCCGAATAAAAGCAGGGTTCCCGGCGTTACTGTCGGAGAGGCTGAAAGGGAGGGGTTACACAGAATAATAAAGCAGCAGTAGCAGTATAAAATGCATTAAGGGATAGAAGTTAAAATGTCCTCCGGGGATGCTTCTTCGCCTGTGCTCCTATCTGCATCCGGTGAGATAGGAGGCAGAGGGGTTGAGTCGCTGGTGTCGCTGGTGTCCGGGTGGTGTGGCTCCGTCTCCCCACCCACTTCCGGTGGGGCGGGAATGAAGGAGAAGGGAGTATTGTCCTTGATGGTGCCAGAAAGTAGAGCTTCGAGGTCTGCCGGGGAGGGCTGTGATGGCTGTCTAGTAAGTTTGATTCTGAGGCCGTCGAGTGTCGTGCTCTGCCAGGCTTCCGGAGGGGCCTTAATTTGTTTGATCCGGGAGGCGTGGATCCACGGTTTGACGCCGGAGACTTTTACAGCCGTCGGAGTGCTCAGGAGAACTTGGCGAGGATCGGACCAACGTGGTTCAGTGCAGGGAGGATTTATCTCTTTGATGCGGACCCACGAACCGATCTCAGCCAAGGGTGGCCTGGCCGGCGCTGGCGGCAGGGCAGTGGAGACCTGTTTGGATATGGAAGACAAGACATCGGCCAGCGACTGGAGATAAACAGTGATGTTTAACTCCCCCTCATTAGTGGAGCGGATGGGTTTTGCAACAAAAGGCCGGCCATATAACATTTCAAAGGGGGAGAGCCCTAATTTGCCCCCTGGCATAGCTCGGATGCGGGTGAGGGCGATGGGGAGAATCTTAGGCCAAGGTAACTTTGTTTCCTGGCAGAGTTTGGCAATTTGAATTTTAAGCGTTTGATTCATACGTTCCACCTTCCCTGAGGATTGCGGCCGGTAACTGCAATGGAGATGGAAGGGGATGTCTAGGAATTTGCTTACGCCCTGTAAAACCTTGGAAACAAAGTGAGGTCCATTATCGCTTTCCAAACTAACAGGCATAGAGTAGCGGGGAATGATTATTTCAGTGAGAATGCGGACAACCTCATGAGCTTGTTGGGTAGCTGTTGGGAATGCCTCAGGCCAGCCTGAAAACAAGTCGACAAGGACAAGTAGATTGGTTTTTCGTCCTTTCCTTGGTAACTCAGTGAAGTCCAGTTGCCAAACTTCACCGGGGTAGGACGGCTTGCGTAGGTGTCCATGGGCGACGGCTGCCCCTCGCGGATTATTCTTCTGGCAAATGTCGCAGCGGTCATGGACTGCGCTGCAGACTGATCTTAATCCGGAGTTATGATAACGCTGCGTGAGCCAGTTATAGAGGACTCTTGGGCATGAATGGGACATCAGGTGGGCCCTGCGTACTAAAGGCCACAGTAACTTCGAAGGGAGCTGTATTCTGTTATTGACAAGCCACCACCCGTTGTCACTGAAGTGTCCCTCTGGGTCTAAGGTGTCTGATGCATCATAGAGGGGGCAAAAGTTGTTATCAATGGCGTGAGGGGCCAGGGCCGGGAGGATAGTAGATGTTGAATTGTCCCCTACAATCGCCGCTTCTCGTGCCCAGTAGTCTGCGAGCCGATTCCCTTTAGTGACTTCCCCCTCGTCGGTCTGGTGACCTCGGCAATGGACTACCGCTATGGCTGTTGGTAGGCGAATGGCTGTTGTTAATTCCTCTAACAGAGGTTTCATCGCCAGGGTTTTCCCGTCTGTTCCAACATAGCCTCTGGCCTTCCAGAGGGCGGAATGACAATGGGCAGCTAGGAAGGCATAGCGACTGTCGGTGTAAATGGTAACAGTCCGGTTGTTTGCTAATTGGCAAGCAGCTATGATAGCCATAAGTTCTGCTGCCTGTGCAGAGTATTTAGGTTGAAGCTTTCGAAGGAGGACGGGAGCAGTTAGGGTGACGACGGCAAATCCGGTGAACCGGAGGCCCCCTTGCACAAAGGAGGAGCCATCCGTCCAGAGCGTAAGATCGGAATGTGGCAGGGGGGTAGCCATGAGGTCTGGGCGGATGCCTACTACAACCTCGAGGGTTTGTAAACAGTCATGAGGTTCTGGCGCATCTGGAGCGGGGGCGGCTGGTAGCAACGTAGCTGGGTTAAGGCGTTCACAACGCTGGAGGTGAACAGCTTGATTTTCTAAGATCTGGCTAGCGTAGACGGAGACCCTAGTCGCAGTAGCCCATGAAGGGAGTTTTTGTTCCAGTAGGGTCTGTACAGCGTGTGGGCTGTAGACATTAAGGGGGGCCCCAAGTGTAAGTTTGTTAGCTTCAGTAATAAGTACTGCGGCTGCAGCCACTGATCGCAGGCAAGCCGGCCATCCGCGTACAACAGGGTCTAAAGTTTTGGAAAGGTAGGCGACTGGAAGTTCAGTAGGACCCAAATTTTGGAGAAGGACGCCTAGAGCCGTCCCAAGTTTTTCCGTAACAAACAGCTTAAAGCCGCGGGAGTGATCTGGAAGGATGAGGGAGGTAGCTTGGGCAAGTGCCAATTTCAGGGTTTTCCAAGCTTGCCGTTGGAGACCTGTCCATTCCCAAGGTTCGTCCTTCCTTGTAAGCTTGTACAGGGGTTTGGCGGTGCTGGAAAAATCTGGTATCCAGAGCCTAGCGAACCCAACGACGCCGAGAAAGGTTTGAAGTTGTTTAACGTTTGAGGGTTCTGGCATGTTTGCAATGGCCGTTAAGCGGCTCTCATGCAGACGACGCTTCCCTTTGTCTAAGACAAATCCTAAGTACTGAACGGTAGGCGAAACCCATTGAACTTTTTTCTTGGAAACTTTGTAGCCGTGGGCAGCAAGGTGATTTAAAAGGGCAACGGACGCATCGGCTACCGCATCTTTAGTTTGTCCGGCTACAAGCAAGTCATCCACGTATTGTAGAAGGGAGACGTTGGTTGCGGTGAATGTTTTGAGATCCTGTGATAATGCGTGGGCAAAGGCTGTCGGGCTATTGCGGTATCCCTGCGGTAGTCTAGTCCAGGCGAGTTGCATGAGTGAGTGGGTATCAGGATCCTCCCATTCAAAGGCAAAGAACGGCTGACATTCTTTAGCCAGAGGGATGCAGAAAAATGCATCCTTCAGATCAATGACTGTGTAAAAGGTCTGAGAACTAGTAAGAGTTGTCAGTAGAGTGTAAGGATTTGCTACGGTGGCATGAAGGCGGACCATGCGTCGGTTACATTCTCGCAGATCATGGACAAAGCGGAACGTCCGATCTGGCTTCGGGACAGGGAAGATCGGTGTTGACCATGGCGATTGCACCTGGACTAAAAGTCCGTGTTTTAGGAACAGGGCAATCTGGGATTTGATACTAATTCGGGCCTCTTGGGAGATGGTATACTGCCGGATGGACACGGGTTGTGCCTCTGGTTTTAGTTGAGCCATATGAGGGGCAGCATAGAGTGCAAATCCTGGGGTGCCTTGGTACCATACTCGAGGGCTGATTCCCAGTGTGGGGAATTTGGCTGGTTGATGATCGAGGTAGCAAATGTAGGCACGCTCCGGGGGAATATGAAGCGAAAGTCCTTTGGGTGTAACTTGAATTTCGGCGTGCAGTTTTCCTAGAAGGTCCCGCCCCAATAAGTTAATAGGGCATTCAGGCATAATAAGAAAAGAATGTTGTAGCTTCGGGCCCCGTGGCGTGTGGACTGTCAGGGCTTGGCTAACTGGAGCTAACTGTTCATTGCCTGTGGCCCCGACCACTGGCGTTGATAGAGTTTCAATGATTGGAATCGTGGGATCGTTAAGGACGCTGAAAGTGGCTCCAGTGTCTACTAGGAAGGAGAGCGATTTTCCCCCCACAGTCATCTCAACCAGGGGTTCCGGGGAGGAAGGGAGACCCCTCGAGCCTCGTCAGTAGAGGTCTGGCACGTCCGGTTGGAACTCGGAGGCTTGGGCGCTCATAATGGAATTGTTAGGGGGCCGTCCGTACGGGCTGGTTTGATCCCTAAGAGGGGCGGGTCCCTGGTTGAACCGGACCCTGCGTGGGTCTGTAGGACGTTGCATGGTGGAACGTTGTTGGTCGTCCCTATCCCGGCCCCATTGAGGTGGACTGCGGGGTGGTCCTTGGTAGTCCTGGAAGCTCCTGCGGTTCAGGTCAGGGCAGTCCCTGCGCCAATGGCCAGGCCTATGGCAGTGGTTACAAGGACGGTCCTCTCTGGGTACCCTGGAGTGTCTGGCGGAGGGTGGTTGATAGCGTTCCCTCCCTGGTGTATGCAAACGGTCAGCAATGGCTGCTGCTATAATGTTGGCGTTTTCCCTCGCCTGTGTTTGCGCTGCGTGTTTGTCGGATTCTTCCCTCTGAGCGAAAACAGTCTGAGCTGTTTGTAGTAGAACCTCTAGGGATTGGGCAGCTGGGGCAGGCAGGCGTTGTAGCTTGCGCCGAATGTCCGGTGCACACTGCCCAATGAAAGCAATTTTCAAAGTGGCTTCGTTAACGGCAGCATCAGGATCTAAATCAGTGTGCCGCCTATAGGCATCTTTAAGGCGTTGTAGAAACTCTGTAGGAGATTCAGAAGATGTTTGAACGGTTTGGTGTACCTTTAAATAATTTACAGTTTTCGGGACACCATTCTTAAAGCCCATGACAAAAGCCTCCCGTGCCCTTTCCAGGGCAAGCCGATCATTAGCATTGTTGGGGTCCAGGTTAACAGCTGGGGAGAATAGCTGGTCGGTGGGTGGCCAGCCCAACTGGTCGTTTTGGTTAGGTCTTGCAATGCGTTGGTCATCATAATATTTCATTGCTGCTTTGAGGACCTGTGTCCTTTCCTCCAGGGTTAAAAAGGAGGAGAGCAGGGTGAATAGATCTGGTACTGAGGGTAGGTGCGTTCCCATTATGCGTTGTACCATATCTACATAAGGTTGGGGAGATTCCCTGTATGCTGGCAGACCATTACGCCAATTATGGAGGTCTGTTGTAGTGAAGGGGGTGTGAATGTATAAGAGTCCTTGTGGTCCGGGAACCTGTCGTAGGGGTGCTTCAATGACAGGGTATAGCTTATGTAGCCTGGTATGTTTAGGACTCAATTGCGGGGAGAGGGGATGATGGTAGTCCCTATTCCCTATGTTTGGTGTGGACTGTGGAGCTTCTCCAATCATCCTGTGCGTCCCAGATGTGGAGGCGGGGCTTTCCTGCTGACTTGGAGAGGCCTCTGTGTGCTGAGGTTTTTCCGCTGTTGCGGAAAGCTCAGATATCAGATGGCGAATAGCTTCTATTAACAGTTTGTTGTCCTCCCTCACCCCCTGTGCTTCTGTGCTTTGAGATGACCTGTCGGGGGTGGCAGCAGGTGGCGATTGGCTAGCCCTTTCCGGTTCAGGGGGGGCCGTAGCAGGGACGTTGTCCTGCGCCGATGGAGGTGTCGGGGCGGCCGGTGGCGGCGGGATGGGTATGGGTGGAAAAAGAAGGTCCTCCTCCTCTTCCTGAGAGGGTGGTAATAGACAGCGGGCCATAAGCAGCTTTTCTGGTATGAAGATACCATTTTGCTCCAACAAATCCGTGCGGCCCGTGAGGTTTAGAAACATTTTGACATAAATTAATTCTTCAACTTTCTCTTGGCCAGTTAGGAATTTTGAGAACAGTCTCAAGTATTCCGGATCCAACGATCCGTCTGGAGGCCAAGTTATTCCATGAAGGGGTGGGTAGAGGGGCCAAATCTCTGCGCAGAAGGCCCGGAGTTTAGATTTCATTGGAGATATGCAAGTCGCAGCTGGTTTAAGTAAACTCCAATGTTTCAAAACACAGCGGAGAGGTGTGAGACGTCCTTTATTTCCTGCCTTCGCCGATGGGTTAGTCCTCGCATGGCTGTGACAATTTCCCATAGTCGATGGCGAGAAGCTAAAAAGGGACAGTCCAGGAAAATGGTGTGTGTGAGGGAAGCGAGTCAGATTCTCTTTTGCCAGGAACAGAGCCTCCAGCAGGCGCTGGACTTAGCCGGTAGCAGATTTAAGGTTCGTTGTTGTTGAACCTCCAGCAGGCGCTGGACTTGCTGTGCGGATAAATTTAAGGCCGTGCTCCCCCGCAACCTCCCAGCAGGCGCTGGCGTAACTTTTAAAGGTCGCTATTGGACAGCCTCCCAGCAGACGCTGGCATAGTTTTAAAGGTTGTCTCTCTGAGTTCTGCAGATGGTTCGCTCTTAGGGAGAAAGGTTCCGCCGGAAGGGGCCTTTCTAGAAAGCGTCACCGAAAGACTTGCCAGGTCTTTCGACACCGCAGCCCGAAGGCTTGCCTAGGGCGGTGGAGAGAGTTGTTCGCACTTGAGGAAGGGACGTCCCAGGGAGCGTTGCCGCAAGACTTGCCGGGTCTTTTGGCGTCACCGCCTGGGGCGCACCTTAAAGTGGAGGATAGTTTGGGTTTCGTTCCACAGAGGACGGGGTTGAACCCTCAGCCCCGATAATCTCTCTGGGCAGAGGAAGGCTTTGGGTGTCTGCTGTCACAGTGCGACCAGCAGAGGAAGAAACGGGGGAAGCGGCCACTCCGGCCACCAAGGGTCCACTGGACCCGCAGGAACTCTCAGGATTTTCTTCAGTCCTATAGGGGCCCTCTGCCTCCTAGCCCGACCGGGACGTGCACCTGTCCTCCCTCTACGAGCTCCTGCACCAAGACCAAGCTAGCTTCTTCAGAGTTTCTGGCTCTCTCTAGCCCTCTGGTATTTCAATACGGAGTTTTCATTAGGGATCATCAGACATTCTTTCCAGACGCACGACCAATGCCGACCCAGCTAGCCGAAACTCAGTCTAGATGCCCAATTAAGTCGGGCTTCTGGGAACTGCGACAAGGATCTCCCTGGGACCCCAAAGGGTCCCCACAAACGCTTTGTGGCTACCCCCTTGTGAGGAAAAAAAACCACAGCTCAAGCACACACATGCACGCACGCACTCCCCCCCTAAGAAAAGTCGTACTCACCAACGTTGGCGATTCTTTTGCAGTCCTGACTTCTCAGTCCTGACAAGGGGGTCCGTTTTCAAAGTCTCGGCTGTAGGCAATTTAGGGTTCTTTTGCTGTACAGAGTCTGGCAGCTGGGAGGCAGGAAAAAACCACCGGAAAAAAAAACACAGGTCCGGGAGCGCTCGTGGTGTTGCCTTACCTCAAAGCTGCTTTTCCCTGACAGGCTGGTTCAGAGAGTCTGCTTCCCTTTTTAGGGGGATCACAGGTACTCCCCGATTCCCGGCCAACGCACCAAATGTTATGCACCAAAAACTTACCATGCACTTTCCAAAGGAGCCAAATTACAACAGAGACTTTGGGAACGGAGATCAGCAAGATTTATTTGGCCAAGCAAAGGTTGCCGGATGGCTATCCTACAGATACCACGCGCAGGTGATCTCTGAGTGGAAAAGCCATCCCGAGTTCAGGAGTGCACAAGCTTTTATACAACAAATACAAACAGGAAATGAGGAAGATGATGGTATGCCCATATGTGGGTGAGGTTTCTGATGACCATTCCCTGGGATTGGTTGGTTTTTGGGGACCAGGGTCCCTCCCAGAGCCGAAGGATTCTGGGACTCACCAGGTCAAGGGGGTGACGTGGGTCATCAACATAGTTACAAAGAATGGAGCTTGGGAACATTCACACCATTTGTTCTATGAGATTAATACTTGCATCTTACAGAGATAAGAGTAACACTTACAGGGACATCGGGTTATACAAGCATACTAAATTACAGAGGTCAGAGCCATAAAATCAAGTCTTTGGATATTCACATCTTGGGGGAGGATAGAACGAATGATTTATTACAAGGAAGTCAGGTAACCATGTTAGCTTGTCAGGAAGAAGACACTGACCAGATAGGGAAGGCCCCAAGCTGGTATGCATTCTAAAGGGAGGTAGAATTACTTTATAGCACCTAACATCACTATGCAGAATTCTTTGGGGCTTTGCTAAGGCAAAGCCCCTCTCAGGGTTATCCCTGGGTCAACACTCTTTGGTTCAAGCATAATCTTTGGTTCAGTGGAGTTCTAGCAGCGTTGTACTATGGGAAACACTAGAGCAGGGTGTTTTCCAGGCCAAGGTCTGTGGCCCATGGTTTCTCAGATCCTAACAACAGAATCTTGCAAGTCTGAAAGTACAATCTCCCGCCCTCCCTATTTATCACTTGAGTGTTCAGGGCGGGTCTTTCCTAAGTTTCTTCTTTAGACCCTTACCCTCATGGACTTCCTTTCCTTTTATCTGATCGTTCCCTAGGCAGCATCTCTTCCCTCTGTTCCCCAAGGCCGCCCTCACATTCCATCAAAACAAGGGAGCTAAAATAGGTAAATACAGGAAACAGGCATGGGAGTCAAGGGATCACCATCTGAAAAGCATCAAGAACAGGAGAAGGAGCTAGGGAGTTTTGGAAGAATAAATGAGGTTTGTACGATACATGCACACAAGAGCAGAACAGGAGTTGTGCTGGAACAATTCAAAGGTAACCAAGTACCTACAGGCAGAACAAGTATCTAATACTGTAGCATTCTCCAGTTCATATTTCTCAGCACCGGTGGGTGACAATTGGCACGGACAATTGGCACAATATTCGCGAGATGCATTCTGTCCTAACTTTCTAAGCCTTGCCGGCTAGTGCTTACAGACAGAATAGAGACTACCAAACTAAAGGACTCAAAATGGAACAAGATGGAGTTCCTTTGTAATAACCCCCTCAGCCGGCTGCAATCATATGCATCACAAGATGATAACAAGCTAGTAACTCACATCTCAAATGACAATTTTTTGTTTCTCCAGGATGTATCGGCAATAGGGTGTCATTTTCATGTACATAACTAATCTTCAAAATTTCCCCTTTCACAGAGTTCCCATCTATTGATATTTTCATCCCTTTGCCGTGAAAAGCCAGCTTGGGTTTCTACCAAGAGAAGTCAGTCTCCACCTTGTAGTTGTTTTGTGAGATCAAAGGCTTCTTATTGCCTGCAAGAGGGACCACCAAAAGGACTCTAAGGTCCCTTTTCTTTGTCCTTTGTCCACTGACAGAGGTTGCTTTGAGATGTGCAAAATTAATTATGCTCCTCTTGCTCTCAGAGAATACCAGTAAGGCTTATATTACTAGGCTTTATCTACCACATTTTCATTTCCATAGTTACTCTTAGTCATCCTCACTGTGTTAAATCTGCTCAAGTGGCATACTGATTATTTCTCTTTTTTTGAACATAATACAGACCTAGCCAATTAGGTTGTACCAAAATGACATCTTACTCTCTCTACCTTTTTCTGAGATACGTATTACCTCCTATTCCATTTTCTAACATATCTCTCCATTAAAGATGGTGTTTATTTTACAAATAAAATAAACTGCCTTCCCCAACCTGTGTCATCCACATATTTTGGAACTGCAGGTGTAAAGCGGTGATGAAGGGGGTGGACTAGCACAGAGGAGATCCAGGGTCTAGGACATCCTAGGCCATGGAATCTCAGTGGGTGACTTTGGCCAGACACTCTATCCTACCTGATAGGGTTGTTGATGTGGGGAAAAATAGGAGGGAATGTATGTCACCTTCTGCTCTTGAAGGAGAGGCAGGATGTAAATCTCATAAAATAAATAAATAAACAAACAAACAAATAAACAGCTCCCGATCTGAATTGGCTTGGAACTCTCAGGGTTATAGACCAAATACTTCTGGTGGGAAGTGAGTTTGAGAAGAATGATCTTTTCCTGTCCTGTGATCGTTTGCCACAGGTAGGTCGTCTAACTACACTTTTCTGAATGAGACCAAAATAGAATAAGATATATATGTGAATTTCCTGATAATCATTATAACCAAGAGAGGAAAGAAATGTGTGTTTCTACATCTACTGACATACATACAGTATATACAAAATCTTGCAGTTGCAGTGGATGTGACAGTCCCTTACATCTATAACTTTGTATGTTGAGTTAAGGCAACAGATGATAGCAGAACTGCAGAAGCCATGGCAAACCTGACTCCTGCTAATGGTGATTAGGGGAAAGACTTCAGAGGGGAGGCTTAACTCAATCCTCTGTCATCCTATGGACCAAATTAGTGAGCCAGAGATGCCCCATTCCTGATTTAGTTATCTCTTGCAGAATGTAAAACCAGTCCAATTCTTTTGAGGCCACAAGGTGATCCATGGGTTCTTTCAAACGATTTCATCCCTAGATATGTGTGGAAAAAGAACATACTTAATTTTTCAGTTCCTTTTTCCACACCCACAGCTGGTGACAAATCTTGATGTTAATATAAGGCAAAGTTTTTATTTCTAACAATATCCCTTATGCATGGAAGTTGTAGACTATAGCAAAGATGTCTTCCTCAAGTCTTAATGGGGGATCACAACCGATGTGGATTGAGCTATGTACTGTAAGAAAGCAGGAACAGGAGCGATAATAATGATTTTAGGTGGCATCCTTAATGAGAAAAATAGTAGTGGTGTGTACCTTGTGCATGAAAAAGAGACACATCTTTGAAAACACCCAGTTTTCCCTTGCTATCATCTACTGGACATCTGTATTTCTGCAGCCCAAATCTAATAAGTCTAACTATAAGTATATATTGTTTAGCTGGGAAAGGCTCAGAAAAAAAAAACACATCGAATGTTCAAAAAGCTGAAGCAGCTCTCCTCTTTGGAAGGGTAAGAATATCTTTGGAACTTTCAGCTTCAAAAAAGGAAGTAATGGAGGACATGCTAGGAGCCTATTCACATGCAGGGATGGAAAAAGTGGATAGGGAAAACCTCTGTTCCTTTCTCATAATTCCAGAACCTTTGATGGAAGACTCAGAACACATAAAAAGAAGGACTTCACATTACACAGGGTTAGGCAAGCCATAGCTGTGTGTGGGCCCTGGACATCCCAAGACCACATAGCTGAAATTCAGTGGCAAACTTCCAAAGGCAAGATTTCCTGTCAGGTTTCAGAGGCAAACAAAATAAATTGCTTAAGCTGTTTGGCACATCCACATGAGTTTTAGAAACCCAAGTATAAAGACCCCATCTGCAAATGCCAGCCTTGTTTACTCATGACATTCTTGCTCTGCCCATGTAGGTCTTTTATTGGCCAAATTACAGAAACACAAGTGCAGAAGATTGCCACCCCGTAACCAGGCAGAAGAACTCGGTATCATATGATGTGAGGGCCACCATTTGGGCGGCTTTACAAGGGGGTAAGATAAATGACAGGCAAGGCTATCAATATAAGGGGCGTGGTGGCTTAGCGGGTAAGACGCCAGGCTTGTCGATCAGAAGATCACAAGTTCGGAGGTTCGAATCCCTAGTCCCATGTGACGGAGTGAGCTCCTGCACTAGCCCCAGCTCTTGCCAACCTAGCAATTCGAAAGCATGCAAATGCAAGTAGATGAATAGGTACCACTTCGGTGGGTAGGTAACAGCGTTCTGCGTCATGCCAGCTACATGACCATGGAAGCGTCTTTGGACAACACTGGCTCTTCGGCTAACAAATGGAGATGAGCACCGGCCCCTAGAGTCAGACACGACTGCACAAATGTGCGGGGGGAACCTTTACCTTTAAGGCTATCAATGGCTCTTAATCCTATTACTTGCAATCTTAAAAGCAATTTGTCTTTTATAATCAGTTGCTGGGCAACAGGAACAAGAGGAGGTACAATGGCTGATAACCTGGTTAGGAGCTTTCCAAAGATAATTGTTTAGGAATAAAGAGCTGGACTAGAAAAGCATTTGGGCTCATGCAGCAAGATGTTTCTGATGCCCTTCATATTATGCATATGATGTGGCTTTTAGAAAAGTCTTGTTCACTGGAAAGAAAAAAAAATGTGTAAGGGTTTGGAGTGCCCTGGCCTCTTTGCCAACAAAAATTAGTTCTTTCCCCAGCAGAAGGATGGAATTTATTCCATTGCAGAAGTTAGAGTCAATGAGCACCTAAGGGAACTAGTTGGAGGTACAGAGGTTAGAGTCCTTCCCTTGGGCCCCAAGTTGGAACTACGGCAGAGAGTGATGCTCAGAATCATCTGACATGCAGGATTATGTAGATTATGAGCTCTGGTGTTCATATTCTAGCTGAACCACCTGTAAAATTTTCTTCTGATAGTTGTTGGAAAATAATGGATTTCATCCTCTAAAACTGTGAAATTGAATGACCTATCTGGTAAGGTAGGCAGAGTAGAAAGTAATAGGAAGTTATCAGGAGCTAAGCCTGATTTAAAAGAGATTTTACTTTAGAAATTCCATTTAGAAGTTGCACATAGCTACAAGGCTCCTTGGATGAACATGGACCAATCAAACCCTCTCTACCTGCCCTACCTAACTGAATGGCTATGAGAACCAAATGAGATAGGGACCTGCTCTAAGCAGAATCACATCACCTTTGAGACTGTTGGGGAGCTAATCCACAGAAACACAGAGGCTAGCAAGAAAGCTGTATCTGGGACCCTAGAGAGAGCAGGGCTCCGGGGGAAGTGGGAAAGGGAGATGGTTGCTGAAGCAGTTGTGCGATACATTGCAATGTCTGTATGGTTTGTGTGAGGTTGTTGGTTCATGTGGTTGGTAGAAAGGAATGGGAAAGTCATAGGATGAACAGCAGATATGTCCGTTAGAGTGGCCTTGGCCAGATTGCTGGTTTATTGGGCCCAGGTTGGCTTGAGGTTGGGTTGGGCAGGGATAGGGATTGCAAAATACCATGGTTGGGGATGGGACCAGCCACTTCTGTGGTGAGGTGCTACTTGTGGTTTCATAGGGAGGAAAGGGGAGTCTCTAAGACAGGGTGGAAGCTATACTTCCTTCTCAGAATAAGAGCAGGAGGACTGTTCATATGCCAAAGATAGGAGGTTCAAGGATGTCTTTCTTGAAGAAATAGGATCCTTTTGGTTAGCCCCAGAATACCTTCTCAAGGATCTCCCAATCTTCTTCTAAAGATGTGTCTTCTAGAAGAAGAGGCATCATAAGAAAGGAAGACTATATGTAAATATACCACCTGGTCCCACTGTGGGGAAAAAAGGTAAAAAGTGGCATGAAGTTCTCTTTGCCTGCATTTTTCACCAGCCACCCTATCAGGCCAAGAACTGCAGTGCAATCTATGCGTTTTTTCTTTCTTTTAATTTGCACTATATTATCAATAAATACAGAACTAGAGCTCACTATATCTGGGTATTGCCATCTTATCAGGTGTATTAAACTGATAATTGCTTAAGATCAAGAATGATTAACAATTATTGGGAAGGTTGATGATAGTAGTCAGTGCTAATCTTCATCTAGTAGAACAATCACCTACTGCCATCTGGTGTACAAAACTGGGAATAACATAATTCAAAATCCTCTAAATCAGTGTTTCTTACACTTTTTTCTCTCAGGATCCCTTCCCACTTTTAAAAACTATGGAGGACCCCGAAAGAGCTTTTGTTTCTATGGGTTATATTTATAGATACGTACTGCATTAAAAATTAAAACTGATCCATTTGCTGCCTCTACCACTTCTCATGATAGTTTGATGCGATTTTAATATTGCATTGTTTTTCAACCTAGGCTGGCAAATAATTTTGATTTCGAAGACCCCTGAGAGGGTCTTGGGGGACCACCAGTGGTCCTAGGACCACACTTTAAGAAACACTGTTCTAAATATTTGCTCCCCATGCACTTGGATCTATGTATTATCTGTTCAGAAAAAACTCAGTGGATGGAAAATGGTATGTGAACGGGCTACCTGCGTTCAGGAAGAAAGAAAAGGACTGCTTAAAACCAAGGTACTCAGATTATCTGAGACTACAAGATCAAGATTTTTTTTTCCTATTTATTCCACAGCCCCTGAACTTCCCATGCAAGTTCATGTAAATACAATCAGTGGGGGTAATGACTTGCATGTTACCAAAGCTTCCACAATCAAATGTGCTTCCACACTGAACTGTAAGCCACATTTTTGCCTGTGTTGTGCAAATCCAATGTCTGAAGTTAGTTTACAATTCAGTGTATCATACGAACAAAGGAAATCCAGGTGACTGAGTAAGCTATGATTCCATTAACCATGGGTATATTGTGCCAACCCAGCGAACAGGAAGCAAAGCTCCAGTGACAATTTGATTCAAGAAAAGAACTGTTGCTCTGCACAAAAACACTTGATTGCCTTCTTCTTTCCCTCTTTTTTCAAGAGCAACCAGAAAACTGTTTGCTTGAGATCAGAAAGGTCTATATTTGGTCAAGGACTCTGGAAAAATAGGGAAAAGTATAAAATAAATTATGTTCATATGGGTTTTTGTAATAAAGCAGAAACTTTGAACTTGACTCCCAATGATTTCATGAACAAGTCCATAGAGTTATCTTGGCAACTGTACATACCTAAGTGGGTTGCCATTGACTTCTATGATGATTTCCCAACTTTCCACTCTAGCTGACGGCCCTGAGGTTCCCTGATGGTTTCTAATCCAAGCACTAATTAGGCTGAGCCTGTATAGATGTTTGAGATCAGCCAAGGTTGATTGGGTGCTTAGGTGGGTGATATATAACATGCATGTCGACATTTAATATGCTTAGGGTTTTTAAAAAAGAAAATAAGCTTCAGTAGGTTGGCAGGATTGAGATTGGTGTGCATATTTTTAAAAGACTATTCCAAGTGCCTTGGACTGCAAGAAGATCAAACCAGTCCATACTCCAGGAAATAAAGCCAGACTGCTCACTTGAGGGAATGATATTAAAGGCAAAACTCAAGTACTTTGGCCACATAATGAGAAGACAGGATACCCTGGAGAAGATGCTGATGCTAGAGAAAGTGGAAGGCAAAAGGAAGAGGGGCCGACCAAGGGCAAGATTGATGGATGGTATTCTTGAGGTGACGGACTCGACCGTGGGGGAGCTGGGGGTGGCGACGGCTGACAGGAAGCTCTGGCGTGGGCTGGTCCATGAAGTCACGAAGAGTCGGAAGCGACTGAACGAATAAACAACAACATTCCAAGTGCCGCAGTCTCAACAAATATCACCCCCCACCTGCTTTCTGTATATATTAGATAAAGCACAAGAGGGCAGAGTTGTATAAGCATATGGGTGTAAGTTTTATAATACAATCCTATACATAGCTACTCAGAAGATCTTGTTAAATGGATATTTATATTTATTATATTTTAATATTCTCAGGAAGATGTACTTGCTAGATTGGTACAAACAAATGCCACATGCTAAGAGTTCCTTATTTTCTACCATATCTCTGTAGTTTTTAAAATTATGTTGGAATATAGCCTTATCCAAAGACTTTTTAATGAGTATCTTATATTGTCATTTGTAGCTGATGATCTGTCTACATGAAGCTGTCTCTGGAGATCACCCAGCAGCCACACTTGATCCAGCATGCAGTGGCCTGTGCATTGGCTGGGTAGATGCGGGCACGAACACATTACGCTGGTGCTGTAGGCCCTGCACTGGCTCCCTATAAGTTTTCAAGAACAATTAAAACTGCTGGTTTTAACCTATAAAGCCATATTTCTTGTGGTGCTGGCTATGAGCTTGGCTGGCTTCAAAAAATGGTGGGACCAGTTCATGGAAGTCATACAGCTGCCTCTGAAGGCCATCTGCTGGAAGACTAGTATGCAGTTGGTTGGCCGCTGTGAGAACAGACTGCTGGACTAAATGGGCCAGGGGTCCAATCCAGCAGGGCACTGCTTATGTCCTTATGTTGATATGAGGCCCTTGGAAGACCATCTTCTCCAGTGGGATCCAACCTGCCCGATTCAGAAATTTCAGGAGAAGCTGCCATTGGTTTTGCATTATTGCAGGGAAGGGGAGTTGGTGAGGCTGGCATGAGCTGCTTCTCTGTGCCTGTGCCTGCTGTATGGAACATTCCCTCCCAGTAATTCAACTGGTGCCAAGGCCGTTGGCTTTCCATATGTTTTTAAAACTTTGTTTTGTAGAGCTTTTGGAGGTTGAAATAATGCCACCAGTTGTTTAAACTTGTAGAGAGGTTTTTGTTATTGTTTTTTTAATCACTCCTTTAATTTATTGTATGATGGATGTTTTATTATTAGATATTTGTATTATGACCCATCAAGATACTTTTAGACTGCAGCAAAGATAAATTAAATAAATAAATGTTCTAGTTGTATCTTTACTGTACATCCACAGTTCTTTAACAGGTGCTCTTTTGGGTGCTTGAACTGAAAAGTTTTATTTAAATAAACTTTAATAATAGTAATCATAGTAATTTCTATATCTGGGTATTTATTGACAATGCACTGAATTCTGAAATTTTAAAAAAGTCTTCATTGAGATGGATTATGCTTTTTCAGGAAAACTAAAACACATGATAAATAATATTTTAAAATACTTTTTCTTTAAAAATATAAAAAATAAAATGATTTATTGTTTCTATGCAAGCTTAGGATGTAACTAAATTCAAGCATTGGCTTGAAACAAATCCTCATTTTGTGCCTTTCTCCACTTGAGGGCCTACCATATGCATGGACTACAATTCAGAATTCTGAGCAATGGTCATGCTTTTTTATTTTTATTGTGTCAAGCTAATTAGAATACAAATAGGAAATGTACATACATAAACAGAGTTAACAAAATAACACAACGTTACAGTTCATCCCCTTACCTCAAAAATGGAGCAGGAAAAAGGGATCTAGATAGTAATAAACTCTCAAAACAATTCCAAAAAATACAACGAAATGGCTTGAAAGTCTTCATCTTTGCCCCTTTGTCAAAATAAACAAACAAATATTAAGATTTTGACATATATATTAGCAATCCATTACTGCAAGTCAGATGTAGATTGTCTTTCCAATGTTGTCTATTAATTGAAAGATCCATACTTCTTGATGTTTCGAGAGAGACTAAATAATGGGGGTATAGCCAAGCAGAACATACGCATGCTTAATCAGCAATGATTGTTCTAAAGTCATATTAACAACTCTTTTTATTTCAGTTGAAAGTATCATGATAATAGGATAAATCCAATCCATGTTTGTTAATGTTAGGATTTCTAAATTGTATTCCTGGCTGTGAGGTAATTACAACCAATCTTTATTAAACATTATCTGAGGTGTCCAGTATACATGAAATAGAATTTTCTGTTGTGTTAACTTTATTTTAAAATAAAAACAATTTCAGCTTCTTTAAGGTAACCTTTCACTGTTTCTCAAAGGCAGAACTTTCAAGTTTATTATTTGCACGTTCACATAAATAATTTACCTTCTATTTCATAACTTCCTTCAGTTTATTGTAAAAGTGGATTGCCAGATTACAAGCCTCTACTGATTTCTCAGAAACCTCTGTGGAAATTCAGAGATAATAATGGCAAGAATTATCACATTTAATACTTTATTAAATATTAACATTTAACATTACAAACAATCAATGTTTAAGTTGAATTAACTCCCAAGAAGTAGACCTGGTCAGGTAAATTAAATTTGATAAAAAGTTAAGCAACAGTCACAACAGAATTAAGTTGATCTAAAGTAATACTGCTTTGAGAGATCACATTTAACCAAAAAACAGAGTCCTCAGTTATTTTAAAGATCCCATTGTCCCATAAAGCACCAAAGTTACCTATTTCTTCTCTCTCTATATATATATATTTGCAGCATTAATCTCAGGTATTGAAACCAGAAATGGCCACACAGAAGAGCTTATGGAAATTGAAGTCCATGATTCTGGACAGTGCTCAGGTAGAGGAATGCTGAGGTAGAAGACCTCCACACTAGGGCAGTTGGTGTTCCCGGAATGTGTATGACAGCACCAAATGCTCCCTGTATTCAGAAAGGTAGTTCCCTATTATTGACACATGCTATTTGCCATCTTCTAGAGCTGCAGAACTATCACATTTGCTCAAATGTTTTCTTTGTTCAGACAGGAATATACAACTTCTGTGATCTGGGATACTATATTCTGTGTACTTTATCTGGGCACTTCATTTATTCTCCCCCTTCCAAATCCAGTCTCAGGATCAAAAATTTTGGTACCGGCTACAGCTTAGATTTGCATGCAAAAGCTATTAGGTTCTGACATTTGAAAGTAGAGCTGGGAAGGATTCTTATTTGGGTCTTTGAACTACTGCCAGACCAGAAAACATTCTGATAATACTGAGCTGGATGGGCCAATAATCTAATTTGGTATAAGGTATAATCTGCTAAATAGCATTTACAGAATTTTATTTGTAGAATTCTATGTAAGGTGTGGTTTTTTTTGGTAGAATTTTTATTTGTAGAATTCTGTAAAAGGTATAATCTGCTATATAGCATTTGTAGAATTTTTATCAGACAGCTGAGAGGATGCTAGGGAACAATAAAGTTAAGTATTCAGTCACAAAACTGAGAGGACATCTAACAAATTTCAACTTTTATTCCAGAGTTGATTTCAAGAATAGATTCCATCTCAGATTGAGTAGCTTTTCACTGAAATAAGAAAACCTCAGTTTAGCAGGTTCTTGGTGAGATAACAAGAGCTATGGACAAAAGTTTTACAGTATAATCCATTGGAACAAGTTTTGCAAGAGCGTTAGAATGTGTGCTCCACACATTTTTTGAAAAGTGTAGAGCGCTCACAGAGTAATCAAAGTGACAATTGAAGAAGTCCAGAGTTGTACAAAATGGGAATAGTTTTCCTGTACATCATACTGTTGTTGTTAGTTGCCGTCGAGTCGTTTACGACTCATGGCGACCCTATGTATAACAGAACGAAATGCTGTTTGGTCTTGCACCATATGCCTGACTGTTCCAATGTTTGCATCCGTTGTTGTGGTGATTGTATCAATCCATCACATTGAAGGTCTTCCTCTTTTCCGCTGGCCCTCAACTTTACCAAACATGATGTCCTTTTCAAGCGATCGGTCTTTCCTGACGATGTGCCCAAAGTATGAGAGTCTAAGCCTAGTTATCTTCACCTCTAGGGAACATTTTGGTTGTATTTCTTCTAAAACTGATTTGTTTGTTCTTCTGGCAGTCCATGGTATTTTCAATAATCTTCACCAACACCACAATTCAAATGCATCCATTCTTCTTCTATGTTCCTTTTTAATGTCCAACTTTCACAGGCATGTGTGGCAATTGAGAAGACCGTGGCATCATACTAGAGGCCATTATATGAATGAACAGCTGAAGAGTCTATACCAGGAGGAAAAGTATCCTAGGAACTGTGCCCAGATCTGTGGCATGAAAGAACACATTTTTAAACATAAAAAGAATGGGATTAGACCTTGATGATTATTATGTTAGCTTGCACTGGGTTTGAACTGGAGGTAATCATAATGTGGAATGAAATACATGTTTACACACTTTCAGAGTATGCTGACATTTTAAATCTGAACATAGTACATATTTCCCCCTTAAAAGGATAATGTTTTGCATTTTTGTTGACCTTTACCTTTGTATGGTTTATCATCTGCTTCTGTCCTTAAAGATGATACTGGTCCAGGTTAACCCTAAAACTTTCAAGAGATTTAATACTACTAGTAAAAGGAGGTCCTGAAGAGCAGAAGTTCTTCAGAGTCTTCTCCTGAGTACAACGATGGTCAAATTGCCCAAACTGTAAAAGAGCTAAGAGTATCCCTTCTGGAAATACTCAGGGAGGCTAGCTAAGTATCTCCAGAAGTTCCAGATTGAAAGGTTAATGATAAAAAATTACAGGAGTTATATCCAAAGCACGTGGAGGACACTCATTTCCTTACCTCTGTCTAGATAGAAGATATCAGTGTATTTTAGCTCTGAATTGTTAGAAGACTGTGGTTTCCTTAAGAAAAGGTCTTATCTATAGCACTGTTAGTGGGGTTGAAATAGGAATGGTTAGATGATGGCCAGATATTACAGCCTACTCCCCAGCCCCTTGGAGGTTCCTGTTGCTACTACTAAAGCTCATTGCTGCTTAAAAGAGCCATAGCTAGTCAGAGGAGCTAATGTAAAACTAGATGACCAAGGATTTTGTTCTGGTTAGAGCAACGTTATATGTTTTTATTAATTAGAGTTAATTAAGGTTGCTCAGTACTTGCCTGGACATGGTGGCTATTCTGTGGAGTGGCCTGAGGCACCAGAAAAGTATGCAGCTGTGCTATTTCCCACTTCATTCCTCCACCACTTACCTGGCTATGCTACAAACACACACACACACCACACACAACAACAATAACAACACAGAAACCTCAACACACTATTTTGATTTAGAATCACAGGTGTTACACTGTTTATTTCAACTTGCTTGGAGAGGAGCTATAATAAAAATATACTATATTTTGCATTGGATCTTGGAAAAGAGTTCTTGGAAAGCTTTTTCATAAATGTCAACAACATTGTTGAAGAAATGTCAGATGAAAGCAATTACCTTTAGGGAAAATTGACTAGAATAGAAGCAAAGTCTCAAAAATGCTATGACATATACTGTAGCTATTTATATATATATATATATATATATATATATATATATATATATATATATAAGATTACTCTTGCTGCTTTCCAGATAGCTATGGGATCTTATAATTGCATTCTTACATCTATAATTCACAGGGGCTAGAAGTAGCTGGAGAATTTACAGGTAAGATTGCTGGGTTTGAACAAATCATGTGCTAAAGCTTGTTCTCCAATTTCCCAGAAATAGTGATAGACCTGGATTTTGAGATCTTATGTGGTAATGAGATGCTCAAGGGAACACCCAACATACAGAGAGTCTCTGATAACCTACAAAAGCATTATTAATTACAGTTGCTTAAGAATTGGGCACACACATGCTTCCTTGATCTGCTGCCCCCTGGCCAGCTGATGCACAGGGATTGGGGAAGACAGAAGTGCTCTGTAGAGGAGAGATGCGTCTGAATATGGGGGATTCCAACCAGTCTCCTCTCCCAGCCTTTCTTTTTCGTCTGCCAGCTGCATTCTGTCAGCATTCCCTCCTGTATCCCCTTGGTTGTTCTTTCATTGACCTGCTAAGTTTCTGAGCTAAGCAGATCTTGCAGTATGCCAGTGAATTTTCTTACCTCTGGTGGCTTCTTTCAGGTTGACTTCCTTATCTCTTCAGCTTCTTTACTCCTGAACACATGCATGTTCTTTCTAGAATCAAATGTTGGTCATTTATTTTTATTTTTATCCCGCCTTTATTATTTTTATAAATAACTCAAGGCGGCGAACATACCTAATACTCCTTCCTCCTCCTATTTTCCCCACAATAACAACTCTGTGAGGCGAGTTGGGCTGAGAGAGAGTGACTGGCCCAAGGTCACCCAGCCGGCTTTCACACCTGAGGCGGGACTAGAACTCTCAGGCTCCTGGTTTCTAGCCCAGCACCTTAACCACTAGACCAAACTGGCTCTCTTCTTGCCTGTCTACTTCACCCAACATTTTTGTTCTTGTAACAAAATCTTCTTTTCATGAAAAAGAGGCTTCCATTTTTCTGTACCATTTTTGAATTAGAATGTAGAATGTCTTTCATTCTTCTTTTAGCATTGTTTTAGTTTATTGTGATGAAATGGTGAAGACTGCAGCAGTTGCAGGTTCCCCGTCACACAGCAGCCTCACTTGCTGTCTGTGCTTTCTGATCAGAAGCGTTTCTCCCTTTACTATTTATATGGACTGTTTGTAGCCAAGCAGGCTGCAGACGGTCAGGAGGTTGATTGTACAACAAAGGGAAGGATGCTTTCAGCATCCACCCAATGAAGATCTTATTGCACCTCCACCATGCAAATATTGCAACTTTTCCTTCTTCTTTTTGAGGAGAAAAAATTATCAACAGGAGTTTCTTTCTCATCAAGCTGAATATGAATGGTTAAAAAGATGTTAAGAGTACTTTTCAGCCGAGCACTAGTTTCAACACAGAGATTTGTGTTAATACCTTTGAAACAATGGTTAAAAAAGGAGGATTGTAGCTATGGCTTTCCTCATCCATTCCTTTGCTCTGATGCAGAAACCAACCTGCCACCACAACAGTTAAGATGGAATGGGCAAAAAGGGAAGGGGAAGATACATCTGGAGGAAGTTGGAACTGTTGTGTCCTTTTAAAGCTATACTCTGGTTCTCCCGGTTACAACATGGCAATGTTATTTATCAGGCTTACTACAAAGGCTTGTAATTACTTGTGGGGGGGAGGGTGTGGGAGACCTGTGGTTTAGCTATCCATTGGTATTAAGGGTGAGGTAAGCAGCAGGGCTTACACTGATAATAGATCTGGGGAAGCAGATGCTGCACATCAAATGCCACAAGGTCAATAGGCTGAAGTATTGTAGATTCTGAACTCACTGTAGAGCAGCCTTTCTCAACCCTTTGACCCTGGAGGAACCCTTGAAATATTTTTCAGGATTCAGGGAACCTCTGCTCATTCAGGCTCAAATATAGGCCAGAAGTTACAAAATTATTATATTCGTTTCACGTGTAGGCCTGTATATATGCATTAACAGTGTTCTTAAACTAAAAATAAAGAATGAAACGTACTTCTTTAATGTGATGTTGCCTGAATTTGAAATAATTTTTTAAATAAACCGTGATCTCCCAGAGAACCCCTAGTGACCTCTCGTGGAACCCTAGGGTTCCATGGAACCCTGGTTGAGAAACCTTGCTGTAGAGGAATCAGGAGTTTTGTCTAAGATCATACAATGAGGAATAGAACTATGCATGAAAAGAGAAATGCCAAAGGAACAGGAAGAAGGCGGCAACAAAAAACATCCCAAAGAAAAAGAAAACCAAGAAGGCAAGATGGCTGTCTGCTGAGACACTGGAAGTAGCCCAAGAAAGAAGGAAAGCAAAAGGCAACAGTGATAGGGGGAGATATGCCCAATTAAATGCAAAATTCCAGAGGTTAGCCAGAAGAGATAAAGAGTTATTTTTAAACAAGCAATGTGCGGAAGTGGAAGAAGACAATAGAATAGGAAGGACAAGAGACCTCTTCCAGAAAATTAGAAACATTGGAGGTAAATTCCAGGCAAAAATGGGTATGATCAAAAGCAAAGATGGCAAGGACCTAACAGAAGCAGAAGAGATCAAGAAAAGGTGGCAAGAATATACGGAAGATCTGTATAGGAAGGATAATAATATCGGGGATAGATTTGATGGTGTGGTCAGTGAGTTAGAGCCAGACATCCTGAAGAGTGAAGTTGAATGGGCCTTAAGAAGCATTGCTAATGACAAGGCAGCAGGAGACGACGGTATCCCAGCTGAACTGTTTAAAATCTTGCAAGATGATGCTGTCAAGGTGATGCATGCCATATGCCAGCAAATTTGGAAAACACAAGAATGGCCATCAGATTGGAAAAAATCAACTTATATCTCCATACCAAAAAAGGGAAACACTAAAGAATGTTCAAACTATCGAACAGTGGCACTTATTTCACATGCCAGTAAGGTAATGCTCAAGATCTTGCAAGGTAGACTCCAGCAATTCATGGAGCGAGAATTGCCAGATGTACAAGCTGGGTTTAGAAAAGGCAGAGGAACTAAAGACCAAATTGCCAATATCTGCTGGATAATGGAGAAAGCCAGGGAGTTTCAGAAAAACATCTATTTTTGTTTTATTGACTATTCTAAAGCCTTTGACTGTGTGGATCATAACAAATTGTGGCAAGTTTATTTATTTATTTATTATTAAAATTTATATGACCACCCAACTCCCCCAACGGGGGAATCTGGGTGGTTTACAACAAAACCAAGGTTAAAATATAAATATAAAATTACAAATTTTTAACATAATATAAATAAATGTAAAATCCAATATGGCGAGTTGATCTTAAATACTAGGAAGGACATTATGTTCTTGGTGGTATAGGGATACCAAGTTATCTTGTCTGCCTCCTGAGGAATCTGCATAATGACCAAGTAGCAATGGTAAGAACAGGCCACGGAACAACGGACTGGTTTAAGATTGGGAAAGGAGTTCATTGGCGATCACTCATAGCCGAGTAAGATTGTCTTCCAAAGGTAAAATTTTAACAGTGGATCCGTAAGTGGCTATAAAGGCCAATTCTGGATCCGCACAACCTCCCACAATGAGGGCATAGGTTTCCGGGTGGGAGACGGTCATGATGAGGGTTTGCCTGACGTGCCTTCCTTTTAGCTCTTTTCTCCCTTTCGCCCTGTACTCGTGCTTCTTCAAAGTCCATAGCGCCATTAATAAAGGATGACCTCCAATTGAAACGCTCATGAGTTAGGGCTTCCCAGTTCTCAATGCTGATATTACATTTTTTTAAATTAGCTTTGAGAGTATCTTTGAATCTCTTTTGCTGTCCACCAATATTCCGTTTTCCATTCTTAAGTTGGGAGTAAAGTAGCTGCTTTGGAAGACGATGGTCAGGCATTCGAACAACATGACCGGTCCAGCGAAGTTGATGTTGGATGATCATTGTTTCAATGCTGGTGGTTTTTGCTTCTTCTAATACGCTAACATTAGTCCGTCTATCATCCCAAGTAATTTGCAGAATTTTTCGGAGGCAGCGTTGATGGAATCTTTCAAGAAGTTGGAGGTGGCGTTTGTAGAGGGTCCATGTTTCACAGGCGTACAGAAGGGTTGGTAGTACAATGGCTTTGTAAACAAGCATTTTGGTCTCCCTGCAAATGTCCCGATCCTCAAACACTCTATGCTTCATTCGGGAGAAAGCTACACTCGCAGAGCTCAGGCGATGCTAAATTTCAGCGTCAATGTCGGCTTTTGTAGATAGATGGCTGCCGAGATAAGAAAAGTGATCGACATTTTCTAGTGACACACCTTTAAGCTGGATTGATGGTGCTGCAGAAGGATTGGTTCGAACTTGCTGGTAAAGCACTTTGGTTTTTTTAATGTTAATCGAGAGGCCGAGCTTTTCATATGCTTCTGCAAAGATGTTTAGGATAGTTTGAAGATCTTCTTCGGAGTGTGCACAGACTACGTTATCATCAGCATATTGAAGTTCTATAACAGAAGTTGCAATTACCTTATTTTTTGCTTTCAGCCTACTAAGATTAAAAAGCTTTCCATCTGTTCGATATATAATTTCAACACCAGTAGGAAGTTTCTCTTCAACAAGGTGTATAATCATAGCGATGAAGATAGCGAATAAGGTTGGAGCAATAACACATCCCTGTTTAACGCCGGATTCCACTTTAAATGGATCGCTTTGAGAGCCATTGTTATCCAGGATTGTTGCCATCATGTCGTCATGGAGTAGCCGCAAGAGGTTCACAAATTTATCAGGGCATCCGATTTTCAGAAGGATGGTCCAGAGAGCAGTACGATTTACAGTATCAAAAGCTTTAGTCAGATCAATAAACGCCATGTACAGAGGACGGTTTTGCTCCTTGCATTTTTCTTGAAGCTGTCGTGCAGTGAAGATCATATCCACTGTTCCCCTGGAAGGGCGGAAGCCATTTTGCGTTTCAGGGAGGATGTCTTCTGATACAGATAGGAGATGGTTTGCGATGATCTTTGCCAGGATTTTGCCTGATGTGGCTAGAAGGGAGATGCCTCGGTAGTTTCCACAGTCTGTTCTATCACCCTTTTTAAAGAGAGTGATAATTATGGCATCCCTAAAGTCTGCTGGAATCTCCTCCCTCATCCAGATTTTTTCGATGAGCTTATGAAGTTGTTGTGTAAGTTCAGGCCCACCTTCTTTAAAGACTTCAGCAGGAATTCCATCAGGTCCACTAGCTTTGTTATTTTTCATTTGTTTAGTGGCTTTACTGACTTCCTCCAAACTAGGGGGTACTGCAAGCTCATCTCTTATTTGTTTTTGCGGGATTTGGAAAGGAGTACGCTAGGGCTGTATACTCTCACCCTACCTATTCAACCTGTATGCAGAACACATCGTGCGACGTGCTGGGCTTGATGAATCCAAGGCTGGAGTTAAAATCACTGGAAGAAACATTAACAATCTCAGATATGCAGATGATACCACTTTGATGGCTGAAAGCGAGGAGGAGCTGAGGAGCCTTATGACGAAGGTGAAAGAAGAAAGTGCAAAAGCTGGGTTGCAGTTAAACCTCAAAAAAACCAGGATTATGGCAACCAGCTTGATTGATAACTGGCAAATAGAGGGGCAAAAAGTGGAGGCAGTGACAGGCTTTGTATTTCTAGGAGCAAAGATTACTGCAGACGCTGACTGCAGCCAGGAAATCAGAAGACGTCTACTTCTTGGGGGGAGAGCAATGACAAATCTTGATAAAATAGTTAAGAGCAGAGACATCACACTGACAACAAAGGTCCGCATAGTTAAAGCAATGGTATTCCCCGTAGTAACCTATGGCTGCGAGAGCTGGACCATAAGGAAGGCTGAGTGAAGGAAGATAGATGCTTTTGAACTGTGGTGTTGAAGGAAAATTCTGAGAATGCCTTGGACTGCAAGAAGATCAAACCAGTCCATACTCCAGGAAATAAAGCCAGGCTGCTCACTCGAGGGAATGATATTAAAGGCAAAACTGAAGTACTTTGGCCAAATAATGAGAAGACAGGATACCCTGGAGAAGATGCTGATGCTAGGGAAAGTGGAAGGCAAAAGGAAGAGGGGCCGACCAAGGGCAAGATGGATGGATGATATTCTGGAGGTGATGGACTTGACCGTGGGAGAGCTGGGGATGGTGACAGCCGACAGGAACCTCTGGCGTGGGCTGGTCCATGAAGTCACGAAGAGTCGGAAGTGACTGAACAAATAAACAACAAAATGGTTTATATAGCTCAAATAGCTAACATAAGAAGGATAATGGAGAAAGTAAGGCAATTTAAGAAGGATGTTTATTTTTGCTTTATTAACTTCAGCAAAACCTTTGATTGGGCAGTGTTGGTCTTCAGCGTTTAGTGACCATGGTCTAGAGCAGAGCTTTCCAAACGGTGTGTCGCGACACAAAAGTGTGTCACCTGCGGGGCCCAGATGTGTCGCATCAAAACCCGGAAGCGCTGATGCCGTGCCATCAGCGCTTCCGGGTTTTCCCGCAGTGACACACCAACGGCGGTGTGCAAAAACTGAAAGCGGCAGCAGCGCTTCCAGGTTTTTGCGCGCTGCCACAACGGCGGCGCTTCTGGGTTTTCCTGCGGCGACACACCAACGGTGGCATGCAAAAACTGAAAGCGGCAGCAGCGCTTCTGGGTTTTTGCGCACCACCGCAACGGCGGCACTTCCGGGTTTTCCCGCGGCGACACACCAAGAGCGGTTGGTGTGTCCCCACGGGAAAACTTTGGAAAGCCCTGGTCTAGAGAACAGGTTTCCTGATGTTTCGCCAGCAACTGTGAGTGTGGTGCGACAGTTACGCCCTTTCCTAGACCAAGAGGCCCTTCGAACAGTCACTCATGCCCTAGTTATCTCACATGTAGACTACTGTAATGCACTCTACATGGGGCTACCCTTGAAGAATATTGGGAAGCTACAACTGATCCAGAATGCAGCCACACAGGCAATCTTAGGTGCACCAAGATCAGCACATATAACACCGCTGCTCCGCGAGCTGCACTGGGTTCCAGTTTGCTTCCGGGTCCAATTCAAGGTGTTGGTTATCACCTTTAAAGCCCTACATGGCGTGGGACCAGGCTATCTGAGGGACCGTCTCGTCCCTATTGAATTGACCCGTCCCACCCGGTCATGCAGAGAGGGCATGTTACGGACCCCATCTTTAAAAGAATTCCACCTAGCGGGGTCTTGGAAGTGTGCCTTCTCTGCAGTAGCACCCGCCATCTGGAACATCCTTCCCCCAGGGGTGAGACAGTCCCCCTCACTCCTGGACTTCAGGAAAAAACTGAAAGCCTGGTTTTGCCACCAAGCCTGGGACGGGAGGGGAAATAGTCATTCTTGGGGATGGCTAGCGCCCTAGAATGGATTGAGAATGGCCCTTACACTCAGGATTTGAGGAAGAACTGTGGCCATCTAGATTTAATTTCATTCTATTCTATTTATATCTTTTAATAATTATAATGATATATATACTTATTCCACTTCCATTGGGATCTGTTTTGTATTTTAACTCCAGTTTTATTGTGAACTGCCCAGAGTTCTCCCTGGTGCCCTGACTTCTGATTGGCCTTTAGCCAAGCTGGTTTCCAATTGGTGCAGGTTGGTAAGGGCTGGTCTCTGATTGTTTCTTTGTTTGTGTCCAATCCTGATTGGTCATTTTGATGGTGTTGGTTCCTGATTGGTCCTTTGTTCATGCCAGCTTATGATTGGTCATTTTTGGAGTGCTGATTCCTGATTGGTTCTTAGTTTGTGCTGGTTTCTGGTTGGTTAGTCTGAGCAGCAGAGTCCTGATTGGATCCTTGTCCAGGCAAGTTTCTGATTTGCCCATTTTTGGGAGCTGATTCCTGGTTGGTCCTGCTTTTGGGGAGGATCTTGGTGTGGTGCAGGGCAGGTAACCAGGCTTATTTATTTTATTTATTTATTATTTATTATTTCAATTTATTCCCCGCCCATCTCCCTTGCAAGGGACTCTGGGCGGGTTATGATTAACACTTAACACTTGCAGACTGCTTTGCCTCTGAAGATGCCAGCCACAGTTGCTGGTGAAATGTCACTAAATCTGTCATGGTCACTAAACCCTGAAGCCCAACACTGCTCAACAGATACCAGCCATGAAAGCCTACACCAGCAAAACCTTTGATTGTTTAGACCAGAGCTTTCCAAACTTTTCATGTTGGTGACACACTTTTTAGACATACATCATTTCGCGGCACACTCTTACAGCAGGGCATCATTTCGCGACACACTCTTACAGCAGGGCACAAGGCAGGCACTAGGACCTGCGCGGAATCACAGCAGGTTTGGAGGCAGCAAAGCACAAGGCAGGCACTAGGACCTGCGCGGAATCCTGACAGGGTTTGGGGGCAGCAGCAGCCGTGACACACCCAGACACTGCAGCCGACACACTAATGTGTCCCGACACACAGTTTGGAAAGCTCTGGTTTAGACTATGCCAGAATGTGAAATTTATTAGGACTAATAGGTGGGCTAGCACATCTGATTATTCATCTGAGAATCTTAATAATGAACAAAGCTCATGTTAATCTGAGTTAATGTTAAATTTTAAAAAAGACAATTATAATGTGAACAAGCTTAATGAATTCACAGTTGTCAGTAAAGAAGCACAGGTGGTAGATTCTTTTCTTCTCTTAGAGATGGACATAGATGGACACTGTGCTGGATAAGTAAAGAGATTCCTCATAGTGAAGAAACGTAGACAAGATCATGAAGGATAAGGACATTCTATGACAGAAAAGATCAGACTAATTAAAGCAATGACTTTTCCAGGAGTAATGTACAAGCTGTGAATGCTGGACATTGAAAGAAAGAAGATAGATAGATTTGAATTTTGCACTTGGGAAATAATTACAAGGAGAATCATGGCCTCCAAGGAGAATCAAGCAATCAGTTCTGGAAGAAATAATCACCTCCTGAGGTGATGATTAGCAAGCAGAAATACACATATTTGGTCATGTGATGTGAGCAGATGATGGACTAGAAAAAAAAAGACTATGCTTATCAGGTTTGAAGGAAGTTTGAGCAGAAGACAATGGACAAGTGGATGGACAGAATTAGAGATATCACTAGAATGTCTCTGGAAGGGCTGCAGGTTGTATCCAGGAACAGGCTGAGATGGAGAGCTTTTATCTACATACTAATGAGGAGCTGGGCTTGATTCAGTGGCACCCAACTGGTCTTATGATGAGGCAAAAATGAACAAAGGAGGAATTATCATCGGTGAATATTGTATTAGGAGGGCCACATTAGTCCATGGGGCAAAAAATCAGAAGGTAGCACCTTTTCTTAGCACAGATGGCAAAATTGACAGATCAACTAAATGATAAGAATATGGAAGAGTTTGATTCCTGCTGGAGACCTTTTTACAAATTTATAGAAAAGACACAAAAGATTCAATTGGAAATTTAATGTAAATAAGATAGGCATAATATTTGTTTATAAGCATGTAAAAGAAATTTTGGATGGGAAAGAAGGAAGTCACACTTTTTATTATTATTTGGTTTTTTTTTGTCTTTTTCTTTTTTGGCAGATAGGTGAGTTTGTGATGGAGAAGGTTAGAGGTTGAAGAGAAGGTAAAGGCAGAAGAGAAAGTAGGAGAGGAGGTAAGACGGAAGTGAAGTTGGAAGTGGACGAGGAGGTAAAGTTTGATGAGTAGTAAGAGTTATAATTACATTTGTTTTGTATGTGTTACGTTATGTTATGTTATGTTATGTTATGTTATGTTATGTTATGTTAGGTTAGGTTAGGTTAGGTTAGGTTAGGTTAGGTTATATTATGTTAGGTTATGCTATGTTATGTAATAGTATGTAAAATAAAAAAGGAAATTTAAAAAAAAGAAAAAAAAGAAGGTAGCACCTTTTCCAACTAACACATGTATTAAGAGGCATAAGCTTTCATGAACTGGGGCTCACAAAATATGAGCCACGAATACTGTAAACAGCTCAGCATTTAAGGCAGCATTTGCTTATATTCTAAGAAGCGCAGATAAACAAATGGAAAAGCACAGCTTGCATATCTGCTTCCCTGCAATTATGTGAAAAGAACTTCAGATTTAATTGATATGTTAAGGCTTTCTCGTATGAAAAAAACCTTAAATTTCCTGACATAAGCAGAGAAAAATCTTCTCTCTTGAAATTTCCTAAGCATTTGATGAATGTCTTGTGCCAAACAGATGTAGTAGTACTTGCTGAGAATGCACTGTTTTTCTATTAAAGCTTAAAGAAAACATCTTTAATTTTAGGCTTATGAGGCAATAGTATATGAACAGTAAGGGGCGTGGTGGCTCAGCGGGTAAGACACCAGGCTTGTCGATCGGAAGATCGCAAGTTCAGAGGTTCGAATCCCTAGCCCTGCGTGACAGAGTGAGCTCCCGCACTCGCCCCAGCTCTTGCCAACCTAGCAATTCAAAAGCATGCAAATGCAAGTAGATAAATAGGTACCACTTCAGTGGGAAGGTAACAGCGTTCCACGCACATCATGCTGGCCACATGACCGTGGAGGTGTCTTTGGACAACGCTGGCTCTTCAGCTAACAAACGGAAATGAGCACCGGCCCCTAGAGTCGGACACGACTGCACAAATGTGCGGGGGGAACCTTTACCTTTACCTTTTTATATGAACAGTAAAATCTCTATTATTTGTCCCATTTCTCAAAAACAACAAAGAACTGTACAAGGTTTTTTTATATGCTAATGAGAAAAAACTGTCTGGCAGTTTAAATACATTGATCTAATAGAGTTGCTGTGGCATAAATTCTACCTTTTAATCTGGATCCTAGATCACAAATTCTTATTTATGTAAAAGTCTGAGACAGAGCTCTGTCAGTGCAGTAAGAAGAACCAAAAGTGTCAAAGACTTCAGTGATCGCACCCCAAGAATTTCAGGAGTTGTAGTAATTTTAGCTTTTTTTCATTTTAAATATTATCTTAATTTTAATTTAATTTAATTTGGGGACTGTTAGTTCCCTGGAGAGACCTGTGGAAACAAGGTGGCTACCCCAGGAAGAGATTCCTCTCTTGTTTCCACATCAGGACACCTTTCCTTTCAAGAGTAACAATTTTCTATAAAAGGAACTTCCTTCTTCTATAGCATTTTGATGCAGGTGAATCCCACATGTTAAGTATAAATGTGGAAATAAGACATTCCATCCTACAATTAACAATACCCTCACTCTTGAGGGAGCTTCCTGTGGAAAATGGCCAACTGAACAACTTTGCCTGTGAGCTCCATGAGCAGAGCTGGCAGCGTGGTAGTTTTTTTGGGCACAGACAGGTTTTTCTGTAGCCCCAAGTGTTTTTCTGGATTAAGGAAAACGCTGAGAATCGACCCATTTGTCCTCCAGACGGTGAGTTGTAGCCAGGAGATTGTAGACAGCGTCTGCAACCGAGCGGTAAGACTACACTGGGAGGCTGGGATTTAATCTTGTTCTAATCCATGTTTGCATTCCCTTATTAAAAAGGGAAATAAGTCGTCACCTTTCCATATCTTAAACACACGATTTGTTTTTTTAAGTTTTGTATCTTAAGAGAAGCTTTTTACAGTAAGAAAAAGCGGAATCTCTTGGTGATTATAGTTATTTTTGGAGATTTTTAACTATATATAAAAAAAAGTTTTGGCTTTTTTCCCCATCTGGGTTATATTCAGAGCTGTAACATTGCCTTTCCGTTGTTATCTTTGTTGCTGAATTTCAAGGTTGAAGTGTTTTTTCTTTCTACACATTTCTTATTATAAATTTTAGGCTTTCTGTTTACTTTTTCCCACTGTCTGCTAGTATATTTTCTTTGGTTAATTTTGGATTAATTCATTAACCTCTATTTCTGTATGTATGTAACTTTCTAAAAGTCTTCTCTTTTGTGTTTTTACACTTTTAATTTTTGTTTGTTTGTAGTGTTTTTGTTTTTTTTAGTTTTTTATCCTTGTTGTAAAAAATAATAAAAACTTTGAAAAGTAAAAGAAAAAAAAAACAATACCCTCACTCCTCTAGGAAAGGATCTTTTGTGAGATAACAATGAACTGTGTTGAGCTGAAACCTTTCCATATAAAACCACACAGTCAGATATGCCTTCTCTTCTCCTTTCTGCCTTCATTTCTTTCTCTTTGGCCTTTTCTCACCAGCTGCTACCATGAGCAAGATGCAAAGGGTGGTTCTATGGAGAGAGGGGAATTGGGCTGGGCAAGGAATAAACAGGAAAGTTTTAGCCAGTGTTCGGTTTTTTCCTCTTGCAAAAAGGGCAATAATTACTAGCAATAGGTATACATCCAACTTGTTTTACTTTCCACTTTGGGTCTGGTGGTGTTCTGTTCCAGTAGATTTATGTCCAGATCTGAAATATGGAGTCCTTGGTGCTCTCTGAGCCTTGTTTTCTTGCAGACATTTCATTGCTAGACTAGGCAACATCTTCAGGGTGAAAAGGGAGTGGGACTTGCTCTCAGTTTTGCCCTGCTTGTGTTGGTGGAGGTGTTGTTCTCTCCTTAGGAGTTCCTTGATTGGGCTGTTGTTTGCTGCTTGGTTGATTGACTGAGTTAATAGTTCCTTGATTAGGGTATATTGTGTCAGGGTTTTTCTGTGAATCGCAAATTGTTTTCTTTACTTTCTGTTGCGTCTTTACAGTTTACTTTCTGTTTCCCAAAACAACTTCACTGATAAGGTGCAGGTGGTTGCCACCACGTGATGTTATGTCTCAGTCTAAAAACTATCCCATAGGAACAAGCGCCCTAGCAATTTCCCGGGGGGAGACAGTATGCTTGATTAGATGCAACACCGCCACCTCATGGCAGTTTATACTATGTGCAATCCTGAACGCTTTAGGCTTTGTAAATCTGAAAAAGCTTTGTGACCCTCTGATCCTAAGGTTCTACCAATCAGAAAGCTGAAATAAGTGTATATCTCAGCTGTGAACTATGGGTCTATGCTTCTTGACTTCTGTCCGGGTTTTTAGCCATGTTCGTGTGTGTGTTCTACTTCTGAAGACTGGGAAGTGCGTAGCTATGCGTGGCTGTGTGTGTAGGCCATGGCATGAGCCCTTCATGTCTGTCAATGGAAACAATACACGAAACTCTGCTTGTAAGTTTGTTTTTCCTTTTTGCAATAATGTAACTGTATATACATTTATTGCCTTTATTACAAGTAAACATTTTAGCCATAAAAGCTGCACTCTGTCTGTTTACTCTGTGCCTTAATCCTATAAGCCAGCATTATCCCACATATTGTGCTGTTTGATTGTTCCTCTGGTGCTAATCCTGATGTTAATCTTTGCATATCTGGGTGTTGATTGCTGGCAAGGAGATGTTCTGGTCTTTTGGCTTTTCTATTGTCTCTTATGAATGGTATGTAAATTTTTACCTCTATGTGTCTGTTGATGGCTGCTTTGTCTGAGTGCCAAGATTCCAAGAATTCTCTAGCGTTTTTGGATTTGGCTTGGTTTAAGATGCTCACAGTTTCCCAGTTGAAAGTATGGTTAAGTCTGTCCATGTGTTGTGAGATTAAGGAGTTTTCATCGTGTCTTCTGACTGCTAGTTGGTGTTCGTGGATGCGTTCTGCTAGTCTTCTGCCAGTCTGTCCTACATATTCTTTTTCTTTGTGAATGTCTCTATTACATGTGGTATTGCTTTTTTGCATTTTTTAAAATACAAGCCTAATGAAGGGAACAATTGAAAAATTTATGATGGGACGCGGTGGCTCAGCGGGTTAAACCGCTGAAGCTGTAAGACTGCCGATCAGAAGGTCGGCAGTTCGATTCCCCGCGTGACGAGGTGAGCTCTCGTCACTTCGTCCCAGCTCCTGTCAACCCAACAGTTCGAAAGCTAATGCAAGTAGATAAATGGGTACCACCTTGGTGGGAGAAATTGCTGGCGTCCTGTTGGGGGTCGCCCTCCGGAACGAAGAGACCTCATGAATGGCGGCGGAGACGACGGATCCCGAACGGCAACATCCAGGACGTCTGCAGCCGACTCTGAAAAGCAAGGTATTCTGGGACATGTAGTCCAATACCCACGGAAAAAGAGTCGGTTCCCTTACCCCTCCCCTTAGCGCGCGGTAAATGTTGTTAATATATGAATGTATAATATATGAAAAATGCAATGTATGTAAGCCGCCTAGAGCCCTCCGTTAGGGAGGGGATAGGTGGGGTATAAATACAATAAATAAATAAATAAATAAATAAATAAATAAATAAATAAATAAATAAATAAATAATAGTGGCTGTTACAGTCCTTACACTGTATGTTGTAGGTAACTCCTGTCTTTTCTTCTTCGGCTACTGGGTCTTTTGGGTTACTTAAGATGTTCTGAAGGGTTTTGGTTGGTTTATGTGGTACAGTGATGCCGTGTGGTTGTAACAGTCTATTAGTAGTTTCTGAGATGTTTCTGATGTATGGCAGTGGTATCCTTTTCATAGCTTCTCTTGGTTGTGTTGTGGTGGGCTGGGTGGTCAGGCACTTTTTGATGAAGTTGCATGGGTATCCATATTGCTGGAAGATGCTGTATAGATGATCTTGTTAGAGGAATTAAGAAATGCCCCCCCTCTCTTTCTTCTTCTCGATAAAAGGAGAAACGAATTAATTCTTTTTTAAACTCTTTATGCCAGGAAAAGACAGTCAGAAAATAAGAAAATAAAGACATCTCCATCTAAATTAAAACTGAACCATAAAACAATCCAATCAAATTTTCCTACATTCTGATCAAGCCAGGAAAATCAGGTGAACAAAGAACAGAAAATCCATACCTTAAACATAAGAAAAGGAGAAAAGGCTTTCCCATAAAATAACAAAATATAAACCCGATGGGAAAACCTGAGGCACCGGCAGTGGGTTAATTGCGGAAAAACCGCAACACAATAGAGGGCGCCAACACAACACACTTCCCCTTTTCACCAATTAAAGCTTTCTTAGAAATCCTAGAGAAAGCTTTTTCAGGAACCAATTAAGAGCTATTAAGCAAAAGCAAACACTGTCTCCTCGCTCTTTTTTCTCAACAGAACCCGCGTTTTTTTAACAAAAGACCTCCATGACTATAAGAAGGGCTGGTGGGGAGGTGCTCACATGGCCACCATCCAACCAGCATACCCTGTACTTTGTACTCTGTATATGCTCTTGGGAATGCCTGAATCTTTTCATTCCCGGCTTGGGACAAACCTTGGTAAGAATTCCTTCGAACAATCTGTTTCCTTTTCTGGTGTTCTGGGTTGCTGCAGTGCGTTAGTGCTCTTCTGAATAGTGTTCTTACACAGCTTCTCTTGTGGGAGGTTGGGTAATGGAGCACTTGGTTAGTGTTGGGGTTTGATAAACCCAGGAATTTACTTCTAGATATAAATTATACAGAGAGGCTTGATTTCTAGGTAAAAGGTGAAATATTCTGCACAGTCACCCAATTAGCAGCCATTGTTGTAGGAATGATGTGTCATGTGTGACTCATTCAACAGGTGCTTAGAGTTAGGTTGGGTGTGGTGAATAACGAGAGTGACCTATAATGTGATTGGTCAGGTTCACTATATATGCAGGACATTCTCAGTTCCCATTATTCCCATTTTACCTCGTGAAAGCTGTATCGTTGATGGTGTATCATTTGTTACTTGTGGAAGTGATCTATAAATACGTATGTATATAAAGTAAATAGGATATTTGATATAACTTCTGTTTGGAGTCTATTTACTACATAGTACGTGGATCACTGGTGCCTAGGAGAGAGGCAGGCCGCTCCATCTCCGTGCCCTCCCTCTGACAGGGTTATGGGCCCAGAGGCGGCAGAGAAGCCATAGACGACGGAAGGCTTTGCACTGGCTGTGGATCGTGTGCAGTCTGTGAGCTGGAAGCTTTGGAAGCCTATCCAGGAGTCGTGTGGCTATTTGGAGTGATTTGGAGCTTTAACAGGTTCCGTGCCTGTGTGTGTGTTTTTTCTCCTACGCTTGTTTTGCAGCTGGAGGACTTTCTGATAAGGTCTGTGTCTTTAATCATCGGTGTCTGCCCAGAAGGGGCTGAAGACAGATGAGCACAGTGAAGATGTTGCTGGCAGTCAGGGGAGGTTTTCCTCTGGAAAGACTGAATGACAGTAATTATTCGTCATGGGCATATAAAATGGAAATGTATCTTCGGCGTGAAGGGCTTTGGAGGAGTGTACTTTGCCCTGAACCAGACCTGGAAGATGAAGAAGTTGCTCTAAAGGACGATAGAGCATTGGCAAGCATAATTTTATGTCTTGAAGATAGCCAATTGTGTTATGTTAGAGACTGTCAGTTAGCCTATAAGTGTTGGGAAGCTTTAAAGAATGTTTATCTAAGAAGCTCACCGTTATGTAAAGTTTTACTAACAAGAAAACTTTATCACGCTAGATTAGGGGTATCTGATAACATAAGGGATCACCTGCATTATATGACAAGGTTGTTCCAGGAGTTGGCTCAGAGAGATATGCAATTTACAGAAGCTAACAAAGTGTATATAATTCTCAGTTCTCTAAATGAAACGTGGGATATTTTGGCAATTAGCTTTGGTTCGTTATCTGAGGAAGATTTAACCATAAGATACTTATCTAGCAGGCTTTTAGAAGAAGAGCAAAGAAGGCAGCAGTGTTCTAACGTAATTAGGTCTAAGCAAAACAGTGTTTGTGTTAAGGAATGTTCTGATAACCAAAACAATGTATTATTTGTAAAGAGAAAATGTTTCTGCTGTGGGTCACAAAAGCATTTGTTGCGGGATTGTGATAAGAAACAGAAGCCGAAGGCTAAGCTGAAAATTTCCAAGCCGGGAGACGCTGCACAGCTGTCTTTAATTAGTTCAAGTGTAGAACAAAATTTAAAGGGACCATTTTTAATTGACAGTGGGGCTTGTCAGCATATAGGGAGTAACAGACAGATGTTTAAGAGTTTTAAGCAGGCTGATAAAGATCATGTTACTCTAGCTAATGGAAGCATTTCATCTGTGACTGGTAAAGGATTTGTATATGTACCAGGGTTAAATATTGAATTATCAATGTTGTGTGTACCTGAACTGGAGTACAATATAATTAGTGTGTCACAATTGGATAAACAGGGTTATACTGTACAGTTTGGTAATAATGAATGTATTGTTATGAAAGATAACAATGTTTATGGCAAAGGTATTTTGCAAAACTGTCTTTATGAAATAGTTCAAACCAGGACAAGCAGCAGCCATCATGGTGTAGCTACAATTAATAAGCCAGCACATGATTCATGTGCGCACCTGTGGCACAGAAGGCTTGGGCATCCGAGTTTCAAAGTGATTGAAAAGATGTCAGAAGCAAGTTCTGGAATGGAACTGAAAAAGTGCCAAGTGTATTTGGATTGCACAGCTTGTAAGGTTGCAAAGTCAAAGGTGTTTCCTATGAGCAAATTCAGTGATAGGAAGTCACATAAATGTTTTGAATTAGTTCACGCTGACTTAATTGGTCCATTACCAGCTACAATAGGGGGTGCTAAATATGTTTTAGTCATTGTAGATGATTACACTAGATTTGGGTTCTGTTACCTATTGAAAGCTAAAAGTCAAACATTTGAAAAGTTTAGAAACTGGGTGCAGTTTGTGGAACGTAGGTATAGCACAAAGGTGTGTAGTTTACGAACTGACCGGGGTACAGAGTTTCTTAGTGGGAGTTTTCAGCAATGGCTCCGTAGAAGGGGCATTGTGCATAGGAGAACTAACCCACATAGTTCAGCTGAGAATGGCGTGGCTGAACGTAGGAATTTGGCATTGCAGACAGTGAAGGATTCACTCATTGCTGACTCAGGGTTATCAAGAGGATACTGGGGAGAGGCAATATTAACTGCTAATTATTTAATTAACAGGTTATGGAGTGTATCTGTAAACCAAACTCCATATTATATGTTATATGGCAAAAAGCCACCATTAGCTCATTTGAAGGTGTTTGGGTGCACTGCCTATGTTCACGTGCATAAGGAAGTACGTAGGAAGGGACAGGCAAAAGCACAGAAGCTGACGTTTGTGGGGTATGAGCCAGGGACCAAGGGATATAGGTTCACTGATGGCAGGAAAGTTGTTATTTCTAGATCAGCAAGTTTTAGTGAGCATAGCAATTGGCAGAGATTACACGGGAGTAGTGAGGTTTATCTTCCTAATCAGGGACGTTTTGAGTTTTCAGAGCGGATAGAGGCCACTGATGTGATTAAGAAGGAAGAGGAATTAACTCCTAGTGTGCCAATGATGCAGGATGCTACAGTGTTGCGTAGATCTGAGAGAGTTAACAAGGGCATACCACCTCAGCGTTATACACCAGGTGATGTAAAAGTGTGTTTTATTGATTATGAACCTCGTAATTACAAGGACGTATTGAAGTTGCCACAACACGAGCAGAGTAGATGGAAAGCTGCTATGGATGTGGAAATGAAAGCCATTAATTCTCATAAGGTTTTCAAATCTACTAGGCTGCCTGAGGGGCATAGAGCAGTAGGCTGTAGATGGGTATATAAGAAGAAAACCTTAGTGAATGGTGATATTCAGTATAAGGCTAGGTTGGTTGCACAAGGATTTTCCCAGATAAAGAATCAGACTTATGATGAAGTTTTTGCACCAACGCTAAGAGGGGAGACATTTAGGTTTGCCTTAGCAATGGCAGCAGCTGGGAATTGTGTAGTACAGCATTATGATATCACAACAGCATATTTGCATGCTGATTTGAATGAAGAGATCTATATGATTGAAGCCCCAGGGTATGAATCAAAGATTGCAGGAAGGGTATACAAGTTGCAGAAAGCATTGTATGGACTCAAGCAGTCGGCACGTTGCTGGAATCTTAGGTTAGATAAGGAATTACAAAGAATGGGATTCAAGTGTAGTATAGCTGACCCATGTCTGTATGTAAAGCAATGTGAAAACGATGAACAGATTTTGCTTTTGATTTTTGTAGACGATTTGTGTCTTATAGCGAAAGATCAAAGCAGGGTAATTGAATTTACTGAAAATCTGAAACAGCACTTTGATGTCAAAGATCTGGGAGAAATTAAGAATTACCTAGGAATGGGTATTCAGAAGGTTTATGGGGGTTATGTTCTAGAGCAGCGGAAGAAGATTGAAGCACTGCTAAGAGAGAACAATATGGAACAGTGCAAGGAAGTTCCAACCCCGATGACAACAGATTTTGTCATGACAGAGACTGGAGATGATGTCCAAACTTCATGTGATCAAAAATATGTGATCAGTCAATAATTGGAAGTTTATTGTATTGTATTGTATAGATTTGCAATATTGTCCATCTGAGTGTAATGTAGCAGATGTGATGACAAAGCCTCTAAGCATAGAGAGACATAGGATGTGTATATCTCAAATGTGTATGTCTTCTATTCTGTACAATTGAATGTAATATCTATTGTAAATTGAAGGGGTGTTGGGGTTTGATAAACCCAGGAATTTACTTCTAGATATAAATTATACAGAGAGGCTTGATTTCTAGGTAAAAGGTGAAATATTCTGCACAGTCACCCAATTAGCAGCCATTGTTGTAGGAATGATGTGTCATGTGTGACTCATTCAACAGGTGCTTAGAGTTAGGTTGGGTGTGGTGAATAACGAGAGTGACCTATAATGTGATTGGTCAGGTTCACTATATATGCAGGACATTCTCAGTTCCCATTATTCCCATTTTACCTCGTGAAAGCTGTATCGTTGATGGTGTATCATTTGTTACTTGTGGAAGTGATCTGTAAATACGTATGTATATAAAGTAAATAGGATATTTGATATAACTTCTGTTTGGAGTCTATTTACTGCATAGTACGTGGATCACTGGTGCCTAGGAGAGAGGCAGGCCGCTCCATCTCCGCGCGCTCCCTCTGACAGTTAGTGTGGGTAGATTTCCGGTAGACTTGTGTTTCTAGAATTCCCTCATTTTCTCTACTGATGAGGGTGTCCAAGAAGGGTAGTGTGTTGTTGTTTTCTTCTTCCCTTGTGAATTTTATTCCATTAAAGATGTTGTTGATGGTTTCATGTGTTTCTTCCAGTTGTTCCTTTTTTATTATGACAAAGGTGTCGTCTACATACCAGATCCATACTTTGGGTTTTATTCGTGGTGTAGCGGGAAAACTCACCTTCCCAATGACAGGACACGAGACCAAGCGAAGTTAGATAACACAGGTTTATTGCTAGCAATGGTTCAGAGTAATAACTTGGCAAATTCTGAACACCGGGTCACACCCGGGGCTTATCTTTTATAGGGTTTGTAATCCAGATAATCAGGATATGACAAGATCTTACGTGTCACAAGCTCAGCTTGTTTCAAACAGATTGTTCCAGACATAGAATCATCTTACGTGTCACAAGCGCAGCTTGTTTATAATTAGCACATCAAAACAGGATAACAAAAGGGGAACTTATTGTACACCATCTGTGAGTTTAGGGAAGTATAGGAAACTTACAATGTCTGCACCTTTGTGTTACAAGGGTTAGTATCCGTGCAAGAACATTGAGCAAGACTTCTATCTCTGTCTTATGTTTGCAACAGAGAAATGTTAATTAAGCTTCTAATATCAAAAGGAGACTTTTGGGCCTACCTGCTTCATTCCCCCCTTTGGAACTCCACCAAAATTCTCTAATTACTGTGGAGTTCCACTTATTTCAGCATAGGGGTTATCCTCTCGGGAGGTAGTGAGCATTTCGTAATCCCACAAGGCCATAGCTTTCACTGCGGCCTGTTTGTCTACGAGGAGGGAGATTGAGGTAGAAATGGTTCGGGCAAAGATAGGCAGGACACAAGGAAGAATGACACAGCCTGCGACGATGAGGCCCACAAGGCCAACAATCACCTTAAGCCCTGGCAGTTTGGGAAGGCCCCAGCCATCCAGCCAATCCTGAAAGTTGAACCCTTTCCACTCCTGTGGAGGGTTATAAGTGAGCTGTTGTAGCTCGGTGGTTAGCTGATGGATGACCTGGCCAGTCTCCCCAATCTGCAGACAACAGTTGGTGAGGTTAAACTTACCACAGACTCCACCCTTCTTAGCAAGCAGGTAGTCTATGGTGAGGCGGTTCTGATACACGGCTGTGCAGACCTTATCAGTGGTACACACCGGGACTCCGCTCTTTTGGACACGTCAAGCCCCCTCCCGTTGGGTGCTAGCCGGATTATCTTATTATAAATTGTCCACCCTGTGGAGTCAATTCGCCCCTCATAGAGCTCCTCCACTGCAACTCGGGCGAATTGCCGGATTGTTCACTGGGTTGTGTTGAGGGGGTTATAGCACCCAGCATACCCTCCTCCCATCACAAAGGGCTCCTCAGTGAACTACATTTGGATTATAATTGTCCCACCACAGACAGGGCTGCAAAAACAGGTGTCCAATGGGGGAGGGTAGCCTCCTGGTGCAGAGATACCTGTCGGTGTTGCAATAGGTATCCTGCCAAGCCTTGCTACCACAGTTCCTGAAAGCCACCTTGGCCATTGCCTGTCAGACGTCAAATTCCAGCACCCACCCAAACTTATTGAAGCCTCGAAAAGACCCGCACACATGGTAGCCCAGGCAAAAGAGCGAGGGTGGTTGGGGTGTGGCCACCAAATGCAAGGGTTGTCAGGGGAGGGAGAGTCCGCTGGTCTGGGTGGGCTTCTGGCACATAAATACTTGCTGTTACGCTTATATGTGTCCCGCCAGGCCTGGCTTCCACAGGAGGTGTAAGCTATTTTATCCATGGCCTCACAAACATCAAACTCCAAGTTCCAGCCGGCAGAGGTTTTAGGGCTTACTGTGTGGTTTAGGTAATACAAGGTCAGGCGGACCCCACTGGAGGACACCATTCCCAGGCCCGCCCACACGGAGACGTTGTACCTAACCTCAGTCTGAGGGTTGTAGCAGGTTATATCTCCTTTCTTGCCTTTACACAGTAAACACCTTTCCCTGTGTGGCACAGGACCCTTGAGGCTTGCAGTCCGGTGGGCGTTGAGTATGGTACAGGAGGGTATGGCGCTTAACGTTTCCCACCTGGGCCCACTCAACGCACTGCGAACAATTAACTGGACTTTGTGTAGCAGCACAGGTGACTCGTCGCCTTCAGGGCGGAGCTAGGAGGGGAACTGGTGCAGGTGCCTGGGAATCCCAGCACCCACCTGGGGAGCTATCTCCTGGAGGAGGAGTTTCAGACTGGGCCTCGGGGGCGGGGTTACGGTTACCCAATCGCAAGTTGTCTCTCCTGGCCCATCGCCACCCTCACCTCCATTCCCCCCTTTCGCAAGCAGAATGCTGAATAGGTAAAGGAAGTTAATGACAATACTAAGTAGCAGGAGAAGCACAACCAACCCAGATGGAAGGCATGAGGCCCTGGCAGATGCAAGCAGTGGCTCTCAACCTTTGGTGTGCATCCATCCCGTGGGCCTCCTTCTTTGCAACCAAATAAGAAAGGAGCCTCGTAGCCCGTGCGACGGGTGTTGGCCTCTGGAGCAACACCTGCAAGGGGTGAGATGCCTTGTCTTCATCTCCCGTTCGTAGAGGGACAGCTTCCGGAGTGTCACCAGAAGGGGAGACCTTTCATGTGGGTTTACGCAAAGGTAGCCTCAGGGGCTGGGCAGGGTCCCTCTCCACTCGCCAGGCTGATGGCGTAGGTTATGCTAAGCTAATCCTTACATTTCTCCCTTTGTATAAACAAGCAAAATACTATTCGCTAGTGGCCAGCCCACCAAAGGGGTGCACTCATGAGGAACACAACTGAGTAGTAACACTCAGTAATTACTATTACTTTGGAAGGCTGGGCTCAAGCAACGTGTGGTAATAACAGTTATCCCATCAATGGAAGACATTTGGAATCAAAGAGAAAAGAAGATTTCCCAGAGCAAGTAAAACGAGAAAAACAATGCAGCTCTAATCAGTGAAAATATTACTGAACCAGTCCAAATAGCTTATAGTCAAATAATGCATTTAAGCGTGTTACAGAAGCAAAAACAAATAGCTCAGGGTATGCAAAATCCTTAATCTCCCAGTATAAGATTCCTTTCCCCCACGTATGCACTCACCACATCAGCAACTTCTGATGTATGAGATAGAACATGCATAAAAATAAAAAATCCAAAAACATGCCTAGAAGGATGAATGAGAATGAACATACAGAATGTAATGTAAGGAGTAGACCGCTTTTGCAGTAAAAATTTTCAAAAACGGAAAAAAAAAACAAAACCTCCAGATAGACTATGCCAATCCATGGAGGCTCCATTATTGCCAAAATCTTCAGAAATAAAAAAAACTCTTCTTCCCCTTTTTTTTATTCACACACCACACAGTTCAATAAACTGAAAACATACACACACAACCACACACTCATAAGTTAAGACTCAGATAAAATTCTAGTAAAGGGGTCCAAAGTTTAGCTGATTCATTATCAACCCCTTGTGCATTGGAAAATCCTTGCCTTTTCCTCTGTCTCCTCGCCCATCTTCCGGAAAATTCCCAGTTCTATCTACATGCTTCTAGGGAGCCAACACAGGCGAGAGGAATTTCAGTGTGCATTTTCCCTGTTACTTCTCAGCATTCTAATTTTGCTCATTAGAGGCAGAACTTTAGTGGGCATATTTCTCCCCCCTCCTCTTCCCCCGTAAGGGCGGAAGGCAGGAAAACAGCATTCAAACTGTACAAAACAGAGGCTTTTATTGAAACATGACAGGGGAGATTTGGGCAAGGGGGAGGGAAAAAGACAAACTCATGTAATTTCACAACCTTTGCTTTACAACTGAAACACACCCTTTCAGGCACACACACACATTTTGGAGGCTTAGCTGACGGCAGTTGGATGGCCCCCCGTATTCTTACGGTAAGATTTCTTGCTGAATGTTAGCCTGTTTATGCATTTTTCCTTCTTTGTCAGTGAATGCAGCCATAAGGGCTTGGAGTTTTTACAGTTCTCTCTAGACCTTAGGGGCACTTTTGGCTAACAAGGACCAGTTTTAATATCACTTTGTGAGTGGGGGGGGGGGCGTAGGGACGCCATCCTCCTCCCCCTCTCCTTCTTCTGGAGGTGGTGGGGAGGTGCGGCTAAGAGCAGCTTGTTAGGAACAAAAATGCCACTTGTTCCAGTGAATCTGCTCGGCCATTGAGATTAAGTAATTAAAGAAAGCTTGGAGATAATCAGAGTTCAATGTCCCATGGTGGATAGAATGGCCAGACATCGGAGCAAAAGGCTCCAAGGCGTGACTTGCAGGGGTCATGCCGCCTTGGGTTTTAAAAGCTTCCAGTTTCTGAAAACACATTTAAAAGGGGTTTTTTTGGGGTTTTCCTGTTCTTTCCATCCTCACCGGCCCTGTGTCTCCGCTGGCCACGGCAGCCGCCTGTGGCCGGCAGCGGAAGCCCATGAGGAGCTCACAGGAACAGTGATAACAGTGATAAATAAATACATAAATAAATAAACAGGAATGAATGGGGGGGGGGAGTGCAGTCGAGGGACCGCACAATTGAAAGTTGTTCTCTCCTGAATCTTATTTTCTCTTAGATCCAGGACCTCCAGCAAGCGCTGGACTTATTTGGTAACCAAATTTAAGGTCCTTATCTAGAACCTCCAGCACGCGCTGGACTCGTTCACCAGATAAATTTAAGGTCCTGTCTCCCAATAACCCCCCAGCACACGCTGGCTAATTTTAAAGGTTATTGCTCTCCCACAAACAGCCTCCCAGCACACGCTGGCAGCCTTTAAAGGCTATTTATCCTACAGAACAACTATCTTGAAAGGGGTTTCCACCGAAGGGGGCTGAAATGTGTTGGATTAAATCGAGCCACACATCGATGTAGGGGGCCTGATCGGGATGGCCTTCCGTGGGGTGGCAAATGTACCCTTGGCCAGCCACCCGACTTGAAAGGTTGGCCATTCTCCCTTACAATAAATCCTCAATTTCTGTCTGCTCCGCTTAATGCCGTAGTCCTGACTGACATACGCAGACTTAAAATGCTTCATCATGCATCCTAAGGGGATAGAGGGCACACTACCTCCTCCACCCATATTCCTCCCAGGGCACCAGACAAGACAATGAGGGAAGGGGGTTTGAGAGGAAGGTAAGGGGTCCTTCACTCTCGGGATAACACAGAGGGACTGGTCACGTTCTTAAGCCTGACCCCAGGAGCCGGACACTCACGGTCTCCACTGGGAACTGCAGACTTCACTCACTTCTCACTGGCCCAAGGTGCCGGACACTCAACGGTCACCGTTGGGAAACGCAGCGAACATTCACACAGCAATCACAACACACAACCTCCCCTCCTTTTCCCTTTTTTTTTTCCTTTTTTTACACCTCGGTCTCACCGGTACATCCCCGACTCAATAGGGATTTTTTCGAGGAACCGCAGCCGGCCAACTCTGGCCCCTGTTCGCCTCGGGGGTGATCAACCCCTCCCATCGTCTCGAGTCGTTCTCTGTGGGAGCTCCCTTCCCCAATACTCGCCTGCAGGGCTTGTTTCCTCATCTTCCAGTGCTGGGGTTCTGCCTGGTCTCAGTTCCTCGCAAGTGGTTCTTGAAGGCGTCAGCCGATGCCACAGGGAGCTGGTGTCACTGGGAAGTCCCTCGGAACAAAAAGTGTCCGATGGCGCCTGGGAAATTCCCCTTGACTTACCGAATCCCTGTGAGCGTGGTGACCCTCCAGAGGGGCCTCAGGGCCCCGTCGTGTCCTGCCGCGGTCGCCAAAAATGTAGCGGGAAAACTCACCTTCCCAATGACAGGACACGAGACCAAGCGAAGTTAGATAACACAGGTTTATTGCTAGCAATGGTTCAGAGTAATAACTTGGCAAATTCTGAACACCGGGTCACACCCGGGGCTTATCTTTTATAGGGTTTGTAATCCAGACAATCAGGATATGACAAGATCTTACGTGTCACAAGCTCAGCTTGTTTCAAACAGATTGTTCCAGACATAGAATCATCTTACGTGTCACAAGCGCAGCTTGTTTATAATTAGCACATCAAAACAGGATAACAAAAGGGGAACTTATTGTACACCATCTGTGAGTTTAGGGAAGTATAGGAAACTTACAATGTCTGCACCTTTGTGTTACAAGGGTTAGTATCCGTGCAAGAACATTGAGCAAGACTTCTATCTCTGTCTTATGTTTGCAACAGAGAAATGTTAATTAAGCTTCTAATATCAAAAGGAGACTTTTGGGCCTACCTGCTTCAGTGGGAGTGCTATCATTTCTAGACGCTGCATTACAATCTCTGCTATGAATCCTGAAAGTGGTGATCCCATGGGTGTTCTTTTGATTTGTTGGTATATCTGTCCATCAAACTGAAAGTAGGTAGTGAGGCAGAGGTCAATGAGGTCCATGATTCTGGGTATTTCTATCTTAGTGTATTTGACTAGGTCGGGTGTGTTTCATGGAACTGCTGCTATCGATTCTTTCACTAGTGCTGGGTCTATGGATGTTAAGAGTGCAATGACATCATTCGATGTCATCCATAGACCCAGCAGATAATTTCATCTTCTTCTATTTTTAAGTCTTTGATTTTCTGGAGGCACTGTAGTGGGGAGTTGATAGAATATTCGCTCTCCTCTGTAAGATGCCTAAGTTTTTTGTGAGCCCTTTAACTACTGTATGTTGTAACTGGGAGTCCCTGGTAATGATACAATTGGCCAAAGCGGTATGCCAGGTTTGTGTATTTTGGGGCATCCATAGAAGCATGGGAGGATGGGTCCACTGCTTTTCATCCACCTCTGTTCTTCTTTTGTGATTTGACCTTTCTTGGTGAGGTCGTTAAGAGTTCTTTTTACTTTGTTGCCCAGGTTCTGTATGGGATTGGTGTTCACTAGGGTGTAGGTTTCTTGGTCCTCAAGTAATTCTTTAGCCCATAGCTTTCCAAACTGTGTGTCGTGACACTTTAGTGTATACGGCGGTGGCGGTGTGTATGGTGGCGGCGGCGGCAGCGACGACGATGGCAGTGGTGCACCATCAGCGCTTCCGCGTTTTAGCAGAGGCTGCTGCCGCTGCCACACACCCCCGCGCCGCCGCCGTGCACGTCCCCACCCCCATGTGCCGCCGCTGCCGCAATTGGTGTGTCACCAATGGCGGCACTTTGGAAAGCACTGCTTTAGCCTTTTCTATATATTGCGATCTGTCCATAATGATGGTGGTGCAGCCTTTGTCTGCTGGGAGGATTATGATAGTTTGGTCCATCTTTGGGTTTTTGAGTGCTGCTCTGTCCTCTGCTTTCAGATCTGAAATAAAATATTGGGCATATGTTCTGGTCCAATTACTGTAGGAATGGGGGGAGGGGAAATGTTACTTTACTTCTAAAAATGCACCAGCTGGCTGAGACTCTTGATTCCCCCCCCTTTCTGTTCATAGCAAAAACACACCCCATGTGCTCAAAGCAGCATGGAGGTCTTTCGTCAGAGGTTAATTCTTCTTTCCATAACTTCCTGGAATGATCATATGACCACACAGTGGTGCACAATCATTTGATCATTGAGAGAAATACTGCAGAGGAAAAATCAGCCACTTTCTGTGATCGTGAGTGCAAGGGGTATTTTTGTTGAGGAAAAGAAAGAGATATTGGCATGCATTGTCAAAAGCACATCCTCTGGACTTCATTCTTAATCCACTGGGATAGAAAACCAAGTTGGTTCCCAGCAGGATCCATGGTGAACTTCTTTTTTTATCTCCATAGATCTTGCTGTATCCCATTTTCCCCATAGTTTCTTGCTTCAAGGGCAACATTGCAAATAATGGAAATGCAGAGATTTGTGTTCGGTACCTCCAATAATAGGACATCAGATATTAAGGCTGAGAAATGCCCCTGCCTCGGATATTGGAAGAAAGTTGTTAGTCAGAGTCAATGATATGGAGACCAAAATTTGATAACGTGTTCGATGACCAATCTTTTCCCCAATCCCAAGTATCTGTGAATTTGCCCAGATGTGTAGGTACTCTACATATGTCCTGATGCCTAGAGCTCTTCTACTGTGTATATCACCAGGTGCAAAGCTAGCCAGCATAGCTGCTTCATGTATAATCTCTTTGCAGATGAGGTAGGTTTCATCTAATTTCTCCTTGTTTTTTCTACACTTATCGCTGGAGGTTTCATTATGTCCATATATTATAATTCTAATTCTTTCCTGATTTTTTATTTCCTTTGAGTTTCTTCTTCTTTTCAGAACAGTAAAATGGAATCATACCTGTTTAAAGCAATTAAACTCTTTCAAGGGAGAGAGTAAATATAATCTCCAGTTCATTTTTTCCTTCCCGCTTATACAAGAGATTAAGGCCATATAATTCCATTAGTATGAAATTATAGTAGTAACTGGAAGGAAAATTATGTTTTAGGCAGAAGTGCCATTGATTTCAACTGCACTGAGGATTGTATCCTAATGCTCGTTCATAGCTACTGGTCAAAGGACTTGACCATTGTTCACATCAAGCTGATTTTATAAGCTTGTGATTTTAGTTAGTAGGCTGGAATGTCCTCACCCTATAGGTGTAGGCCTGTGTCTTGCCCTGATTATAAAGCAATTGTATGAAATGGCCTCCTGGCTTTCTCTTGCTAGGGGCTTGTTCACCTTTTTGCTTGGTTGAACACAACTTCATGACTTCTTAACTAAGGCATTAAGAAGAGAACTCAATAGGGATTTACTAGTGATTGTTTGAGGATTAAATTAAATGACTTGCCTGTACAATATTTCTCATCAGATTGGCACATATGGCTCTAATTGCCTCCATGCCTCTTCTCATTTGCTACATTTTTGTGTCACAGCATGACAAGGAGGATGGAAAGTTCTTACTGGACATTAAAGACTTCTCAAAGTTATTTCACTAATTTAGTGTGGCCTAAAGATGCAAACTTTAGTATCAAACTATAGTTTGAATTTGTAATTACTCTTGAAATAAAAATCTAATTGACAAATGTTTATTACCTATTTTTTTACACATTTTCTCATTTATAATCAGAGTTGTTGGATGGGATGCATTAAACAGAAGTTATTAACTACCTTTTAAACCAGATTTGCAGATGAGAATATTTTGTTGTTGTTGTTTCAGTTTAAAGGACAAAAGATTTTGGTTCTGCAGTGAGAACACAATGATATGATCCTGTGCATTTTCAAACCAGTTTAAATAAATGACTGCTTACAGGAAAAAAAAACCAAGCTTTATGAGAAAGCAGGATTTGAAATTAGCCATCCAAGTAGCTAATTTATTACCACTTATGGAGCATTAACAACTCTGTTAAATTTGTAATCTTATGATTATTATCTATACAATGGAGTTATGCAATGATTCCATAATGCTGCAGGTCATTTTCTGCTTGCCAATGTAGCTTCTTAACTTGGAAACATTTAAATAAGGTGAATTGTAGAATAGATGTTTGAATAGATGAATTAGTTTATTATATAATTTCTCTTTCCTCTATATAATTCCAGCATTACATATGGTCTGGAATATGAGAGCATATGGTAGTGAAAAAATAATAGTCAAGCAGAAGTATCAAATCAGGTGTCACGAGATCTTCATGTGTACAGATAAACAATGCTGAAAAATGTATATGGAAAAATGAATTATAAGTGGTCTATAATATGAGAACTATTATACTGGAGATCTTTCTCCACTTGTCTAGTAAATTTATTATCTTCTACTTCACGTATAGTGTTAGCAACAAACTGGACTGTAACTATGTCAAGTGTCTCTGATTACTCCTTTGAAAAGAACACAGAAATCTTTGTTTACCAGCCAAACTGTTAGAATGAGCTTTTTCTTTGACTTTGTGATATAGTTCCTTTGAGGCTTAACCCATTTTTATGAGGTTGTTAGATCAGTGCAATTAACTGATGGGAAGTCAGGTTCAGAAACAAGCCAGGTAGGACTTTTTTAAAAAAACCATTAAGTTAAATTAAGCACTCTGCTAAAATATATTTTCTGATTCAGCATGTCATGCTAATCTATTTCCTTTTACTATACATCTCTTTCTGTATCTGAAAAAATAACATGTGAAGACTGAAACATCCTGCTGTTTAATACAGTCCATGTTGACTGAGAAGTTGGTATCTCATTTGCAACCGCAGCTTTGTATGACAAAGGTACACAATTTGAAGTGGCCACAGTGTTGCCCCTGAGTGTCTCTAAAAGTTTTCCCCAAATAATGTGACTGAAGGAAGAAATTCTTATTTGTGGAGTCCTTGGTGCTCTCTGAGCCTTGTTGTTTTCTTGCAGACGTTTCATTGCCAGGCTAGGCAACATCTTCAGTGCCATTCTTATTTACCGAATTCTTATTTCTTATTTACCGAAAAAATCCTTATTTACCGAATAGATGGGGAATCATAATATTTATTTTATTGAATTATTGTAATAAAATCTAGATTACATTAAATTGCATTTGTGTTCTAGTCCCACCTGTTTTATTCAGGCCCTGTCTACATTTTGGAGTGTGTAGAAAGTAAGGAAAGATGGCCTTGATAGAAATAGGCAAGAACTGTTACCCAGGCAAAGGGGGCTGTAACATTTTTAAACCCAGGGAAATGAGATAATATTCAGAAGTGTCTCAGGCAGACACGTCCCTGATTCACTGGGGTGTAAGAAGTGGGGGAGGTACAGCACAACCAAATTTGCAAGATTCTGTTATTATAGCCCATCTCAATAAAAGTAGTTCTAGCCTTCCTGTGGAATTGGTTTTCTGGTCTTGTCTACCTAGTGGGGCTGACATCATGTCACCCAGTGACTAATCTAAGTTGCATACTCTCTTTTATGAGAAAAATCTGTTTGCCTGTTAGGAATATTTATTAGCAGCTTTCAAAAAGAGGAGAAAGCTCAGAAGAGAATTCCCTGAGCAGGGAGAAAACCCGAAAAAGTGTAGAAATGCTCAGATAAGTGGAAGTGAAATGAAACTGAACTTATATTTACAAAACAATGTTTCTTCTGGGGTATTCAGATCAAGACAGTTCCTTAGGAAATAGAAAAATATGCCTGTATTAATAGCTTCAGTGGTCACCAAATAAAAATCCAGTTGTGGAGTCCTTGGTGCTCTCTGAGCCTTGTTGTTTTCTTGCAGACGTTTCATTGCCAGACTAGGCAACACCTTCAGTGAGAAAAGGGAGTGGGACTTGCTCTCTGTTTATATACCGTGGCTTGTCCTGCTTGTGTTGGTGGAGGTGTTGTTCTCTCCTTAGGAGTTCCTTAATTGAGCTGTTCTTTGCTACTTGGTTGATTGACTGATTTAATAGTTCCTTGATTAGGGTCTATTGTGCTGTCTGATTGTTCCTCTGGTGCTAATCTTGGTGTTAATCTTTGCCTATCTGGGTGATGATTGCTGGCAAGGAGGTGTTCTGGTCTTCTGACTTTTCTATTGTCTCTTATGAATGGTATGTAAATGTTGTTTACCTCTATGTGTCTGCTGATGGCTGCTTTGTCTGAGTGCCAGGCTTCCAGGAATTCTCTAGCATTTTTGGATTTGGCTTGGTTTAAGATGCTCACAGTTTCCCAGTTGAAAGTATGGTTAAGTCTGTCCATGTGTTGTGAGATTAAGGAGTTTTCATCGTGTCTTCTGACTGCTAGTTGGTGTTCACGGATGCGTTCTGCTAGTCTTCTGCCAGTCTGTCCTACATAGTGGCTGTTACAGTCCTTACACTGTATGTTGTAGATAACTCCTGTTTTTTCTTCTTGGGCTACTGGGTCTTTTGGTTTACTTATTATGTTCTGAAGGGTTTTGGTTGGTTTGTGTGCTACGGTGATGCCAGTTATCAGAATGAAATCCAGTTATCAGAATGAAAAGCTAAAGAATTAGCATCTGTGAAGAAGATCTAATTGTAATGCACAAACTACACACTAAGCATCTGTGAAAAAGATCTAATTGTAATGCACAAACTACACACTATGGAATATAAATTATCAGGCAGTCTGAACACGTTCTACCATGTTATAAGATACTGATTGCCACAAATGTCAAACAGGTAGTAAAGAACAAGTGGATTTAGAATTTGGAAGGTGCATAAATTCAAGACTAGAATTTCAATTAATGTTATTTTCTGGTACTATTTGCATTGCAGGTGCTAATTCAATGGTACTGACTCCTCAGCACCTCATGACTACTGACCATAAGGGGGCAGTAATGTGTAGAGAGTTAAGAGTTGACTCTATATCCTTCCTTTGCCTATCACTGCCTAAGGATTTGCTAATCTGAGATTCGGCTTTTTGCTAGGATACAGATAGGTAAGTGGTAGGCTTTGCCTATTCATATGGGTTTCCTGTAAATAAATCTCTTTTCTGTTACAGTTACAAAATCTGCTTCATTAGTCATGGCTCTGGTCAGATTCCCACTCTCAGGAATACTCAAATGCACACACAGAAGCTTCAACCTCCAGCAATTTTTTACATTAAAAATGAAAACCAGTTGATGCTAAAGAAGTAGTGAACCATTCTCAATTGTGAATCACCATGAAGCTAGTGATAGGGAATTTATGTTGAGAGACAAGATGGTCCCCACAAATGTTATGCTATTTAAGAAAGACCTGTAGGGGTAATTTCTATTTAAGAATAGATTCTGGTTTGCCTTCACACCTGACCCTATATCTTCTTGTACTGGAAAAGCAGCACCCGGAATCCAGCATTAAAATAATGATGGTGTTGCAAATTTATTAGTAATTGCTAACCACCTAATTATTTGATAAATGTGCCAGTCAGATTTTAGCTTGCTTCTGGCTTGTTCAATATCCCATGTTTATATTAAATTCTGTCTTTGTGTTATATGTGAACACAGCCAGCATTCAGCTATTTTTTTTACTCTTCACAATCATTTGTGGAAAGAAAAATTAACATTAAAAGAGATGAGTAAATAAAGGAGGGTTGGAAGGGGACACTGATAATGTCTGGATGCCTACCCCCCCCCCCCGCCCCTGGTAAAACTCTGTAATTGAGGAAAGTTAATTGCATGAAAAGTTTGCCTGGAGATACTCTCTGAAAGTTTTTCATAACCACTTCAGTACTCTGGTAAAGAATATGCCTTCAGCGCTGCTGTAAAGTTATGACTTGAAAAATTCTGTCAGTTTCCAACTTTCCCGCAAAGCCTTGGAAATCAGCATAGGAAACTGAACAATTACAGGATGGATCTCTGCTTTTCCCGAATAAAAGTGGCTCCTGATGTGGTCCAAGATCATGTCAGCCTCCTCCAACTACAGTAGAGTAGCCTCTAGATATGGTGAACTTGGATTCCCAGCCAACGTGGCCCAGAGGTTCAAATTAAAATAATAACATTTGTATTTTACACTGATGGGACCTTTCCACTGATGCAATGTCACGATCGAACAAGAAAAGTTCTCAGATGTATATAAATAATAATACCTATGTTTCTATTATTCAGGAAATAGAAACCCAGTTTTACTCCTTTGGAGCAACTGTTAGTTGGTGATAAAATATAAGCAATTTTTAAAAAAAGTTATTGCACTCGTTTTTACACTTATTTGATTTTTTTCTTTTAAACCATGTTGGTATATATCTAAAAAAAGTTGAGCTCTGAGATGACTAAACAAATTATCGAACCAAAATCATAAAACAGAGCTTTCCAAACTCTGTGTCGCAACACAAAAGTGTGTCGCCACACACAGTCTGGTGTGTCGCCACACAACCTGGAAGTGCTGATCATCAGCGCTTCCGGGTTTTCCCGCGGCGACACACCAACAGCGGCGCGCAAAAACCGAAAGCAGCAGAAGCGCTTCCGGGTTTTTGCGTGCTGCTGCAACGGCGGCACTTCCAGGTCTTCCCGCGGCGACACACCAACGGCGGTTGGTGTGTCGCCGCGGGAAAACTTTGGAAAGCCCTGTCATAAAACATCATTTTAATTAACCTGCAATTACTTTACAGTATGACAGCTATTCAACAGATGCATTTCTGTGGAATCCATGGTGCTCTCTGAGCCTTGTTGTTTTCTTGCAGACGTTTCATTGCCAGGCTAGGCAACATCTTCAGTGCAAAAAGGGAGTGGAACTTGCTCTCTGTTTATATACCCTGGCTTGTCCTGCCTGTGTTGGTGGGGGTGTTGTACTCTCCTTGGTAGTACCTTGATTGGGTTGTTGTTTGCTGCTTGGTTGATTGACTGAGTTAATAGTTCCTTGATTAGGGTCTATTGTGTTGTTTGATTGCTCCTCTGCTGCTAATCTTGCTGTTAATCTTTGCCTATCTGGTTGTTGATTGCTGGCAAGGAGGTGTTCTGGTCTTCTGACTTTTCTATTGTCTCTTATGAATGGTATGTAAATGTTGTTTACCTCTATGTGTCTGTTGATGGCTGCTTTGTCTGAGTGCCAAGCTTCCAGGAATTCTCTAGCATTTTTGGATTTGGCTTGGTTTAATATGCTCACAGTTTCCCAGTTGAAAGTATGGTTAAGTCTGTCCATGTGTTGTGAGATTAAGGAGTTTTCATCATGTCTTCTGACTGCTAGTTGGTGTTCATGGATGCGTTCTGCTAGTCTTCTGCCAGTCTGTCCTACATAGTGGCTGTTACAGTCCTTTCACTGTATGTTGTAGATAACTCCTGTTTTTTCTTCTTGGGCTACTGGGTCTTTTGATTTACTTATGATGTTCTGAAGGGTTTTGGTTGGTTTGTGTGCTACAGTGATGCCGAGTGGTTGTAACAGTCTGTTAGTAGTTTCTGAGATGTTTCTGATGTATGGCTGCATTTCTTTTGCCCATGTTACACACACATTCATTCTCTGAAAGTCAATGTTCTCATGCTTCAACATGAAATATTTTGACTGCATGCCAAAGAAGAGAGAAAGAACTCCTAAGATATTTTAGCATTTCATTGATAGGAACTCAAGAAATAAAGTTAATCTTCATGCAGATGCTCATAATTGTCTTGAGGAAATATCTTTATGACTTTTTATTATTTTTCCTTGGGCTTATTAGAGACTCAGTCTTCAGGAAATTTAGGACAGGTAATATGAAATAACTAACAAGAAAGGCCATGATAATTCAATTATCATGGCGGCGGCAGTGGCAGTGGCGCACCATCAGCCCTTCCGGGTTTTAGCGCGAAACATGAGGCTGCCGTGCATGCCGCTGCGCCGCCACCACCGTTGGTGTGTCGCCAATGGCAGGACTTTGGAAAGTAGTGGTATAAAGTCACTCATACTTGTGATTTCAGTGGCTAAATACACCAACTGGTTTCACATATAATGATATCCCTGGTTTATTTAACATGGTTTATTTAAATCAGCCATAATTGGCTCAATTTACACAGTGATAAACCCTAAATCATGGTTTACAATTCACAACACATTAAGCCAAAATCAAGCCAAACATTTTACCCCTTAATATTTTATGTGAATCAGGACACTGAAAAGTGATGGAGGGCTCCCCTTTCAGAAAATAATCGGGCAGTATTTGCTTCATATCATGGGCTATGCAAGGGTAGTTTTATTTAATATTTATTTATTATTTCATATAAATTAAATAAATAAAATAAATAAATAAATAAATAAATAAAAATTTTATTTAATTTTTAGTAGATTTGTTAGTTTTTGGTTTACGTGAAAGCTGTTCTAATTTATTGTTCTGATTTTATTTTAATATTATTATGATTTAGCTTTTTATAATTTGTGTGTGTGTGTGTGTTTTTCCTCTTTTTGTCTGATATTGTACCTTGGCCATATTTTCAAAAAGATACTAGCAACTTACAAAATTTAATACAACAAAACTTGAAACATGAGAAAATAAAAACCAGTTTGAAAAAGTGATACAACCTGGGCAGCAAAATGATTGTAGAAATCATGGAAGAAACAGGGAATAGTGGCAATTTCTAAGAAAATTGAATGACATGAAAGTAGGATCTAGGAATTCCAGCAAAATAGACAAGTCAAACAAGTCAACCTCATCTTTTTTAAAGCTTAATGGAAAATACAAAACCAGGTAAATCCTCTAAAAACAAGGAAGTAAAATTGGAATTTTGGGATAACCAAATAAAACACAATGAAAGATCTATATATAGATACCTGCTATAGAAAAACAAACAAACCTGAACAAATGGAAAATGCATTTTGGCTAGGCTGACCATACATCCCGTTTTGAACGGGACAGTGCCGTTCTTTTAGCATTTTTCAACCGTTAAGTCATTTTGATGAAAATCGCAATTTTGTCCCATTTTTTAAACCCGGCGGGAATGGCACAGAAGGAGGATCCGAGCTGGAGCTGCCAATTAGAGGCAGCCTGGAAGAGGAAGCCCTCCCGCCTATCAGCGTGCGGCAAAGGAGGGACCGGGGGGTGGGGTTTGCAGGTGGGAGCCAATTGTGTGGACCGGGGGGTGGGGACTCCTGTCTTTTTAATGAATATGGAATATTACATAAGACCCCATCCCGTTTTGCCATCCCAATGTCCCGTTTTTGTCTCAAGGAAATATGGTCAGCCTAATTTTGGCTCAAACATCTATTCATTTTGCATTCTCAACTTGCCAAACCAAAAAGGGAATTTCAAAATTTTAGAGGTACAAAAATTTTTAGAGGTACAAAAGACTTACTTTGACTAACAAAACAATATTTTAAAAATTCTATGACATGTAAAACAAATTTCTATATGACTTGGGTTGATTACAAAAAAGCATTTGACTCACTAACCCACTGTGGGATTAAAATGTTTGGAAATGTTTGGAATTAATAAGAACATTAGAAGCTTTTAAAATAATGCAATAAAAAAAAGGAAGCAACACATGTCAAAATCAGAAGAGGAATTTTTCAAGGAGACTATTTGTCTCCCTTGCTTTTTAATATGGCTCTGATTCCACTGATGATAATTTTGAATAAAACCCCATTGGGCTATGAATTATCCAAGCAAGTTTCAACAAAAGTTGAAAATACCATGGATGGTATGAAACCACAAACAAAATCATTTAAAGAAATGCAATTGCTTTTAAGTGCAATTTGAATCCTTAGTGATGACATCAAAATGGAATTTGGATTAGACAAGTGTGCATCACGGGTAATAAAAAAAGGAAAAATTGAATTCCCCAATTGGAATTGAAATATGGAATGGCAGTAAATTCAACGCATTGTCAATGGAGGAAAGTTACAAGTATTTGGAGGTTTTAGAAGAAAACAATATCTTGCATGTCCAAATGAAAAAGAAAATCAGCTGTGGATATGTAAGATGAATTAGAAGTTTTAAAATCAAAGCTGAATGGTGATAATATGATCAAGGCCATTAATACTTGGGCTGTAATGCATAGCAAATATTGTTGACAGGACACAAAAATATTTTAGTCTGCAAGAGCTGATACCTGATGACAACACATCATGCATTATATCCCAAAAGTGATACCGATTGTTTCTATTGACCAAGGAAAATTGGTGGTCATGGTTTGTTGAAAGCGAAGTAGATTGTGGAGGATGCAGTCAGAGGTTTAAATGATGATATAAAAGCAAGCAAAGAGAAAATACTAATCAATGTCTGCATGGAAAATATTTTAAATATGACAGAATCAAAACTGGCATACAAAACTTAACTGAAACTTACAACAGTGAATGAAAAATGGGAAAGACAAATCTTTGCATGGTTTTTTTTAATCTGTTCAATCATGTCTGATTCTTGGAGACTGCCTGGACAAGTCCCTGCAGTTTTCTTGGCAAGGTTTTTCAGAAGTGGTTTGCCATTGCCTGCTTCCTAGGGCTGAGAAAGAGTGACTGGCCCAAGGTCAGCCAGCTGGCTTTTTGCCCAAGGCAGGACTAGAACTCATGGTCTCCCCGTTTCTAGCCTGGTGCCTTTAACCACTACACCAAACTGGCTCTTTTTTGCATAGTAATACCTGAAATAAATTGAAAGCAAGGTGAATAGTAACAAAGTTTGGCAACGTCTTCAGATTACTTCCATCAAGAAGGAAACAGAAGGATTAATATTCAGAGCACAAGAACAAGCACTAACAACAAATGACATAAAAAGAAAATAAAATAAAAAAATTCAAACAACATCAAATGTAGACTGTGCAAAGAGAAAGATGAGACTGCTGACCACCTAATAAATAGCTGTAGCAAAATTGCTCTGACAGTTTATAAGACAAGATATATGATCATGTGGCAAAAACACTACACTGAAATTTATGAAAATGTATGGATTTGTATTGATTTGACCATAGCACTGAAAAAGTGCTCCATGTAGAAACATAGACATCACACTGGTTGAAGAAAAGCAAGTTTTACTTATAGATGTGGCAATACCAAATAACAGTAGAGTAGCTTAAAAGGGACTGGAAGAGATTGGATTGGGCCTCAACAATCAAAATACAGAGATGGTGGAATAAACTGGCAAAAGTTTTCCCCATAGTTATTGGAGCATTAGGTGTTATAACAGTAGAACTGTCAAAACAGCTGGAAAAAATAGAAGGATTCAGATTAGAAAAAAACCCCAGCTTTGCTTGCAACTATATACAGGTAGTCCTCGCTTAATGACCACAATTGGGACCGGCATTTTGGTTGCTAATGAAGTGGTCATTAAGCAAATCCAGTCCAATTTTACAATGTTTTTTGTGGCATTCGTTAACTGAATCACCACAGGCGTTAAGCCAACCACATGGTTGTTAAGTGAATCATGCAGTTCCCCATTGATTTTGCTTGTCAGAAGCCAGTCCAGAAGGTTGAAAATGGTGATCACATGACCACGGGACACTGCGACGGTCATAAATGCAAACTGGTTGCCAAGCGCCCAAACTGTGATCATGTGACCGTGGGGATGCCGCGACGGCCATAAGTGTGAGGACTGGTCATAAGTTTTTCCAGCCCCATCGCAAGTCCGAACTGTCACTAAACGAATGGTTGTTAAGTGAGGACTACCTGTACATATTATGATGATATTTGGTCAAGTCTTAGGCTTTTGGGTAAAACTTGAATTGTTCCTAAACAACCAGCATTTGCTGAGCATTCCTCAGAAGGGAATACATAATGATAAATAACCGGTACAATATAATATAAAAGAGAGTTCTGTGTAGCTTAGTAAACTGTTGAATAACAGCTGCTCAAAGTGGTCTTTATGGCAAAGTTTGGGAACTTGCGTATCTGTCAGAGGTTTAAGTTTTTATTCGGTTGTCCAAAATATACAAATAATGTCAATGCAACTATTTTTAGCACGTACAAAATGAACATTCCCTTCTAGACACTAAATAGTTCAAAATTTTTGCATTGTTCTAAATCTGCACACAGACACACAGATTACAGTCTTATATAAATGTTTAGAATAAATGTTAGTTTGTCAGGTTTTATGAATGGGAAAAACATTGGGCGTGTGTGTGTTGCCTTGCATTCTGCATCGTTTAAACATCTTTTGATAAAACATTTGATTTTCATTCTGATAACCGTCCTGACCATGATGTTTCTAAGTGCCACGTGCAAAGATTATCACCTTCCTGTAAGTAGGACCAGACTTGTTGAAATGCATTATTATAAATGCATCAGAGAAAACAACTTTCTACTGACATCCCCACCCTTGTTTTACCATAATTGACAGACAGTTGTTTGGAGCTACAACAGTTTCTCAAAGCTGACAACAGATGCCTCGAGCTAATTTCTGCATAGGAGAACAAGATCTACAGCAGGTTCTAAGGCAATTAGGGGCTCTTCATCAGCTAGAAAGCAGGGAGAAACCATTGAGGTTTTCTGAGTTTTTGAATATTTAAGTGGGAACTGCCTAGGGGGTTAGATAAAGAGGTTGACTATAAACTCCCATTTGCTCCTGGAGTTACATGGCACACAGCAATGCATACTTGAATTACAGGAAATTCAATGCATGTAGAGGTTGGGTTTGAATCTAATATACATATACCTAAGTTTCTTTGGGCATGTTCTTATACAGCTAGATACAGCCTTTACACATCATCCTGGGGATGGTGATCTTGTGTTTGCCATTTGAACCACCATACAAATAATGATTAGGTTTGGGGGTGCCTTCTATAGGGGAACAATCCCTGCATCAGGCAGTTTGGATCCTTCACATGACCCCTCATTCTTCAATTATTATTTAATGTGGGGTTTTTTTCGTTCCGTCACTTCCGACTCTTCGTGACTTCATGGACCAGCCCATGCCAGAGCTTCCTGTCAGCTGTCACCACCCCCATCTCCCCCAAGGTCAAGTCTGTCACCTCCAGAATATCATCCATCCATCCATTTAATGTGTATTATAATATTATTTAATGTGTACTATATAGAAAGATACCAGGGGCATGGTGGCTCAGCGGGTAAGACGCCAGGTTTGTCGATCGGAAGATCGCAAGTTCGGAGGTTCGAATCCCTAGCCCTGCGTGCGGAGTGAGCTCCCGCACTAGCTCCAGCTCTTGCCAACCTAGCAATTCGAAAGCATGCAAATGCAAGTGGATGAATAGGTACCACTTCGGTGGGAAGGTAACAGCGTTCTGCGTGCGTCATGCGGCCACATGACCGTGGAAGCGTCTTCGGACAGCGCTGGCTGTTCGGCTAAGAAACGGAGATGAGCACCGGCCCCTAGAGTCAGACACGACTGCACAAATGTGCGGGGAGAACCTTTACCTTTACCTATATAGAAAGATAATTGCGACAGTCACCTGCATGGAACCCTATATTGCTCAGTCTCAAGATAAGTATAAAAGTCATGCATGATTTAGGTTCTTCATTTTAGGGACATTCCTCAGTGAGAATCTTAAACTAGCATAGCCCACTGATTGAACTGTGCCATGACCAGCAGCATGTAAACAAACAGATACAGTGGAAACCCTTTCAGATGGATTAAAGGGTTGAAAGATGGATGGATAAAACAGGGCAGCTCACATGTTTTTTCCATATGTACAGATCGCATGAGGCATTTAAATCAATTGGAGAAACTTCCAAAAGAGACATAAATGTGACTTTATGATGTGTATACATATCTAAAGGTAACTGCTATTAGCTGAAACCATCTGCTCTGATCCAACTCTTGCCATTCTTTTAAGATAGTAATGCATGACTAGGTGGCCGGAATGTGGGCTGAAGAGCCTACACAAAAGAACATCCTCTAAGGAGCATCCCTATTCAGATGCAAACTAGGTTTATGTCTATGGTACTTGAAATTATTTGCAGTAGAAGCCTGCCAATATGTGTAAAAACATCTTTTATGTAGGCAGATGATGTCAGAAGAATTAAGAGGCATTTGTGTACAAAATAGCAGGTCACTGACTCATACCATTTTAATTTTATACAACCCTTTAAGTCGTAATTGTCTGATGGATATTAAGACCGTGGGCTCCTGGCTTCACCATATTGTGAAGCCAGGAAGCTTTCCTATGATAGTTATCCAATTTAGCAGGATGATTTAAGATTTATGGTCTTTACATCAATAGTGACTGTGGAAATACAGATGGGAGCTGCAACTTTCTTGGTCAAGTAATTTTTGAATAGGTTCTCATGAATAATACTGTCATTCATTAAATATTTTCTTTTCTTTGCCTCCTTGCTTTCTGTCAGCATGACAAATTCCAAACTTGAGGAAAGCAGATGGATAAGTAACAGAAAATCTGAACTACCTCAACTACTTAAAGAAACCCAGTTTGGAACATTTATATATCTTGTGCATGTACTCAGTTAATTCCCCCTCAGTTAACACCAAAGACAGAATCAAAAGCAAAATTACAGTATGTGAGTTAGGAGGGGTGGGGGTTAAGATAATGGTTCCCCTCCCCCAAGAGAGGAAAAAGAAACTATTCAGTACAAACTGAATAGGAGCACACTTTAAGCCCTAAGAGGAAAGGCTTAACCTAATATGTAATTAACACTACATCTTGCCACAGGATATAATCGGGGTCAAGGGATCAAACATCTTTAAATGCTGATTAGACATCTTTAAAGATAACGAGAACATCCACACATGAATTAAATACATTTTCATTAAAGAAGTGTCACAATTCTTCATGCTTCCAGTGTATAAAAACCAGACAAGTCCAAAAGTTATTTTTGGGCTCTTGTAAGCAAGTCTGTAAATGCTAAGACTACCATCTCTGGGCTGCAAAAACCAGGACAACCACAGGATGGCAGTAAATAGTTTTCTGTGCAGTATCCCTTTGCTAACCCCTAGGACCTAGGTCATGCAGAGTTTTGCAGCCCAGATTTGTTAGCCCTAGCTAACATAGCTTTGAATGTTTAATTTCTAGGCCTTTTCCCATATTCTGACTGAAGTATTCAAAGCATATACAAGCCTTCTATTTCCTATTTTGCTACTTGATTGTTCCCTAGAATCTTTTGTATTTCTTAATCTATTGCCCATATCCATATTCTTGAAGACACAATGTTCTATACGAGGATGTACAATGGGAAAAGCCTCTAGGCCTCATACAATTTCTGAAAGTGCTTGGTGTACCCCTAGAGACTCCAATGTGGCCACCTAATTGTAATTTTAAGTAGAACTAAATGGAGCAATCATTAAATCCAGATATATTAGCTACTGTATATTTTGTTCATGCGATGTAAGTTAAATTAAAATCTTAAATTAAACTAAATGAAATCAACTTTAGCTTTAGACCTGACCTTATTGATCCCATAATCATGGTTTCATCTTCTTTTGTGAAGGTGGCCTCCAGCACACATGTAAAATCTATCTGCATCCATCCTCTGGACATGAACATTTTCAGACTGATAACTATATTTGTTGTTGCAGCAAATTAGAAAATAATTGCAGAAAAATAAAGGAATAAGCCATGTGATGTTTCAAAGAGAGGAAAATGATTATGGCAATAAAAGTTCATGGGTTATAAACCAGTACGTAAAATGCAAATTGCCAGAACTTAAAGAGAAAGTGTGGTATTTATCTTTGCTAGCTAAAAAGGAATTGCTTTAGAAATCCTCTCCTTTTCAGTATTATCCTTGGCCTGGAAGAAGGGAGTTGGCTCACTACTTGGCAAAGATCCAGATGACAGACTAGATGGCAGCAAAGTGGTAAGAGGTTTCTTTATCTCCTTGCTGCTATCTACTGGCCATCTAGATCAGTGCTTTCCAAACTGCCGCCGTTGGCGACACACCAACGGCGGCAGCGGCGGCGGCTGCAGCCTCGTGTTTTTTGCTAAAACCCGGAAGCGCTGATGGCACACCACTGCCGTTGCTGCCGCCATGCATGCCGCTGCTGCCACGCGTGCCCCCGTGGCGCCGCCGTGCACGTCCACTTCCGGGTTTTGTCGCGACACACAGTTTGGAAAGCTATGATCTAGATTTTTGCAGTCCAGATCGGATAGCCCTAGACATGGGTAATTTCCTGGGCTGATCTAAAAAAGAACTACTTTGATTCTAGGCCAAACGACATCTTGCCTACAAATGCCGATAAACATGCACTTGAAAATCAGAAGGGAGAAATGCTGCCTTGGTGAGAACCTGAATAGAACAAAGGTAAATGTTTCCCTACATAAATCTGATAGTCTGATGTTGCAGGGGATAAGATGAGTGTATAACCTGCGGTTTGGCCCTGAGAACTGCTACTTTATCTCCTTCAGTACGTGTAAATCAACTTGGCCGCTTCATTTACTTGATTTAATAGTGTAATGCTCACAAAAACACATGCTGCAACAGCTGTGTTATTCTTTGTGCCTCCGATCCTGCATGGCTAAAGACATAGAGGAGACTGCACTCCTAATTCTGGGAAGATCATCTGTCTTTTCCTTTGAGTAAAGGGACAACTTAGAGAAGGGGGCTGTTGGAACAAATTTGCTTCAGTGATTTCAATAGTTGTTCAAACGGTTGTTTTCCACTAAAGAACAAATACTGGGAGTTCTTCCAGATCTAACAACACAAGAGGGTTTATGCCATGAATGCTAATCCTTTCGGAATGCTGCAATTATCACCTATAAGATAGATGCTTAGTGTTTCCCTCAAAAAACAATTATCAGATCTTCTTTAAGTAAGAATATGTTCATTCCTGATTTGAAGAATAAAGCCAAATAGGATTGCTTCTTCTCTATTCCATGTGCAGTAAGGAGAAACCAAGATTCCTCCCCCCCCCTCACCGATTTTGTACGTATTCACACAGTGAATCACACTTGACTTCAGAGTCATTGTGTTCCTATTAAAAGTATAAAAAGAAAATAGAAGATTATTCACTGGAGTGGAAAGCGTAAGCCTTTTTCTAGGTATCCTGAAATTATATTTCTAGCAGGCGGCTTCCCCCGCACCCTTAGGTGAATCAAAAAGAAGCAACAATCAGATTCTTTGCTTTAAATATGATGGCATAGAATATGAAGTACAGTGTTTGGTCTCTCCTTTGATAGTTTCTCTCTGCGTGATTTATAAAAATACTTTGCAGAGGCACCATCCATCTTGAATTCTTTGTTTTGAAGCCAAATTGCTCCAGGTGGCTGAACCAGATGCTAGCACCTTGGTGACGCCCTAGTTTGTATACTATTTTAATAGATACTAATTACCCATTCAGGGTCATTACTCTGTCTTCCTGGCTTTGGCTCCAAAGTTACAGAGCAAGTTTCAACAGCCATGTAAATGGATCTTTCCCTCTCATATATGAGATCAGAAAAATTGGGTTAAGAATTTGTAAAGTGGGTTAGCCCTTGCATCTCCCTAGGAACTGAAAAGTTAACTTTAGGTTTTTCAGTTCTCTGGCATTTCCTTTTTAGTTGACATTATCTTCTAAATGTTTTCATGCTTTTAGAATTTAACCAAAGGAAAGCTTTGTCTTGTCTCTCCCAATTTTCCTTTGATTATCTATGGAACATATTTCTAAAATATGGTAGCCAGTTCTGTCCAGGACAGCACAGCTGAATGCATTTTAAATGTTCAGTGAATTCAGTGATATATCTGCACGGCTATTTTATGAGCAGCAAGATCCTTTCCATGTTCCTGAATTCTTGCCTGTGAAGGAAGCAACTTGTGTGTGCACGCAGATGCTATGTTGCAACTTCAGAGTTTTTTTCTGTATCTAATTAATATATTATATTTATATTCCAGTCTTAGGTAAAGAGCAGAATTTAATCCCACAAAAACACCTTTCCCCAATCAGATGCCTTCGAGATAGGTTGGATTACAGCTCCCAGAAATCCTTGCCAGCTTAATTGTTGGCCATATTGGCTGAAATTTCCTGGAACTGTATTTCAATACTTCTGAACAGGTCACCAGGATGAGGGTAGCTGCTATAAGATACTTCAGCTGAAAAGTTAAGGAACTCACTTGTTTATCTTCTTACAATGAATTTCAACATGTATTAACTGAATCCCAGTCAAATAAGCATTGCTGTATGACAGCTGTCTGAAGTAGTTCCTTCTGAAGCTAAGCAGATCTGAAGCCAGTAGTGAATGGAACACTACATGATAATATATGGATTCTGCTCTGGGCATCTTTGTGGAAGGATAGAGTTAAGATGTAACAAATATCTAGCTTTAAACTAATAAACACTTGGTTAACATTGTCCAAATCATTAAGAGAACCTATAAGTATGAAATGACGCATTCTACTAATACTATAAATTAGGCAAGACGTTAAAATATAGAAACCAAATTTTGGATGCAGCACAAATCCAGAAAATGGATATGAAAATCTCAAAGTATTACAACTTTCTAAAGATGTACTAGGATATACCAGTTTTATGATGTTTCAGATTTGTTGTTTATTCACCTGTATTTTGGTAGCTGTGTCTGATTTTCTTTACTTATCCTTATATTCTTTTAAAGTATATAATAAAGGACAGGAAGAGAACATTTAACAAATAAATGTTGGTAAACTCATGTAAGCCACTGAGGTTCAGCGCTGGCAAATTCCTTGGATTAATACATATAATAAGACAGAATCTTGGCTTGCATAGAACCCAGCCCATCTTAATGCAGATATCTCTTAAACATAGCTAGCATTTCTCATGAGGAAAATAGAGTTGAGTGCCATTTTACTGATGACATCTTATTCTACATGCTCAAGAAGATCTTACTCATCAGTTTCATGCATATGTTAAGTAGTACAGAGGGAAATATAAAGTCCTGTGGATCCCAATATTACCAATGTGATGGGGCTTAGTTGATGCTTCCAAGCACTTTCTCTCTCGATGTGACCTGCTAGTACGAATGGAACTACTGCAGCAGAAAACAACATCACTCAGTGCAAATTATACATCTCCTTGAGATCAGAAGAATTTTCCATGGATCACTCCTGTGTAGGTTTTATAATTGGCCTTTTGCCTGAAGGGGCTATGAAACAGACAATCCCTCCACTTCAGCAGAACATCCTGGACACAGACAGTTATACCAACTTCATAGCCCAAACAGATGACAGCGAATCATGAGATCTGATACATACAACAAGGTAAAAGTCAAGTATGGGTTACATGATTGATTTTCAGTTGCTTGCTCAGGATTTGGGCTAGTAAATTAATTTAAAGAGGGCCTCTCTGATGAAATACAAGATGAGCTAATTTGACAGAGCACCTTAGAAATCTTGGAAGCATTCATCCAGCTTTGCATGGCTATAGATGGAAAGTGTGGCAAGTTCTTGGTGGTATGGGGATACCAAGTCATCTTGTCTGCCTCCTGAGGAATCTGTATAACGACCAAGTAGCAACGGTAAGAACAGAGCACGGAACAACAGACTGGTTTAAGATTGGGAAAGGAGTACGGCAGGGTTGTATACTCTCATCCTACCTATTCAACCTGTACGCAGAACACATCATGCGACGTGCTGGGCTTGAGGAATCCAAGGCTGGAGTTAAAATCGCTGGAAGAAACATTAACAATCTCAGATATGCAGATGATACCACTTTGATGGCTGAAAGTGAGGAGGAGCTGAGGAGCCTTATGATGAAGGTGAAAGAAGAAAGTGCAAAAGCTGGGTTGCAGTTAAACCTCAAAAAAACCAAGATTATGGCAACCAGCTTGATTGATGACTGGCAAATAGAGGGAGAAAAAGTGGAGGCAGTGACAGACTTTGTATTTCTAGGCGCAAAGATTACTGCAGATGCTGACTGCAGCCAGGAAATCAGAAGACGTCTACTTCTTGGGAGGAGAGCAATGACAAATCTTGATAAAATAGTTAAGAGCAGAGACATCACACTGACAACAAAGATCCGCATAGTCAAAACAATGATATTCCCCGTAGTAACCTGTGGCTGCGAGAGCTGGACCATAAGAAAAGCTGAGCGAAGGAAGATAGATGCTTTTGAACTGTGGTGTTGGAGGAAAATTCTGAGAGTGCCTTGGACTGCAAGAAGATCAAACCAGTCCATACTCCAGGAAATAAAGCCAGACTGCTCATTTGAGGGAATGATATTAAAAGTAAAACTGAAGTACTTTGGCCACATAATGAGAAGACAGGATACCCTGGAGAAGATGCTGATACTAGAGAAAGTGGAAGGCAAAAGGAAGAGGGGCTGACCAAGGGCAAGATGGATGGATGATATTCTGGAGGTGACGGACTTGACCGTGGGGGAGCTGGGGATGGTGACAGCTGACAGGAAGCTGTGGCATGGGCTGGTCCATGAAGTCACGAAGAGTCGGAAGTGACTGAACAAATAAACAACAAAACAAGATGGAAGGCTGGAGGAATTATGACAGAGTGCAGACGGAAAGAAAAGACTGTTTTCTCCTTTCTACCCTCTTTCCCTTCTATTCATCATTCATCAGATGTCAAAGCCATGCAGTTAGGAGCCAACAAGCTCTACTGTTAGTAGACAGAAGCAACAATGACTATATGGTCTGTGTTTATATTTACAGGTACAGGGCCTTTTGCCTAGGATTGCCCTGCTAAAACCTCCCTGTCTGAGGCAATGTGCTATATTTGCAGAAAAGGGTGACATTTTACAAGCAGATACTCTAAGTCAGTGCTTTCTAAAGTGCTGCCGTTGGTGACACACCAATGGTGGTAGTGGCGGTGGCGGTGCGGTGCGCGCGGGGGTGGGGGCGTGCACGGTGGCGGCAACGGCAGCAGCCTCCGCTAAAACGTGGAAGCGCTGATGGCGCGCCGCCACCGCTGCCGCCACCGCCATGCACGCCCCTGCTGCCGCTTCTGGGTTGTGTGGCGACACACCAGACTGTGTGTTGCAACACACTAAAGTGTCGCGACACACAGTTTGGAAAGCTGTGCTCTAAGTACTCCAGACATGGGAGGGCATGCTAAGCAAAGACCTTTGGTCCTTTCTGTTGTTCTTCACATTCCGATTGGCTCTGGAATAAATCTTCACATTCTAATAGATTCTTGTGCCATAGGCAACTTCATAGACTTTTCCATTTCACAAAAATATGCATTGCCCATTCAGCCTATAGAGCCCCTGGTCAGGATGTAAACTATTGATGGCAGGCTTTTATGGTCTGGGCCTATTTCTGAATGCAGAGACCTTCTTCTACTCACTGTTTGTGATTATCAAGAAGTTCTGCAACTTTATCTGGCTTCTTTGCCATTGCCTGTGGTACTAGTACTAGGCTGGATAGGTTCCAAATCTACAACCCATATATTCATAGGGAATACATTACATTTGCCTTTCTGGCATGCCAAACTCATCAATTGCAAGGCCCCTAACCTAGGCTTTATGGATCAGTAGGATGTTTCTCCTGTCTTACCTGCCAAATACTCTATGCTGAACCTTTTAGGACAGAAGAGCCTGCCCCCCCACCCCCCACCCCAATCCTGTGACTGTACTATAAACTGAGGTTCTGGAGCACAGATTCCTACTATGTGCCAGTACCCCAGGTTTCTTAATGGCAATTAGCTAGGCTGACCATACGACCCATTTTGAACGGGACAGTCCCTTTTTTTTAGCATTTTTCAACCGTCCCGTCGTTTTGATAAAAATCTCAATTTTGTCCCGTTTTTTAAACCTGGCGGGAATGGCAGTGAAGGAGGATCTGAGCCGGAGCTGCCGATTGGAGGCAGCCTGGAAAAGGAAGCCCTCCCGCCTATCAGCGTGCGGCAAAGGAGGGACCGGGGGTGGGGTTTGCAGGCGGGAGCCAATCGCATGGACCAGGGGGCAGGGTTTGTAGGCAGGAGCCAATCGCGTGGACCGGGGGGCGGGGACCTGTCTTTTTCATGAATACGGAATATTACATAAGATCCCATCCCGTTTTGCCATCCCAATGTCCCGTTTTTGTCTCAAGGAAATATGGTCAGCCTACAATTAGCAGAAAGAATATATTCATCCCTTGGCATTGCCAGCCAATGTCCCAACTTCTTTTGTCAAGAACTTTGTTACATATAGTTTATTATTTTAGATTTTAACCATTAGGTTGGACTGTAACCCTTGAGGTCACTTTTCTCTGAACTTTTAGAAGGGTTGCAGAAGGCATATGTTTTTACTAACCTAAGTCTCAGAGAAGCTTTAACTGGGTTTGCATGAGAGAGGGACATGAATATCTAACTCCCTTTAACAGGTGCTATATAAAATTGGAATACATGGTAATATCTTTTGACTTATCCTCTAGCCCTTTAGTCTTCATGAATCATATCTTTCATGTTATGGTGTACTAATATTTAGATAGTTTGTCTGGATTACTGGCTAATTTATTTTGAAGATCCAACAAGTTTGGACTATGCTATAACACTTTTGTTATCACATTATATGCTAAACTGGAGAGATGTGTCTCCATCTGTTTTGATTATTTGGGCTACATTTCCTCCAAGGGTTCTAAGGTCCTCCAGTTAGATCCTGTCAAAGTGAAATTAATTCTGTCCTGGCAACCTTGCCCCACTGGGCTGTCAAGGATGGAGAACATTTTCTGGGATTTGCAAACTTTTATCATTTTTCACCCTCTGATTTTGCAGTTCACATTCAGTTTCTAAGGAAGTGGCTCCATCCAAGTGGGATTTTGGTACCCAGAACATTTTTATCTCAGTCAGACTTTTGCTTCATAGCATCCTTTCCCCTCCCTGAAAGGGCACTGGAACATGGTTTCTTGGATTTTATTATGGACCTGTCAAAGGCTTGTCAAAGGCTTGGATATCCTTCTGGTTATAGTTAACCTTTCCCCCCCCAGGATGGCTCATTTCATTTCATTTGTAGCCTTCCCCCTACTCCAGAGACAACTTCTTTTTTATCTTGTTTTCTGGCATGTTCAATCATCACTTTTCTAATAGAAGCATTCTTTTCAGGACCTGGTTTTTTCTTTCTTGAAGGCTCTTTCCCAACTTTTAGGTGTTAAATATGTTTAATTCTTTGCCCATTACCCTCAATCCAAAAGTGATACTGGGAGGATAAATACCACAGTTGTTATGTGAACTTTAGCAAGATAACTGGCTCGAACTTTGCCAGTGACTGAGTTTGCCTATAACAGTTCATTCCATATCACAATTTCAAGCCTCATACAGCTACTTGCTTAATACCTCCCCACCCACCCACCGTCTCCCAAAACTCGGGGTGGAGAGCACTGCACTGCACTGGTTTGCCTCCTTCCTCAGCAGTTGGTCCAATTTGGTGTCAATAGGAAGGGAGAGATTGTGCCTGTAGCCCCTCACTTGTGGGGTGCCTCAAGGCTTGACTCTCCTTTTTAACATCTATATGACACCACTGGGTGAGGTCATCCATCAGTTTGTACCTCTCAGCCCCAGGCTGCATAGGTGAAGCTATCAATGTATTGACCCATATCTGGGGGCTGTTCAGGTCTGGATGGGGGGGAACAGACTCAAGCTCAAGTGGCTGTGGCTGTTTGGTCTTGAATAGGGTTGTCCTTCCCCATTCGAGAGTAGTGTACAATTTGGGAGGTCCTCCTGGACTCCTGCTTGAAGAGCAGGTGACAGATGTGGCCAGGTCCACCTTGTACACAGTTGTGCCCTTTCCCCAACTAATGGTCACTCATGCCCTAGTCATCAAAAATTAGACTGCAATGTGCTCTACATGGGGCTGCTCTTGAAGACAAGCTACAGCTGGTTCAAAATGCAATGGTGTGGTCAGTAATGAACACTTCTCATTATGCCCATGTGTCACCTATAAAGCCTTTCATAGTATAGGGCTGGTCATTTGAGGGACTGCTTGTCTCCAGTTGTTTCTGCCCATCCAGTATGATCGGGCAAAGTGGGTGGTCCCTTCCATTAAATGTTACCATCTTGTGGGACTGAGGAAGTGTGCCTTCTCTGTTGTGGCCCCTGTCGTCTGGAATAGCATCCCTCTGGAGATAAGTGTTCCAGAAGTCTCTTAAGACCTGGATTTGTTCCCATGTCTGTGGTTAGGGTGCCTATGGAGCCCCTGTTGAAATTTTTTGGGGAGATGTTATTCATGTGGTTTTGTCCAGGTGGTCATGTTTCTTTAAATTGTATATTCTTTTAAATATTGTAAGCTGCCCATAGTCTTTTGGAGACAGGCAGCCTCAAAATCCAATAAAAGCAAATAAATAAACTAAATTACTAAGACTTCCCATGAATGAGCTGACTAATATTGCCAGGAAGGTCCCCTCTATTACCTCTGGATACTTTATACTCCTCCCCTCTATATGATATTTTAAAAAATGGATTCCAAGTTTAATGGTGCAGTCCCTGTAGTTACACAAATCAGTCTGGTCATCCTCTGCCTACAGCTTCCAGCCACACTGAAGATACATCTGGTTTTCCACAATTCCCTTCTGGTCCTAGAACACAGTCTTTGCCCCTCACACTCCTCTCCGTCTTGGTGGTGGGAAGGAAGAATTTGAGGCAGAACAGGGTTCCTGGTACAGGAGAAGCAGAGTGAAATATCTAATTCATTGGAAGGGCTACCCAGGCATGGAAAGATCCTGGGAAGCAGCAGAGGATATCCATGCCTAGGTGGGAGAAAGAGATTTACGGTTTGAACACAGATTCTGATATATAGATGATAGATATTTATTTATTTTATTTATTTATTACATTTATATCCCGCCCATCTCCCCCACAAGGAGGGACCCTGGGCGGATAGATAGATAGATGATAGATAGGTAGGTAGGTAGGTAGGTAGGTAGGTAGGTAGGTTATGGTACTTGTTAGAACAAATGAAATAAAGTAGAAACATCCCCTTCTCATAATTACCTTCCCAGGAACTTGAGAAACAATAAACCCTAATGGCTCAGCCATAAAAAATATTTAGAAGGCTAAGAAATGTTGATAAAGCTGGGAGAAGATACTAGGAAATGAGCACAGAGTCTGGGAACCAAGGACAGGTCAAGATAAACCCCAAGACTGTAACTCTCTAGAAAGCAATTGTGTTTCTAGAATATTGCCTTTGTTCTTTGAATGGCACTGTTTTTCTAGGTCTACCCCATTACTTCATAGAGTCCACTGCATATCTGACTTCACTGTCACATAAGATAATGTTATATCCAATCATATGCCAATCATAGCCAATCAAATGTATTTTCTAATTTCCATAACTCTATATTGAAGGGTTGAATCCCTGCCATTTTAGGCTTGCTTTAGCTACCACTGGTACCATAATAAACAACTATGACAGTCAAGAGCAAAGGGAAAAATAGGAACATAATGGATCAAATAGTAAAGTTTGAGGGGGAAATAACATACATTAATGAGAACAATGATGAAAGGATGTGAATAATGAGAGAATATGCATGGGGGGGACAAAGATAGAAAGGACGAGTCAATTGTGATGATAATGTTTTTTAAAAAGAGATAAAAGCTGAAACAAACTTCACAAAAATAGAGAAATCTGAGGAAGTGAAGAAGAGGAAAGATAACAAGAATAAATGTAGTTTGAACTTACATTTGACAAAAAGAAGTATATAATCAGAGCTTAAGCTATGGCACAAGATGACAGAAAAGTGGTAAGAATCTGTGGTTTTACCTCAAAAAACATTTTAAAACTGTAAGCTCTAATAAGTCCTACTGAATTTTCTCTCAGCTTTCCACTTAAGTGTCAATCTTCTTATGCTTGCAGGGTTCCTGGATCTTTTAATAACGGCCACCCACATAGAATTATTTAAGCTGCCTTTTCCGGGACATGCTCTTTGGCTCACATTTGAACTTGTCAAGTCAAATTGTTGAAAGCAAGCCATTTTTTATTATTTTATTAAAAAAAATCAAATATACATTTTAGAACATTCATATGCTCCTTACAATGATTTTGAAAATAATGTTTGTAAATAAACTCCTTAAAATATCATATTTAGTAGCTAGTGAAATCTCTCTTTCAAAAGAAGATAAAAGATACAGAAAAACAAAAAACTACAAAATACAACAACTAAAAAAGTATGAAAACACAAGAGAAATTTTTTTAGATAGATTACAAAAAGAAGTGACTTCCAACTTTAAACATCAAGGATATACAGCAATTTCCCATAATCAATTCCTTACTCTATATTAAACCAAAATCACATTATTTCTACAAGTCAACCCCCTTAGCACATTATAAAAATCACTAAATACCATTGCTCCCTCCCTTTATATTAAAAGAAAAAAATATATATAAATCACCTAATCAACTTCCCCCCCTAAAATAACAATTACTTAATTATTCCCTTCCTACTACTATTCTATACATTCCTGTCTACTATAATAAAGATCAAAATTAGAAAAGCATGTAAATTGTCTACTATTATAGTTAATACAAAAAACATGAATACAAAAAAACATGAATAAGAAAAAGCCTTAATCAACATAATCCCAGTCATTAATGATAAGTAAAATCATCCAAAGCCAAAAAACCGTCCAGATAAATATTTTTAGTCCCTTAACACACTTCAAAATAGACCAAGACATTTGCATATCCCCATAATAGGCACAGAGCTATTTTCTTAAAGAAATCAAACAGCCCAACTGCTCCCCTCACAAACACAGACTTCTCTTCAAAAAACCTCCCGTACATAATAACCCCTTATTTTCCATAAGATTCCATCAGAAAGTCAAATTCACTCATATCTTGCAGCTCAATTTCTCTGTTTAAGTTCTTCAATTCAGCATTGCCAATTTCATCCAGGATTTCAACAGAAGCCCGAATCTCACTCTTGGGAGAAGCATTTCCATCGCTGTTAGATTCTTCAGGTTCATCTACATCATCCCCAATCAAATGGCACAGTTCAGACCACATATTTTCCATAATGCTCTGAATGTCCTGCACAACAGCTTGGCAGGAATCAGAAAAAATTTGCTTAATATCTGTGGTGGATTGCAGAGCTGCTGCTCTTTCCCAGGAGGGAGGGGGCGCATTCCAGGGAGATAAAAGGTTTCACAGTCCAGATTCCGCTGGTGGGAAAGTCAAGAGGTTCAAGGTGACTCCGCCTTAGAGCCATTGCTGAGTATTTTACCCATACGTTAGTTAGAGTGCCTTTAGTTTGGCTAGATTCTGTCTAATAAGGCAAGAACAATAAAGAATTAGAGTTGGAAACTGTGGCTCAGTGTGTTTCTTTGCCTGTTTCCCTGACATCAATCTAGCCAGACCCCGACTCCCATTTGAAAGAGGGAGGATTTTTTTTTTTGCAACATGGCTTCAGATCCCCAGGCACAGCCACTTACTCCTCAGCATTTGGCAGAAGCCTTACTGCAACACCAGCAACAGGTGGATGCACAGATTAACAACTTACAGGCAGCTATGATGCAGATGCTACAGCAGCTAGGGCAAAACGCACAACAACTGGTTGCAGCTGCGGCAGCACAGCCAGTGCTTCTGAGGACCCATGGCAGCTTGCCGGAGAAGTTTGGGGGAGAAGCCGACCAATTAAGGACTTTCGGTACCCAGTGTGGAATGTTCATTGACAGCAGACCTGCCGAGTTCCCGACATATCGTTCCAAGGTAGCATTTGTTTTCAGTCTGTTAAAGGGGTCTGCAGCGAAGTGGGCAATTCCGATGATAGAAAACAACAACCCGATTCTGAACAACTACCAGAACTTCATGGGGAGATTCAGAAACCACTTCGCAGATCCCATCAGGAGAGTCACAGCCAATCGGGAGCTTCACCGAGTCAAGCAAGGAAACAGGAGAGTAGGGCTTTTCATCGCTGATTTCAAGCTATTATCTGGAGACGTGAACTGGAATGAGAGTGCTCTAATGGACCAGTTTAAAGAAGGACTGAATGATGATATTCAAGATGAGCTGCTAAGGCAGGGAACCCCAGCCACCTTGGATGGACTGTACCAGCTTTGCATAGTGATTGATGCCCGGCTCAAAGAATTGAAGCAACGTTGACAGGTTAGAGGCAGAGCTGGCTACAGGTTGGCACTTACTGGGTTTACAGCACTCCCTTCTGCAGCCTCATATCTAGAGGCGGGAGAGCCAATGCAAATTGGTGCTATAAAGAGATCAGTCTCTGCAGCAGAGAGACAGAGACGTCGAAATTTAGCTCTCTGTTTTTATTGTGGAGCTTCAGGGCATATAGTGAGAGCGTGCCCGGCAAGAAATCCAGTGGCTGGAGCTAAGGCAGTGGAGCAAGCTGCCGAAAGACGCCCAGCCCCTGACACAGCTACAAACCAGGGAAACTCCACCGGCCTCCCTCTCAAGAGCTCGCAAGAGGGGCCATTAAGCAAGTAAGGAGAGCTCATTCTGCAGACAGCAGACAAGCCTTTTTCTTCATCCCTGTCACAGTGACTTTAGAATCAGGACGTAAAGTAGAGCTGGAGGCTCTTATCAATTCTGGGGCTACCACGAACTTCATAGATATAGAGACAGTGGAGAAGTAGCAGCTACCGACCGTAAACTTACCAGAACCCATAGAAGTAGAGACTATAGATGGCCAACCCTTGAAAGCAGGACCAATTGTGCATTGCATGGCTCCATTACAACTAACAATTGGAGACCATGCAGAGTTACTGCCACTTTACATAACAGCCTCATTGCAGGTACCCATAGTCCTGGGCACCGCATGGCTACGGCTTCATAACTCTTTGCTAAACTGGGCAATGGGATCACTCTCGTTTCCTTCCGCAGATTGCCAGCACCACAAATTGCAAACAACCATGCATTCTTCAGCAGCTTCGACACTCATCAAGGCAGGGGGAGTCGAGCTACCCACCAAATATGCTGGAGGAAGAAGTGGCTGCCCTTCCTCCACACAGGGAGTGCGATTGCTCAATTGATCTAAAGCTGGGGGCAAAGGTACCAGCCAAGCGACAGTATCCTATGTCTGCCAGAGAGGTAGCGATTCTAAAGGAGTACTTGGATGTGAATCTCAAGAAAGGTTTTATCAGGCCTTCAAAATCCCCGGCCTCCGCTCTGACTTTCTTTGTTCCAAAGAAGCAAGACCCACAAGCCTCTTCCTCATAGAGGCTGGGCGAGGGACCTCCCATGCGCATAGTACAAGACTACAAGGACCTCAACAAAGTGGCTATCAGAGACCATTATCCGCTTCCCCTGATCGCAGACCTCTTAGATCGGCTGCAAAAGGCATGCATCTTTACAAGGTTGGACTTCAGAAATGCCTACAACCTCATTCAGGTGAAGGAAGGGCATGAGTACCTCACCGCCTTTGAAAACAGGTATGGAAAGTTTGAATACACAGTAATGCCCTTCGGGTTAGCTAATTGTGGGGCAGTGTTTTCCAGATTCATGAATCAATTTTTTTCTGACATAATCGATGCTTATGTGGTAATTTATCTGGATGATATCTTAATCTATTCTGATGATGCAACTTCTCATGTGACACATGTCAGAAATATTTTACAAAGACTGAGAGAGAATAAGCTTTTTGCCAAATTGGAGAAGTGCGCTTTCGATTTAAATCAGTTGGACTATTTGGGTTACAGGATCTCCACAGAGGGGCTTCAAATGGACCCGACCAAGGTCCAGACTGTGTTGTCATGGCACCCTCCTTGTAACGTGAAGGATGTCCAGCGCTTCCTGGGCTTTGCCAATTTTACAGAAAGTTTATTTCTAATTTTGCTGATAAGGTAAAGTCCCTCTCGCAACTTTTAAAGAAGGGAAAGAGATTTGTTTGGACGGAACAGGAGCAGTCGGCTTTCCAAGGGTTAAAACAACTCTTTGCCTCACAGCCCCTCCTCCATCACCCCGACCCATCAAGGCGGTTTGTACTTCAAACGGATGCCTCTGATGTAGCTGTAGGGGACGTTTTACTGCAGGCTGAAAAAGGAGAGAAGTTACTCCCGTGCACCTTTTTCTCCCGCATGCTGTCACCCACAGAGAGAAACTATGATATATTTAATAAAGAGTTACTTGCAATCAAAGCAGCTTTCCAGGAATGGAGGCATTGGCTAGAAGGAGCAGCATTTCCCATACAGGTTTGCACAGACCATAAGAATTTGGAACTAATGCAGAAAACTCAGTCACTCACCCCCTGACAGATCAGATGGAGTCAGTTCTTTTCTTGCTTCGATTTCTATATAACGTACGTGCCAGAGTCCAAGAACCACCTACCAGATGCCTTATCCCGTAAGCCGGAGTACATCTCAGCACAACAGCCAAGCCACCAGGCTGCAATGTTACAGCTTTGCAACTTCAGGCAGAACAGCGAAGAGGGTGAGCTACAAATGTTAGGGGCTGGAAGGCAGGCTAGGGATCTCTTTGCACAGATAAAGGCTCAACATATGCAAGACCCATACATGAGAGCCTGGATGGATGACCTCCAGGGAGCCTGACAAGGTACTGTTTCACCGTTTTCATTGGAGGAGGGACAACTCTGGCATAACGGTCACCTGTATGTACCCTTTCCCTTAAGGGAAGAAGTGTTGCAGCTTTGCCATGATAATGAGACAGCTGGGCATGGGGTTTTTTTTTTAAATGCTCCACAGAGCCTTAAGGGACTACTGGTGGCCAGCAGAATTATTGCACCCCTTGCACACACCACCCCAGCCTTGGGACACAGTCTCCATGGACTTCATAACTGATTTGCTCCCCATGCAGAGCTATATATCAATACTAGTTGTAGTGGATGTTTTCACCAAGATGGCACATTTTATACTATGTAAGGGACTTCCAACAGCCCAAGCCATGGCACAGCTTTTCTTGGATCATGTTTTTAGATACAGAGGGATGGTTAACCACATCATAAGTGACAGAGGCAGTCAATTAATTCTAGGTTTGGGGGGCACTTTTCCAGTTTCTAAATGTACAAATCCACCTCTCCTCTGCGCACCACCCTTCTACTACTGGAGAGGCAGAGAAGACTAACCAAGTATTGCAACAGTATCTAAGGTGCTACAGTACATACAGCCAGGATAACTAGCCAGCTTTGATTCCAATAGCAGAGTTTGCATACAACAATTCTGTCCATTCTTCTACTGGCATGTCACCGTTTCAGGCAATGTACGGGGTTAATCCACAAGTTTTGCAACAAGGGGCAGTGTCTGGTGCTGCGGACTTTCTAAAAGAGCAGCAAGCAGCTCAGGAGCTTTTAAAGCAGCAGCTGCAAAAAGCGAAAGCAGCTTATAAGACAGCTGCAGATGCTCGGAGACAGGAGGGACCAGCGATTGCAGAGGGAGACAAGGTGTGGCTCTCTACCAAGTTCCTAACATCAAACAGGCCATCAAAGAAATTAGACTCTAAGTTTGTGGGCCCATTCACTGCAGTGTGGCAGATAAATCCTGTAGCTTATCGTTTGTATCTGCCAGCCTCTATGAAAGTGCACCCTGTTTTTCATTGCTCCCTGCTGATCAAAGAAGTGCCTCTGAGTGCGCTGCGATCCCACATGCCACCCCCACCACCTGTGATAGTGGATGGGGAAGAAGAGTGTGAAGTTGAGGAAATTTTGGACTCAAGACAGCGGGGAAGGGGGATTTAGTATTTGATCCATTGGAAGGGGTACTCAGAGGCTGAGCACTCATGGGACAATGCAAGAGATGTCCATGCTCCTAGGTTGGTGTGCCAGTTTCATCAGCAATTCCCTGACAAGCCCAGGCCCTGCTAGGCCCACGAAGTTCCCTGGTCATCTGAGCAAGCAGAGGAGTTTGTGAGTGTGCAACTTTCCCTCCCAAACGGGGGCCAGAGACCAGGAGTCGTGGAGGCAGAGGAGCCTCAGCCATCGACTTCAGTCCTACAGCTCCCAAAGGGGAGGGGGGAGAATTTTTCTAATCATTTAGCTGTTTTGCAGGAAGAGCAACCTGGCTGGGAGGAGTTGCCAGACTCGGAGGAGGACATTGCTTCTTCACTTTCATCCCTGCCCCCACTGCCCAGTTCCCCTGAGAACTCGGAGGGAGAGATGGACTTGGAAGAGGGGGGTGATGTGATGGAATGTGTTCTTGAAGGGCGGTGATGTGGTGGATTGCAGAGCTGCTGCTCTTTCCCAGGAGGGAGGGGGCGCATTCCAGGGAGATAAAAGGTTTCACAGTCTGGATTCTGCTGGCAGGAAAGTCAAGAGGTTCAAGGTGACTCTGCCTTAGAGTCCTCGCTGAGTATTTTACCCATAGGTTAGTTAGAGTGCCTTTAGTCTGGCTAGATTCTGTCTAATAAGGGAAGAACAATAAGAACTAGAGTTGGAAACTGTGGCTCAATGTGCTTCTTCGCCTGTTTCCCTGACAATATCTGCTTTAATATCTCGGCGAAAATCCAAGAAAGCCTGGTTAAGATCCTCCAATTTCTGAAGCAATAAGTTATGGCGCCCCCTAGATACTTAACCGGCAGAAGTGAAAGGTAATGGAAAATTTCCGAACTGAGTTAAGATAAGATCACAGACAGTTCCCAGAGAAAGTAGTGGCAGGAAAGTGAAAGTTCAGAATGGCAGAATCAACGTGTAGGAAAAATGCTAAAATCTGCAAAATTAGTGCAGAAATAATAACGGGAAGACGATAACATACTCTCAACCCTCCTTAGTATTGGATGGAAAGCAAAATCCAAAGCTTTAAAAAAAATTAAAAATTAATCACAAAAATAATGATAAGCACCAAGCGAGATTGTTTCTCCTTAATGTAGAAAGCCTCTCTTAGGGTACGGATGCTTAAAGAAAAAATAAATTGGGTGCTTTAGAAATGGGGTGGCTGGACTTAATGCCCCTTTAAGGCTGCAGTGTGGCTTGGAAATGATATCTTCCCAGTCTCCCGGTGAAGTCTTACCCGTCAATCGCAGACGCTCTTAACTATCTCCTGGCTGCAACTCGCTGTCCAGAAGACAAATGGGTCAATTCCAAGCATTTTCCTTGATCTGGAAAAATGCTCTGGGCTTCAGGAGAAACCAGCCTGAGCCGAAAAAACTGCCACGACACCAGTTCTGCCCACGGATCTTGTGGGCACAGCTGGTCAGTCTGCATTTTCCACTGGAAGTCCTAGTGAAGTCCCTCAAAGCCCCACAGTCATTTTATGACATTACTACAGTGATGAGGGAACTTCCAAGTGTTTATAACTTCTTACCTTCAATAGTCTAAAATTAACTTTCTTCTGTGGCTTCCATGCCAGGAATAAAAACATCCTTTTCATTCTAAAACAGACAATTCCATTCAAAATATTGTATGAATAAAAATTTAGGATGTCTTTGTAGTCTTGTTTCTTCATTAAATATGTATTCTGTTTCTCCACTCATTTTCATGTTGTCATGACTTTCAGCTTCAGTCCTGACTGATTTATTTCTTCACCAGTTTTGCAAGATTAACGAGGTGATACTTTGTCTTCTAAGATTATTTCCTAATGTGACGATGGATTTCCATTTTAATGAGCCTGAATATCTGTCAACTTCTTTCCCATGCACATCCCAGGAAAGGTTTTATACTTAAAACTTTCATAAAAAAACACTTCATTCAGTTTAAATGATGAAATACATCACTACATGCTTTTTTAAAAAATACTTTTATTTTGTCTTCTCTTGAACAAGTCTTGATATGGTATACTTGGGGCTTTCCCATTCATATAGTAACCTACATTCAATTCAGATTGAATTGTGGTTTAATAACTAATATACAGGAATTCTGTTGTGATCATTTACACTAACTATTTATTATGTACATTACTGCTAAGTAACTGTGTATTTGCATAGGATTTGTATACTGCCCTATAAGAATAATTCCCATTAAAAATATTTTCAACCCTATGAGGATATACCATTTGGGATACTTTTTTCTGACCCACCTGGTCCTCGCTTAACGACCACTTGTTCAGTGACCATTTGAACTTGCGACGGTGCTGAATGAGTGGTACTTATGACCAGTCCTCAAACTTCTGGCCATTGCAGCATTCCTGTGGTCTCTTGGTTGCCATTTGCAACTTTCTTTGCCAGATTCCTACAAGCAAAGTCAATGGGGAAGCCAGCAGGAGGTTGCAAATGGAGACCAGATGACATCCTTGCTTGACAGCGCAGGATTCGCTTAACAATGGCAACTAGGAAGTGCTGGAAGTGCTGGAACTGCCGTCGCTAAGCGACATGGTCACATGATGTCGTGCTTTATGACCACATCGCTTAGCAATGGAAATTTCAGTCCTAATTGCTGTCGTTAACCAAGGACTACCTGTAGTTTCATTTGATCTTTAAAAATGCGCAGGAAACCTCTCTCTAACCTGTAGGTTTACTTGTAGTGGCAAAAGCAATACTTAGGATCATACAAAAAAATCTTTATTCAAACTCAGGAAGCAGGCGATGTTAACTTAGCTTTGCTTGTGAGGGAACTCTAGCTCCTCTATCAATATTACTATTAGTACTACTGCTAGAGATGGAGGTTTTATTATCATTATTATCCTCCTTCCTCTTCCTCGGAGGCTATAAGGAATTAAAAGGGATCTTGCGACAGCTTTATGCTTTTGTCATACTCTTGAGAAAGTCCCACCAATCTCTCCATGTACCACTTTCACACATGGAGCTGCAGAGGGCAAGCCACTGCAGTGGCTCCTTCTGGGACACTATGGGAACTAGACTGTGATTTCCTTATTGTACACCAGAGATGTAGGCTGTTATCCCATGCAGGAGCTGGCACCAAATTAGCATGTAGTTCACCATGGCTGCATTCATTAGTGAAATGACTTCCAAATATTGCAGAGTGAGATTATAAATAAGTGCTTGATGGTCCAGGTCAGTTTGTAGTGTGCAGGCACTATTGTATACTCAGATTATTGCCCTTTTCTCATCTCTAATGGAAACACGAAGACGTGAAGCAGTGGAACCTGACTGCAAATTACAATGATGTAACTCTTCTTTGTACACAGAGTTTAATCGCTGGTATTGAATACTTGTAGAACAGCATCGGCTCCACCCTACCCCCATTATTAAAAAAAAAAATTGCTATTGCCCTTCAATAGTATTGGCTTCAGGCTGGGTAAATGACATACATCACATAACCAGGATATTTGAAAAACAATCAGCAAAATGATAATATAACTACTCACTGGTTTGGACTGTATGCCCATCTAATTCGAAAGTGAGTAACTGTTTTTAGCTGAGGGAACAACACACAAATAGAATGTAGGCCTTTAAAACTGCAGTGTTTGTATGACATAGTCATCTCACCGGGGAATGGGCAATCCTGAAGAAATTTGGCCCATTTTTTGAAGTTATGGGGCAGGGTGGAGATAAGTTAAAAGGGCATGATCAGTTGACAATTGTAATATGTTAGAAACCCATTTTGCTTGTTGAGACCTACTGAAATTGCCTGAACCTTTTGACGCATGTGAGTTTCAGCGAACACAATGGATGTTGGTGGTTTGGGTGGAAACCAACCAATTCTCTGTAAGGGGGGAGGAATGGAAACAGATATTTCATTATCAAAATAGCTGTGAATTGGTATTAGATGAATGGCTGATGCCTATATAACTAGGAGTTTTGAGGAAAGATTTTAGGAGCATTTTCTCCACCCATCTACTATTAGACAACATCGAAGCAGAAGATTATGGAGACACCCACTGCCACAGCAAAGTATTTAATTGATATTTCCCTAAGCTAAAGTGCTTTCTTTTGAAATAAGATATAGGGTGCGCAGGATTATATAACTTCATTAGCAGCCAAAGATAGATCGTATTTGTGGAGTCCTTGATGTTCTCTGAGTTTGGTTGTTTGCTTGAAGACGTTTCGTTGCCCGACTAGGCAACATCTTCAATGCACTGGGCATTGAAGATGTTACCTAGTCAGAGAGCACCAAGGGCTCCACAGTTCAACCCTGAGCTACAGATATTCTCTTCTATAGATAGGTCATATTTTATTTATAATATATAAAGGAAACGTATAGAGATAATCAGAACTGTAATGAAATGCCCAGCAATTTTATCTATTTGTAAAGTGGGCCATTTCGGCCTAAGGCAGCTTTCCTCAACCAGATTCCCCCTAAATGTGTTTGGGCTATAAGGGACTCAGAACTAGATGGGAATTCTAGCAGCTGTAGACTCAATACTGGTGAAGTGGCAGGGGAAGGCTGACAGGGCAGGGACATCTCGGACATCTCTCTAGCTTCCTTCATGGAGAAATTTAAACAAAAGCTATATAACTGTGTCCTAAAGGCGATGTTGCTCTAAATCGCTAACTGTGTAGACCTGAAGCACTTTATGTGTGACTTTATTTATTTATATGTATACACACACACACACATGACGCATATAGAGAAGCATACATTACACACACACACACACACACACACATATGATGCACGCAGAGAAGCATAAGTTACACACACACACACACACACACAAACACACACAAAGAAGCAAAAATCTCTTTCTTATTTGAATCATGCAGACAATAAATGAGATGTTCCTTGATTACACCATGCCAGATTACAGATGGGGAAATGTTTAATAGAACAACTCATTGAGCCGTAGAAACTGCCTATCAGTGGATTTTAGCTTTAATTCCTCTCTAATGCACTAGCATTGCATGTGTATGGATTTCGCCAGACACGGATACAAAGGTTTAGACCTGAAGTCTAAAGGCTAGTTTACCCTTTCATTTCTCATATGCTTTTCAAATCAACTTCACCAATTTACTGCTAACCAACAACAAAAAGCAACCCCAGGGTGGGGAGTTTCACCTAGTAAGTTGCAAGTGCACATATGAATTGATATACAGTTGGATCCAAGGAGCTTGGTAGAAACGTCTCTAAATGGAAATGCAGAAGGGTTCACCAGGTTCCTCTTTCTCCTAAGACCTCTCCTGTTTTCAGTGTGTTCAAGGTAAATAGGAGTCAAAATCTAATTATGATCCACGCTATACGTTCTAGACTTTTAGGGCCAGTTCATAGGCTGTTAGTGAGTGAGATGGAAGCCAGAGTTTAAAAATTTACAAGAATAATGATACTTTTTGGTGTCATTCAACTTGGTTAGAATTTTCAAAGTTAGGTCCTTCCACGCCTATTTATTTTACCAGTTTCAAATCGGTGGATGTAAATTTTATGATGTTCTAAAAACAGAGAGATTTAATATTCCCAATGTTTTTGATATGGTGGGATAGCTAAAAATAAATAAACAAATCGTAAAAGAAACAGTGGAGCCAGGTCATTCTGGACACCAGTGTAGGATTATTAGCTAGCTATGAAATGACAATTTAATTATGCATACATACGTAACTTAATGAGAATTAAATTTCAAAGAGTAACATTTTACTGTTTATTTTAGAGGAAAGAATGAAAAACTGAAACAGATTCTATTGTAGTCTTTCAGGAATAGAGTTTTCTTATATATTTTCTGTTGCAATAGAAAATCCAATACTACATTTATTTAAATATGCCTGAAAAAATCAGCTGTATATATTCCAGGTGTGTGTGTGTGTGTGTGTGTGTGTGTGTGTTGTATGTAGATGCAAGTAGATTAATAGGTGCAACTTCGGTGGGATGGTAACAGTGTTCCGTGCGCGTCATTCTGGCCACATGACCGTGGAAGCGTCTTCGGACAACGCTGGCTCTTCGGCTAACAAACGGAGATGAGCACCGGCCCCTAGGATCGGACACGACTGCACAACTGTGCGAGGGGAACCTTTACCTTTACTTTACCTATATATTCCAGAGCCAATACAAGTGTACAGCTAGATCTCTCATATTTGCATTATAATGAACCAACTCTCTATTGACATTATGGGCTCTGCAATTCCAATGAATAAGAACACTGGGCCTGAAATGATCATGCAGTCTTAGTGCACTTTCCATACTGGGAAATCTCCAAAGTCAAGATCATCTCTACCAGCTCAGGTGGTGGACACTGGTATCAGTGATGATGAATACGACTGTCCCAGCAAAAATCATGAATCTCTCCATAAACCTAATACCAAGGACAGATGTTTAAGACGAAAACCTGATCCAGTAGGTTTCCTGGAAATGGAATAGAAATCCTATAGATCAGGATGACTTTTCCAACTATAATTCAAACCAAAGTTGATAGGTCATTCAAATGGGAAACTGAGATATTGCTCAAAAATATAAAAAATATTTCTTGGGTGATGTCTGGAAAATAGTAAAGTTCTAGGTTTATCTAAAAAACAGAAACTGGACTTGTTTTACAGTTGATAGAGTTAGTGAGTATTGAGGAAGGAATACATTAAAAAGTCAGTAGAAGAATAATGGTTCAAAAGGAAACAAATGAATGAGCAACTCTCAGTTCCTCAATATTTTGCTTCCCTCTTTTCCAGTTGCTCTCTTATGTAGCAACATAATCCATCTATCTTGTATTCTCTCCCACTGTATCTCTGGTAACTAGCCACACACATGGCATTACACACACAAACACACACATGGCAACTGGCCACTCCTAGATAAGGTTCACTGCAATTTGTTTTCAGCTGAGGGATTAAATACATACTGTATATAAATCTTTCCGGTGGAAAAAGTACAGGTTAAAATATTTTAATCTTGGCTGGAATGCAATCTATATTTTTATAGAGTAGAACATTTAACTGACATACACTAATGGCTTTATGTTAAGTTTTGAGAGTCAATTATTCATTCTTTATTGAAACTTGTATTAAATTTGCCACATTTCATCTTTCTAGGAAATATGATCTCATTTTATTTGATTGCAGTAAAAGATGCTGTATTTGGCAAGTAACTCAGGAATGCTGCACCTCTCTCTACTTCACAGATTATATCTTCAAATATTGACACTGGCAAGAAATCTTTATTACAAGTAGGGAGATAAAATCCAATAGAACAGTGTGATTTTTTTTTCTGGGCTGGAAAAATTCCTTATACAATCATAAGTACTGATAAAAGAATTGATGGATGCTAATTCGTTTTAGTTGTTTCTTAGTTCATTTCCATTCAAACAAGCCACACTATGTTGTTTTTATTAAACCATTTGCTGCAATCATTCCACATCTAGAAAGTGCAAATATTTCATGCGTTGATTTCTGCAGACATAGGAATGACTTGCAGAAATATATTTTGGAGCATTTTCATTCCTGAAACCCTCCAGCAGTTGAATTTGTTCCAAGAATCTGCTTTGGCTTGATTTTCAGCTCTCAGTTTTCTATGAAAAAGAGAAAGAAAAAGAAAAGCTACTTGCCTATGGCGGTTTTCAGATTACACTTTTAAAATTAGTAAATTAAATGCTTGTTTAGCTGAGCCCACCAATGAATAATAGTGTCTTTAATAAATCCCTTCATTCAAACAAATTGTGAATGAAAGCATAAATGGATAGTTTAATTTCCAGACCATGATTTTTTCATTGTATATGTAGGCTGGTCCTATGCAAATTTATTCCAAAATAAGTTCCACTTCATTTAATGCATACATGAATTTGCCTGGAATTACCATTATAGGCAGTAGTGAAAAGTGGTCAGAGATGAATGTGAGTACCAAAATGAATTAGATTCTAACAGCTGAAACAGAACATTTCAGCAATATTACGAGATGAGAACAACTTTTTGAACATCACTCCATAGTCTGCAATGTTTTTTTTTTGTCTTCTTTATTTGCTTGTTGGCTTGAGTCAGTCTTGACTCTTGGCAACCACATGGACAAGTCCATGCAATTCTCCAGGCAATATTTTGGGAAGTGGTTTGCCCTTGCCTTCTTCTTCCCAGGGCTGAGAGGGAGTGATTGGCCCAAGGTCACCCAGCTGGCTTTTGTGCCACTGGCAGGTGCAACATTTTAATGAAGAATTTTGTGAGCTATTACCTCCTCTTTCCTGCCTGATATCATCTCTGTTTTTTAATTGGTAAAGAACACCCTTGGTGTGTAATCAGTCTTTACCCCAATAGATGATTTATACTATATGACCATGAATTTCTGCTGATTTTACAACTCTGAGAGCTGATGCTGCAGTGTTTCTTGTGGAAGCAAGGAGGCAACAGTGCACTTAGCAGAGACCCAACATTTTGCAACATGAGTATAATTACTTTTTGAAATAATGCTGTAAGTATACTCATATACAAGTCATCAAGGCCAGTTGAAGGAATTTGGGGGCCAAGTGCAACATCAGGTTCGGAAGTCTCTTCCTCATTGAACATACTGCCCTAAATTGACATTGTAGATGGATTCCTGCAATAGGAGATGCTATAACCATGTGTCTGAAATGGAACTCCACAGCACCTGAATTAAATATTAAAGAAGTGTTTAGAAGAAACACACAAGATACCATATCGAAGCATTTAATATCTTCTGTTTAAAAGATTCAAGTTCTTCTTTGGTAATGTGAGGGGAAAACTATTTTTGTAATGCTGTTTTCCTTTCAATTTCTTCAAAACTGCTATAGCAATTGCTTCGCCTTCAGCTACCCAACAGTGGCCCAAAGAAAGGAGTATGTGATGAGAGAGAGGAGAACAGTGAGAATTTTTTTTAAGTAAACAGCTAAATGCACCTTCAACTAAAAACACCCTGTAACATTAGGTGCTTACTCATCATGACCGTCTTCCACCCAGAAACCTATGCCCTCATTGTGGGAGGTTGTGCGGATCCAGAATTGGCCTTTACAGCCACTTACGGATCCACTGTTAAGATTTTACCCTTGGAAGACAATCTTACTCGGCTACGAGTGATCGCCAAGAAAAGAACTCAACCAACCATACAGACCAATCAAAGAGAATATCTGTAGCTCAGGATTGAACTGTGGAGTCCTTGGTGCTCTCTGAGCTTGGTTGTTTTCTTGCAGACGTTTCATTGCCAGGCTAGGCAACATCTTCAGGGCTAGCAATGAAACGCCTGCAGGAAAACAACCAAGCTCAAAGAGCACCAAGGACTCCACAAACCATATAGACTAGTGTTGATATTTATTCCCTTCCCTAGCACCACCTGGCAGCTCTCTGAAGTCTGGCAAAATTGCAGAGAGTGCCCTTTCCCTTGCTGCTGCTGTCCACATCACAGTGACCAGGGTGCAGGACACATGGTGGTCATCCTTGCTACTCTTTGTTAGAAGGATGACTCTTTTCACTGTCCTGGATTAAATTAAGTCTTTTGCTTTGGCATTTTGGTTAAGTCAGCTAACCAGTGCTGTTTCTAACTAAAACTGCTCTGGTCCCTGGGCAAAATGCTACAATACATTTCCCTTTATATTCAATCTAAGCAAACAATACCATTTCCTCTGCTTGTTTTCTCCCCCATCTCATTCATACACATATATCACACATGGGGTTTTGGGCTACCAGAACTGGGCTGTAAAAATCTGGATAAGTTAGAGGTTTTTGTGTCTGTTTTGCTGCCATCTTGTGATTATCCAGAATGTAGCCCAGGTACAGAACTGTAGAGGTATGTAGAACATACCTGTACAATGTATGTACAGAAATGTAGAGGTACAAGCCTCCAAATCACATCCCATAAGAGATGCTGGGAGAGGAAACTCTCCTTGCCCTGGGCTGCAGTGGGCTCTGGGCAGGCAGGCTGAACTGTCTTGCGGGCAGGCTGGAGGACAGCAGACCTCCTCCAAATCCTTCAGTGTTTATTCTCTCTCGGGTGAATCCCACACAGCAGCCTAAATTCCTTGCCTCCTGTGCTGCTTGCAACTGTTCCTCCTGCCAACTTAAAACTTTCAAGTCCGGATTGTAGTGGTTTGCCAACAGGGCCAGGTTGGGCTCTTTATAGACTCTGGCCACCACAGGCCCTGATTGGCACACTCCTGCTTCTTGACCTTTCCATCCCTGACTGGCCAGGTCTGCCAGGGCTTGCCTTCTCCTTTTAGGGATTGTTCTCTCCTCAACGCTCCCCATTCTTTTCCTTTCCTTCACATCCCCTCCTCCTGTTCTCTCCTTTGACACTATGCAGGCCCTTTTGTTCGCCCTCTGCAGTGCTACAGTGATTAAACCAAAGGGAATACATTGTTCCTTCACACCACTGTGTTCCTTCATTCTACTGTGGGTCCACAGAAACTTTGTGGCAATGAAGATGGTTCAGGTTAATAAAAGCAAAGTAGCATTCACTGAAATGCTGTAGTTTCACTTTCCCCAGCATTAGAGCTTTCTTCAGAGAGTTAGGTCTTTGCATAATGTGCTAAAATGTGATAATTTGAGTGTAGTCATTTGTGCCTCGAGTGAGAACTCTGGGTTGATTTCTTCAATGATCCATTGGTTTGTTTTCTTGGCTGCCTGCAATATTCTCAGGAGTCTTCTCCAATACCAAAGTTCAAAAGTGTCAATACTCTTCCTGTCCTGCTTCTTCAAAGTCCGTCTTTTGCTTCCATAGAGTGTCGCAGGGAATACCATGGCTTGCACAATTCTGAACTTTGTAGGTAGAGATACATCACAGCATTTCAATATCTTTTCCAAGGTGTTCATGGCTGCTCTACCAAGTGCTAGTCTGACTGCCTTTGTCATATTTCTTGACTACTTGTTCCTTTACTATTTATGGTTGATCCTAAAAGGCAGAAGTTATCCACACTGCAGGGAGGGAGAAAGGGAGTAATGGAAGAGAGTCTCTTCTTAGGGGTCTTTGCTTTTCAATGCAATGTATGTGGCAAAGGAGGTAATAGTTCCTCCTGGGGGTGGTTAGCCCCGTAATACCCTCCTTTTTTTTAAGATCTTCCCATCCTCTGGATTCTTATCTATTTATTATTATATTGTATTTTTAAGGGGCATGGTGGCTCAGCGGGTAAGACGCCAGGCTTGTCAATCGGAGGGTTGCAGGTTCGGAGGTTCGAATCCCTAGTCCCGCCTGACAGAGTGAGCTCCCGCGCTCACCCCAGCTCTTGCCAACCTAGCAATTCGAAAGCATGCAAATGCAAGTAGATGAATAGGTACCACTTCGGTGGGTAGGTAACAGCGTTCTGCGCACATCATGCTGGCCACATGACCGTGGAAGCGTCTTCAGACAATGCTGGCTCTTCGGCTAACAAACGGAGATGAGCACCGGCCCCTAGAGTCGGACACGACTGCACAAATGTGCGGGGGGAACCTTTACCTTTTATTTTAAAGTGTATAGGTTTTTTAATATTAATATTAATGTTGTAAACCACCCAGAGTCTACTGTTGTGAAGATGGGTGGTGATAAATTCGAACAATAAATAAATAAATAAATAAATAAATAAACCCTCTTACAACAACTATTGCAATGCGCTCTACATGGGGCTACCCTTGAAGACTATCCGGAAGCTACAGCTGGTGCAGAATGCAGCCGCGCAGGCGATTTTAGGTGCACCAAGATCCGCACATATAACACCTTTGCTCCGCGAGCTGCATTGGGTGCCGGTTTGCTTCCAGGTACAATTCAAGGTGTTGGTTATCACCTTTAAAGCCCTACATGGCATGGGACCAGAATACCTGAGGGACCGTCTTATCCCCATATTATCGACCCGCCCCACCCGATCGTTCAGAGAGGGCCTGCTACGAGCCCCATCAATTAAAAAATGTCATCTGATGGGGGCTAGGAGGCGGGCCTTCTCTGTGGTGGTACCCACACTATGGAACATCTTGCCCCCAGAGTTGAGACAGATCCCCTCCCTCCCGACCTTTAGGAAAGAACTGAAGACCTGGTTCTGCCACCTGGCATGGGAGGGAGGAAACGATAGTTCCTCATGGGGGTGGTTAATCCCGTAATTTTATAATGCCCTTCTTTTATTAATACTATCTCCCACTTGGATTTTTATATCTATTTATTATATTAATTGTATAAATTGTTGGTTTATATATTTTATATTTCATGTTTTTATCTAATTATTTTTCTTGTAAACCGCCCCGAGTTCCCCGTTGGGGGAGATGGGCGGTTATATAAATTAAATTAATAATAATAATAATAATAATAATAATAATAATTTTTCAAGTTATGTTAATTCCTATAACTGTACCATTTGACCAGCACTGAATAGGAAACTTGTCATCCTAGAATTCCTGGAAAAACAGACTTTCTAATCCTCAATCATGCAAGAGCACTTCAAAATCTCACTGGATGGATTTCAAACTCTACTTTGGAATGGTTCCAGAATCAGGTCTTCAATACAAGAGAAAGAGACATTTAAGCTGATTATATGATCTGGATTAGTCTGCTTCCTTCATTAATATTGAACAGCTGCTGGTATTCAAATTGTTTTATAAAAGAAGTTGTAGGAGGAAAGCTGGGCTAATTTATGGTGGCAAAAAATCAGGGATCCGGTAGCATTTTTTCTGACTAAATGTTCCTGAGTTACAGCTCACTTTATCAGGTGATGAAATCTTATGCCTTTTAATAAAATGTGTTAGTCAGAACAGGTGCTACCAGATCCCTGATTTTTTGTTACAAAGGAAGTGTGGCGTTGGGTGTCCTCATAAGGCAGCAGTAGCACAGATATGAGTGACTCACACTTCTTTAGTTATTGCTTCCGGAGTTTGTAAAAAGGCTGTGGGGAGAAGAAAATATTTTGCTCACAAGACAAGAAATGATCGACGTTTAAGATCAGATATAGCTCTCTCAGTTCATATGAACATGGAAGCATGTCAAGCCCCAAGCAGCAGGGCAAGAGCAAAGAGGTAAGAACAGCACAGATTTCCATAAAGTATCTTTAATGCTTGTTGGGCTAATACAGAACCTGGGAAACTGTCATAGAAACTCCCCAGCCTCATTTATAGTGACTTAAACAAGGCAGCCTCTTTCCCAAATTTCTCCTGACCTGGGCTGATTTGCTGTTTATCAAATAAGCTGGCCACGGACTTGCCTGCTCCTATCTCTTCCTTTCCTTTCCCTGCCTCCCATAATTTCTCACATCATGGAACCGAGTAGTTCATACTTCTGCTATGGCTGTTTCATGTTGATGATCAGAACTGAAGTCAAGCAAATTGAAAGCAATAGATGCAACCTAAATATTCTATTATCCTTGGCATTCTGAGGCAGTTTGGCTGAAACTTTCATTATGAACTGCCAATAATTATGTATTAACAAAATGAGTGTCATCGGATCATTCTCATTCCAAAGAAAACTTGAGATCAAGAAGTAATTTGACATGTGAAGTCACATCATTCATAGTAGTTCTGGAATGTCAGAAAGGTTACAAGCATTCTAAAGAGGCATGGATGTTTGCTATATCTTCTCTGGGTCCAAATCACTTCACACTAGCAGATTTCCCCATGTATACCAATGAATTGGCACTAGTGACTAAACTGAAGTTAAAGTTGAAGGTCCCATATGATGGATGCTAATACAATTAATCACTTTTATGACAACTTCATTGTGAAATGTAATGTTGTTGTATTGATTTTAAAGAACAATCTGTCTATAGAGAGATGTACAACAAAACAATCCCACAAGAGTGATTGATTTGAAATTCAAACCCTGGTTTATGGGAATCTGTATTTTTAACACAATTGTTTTTTGTGAATATTTTGGAAAAATTAGGTGAAATTGCTCCCTGAATTCCTTCCACAATACTGTATCAAGTGCAGTTCAGCTTCCTTCTTTCATGCTAGTTGTTGAAGCCCATTCAGCAGTCTGTTAGAACTATTGAAATGGAGCAGAGCTGCTAAACTTGTGTACAGAAAAAGAATATTGTTTAAAAACAAAGCCCATGAGCATATTAGAGAGATCCAGGTTAATCTTACACCTTTAGCCCACCCAAGCATAAAGAAACAGGTGCTTACACATGGCAGATATGAAAAGTAATTACAAAAGAGTCCTTATGTTTATTCATTGCAGGTACAGCATTTTCAGTAGATAAATGATGTTCCATTTCTTCCTTCTGTTCCCTAAACTTAATACCTCTTGCCTTGCTTGCTGCAAGAGATGCGTGTAGAAAGGGGCTTGAGGCCTAGCTCATGGCCTCTCCATGGAGAGGAGCAGCCACGTGCTGCTTCCTCCTCATGGAAGAAAGAATGCAGAGAGAGAGAGAAGAGGAAGTGGAAGTGGCCACAAACAGCTTCCTCAAAAGCATGGAGAGATTGCATCCTAGAGCAGCCATCCATATGCTGATGAGGCATGCTGGATTTGCCAGAATCTCCAACAGTTGTTAGGTGATCAATCTGTTTGTTTCCAGCCAGCAGATGCAATGGATAATAGTTAGTAGAGGACTGACAAAGAATTACTTTTTTGTTTACAGCAAATACTAGCATGTATATGTACTTTTGTGATTAGCACATAGTTAACATCAGGATCAAAAACAATCTGCATCTATGAATCTATTAAGTGTCCTGAACTCCAGAGCAATGCTAATTATGTTCAGTTTCAAAAGCATACTAAAACAAATAGACAATATATTGCATAACCATGCAGCATTATGGAAGACTGGAGTGAAACAGGCCTCTTTCTGCCCAATAACACTCCCAAACCCCTTAAAAAAATTCTCAGGAAAAGCAGAGACTTTGAATGGAGGAGTGTCATCAAATTAAAATCCTGATTAACAACAACAGCATAGGGACTAAAATGTTCCTTGATCAACCAATGAACATCACAAAGGAAAAAGAAAACAAACACCAGCATTACTAATGAAATTAAACGTCATATTTTAAAGGGGAACCTCCCACTCTCCCCCAAATTCAGGGGCATCTTCTCTTTATACCTTGTATCACACTTTGGAGCTGTACTCATAGCTTCATGATGGAACATTGTCATGGATGGAGGAAAGAGACAGACACCAATACATGACAGTAAGCTGACTCAATTTTTGTTGGAGAAATACATGTGTGAGATGGGGGAAGGGGAAGCTGCTCGCAGGCTCAGGGTTAAGGTTAGGATTAGGGTTAGAGTACATGTGTGAGACATTATTGTGTGAGACATTATTGTGGATAGTATTATTATTATTATTATTATTATTATTATTATTATTATTATTTTATCTTATTTATACCCCGCCTATCCCCTCCCTAATGGAGGGCTCTAGGCGGCTTACAACATCAGTACATATTAATTATACATCATATATCATACAATTTTTACCGCGCGATAGGGAGGACAGGGAACCGGCTCTTCAGCTGCAGGCATCGGACTACATGCCCCAGCATGCCTCGCTTCCGCGCCGGCTGCTGACGTCCAGGAAGCTGTTGTTTCCGGATCCGTCGTCCTCCGCCGTCATCACCGGGATTCTCCAGATCTTCTTTGGATCGAGGACGACCCTCCGCTGGACGCCGCAATAGTTTTAATTGCTTCAAACACAATGTTCAGGAAAACATCTGCCACAGTAACTGGCTATCAAGATCCCTTGTTCTCCAAAGATTGTTTGATTATTGTATTTGTATTGTATTATATTCTAACTTTTCACTAGGAGCCCAGTGTAATGAAAGGAGACATTCCCTCTCTTGTCCAAAAACAACCCAGTAAAATAAGTTGAGAACAACTAGCCAAAGCCACCTGTGAGATTCCATGGGCAACATGGACAAGAATCAGAGTCTTCTTAGCCTAGTTCAACATCTTATTCATAACATCTCACTATACATCCTAACTCAATCTACTTTTTGGAGTGCAGTTACTAGTATGTCAATCAGCCTGAAAAAAAAAATAGTGCATCTATTCTAGAATAGGAAACAACTGACATACAATATGGTTGGCCCCCAATTCTACTGGCCTTTAGAAAGGCTGTCAAGAGCAGCCTATTTTCCCAGACCTTTGGGTCATTATGTGGTGGAGCCCTGATTGGATGATGCTGTCATTTCTGTTTGGATCACCATTTTATTAGTTTATTATTGTCTATTGCAGAGCTTTCCAAACTGTGTGTCGCGACATGTTAGTGTGTTGGCTGCAGTGTGTAGGTGTGTCGTGCGAACATAATGAGAAACCTCTGAGTCTGTGTGAAATAAGCAATACCAACTTGCATGCATTTTTACGCAGCAAAGGTGCTGATTAGTATGGTGCACTAGTATATTCCCCTTCCGTCGTATCCGTGTATGCACACCGCAGCCGAGGGATCATACAGGTACTGCGCATGCACAGTATGCGTAATCGGGTCAAAACAGCTGATTCCGCATCACTTCCATATCTCTTATAAGGGGTTAGTTTAACCTCCGGTTTGCTAGTAAAACTGAATTACTGTATCGCTAAATGATGCATTTCTAAAAAGTGTGTCGCCAACATGAAAAGTTTGGAAAGCTCTGGTCTATTGGTTTGTGTATTGTGGCTTGGTATTTTTGGTTAGGTTTTGTTGAATTTTCTATAAGCTGGAATCACTTGGATTGAGTTGCGCAGCCATACAAATGTAAGAAACAAATAAACAAACTTAGATGTCACATGATCAGACTCATCCAGAGCAAACTGCAAGGGTGATAAAATGATATGTACACCATGTCATCACCATGCAAACACTATATTTGTGTCCCAATATTTGATGCTAGTATGTAAGTTGTGGCATTTGATTAATGACATCATCATGCACATGTTATTTGACACACACACCCAGCAAACCCCCCAAAATATATTAATTTCTTGTGAACCTTGAACTCAGGAGTAGGCATCTGGCCTTCCAAAATCCCTTCCCACAATATATTAGCCCCCCCTTCCTAATCATAATATTTAAATTCAGTGGTGAACTGCCAATATTTGGTGGATTGTTTTTTCTTTTACAGCAATAAGCAGCAAAGTATTTACACTAAACATCCAGTCAAATTAATAAAACAATTTTACTTTTTTCAACCCATCCTCCCAAGCTCAAACCAATGAAAGGCAGAACATTTCAGCCTCCCCACCTTAGTGCTATCAATGTCATGTTCCCTACAGCTCTCAAAAGTATTTTTTTTTCCTCACTAAAGTATATTTCCTGACCACGAAAGTGTTCCTCACCCTTGCATTAGCTTATTAAAAACGCTTTATATCACTATTTGCAAAAGCCAGTGTGTGGGATGCAGTTATCATCTGAAATGTTGACCTAGCATTTTTTACTGAATCACATTGCGAACTCTAATTTTGATTATGACAGCACTGTGGTTTTTAAATAAACAGGGGGGAAATTGGATTGAAAATGGTTTGGGTGCTCTGTAGTTCCAAAGGGGGGGGGGTAAGTAAGTTCTTCTAAGAGACGGCTTGTCCAGTAATTACATTGGCTTCTGATAAAATAACCGAAAAAGAGAAAATGAGGAAAGTTTTGCATAAAATTAAGACAAAGCCATTTATATCTATACCTACAAATTTGGAAATCATTGTAATTTATAGCAAAATGTCAGGAGAAACACTCTATCATCTTTCCCCATGTAGAAGTCCTACGTTGGTAGCTTGTTCTACAGTTGTTGAATGAGAACTACTATCCTTTTTAAAAAAAACTCTTTTAAACTCTTTTTTAAGTATTATTATTTAAAATTTCATCATAGGCGCTGTAAAGAGCTATAAGGATTCTAACGGTTTTGTTCTGCAAATTCTGCCATTTGACTTATGGTTTCTTGAGCTCTGCCCTTATTTATTTAATCTCTCTGAATATTGTATTATAAAATGTATTTATTACATTTGTACACTGCTGAATCAAATCAATCAACTAGAAATCAATCAAATCTAATGACATTCCCAAGATGCTTACTTTTCCAGCTTTGATCCATTCCCAAGGGGAAAAAAAACTTTTAATACAGCCTTAAATTCTACCAGTGATGTCTGATTCCCCCTTTCCCAAAATGTTCTAAATGCAATTCATATTATTTAACACCATTTCATTCAATTCATTGTTGATCCACCAATTGTATTAGGCATGCTATGAAGTGTCTCAGTGAACTTCCCTACTGAACTGGGAATGAGCTTCATGTAGAGACGAACGCATCAAGAAACTCCACGAATCTTCTGGAACAAAAGCAGTAAAGGAATAGGTGTTTTTCTGCTGGGCAGTTTGTCGTGGGCCATCTATTTTGCAGGCTGTTGATGAGCCTCTTGCTACTCCGGCTCCCTTATTTCTTGTGATCCTCATGCTTGCATTATTTTAAAAAGACACAATGCTGTCATAACCAAAACATTAGAGCTTGTAACATGATCTTCAGCTGTTCTTGAACTCAGTCTTAAATTACATACCTTCCTCCTTTCCCAGATTCAGCTGCATCTGACGCTGAAAAGTGAACAGCAGAAATGACTTGGACTTAAGTAGCATCACTTTTCGGTCTTTTGTATTTTTCCACTGTAGGACAGGCTCTTTTCTTGGCAGGTTTTCTTCAGCACGTCTTTATCCATTGCAGGCAATGAGTCATATTTTCTTCAACTGCTGTGTATAAAAATATTAATCCATTTTCCTATAATAGAAAACTTTCTATTTAAATGTCAGTGCCACAGGGCCACCGCAAGTACATTTTCAGTCCCAATGGAACCACCATGAGGCCAAGAGTCCTTTATACTAGTGCTGTTTAAATCCTTTGACAAAGGAGTTTCCTAACTTCTTAAAGTGACTGTGTCTTTTTCCAGGTATTTCTGGCTGCTTTGGAAGCTGCTCCTGGCTGTCGATGCATGTGTGTACATGTGGAGCCAACTTCATTTTGTTTCTTTCCTGACAAACCAAATTGTCTGCACAGGCATATCCATGCAGAAAGAGCCCAGAGCCCAGATTGCAAAGCAAAAGATGAGGCTGCTTTAACGGTTCCAAAGCACTTCTTCCAAAGGATTTGCATAACTGTATTTCACAACAATACCCTCAGTTCCTAGACTGAAAGTTATAGAACATCTACTACTTGATTCATTGAAAATATTCTTATCTTTTGGAACCTCATTTTGTCAAGCCTCAGCACAGGGTTCAGTTGATCATAGAAATACTGAGAGCTGAATAATGAGTCTCAGCTATGAGAAGATGTGCATTTCAAACCCATAATGCAATTTGCCTTATTGATTTGTTTGCCTCAGCCTTAATTACACCTCAATATCTCAACTAAAAAGATAAAGAGATAACTAAGATGAAAGAACACTGTCTGTGTAGTAAAAGAAGGAATGCATAACCAGCAGCCTGTCTGTCTGTCTATCTCAGGCTTGAGGCCTAATGGGACCCAATTTTATTGAGTTACACCAGACACTATTAGGCCAAATTCATCTTATTTTGGCAATGGTTCACATGTCTTATATCAAAGTCTTAGCAGATGCTAATTAATTTTACTAAGTTACTTACTTTGGCAGGTCATTTAGATGCTCATCCAGATACATGTTTCAATTAGCCTTTTTTTTTTAAAAAAAGAAAGGTTTTGTTATTTAACACTGAATACAGAAAAGTCAAATAAGAATAGGTACACTATGTGCTTCCTTTCATTCATTCCTTAGGTATCCTACTTTTTCAAAAGGAGCCCAGGAAGAAGATTACATTTCCCAGCACAATCAGGACCAGCTTCCTAGCATAACTATCAACTGAAGATGATGCAGTTCCATCTTCGAGGTCTTTCTGAAGGATGCCCTCTTATCAAATACTCCAGCTTTTAAATAATAACAAAATCAAGCTGCTGGTGGTAGTGCAATGTGAAAAGCACAACCAAACTCTGGTTTATGTTATTCATGTTATTATTATCCAATTATTTCAATCACAGAGCTTCTATCTACTTCCTTTGCATTCATTTACAGTATAACATTAAGCCAAGATTTGTTTTAAGAAGATGTTACCCCACCACACACAAACACAAGCAGAATTTGTCTTGCAAACAAACATGATTTGTCCAGCCAATTCTAACTTTATTTTCCTTCATATTTTTTTTTCTGCCAGTCCCAAAATGTCTTTCCAAACATCAACAGGACAAGTTTGGCTGTATATTTGTGGAACTATGTTTTCTATTTCATATAAGCAAGCCTGCCTCAAGCTATTTGGCGTCTGAGGGACATCAGCAGAAAATACTGCCCCGTCCTCCTCCTCTTCCCACTTATTCTTATACATAAAACACCAGGATGTGGGGACTAACCTCTGTATATCCAAATCACTAAGAAATCAGGAACACTTCGCAACTGAATGTTCATAATGATCAGGAGGATGCCCCAGAGAAAAGGTTACTCATGTTTTCTATAGGATGCTTGCCATCCTCTTTGCTACACAGATAAAACTTTATTTCCTAGAACTGGCTATTTTTTTTTTACTCATAGGGCTCCTGTGATTTTAACAATTATAAGAATGCCATACATTCAAAAAGTACAAATTCCTTGGGTGAAAATATATTAACAGAAATTACTGTTCCAGAATAACAAAGAACAGATTTCTCACTTCTGGAATTTAACAATTGAAAGTTCAGACAATGAAAATGAAAAAAAGGCAGAGTGAGGGCAAGTGCAGTTCATTTTCACACATCACTTACAGACTTAGGTGTAATAATAAGTCCCATGGATCAAAAGGATTGTATTGTATTGTTGCTAATAAAGCAGTGGACCTGTAAACCACACATAATTAGGAAGGCCTGTTTTTTAGTTCCTATGAAGCTCATCATTTTTTTAATTGAAAAGGGTGAAAAGTTATTTGTGAAAGAATATGCCCCAAACCTCACAGACAGGGAATGGATTCAGAATTTATTGCATTCCACCCCCCCATCCCCTAAGAGAATCTTGCCTTCTTCTACCCCCTTCCCAGTTTTAAGTATAAGGTTGCCTTTCCTCCTCCCTTTTCCTTTAAAGTTCCTGTTTATACAGAGCAGGAATCATGCCCAGGAGTGCATAATGCCAATCCCAGATCTGACACATGAACAAACACAAGCTCACCCACAAAAGAAAAAAAAAGTGGAAGGGGTGGGGGAGTCAACCCACTTCAAAGCAGCCCCCGCCCAGTGCTGGGACATGATGTCCAGGTTCCAGCATGCTCTGGGAGAAACTGAAGGTTAACTTCATCCTCTCTTCTTTCCCTTAGCAGGGTGAAAACTAGACAAAAGGCGGTGGTGGTGGTAAACATCTGTTTCTGTCTCTTTCATTGCTTTCGAGCTTCTGTTTTAGGACTGCAGTGTATTCTTTCATTTCTGGTCTGGTCTCTAGTCACCTTCATCTCTCCCCCAGTGCATCAGAGACTTAACAGGAAGGGGAAATTCCCCCCTCGCCCAACAATAAGTAGGTTTACTAGATCTAGGCTGCATAAATCTGGATGACCATTAGATGGCAGCAAAGAATGAGGGTCTGCTCTACCTCCTTGCTGCTATCTAGACATTTTTTGGATTTCTGCAGCCCAGATCTATTTTTTTTAAAGAATTTTATTAAGTTTCAAAAAAGATAAAAGATACAGAAAAAAAAACCTACAAAAAATAACTTAAAAAGTATGAATTTTTTTTAGATAGATTACAAAAAGAAGTGACTTCCGACTTTAAACATCAAGGATATACAGCAATTTCCCATAATCAATCCCTTACTCTATATTAAACCAAAATCACATTATTTCTACAAGTCAACCCCTTAGCACATTATAAAAATCACTAAATACCATTGCTCCTTCCCTTTATATTAAATGTATGTATGTATGTATGTATGTATGTATGTATGTATGTATATATATCACCTAATCAACTTCCCCCCCTAAAATAACAATTACTTAATTATTCCCTTCCTACTACTATTCTATACATTCTTGTCTACTATAATAAAGATCAAAAATAGAAAAGCATGTAAATTGTCTACTATTATAGTTAATACAAAAAACATGAATACAAAAAAACATGAATAAGAAAAAAACCTTAATAAACATAATCCTAGTCATTAACGATAAGTAAAATCATCCAAAGCCAAAAAACCGTCCAGATAAATATTTTTAGTCCCTTAACACACTTCAAAATAGACCAAGACATTTGCATATCCCCATAATAGGCACAGAGCTATTTTCTTAAAGAAATCAAACAGCCCAACTGCTCCCCTCACAAACACAGACTTCTCTTCAAAAAACCTCCCGTACATAATAACCCCTTTTTTTCCATAAGATTCCATCAGAAAGTCAAATTCACTCATATCTTGCAGCTCAATTTCTCTGTTTAAGTTCTTCAATTCAGCATTGCCAATTTCATCCAGGATTTCAACAGAAGCCCGAATCTCACTCTTGGGAGAAGCATTTCCATCGCTGTTAGATTCTTCAGGTTCATCTACATCATCCCCAATCAAATGGCACATTTCAGACCACATACAGTATTTTCGAATGTCCTGCACAACAGCTTGGCAGGAATCAGAAAAAATTTGCTTAATATCTGCTTTAATATCTCTGCAAAAATCGGAGAAAGCCTGGTTAAGATCCTGTAATTTCTGAAGCACTAAGTTATGGCACCCCCTACATACTTAAGCGGCAAAAGTGAAAGGTAATGGAAAATTTCTGAACTGAGTTAAGATAAGATCACAGACAGTTCCCAGAGAAAGTAGGGCAGGAAAGTGAAAGTTCAGAACGGCAGATTCAATGTGTAGGAAAAATGCTAAAATCTTCAAAATTAGCACAGAAATAATAACAGGGAGACGATAAGACTCCTTAGTATTGGATGGAAAGCAAAATCCAAAGCTTAAAATTTTTTTAAAAAAATTAATCACAAAAATAATGATAAGCACCAAGAGAGATCGTTTCTCCTTAATGTAGAAAGCTTCTCTTAGGGTACAGATGCTTGAAGAAAAAATAAATTGGTTGCTTTAGAAATGGGGTGGCTGGACTTAATGCCCCTTTAAGGCTGCAGTGCGGCTCGGAAATGATATCTTCCCAGCCTCCCGGTGAAGTCTTACCCATCGATCGCAAATGCTGTTTACGATCTCCTGGCTGCAACTCGCCATCCAGAGGACAAATGGGTCAATTCCAAGCGTTTTCCTTGATCCAGAAAAATGCTTTGGGCTTCGCGAGAAACCAGCCTGAGCCCGAAAAAACTGCCACGATGCCAGTTCTGCCCACGGATCTTGTGGGCACAGCTGGTCAGTCCGCCATTTCCCACCGGACGTTCTCTGCAGCCCAGATCTAGTAGGTCTACAATAGTGCAATTCCTAGCAGAGTAGTCCCAGAGACATACGGGCTGAGAAGGTAACGTTTTATTGCTGCTATCCTGGCAACATTTCTCTTCCTGGTCAAAGGAGGGATGTGTATGAATGCTGGCAGCAGTGATTTCAACAGATTATGTAATTTGTGTAGCAGTAAAGTAAGCACCATCAGTGTGATGCTGGGTCTAATTTACCCAAGATGGTGCATTGAGTTTGTTTGTATGGTGTGTTTTTTTATTCCTGTGTTGGGAAGGAATGTTTGTTGGGGATAGGATTGCCTTGTCTTTGGGGTGTGGACATTTTTGTGGACATTTGTCTTGCATGTCTTTGTCTTTGCTTCTGTTCTGACTTGCAATTGTGCGTTGGCACCATCATGCCCTAACAGCCTCAATTTTCCCCCTTGGTCATACAACATTGGCCTCTTCTCATCTCTAGCCTCATTCTCTCTATGAAAATTCCTTGGATGGCTCTTACAAGTATCAGATGTATGTCAGAGGAAAAACATATAAAACGTGGGAAACAATATAAATATATGCAAGCCTTTATTGCAAATAATATAGGATACACACCTAGTTACACACAGATTAAGAATGCATAAACATCTGTGTCACTTTATGCAAGGTATATGTTTATCTGTTTCTTTTTGGTTAGTTTCCCCCCTCTGAAATGGTTATTTTGTTATACCTTGTAAGGGAAAATATGTTGTTTGGCACATAAGGTGGCCAGCCCTGTCTTGTGCTTAGGGAGGAGCTGGATGGAAAGGAGACAGTTGACAGAGAGAGAGAATATGAAAAGGTTTGAGAAAAAAATAAAAAAGTCTGAGGAATAGAGCCTTTTTAAGCAGGTTGGTCTCCATCTCCAAGGACTGGCAAGAAGTTAAGGTAGAACACACATCCCAGGTCTCAGCCACAATTTCAGATTCAGATTTAACAAGCCATAGATTCAGAAACGGATTTTAGATCATGGTTTCACATTGTGATTTGTCAAGAGAAAACCATGGTTTGTCACATGGAATGGGTTTAGATGTTCCGACATGCCACAACTAAATACAACAAATTAGGTGTGCAATTCCATTCTCCAAAGGAACCTGCAGATGGAAATGATTTCCCGATTGAAAGGTGACAAATGCCTCTACAGCAGGGTTTCTCAACCAGGGTTCCGTGGCACCCTTGGGTTCCACGAGAGGTCCCTAGGGGTTCCCTGGGAGATCACGATTTATTTTAAAAAAAATTTCAAATTCAGGCAACCTCACATTAAAGAGGTATGTTTCATTCTTTATTTTCAGTTTAAGAATACTGTTCATGCATATAGACAGGCCTACGCATGAAACGCATATAATAATTTTGTAACTTCTGGCCTATATTTGAGCCTGAATGTGCAGGGGTTCCCTGAGGCCCGAGAAATATTTCAAGGGTTCCTCCAGAGTCAAAAAGTTGAGAAAGGCTGCTCTAAAGGATGCACAAGATTATGGATCCGAGCAAAATGGGTCCATCTGGAAACATCTTGAATGACTTTTCGTGAAGATAAATAAAAATGCATAAAAAGAAGTCAAATCAAATTGCTGGACATGTGAAATATATATGAACACTAAAAAAATCAGAGGCAAGTAAGCATTGTACCCTCCAACAGTTTCTGAACAAATAAAATGAATGTATAAATGAGAAAATTGAGACTTCTACCCAAACTTCATTAAGCTAACTTCAAACTATTAATGTCACCATAGAATTTCAAACTAACATTGTTGCCTTGTCTTTAAAATAAAATGTGTAGTAAATCAGGCTGTACCCTTAGGTGACAAATTATAAATATAACCTTATATTATATACAGTTTATATTATATTATATAATTATAATATAATTATATATTATAATATATATATTATAAGTTTATATTATATTATAATATATAATAATTATATATATAATATATAATATATAATTATATAAAAATATATAAAATTATATAAAATATAATAATTATAATATAATTATATACAGTTCTTGACTGCTAACAGTATTTTCCATATTATGTTGGCCAAGCAGGAGCTTGTTATTTATTTATTTATTTGATTTATCACCGCCGACTCCCCCAAGGGGGACTCTGGGCGGTTTACAATAAAATATAATTAATTCAGATACAACAATAAATAAGTTAAAATAACATTCAATTGCAATAATATTATGGTATAATGGTATAATATTATACCATTGGGCAACAGCATATGCCTAAGATACAGACTTTTAAATCATAATGCACATATTGCAAAGAATAAAATACATTGCAAGACTGTATAGTCTGTGAAGTAGACCATATTTATATTTAATTAATGGAATTAAGCTGAAACTGTAACTTGTTCAAGGACAGGCAAAGTTTATATGGCTGAGAAGAAATTTGGAATCAGTTCAGATCCAATAATATCTACTGAATATAATACCTGCATTTGTGCTAGGCTTACCATATATGGGCTGCAAATATCTGGATGAATTTGTTTTCCCTCTCACTTGACTGCCACTTGGTCACCCAAATGCTTTCAATCCAGATATGGTTGGCCTAATTTGTGTCCTGTTGTAGAAATGGGGGGATTGATTGAGAAAATGGCGGCAAGGCAGCAGCAAGTGCTGTACTGAGCTCCTCCAAAGTTTACTTTTAACAGCTTTTATTGTTTTAAATTGTTTTAAACATCGGGGTTTTTTTTTATCTTACATGCAAGCCCCTGTAAGCTTGAGGTGAGATATTTTAATCTTTTTATAGGACCATGCCGGCCAGTTTGGAAAACAAGGCCAGGTGTGGGAGAATGATTCCTGGCAAGCGCTCAAGGAGCTTTGAGGAGCCGACATTATCACCAGCCTGTAAGCAATCCAAAATAGGAGACTTTTTTGCCTCTAATGATAAAGGTAAAGCTCATCGGTGGAAGCCTGTCATCAGGGCAGCAAGTTGTTGTGAGTTTGCAGAGCCAGAGGATGGAGCTGTATCCGGGCTTGTGGTGGAGAATCTAACAGCCGCCGAAGCCAGCTCTGGGGTGGGGCAATTAAAGGTGCAGTATATACAGTATCTCTACTAAATAGTGCTTTGGAGTCGGAGGAAAAAGAGAAAGGAAAAAGAAAGGGATCAGAGAGAAAGGAAGAGTTAGACGTGCTTCCTTTGGAACAGTCTCACTTGGACCTAATTGCTCAAACTGTGAAGCGCATCTTTGTGAATATGAAAGAAATTGAATCTCAACTCTCTTGTCTTATCGCTGAAACGAAGAATCTCCATTCCAAAATAGCTCAAATATATCAAGATTCCCAGGCACCCTCTCTGACATTTAAACAAAGAACTCAGTTTCGAAAGTCACCTTATCATCAGGAGAGTGAAGTCCCCTGGAGAAATAGCAGCAAGCCAGAGAATTTGCCAGAGTGTAAAGACAACATTCAAACTTTGGTTTTACAACCCACCAAAGTATGTTTAACAGTCTGTAGCTATAATGGGAAAATACCAAGCTGGAAATATAAATCCCAGGTCAAATCTCATCTTTATGATCTTCTTCATACTAAATTCCAACTGATTGATTTGGTATCTATAGAACCCCTTAATTATACCCAATGGGCTCAAAGAACTATGTTAGTATTTAAGACTGCTAGATTGCCTTCCTTAATCCAAAAGCACAAAAAGTACCTAAGGACAAAAGGGATCTTTCCTGCACGTATTTTTATTAATACAACAATTAAAGCATTATTTCCCAAGTCGCAGTTGACCAAACCAGCCAACAAGGAATTTCAAACAGAGCGGCGGGAATCAATGTTTCCTCAGCCGGACTTGACTGACAGGGCTGTAAAAGAATCCCAACAGCCAATAGGAGCTATTGGTGAACAGCGGGCCCAAGTTCTGGACCTTACTTCCCATAAGTCTATGAAGGTTCTCAGTCATCCAGGTGGAATTGTCTGTAGCTTGAATCATGTCAACTGGATTTCTATTTTCTCAGTGGAAACGTTTCGTTCCTTATCCAAGGAGCTTCTTCAGTCTGAGCAAAGTTAGTAAGGGAATCCTAAATATGTTTCTAGGTAGCTGTGTGACCTTACACCTGGGGCTAGGTCATCATTATATTGAGATGTTATTTTAAGTCCTTTTATCATCTAAAGGAGAATCGTTAAGATCACCATGCTGCTGTTGAGCTTGTGAAATGGTCTTAATCTTCCTAGGCACAGAAGACAAAGCAGGGAGGAAGATGGGGGTTACTTCCCATAACTTCTTATTTACTTCCCATAACTTCTTGGAGGACTCAATTGAAGAGGATCTTTTTCATTCTTTTGGATCTTTATCCACTTTGGAGCAACAGACGATTTTAGAAAGATTAGAAATCGTAAAAAACAGACTTCAAAGTATAAGAGATGATGAGGCTTCAACGAACAACAAAGAAACTATGATCTCCTCTCCATCAGGGCCTTATGAGAAGTTTTCCCTAATGGTTCCCAATAATTCAGAGAACTGTCAGACCACCTTTAATGCCCAGGAACTATTGATTGATTTGAATACTGCAAATATGGAAGCTGTACATCCTGCTCCAAAACTCACCCCCCTAAACGGTTGCATATTTGATGACCCTTCCAATTTCCTGAACCAGATAACTGAGTTGGACTGACTAAGATCTCATACTGCATCTGGATCTTTGAATTTGGTGTCCTAGAATATAGCGGGGTGGAGAAACAAAAAGCATGATTTGGATTTTATCAATTTTCTAACCTCTTTTGATTGTATTTTATTACAGGAAACTTGGTCAGTGGACCTTTTAAATTTAAATGGTTTTAGAAATTTTCTCATTCCAGCCTATAAGCTTTATAGTAAAGGTCGATATAGGGCTGGTCTGGCAATCTTAGTAAAAGCCAATCTTGATGTACAGACGCTATCTTTAAACCCATGTCCTCCAATAGCCCAAGCGCTTAGGCTGGTATCATCTTCTGTAAATTTAATTATCGTTAATGTTTATGTACCTCATATTGCGGAAGGTGGTGATTATCTCATTAATTGGGATAAGTTTTTTAACTACATATTGTTTTTAACTAAAAAGTTTCCTGCCGATCAGCTTATTATAGCTGGTGATTTTAACGCTAGAGTGGGAGATAATACCCACGACTGGCTTATAAAGTTAGGCTTTGATGATGAAGAGCTCTTACCGCCGATTCTCTGTTTATCCCGTTCGTCTAGTGATGCCGTTTTTAATACTGCGGGGAGGAAGATGTTAGATCTTTGTATTATGCACAGCCTTATCATTTTAAATGGTTTAAGTTCTTTCCCCGACTCAAACGGGTACACTTTTAGATCTGCTTGGGGTCAAAGTGTAATTGATTATATTCTTTGCTCGTATAGTCTATTATTAAATATCTTCTTTTTTTAATATTGAATCTCGTACTGAAAGTGACCATTTACCTTTGGTTATAGTTTTAAAATGCAACTTATTGAATTCTAACCGAATATCATTTCCTGATAGTCATGATTTAGACAATGTTTTTAAAAGAGTTAGATGGTCTTCATCTTCTGAAAGGGACTTTCATACCCTATTTGGATCAGAATCAATTACCAGACTGCGACTGGACCTAACTAATTCAACCTTGGTTGAAGATGCTCTCCTTATTTACTCCCGCTTAATTGGTAAATGCAGCCTTAAAGCTAAACCTGTAGCCTGTTTTAAAATCCACCACTTGGTTCGATAAGGAGTGTTATAGCGGGGAAAAAGAGTTTGAGATGTAAGTTTAAAGAACCAGGTCAATCTGGGGATATGAGTAAATATAACGAATTTTTAAAATATAAGGAAAGTTTTCAAGATCTTATATCTAAGAAAAAGAAACTATACTTCCAGGGTAAATGGGATCAGTTATACAGGGCTGTAAAATTTAATGATAGCAAATCCTTTTGGAGATTAACTTCGAGTAATTCTATTGATAATCTCTCTTTAGTGGATCCTGTTATTACACCCCAGCAATGGGTGACACATTTTTCAACAATGTATGATGCCCCAGTAACCTCCCTTATTGAAGATAATGACTCCATCCTCTCAGATTTACCATTGTGGCCTCCTGTGAGCATAGATGAAATTACCGAGCTAATTGTTGATTTAAAAATGGGAAAATCACCCGGTCCGGACGGGCTTCCAGCTGAGTTATTCAAAAAGCATGTTGATTGGTGGGCCCAGCCATTGGCTTCTTTGTTTACACTTATTGACCAACATGGGAAAGTTCCAAACGATTGGCTTAATTCGATAGTAATCCCAATTTATAAGAAGGGAGGGTTTGTTCAGCCCAGCAACTTTCGTCCAATCAGTCTTTTATCAATCCTGGGCAAGCTTTATGCCAAACATCTTGAATGCCGTCTTCTTGATTGGATGCACACAAATGATGTAATTGGACCTGAACAGATAGGTTTCTGTAGAGGAAATTCTGCAATTGACCATTGTCTTACACTGAATTTCCTTATAGAAAAATACCTGAACTTGGGAAGGAAAAAGCTTTTTGTAGCATTTATAGACCTCAAAAGTGCATTTGATTTAATTCCAAGGGATTTACTATGGGCCAAATTGAGGAATCAAGGGATTGACCCAAGACTGTTGTTTCTGTTAAAGAAACTTCATACGGCTACCTCCTGTCAAGTAAAATATTCATCTAAAGGTTACTTGACGGAGAGAATACCTACTCAGAAGGGGGTTAAGCAGGGTTGCGTTCTCGCCCCTCATCTTATTAACCTCTTTCTGAATGATTTAGCAGATTCCCTTAGCTCAATCAACGGTCACCCCCCTAACCTCGGAGGTCTTCCTACTCCATTATTACTATATGCTGATGACTCCACAATTCTTTCTTATTCGAGAGTGGGTTTACAAAGATATTTGAAGGCATTTTATAATTACTGTCAACACAACTCTCTCACTATCAACTTCTCTAAATCAAAGGTAATACCATTTGCCAAAAGATGGTGCTCGCAGAGATGGTTCATGGGTAACACAGAAATTGAACAAGTTAAAACCTTCAAATATCTTGGTATTACATTTAATTATAATCTTTCTTGGGTTACTCATCGCAACAAGACAATCCATTTGGCCAATTGTTCAGCTGCTCAGATTAAACAATTTTATTTCACAAGAGGCAATCAATTTGTACCTGCAGCGATTAGAATATTTAAAGCCAAACCTCTTTCTCAAATACTATATGGTATTCCCATTTGGTTGGGAGCTTTTAATCACAAAGTAGAGGGTATTCAGGGAACCATTTTGAGGCAGCTTTTAGGGGTTCCTAACTGTGTCTCCTATTTTACAATTTGTTTAGAAACTGGTCAAAGTCTAGTTGAAACTAAAGCTTGGTTAATGACAATTAAATATTGGCTTAGAATTTCATTTAGAGCTGCTCCTAGAAGTTTGCTATCATATCTTAAAAAAGATAAATATATTTCGCTTTGGACTCAACATATTATGTCCAAGCTTAGGCAAGTTGGGATTGCAATTGATGATTTATATTTATTGGATGAAATCTACATGTTCAGAACTATTAAACGGAGATTTATGGATTTAGAATACCACAAATTTAGACCTGCCCAACCTCGTATTTGTTCGCCTGCTATGTTAGGTATAGAAAACCATTTGGGTAAGATGACACATTATTTGCATGATCTTGTGGTTCCATCTCAGCGTAGGGCCTTCTTTCTGGCTAGAGTTAATTCTTTTCCTTCTGAGGTACTTTTTGGAAGGTGTAAACGTATCCCTAGCCACGAGAGGCTCTGTTCTTGTGGTAGTCCAGATACAATTTACCTCATAATCTTTGACTGCCACTTATTCGAGTCCCTTCGGTATGAATTACTTTTAAAACCTTTTCACGGTAAATAACTGTTAAATGCTGTAAATACTGTATTATCTTGCCAATATCTACTGAGTGATGTTGTATTTGAAACCACCAGAATAGTAGCTAAATTCTTAGATGAAGTACTTAAAAGAAAATGTAAACAAATCTCCCAATGTAAACAAATCTCCCAATGAGTATGGCTTTTTCTCTGGCTACTCTCATGACATGTCATGTTTTTTGTATTTTGTTCTTTTAATGCCAATAAAGGTTTTGATTTATACTGTACCACCTTCTTTTATATTGGCTTTTTGCATTGTTTTATGTTTTGCTGCTCTTTAATATCATTTCCAAGGGGCGTGGTGGCTCAGCGGGTAAGACGCCAGGCTTGTCGATTGGAAGATCGGAAGTTCAGAAGTTCGAATCCCTAGTCCCGCGTGATGGAGTGAGCTCCCGCGCTAGCCCCAGCTCTTGCCAACCTAGCAATTCGAAAGCATGGAAATGCAAGTAGATGAATAGGTACCACTTCGGTGGGATGGTAACAGCGTTCCGCGCGCATCATGCGGCCACATGACCGTGGAAGCATCTTCGGACAATGCTGGCTCTTCGGCTAACAAACGGAGATGAGCACCGGCCCCTAGAGTCAGACACGACTGCACAAATGTGCGGGGGGCACCTTTACCTTAATATCACTTTCCAACAAGCTAATGGCCTTTCCTCAAACTACCATATTTCACTAGCTCTGTAGGACTTCTACAGATAAGGAATTTGCCCCTTATTTCAGCTAGGAATCAAATTGCAAAGAGATGTCCATTCTCTCCATTAAAATGATTTGGGCACCACTGAGATTATCATATATAAAATTCCCTTCTCACCCATATGGGTGGTATGTGTCTTCCTCAACCTCAGGTCCTCTACCAGAGGCCTGGGAGTTTGAGGGTTCTGCACAGTATCTTAGCTGTTCCTAGCACTGCATTCTTCTGGACAGAGAGCTCTGATGTTGCTCCTGGGATCTGTTGGAGCCACTCTCCCAGCTTAGGATCACAGCCCCGAGTGCTCCTACCCACTGGGACATCTATCATCCATCCACCCACCCACCCACCCACCCACCCATCCATCCATCCATCCATCTGAGGGAAAAACCATAAAGCTTGGTGAAACTGTATAAAAATATGCTACCATTTATTGCAAATAATACAAGATACATACCTAATTACTCACAGATTATGAATGCACAAACACTTCCATATTCACCCTGAAAGATGTTGAGACTTGATCAATAAATGCTGTCATTACTTTGGTATCTTTCTACTCCAAGTGGGCAGCTGAAAAAAAAAGGTAGACGCAGCTGCTAAGATCACTTTCAGCCTCTGACAGAACGTATTTTCCACTGTGGGCTGGGAGTGCCCACACCCATAACTATTTTGCTTTCTACGTTAAATTTCTTTTCACTTTCCACCCATCTTAAAGCCGCCAAGGTTGAGAAAGACTGCCTTATGACATTCCTTCCACAGATGCCTGCTCTGACCCAGTCACTTAATTTTCTCTTGGCTTGCACTAACCATAGTTTAGAACCCAAGCAATATGTTGATCTTCCAAATAACAAATTGTAAAGATTTCCTTGTTTGCTTTCATGTCCAATCTACTCAAGATTCTAGCCCCTAGGAAGAAGTTGGACAATTTGAGATCCTTGGGATATATAGAACCTTCAGAAGCCACAGATTCAGGCCTAGAGCCACTACAAAAGCCACCACAAATGGTAACTTTCATTGTGACAGAAAGAGAACATAGTTGACCTGGTATTTAATAAAAATCTTAATTGTATTTGTTTAATGGGATTTTTAAACGTAAAATGAATCATATTTCATTTTTCTCCTAACACCATTGATTCGTGTTTGATCAATTAGATTTATAACCTGCTCCATCTCTGTACCTAAAGGTAATTTGCTCCTCTAAGTTTATCCCCACAAGAACCCCATGAGGTAGGCTGGGCTTTAAGATGGTGATTAGTCCAAAATCACCTATCAGCCTCTATGGCTGAATGTAGTCAGGAATCTGTGTTTTCTTCTCCTGGTCCAGCGTCTTATTCTCAACATCATACTATATTATATATCTTGACTCTGATTACTTTTTTTGAGTGCCGTTACTGTCATGGGAGTCAAAACCCAAGTGTCGTCTTTACGTGAAATATGGTGTGCACCCCTGACGTTTCAAAGTATTGCCTTGTTATTGATTATTAATATTATAATTTGGATTTATTTTTATTATTTATTTATTTATTATTTCAATTTATTCCCTGCCCATCTCCCATGCAAGGGACTCTGGGTGAGTTACAATAATTAAAATTTAAAAGCCATACAAAATAGAAGATATCTAAAAAATATATCCAATATTTTTTCTTTAAGGACCGTCTTCTCTGAATAAAACTTGTCCGTTGTCCCAGGTTTGTTTGCTTAAGAGAATTAGGTGGCAAGACTCTGGCATAATCTGGTTCATGAACATTCATCCCAGAGCTGCAGAGCCTCTCCTTTCTCTCAAGAATTTACAGAGTGCTGAGTTAGAGATATTATCAGCAGACAGCTTTGTGTATGAATCAAGAACTTAATCAAAGGTTAAGGGAGATTACTTCAGAAGCCTTAGAGCTGCTTTATATTGAAGACTGTGTTTATTGACAATGAAGTGAGACATACTGTATGTGTGTGTCTCCAACTGTGTATACATGCGCACACATACTCATATACACATAGACAGTGGAGAGATTACGCAATTGATACAATAGGAGACCTTCCTAGAGAAGTGGTTTCAAAATGGATTTCCCACTCCTTTCAAGACTTGCCAAGATTGCAATCACTTTGTGGAAAGCCTGCCTGTGCAAACTTGTTTTATGGCAAGAAAATGCAGGTGGTCATTATGTAACCTTAGAGGGGGACTTTATGCTCGGTCCACTCAACTCTGTTGACATAGAGCAGGAGTGTACAAATTTTGTCCAGCAAGGTCTGCACCAGCATGTGAATGGCCATGCAGGGCTGCACTGCAAAAGGAGGCAGGGCCACAGAAGATTTAAAAAATGGGTGGAAATGAAAATTAAGTATGAATACTGTAAAATGATACAATTATATAAGTATTAAATTTTCATTCACACAAACATGAGCAAACTCAAACCGTACAACAATACACTGTCTCACAGACATATTCTTCCATATGTACAGACACATATATCCATACATATATGGGGATCTTCTAACTAGCAACTGAATCTGTGAGGGGATTTGGGGAAGGTGCATGTGGTCACTGCATTCAGGTTGGATGGCTCTTCCCTAGGCTCTGCTGAATCAAGTGGACATTGGGTTACTTCATTATAGGGACTATTAAAAGTTTTCTTTTATACAGTGCAAAATCTTTCTTTTCTATGCAGTTGACATAGCCTGCTTTCCATCTTTTCATTTCAGATATGTGGAAAGATTTTTGTGGGCCACAGAGCCTTTTTAACATTACTGTATATTTTCTGAAATATATTATGAAGTTGCCAGCTTATAGCTCATAGAAGCCTGGTCTCCTATTCTGTGTTTTAAGGACTAGCCGCCATCTAGAGGTCCTGCTGACATAATGGGAAGATGACTTGCATGGATGAATTAGCATCCTGCAAGCCATAATAGAATATCACCTCATGTGCAATGTATATCACTCAAATTGGTTAATAAATATGGCTGCCAGACTTCCAGAAGAAGCTTCTTCTATCCATGGACAGCTTACTAGCATAACACTAATAATGCTATAACCAGCTCCAGAATCCCTGAAGCACAGATGTGGATGGTACAAGGCAGAAAGGTTCCGAAAGCCTGAAACTCCAGAGGCCAAGTGCTGGCAAGGTGAAGAATTAGACAGGAAGCCATAGCCACCTATGGCCATGAAAACTAAATCCCCGACATCATCAAGAACTTTCAAGAAGTGAGGAATAGTCAGCAAGACCAACCTCCACTCAGTATCCAGCCCTCTGGGACCATAGACTGACTGTGGGACAGAGTGGATGGAAAGGATAGGGGAGAAACTGAAGAAGCACAGGCAAAGTTAAAGGGAAAATAGATTGGGATATTTTAATAGATAAATAATAGTAGGAAAGAATATTGAAGTATATTTATTTATTTATTATTTATTAATCAAACTTCTATCATCACCCATCTCCCTCCACCGGAGGGACTCTGGGCGGTTTACAACAAAATAATAGAAACAAAAGACCTAAAATATACATACAATATAAAAATACAAATTATAAAACAAGATTAAAATCCAAGAGGCAAGAATAGTAAAAAGATCTAACTCAATCCAATGTAGGAGAGGGGCTCTCTAAGGTATTAGCCATCCCCAAGAGTGACTATTCCTTCCTTGGTCCCAAGCAAGGCGGCAGAGCCAAGTTTTCAGGTTCCTCCGGAAGGTCAGGAGCGAAGGGGCTAATCTCACCTCCGGAGGCAAGTTGTTCCACAGGGCGGGAGCTATATAGTATGTAGTGTTTAGAATAAAGTTCCATAAACAGTAGATAGACTATAGAACAAGGTTTCTCAATCAGGGTTCCGTGGAACCCTAGGGTTCTGCAACAGGTCACTAGGGGTTCCCTGGGAGATCATGATTTATCTGAAAAATTGTTTCAAATTTTGGCAACTTCACATTAAAGAGGTAAGTTTCATTTTTTATTTTTAGTTTAAGAACACTGTTAGTGCATATATACAGGCCTACAAATGGAATGAATTTAATGATTTTGTAACTGCTGGCCTATATTTGACCCTGAATGTGCAGGGGTTCCCTGAGGCCTGAAAAATATTTCAAGGGTTCCTCCAGGGTCAAAAAGTTGAGAAAGGCTGCTATAGAATGTTAAATAGAATAGAAAGTAGAATTGAACAACACAGGATAAAAGAAAGAATAATTCCTGGGAATAAAAGAAAAAAAAACACTTCCAAACCAAACAGAGAAATCTTTATCCAGAAGTATGTTTCTACAATAAAAATCCTAGGGATTTGTTCAGCCTCCTGATTATTCCGATCAGGGCTGAATCCAGAATTATACCTGAATCTGAGTTTTCAAGGAAAGTTTAACTCCATCAAGCACTCACTGAATCTCTATTTCTTAGTCTGCCTTTTGGCTGATGAGAAGCTCATGTTTTGATTCTCTACGAACAATTTTTAAACTGTCAGCAAGACTTTGATGAATTGTTCTCTCAGTATGTTTCTCAGATCTTTTGGTGGTGAGTGTTGCAAACCAAGCATCAGTGCTAACAGTCCTTTTTTTCTTTTCCTTTTCTTATGACAAAGATTATCCTAAAAAGAGAAGTCACCTTAAACAAGATGGCAGTTCAAAGAGTTCTTTGATGAGCACAGAAGTGCTTGCCAAAGTTTATATATTGAGCCTTGGCTGGGGAAGGAAGAGCAAGAAACCCAATACTACAGTAAGTACTGTAATTGCACTGGATAAAATGTAAAGGATATTAAGAGTTGCTAGTTGAAGACAGGTTTGTTGGTCCTTAATGTATTCCTTCTACTAGATAGACAGAAAGTTTGATGTGGGTTTTCTTACCTTTCCGTTTCGGTAACACATGAAGTCTGAATTCTGCCTCAAGCCTGGTTCCAGCATCTGGAATGATGAAACACACGTTTCATTGTTTATTTATAAAGTAGGCGCCATAATCTCCAAGGACTTCTGATGCTTAATAACATAATAAAGTATAACAAACTATACATTAAAACACACAGAGTGCAAATAAAATAAAAAATAAAGATAACACATAAAAGATAAGAAACCATAACAACAAAATGAAAAACACAAAACAGCTCTCCCTCCCCCCCCCTCGCAAGACCTCAAACATCCCCTGGCCTGCTACTTTATCTCATTTCCAGAAGGTTTCTACAGAAGGAGATGCTGTTCCAAATTAGAGGACCCGTAACCAAGGAGCAGTATCTCCTCTCCTTAACCCCTCAGTTCAAGAAAATCAAGCACAACCAGCAGGTTTTCCTGGGAGATCCTTACTGGATGGGTCAAGATTGGTTAGAGGAGGTCATCCTGCAACAACTTAGGTAAGTAGGTAAAGGTTTTCCCCTGCACAGTCGTGTCCGACTCTAGGGGGCGGTGCTCATCTCTGTTTCTTAGCCGAAGAGCCAGCGATGTCCAAAGATGCTTCCGCGGTCATGTGGCCAGCATGACAGGCAGAGAACGTTACCATCCCACCAAAGTGGTACCTATTAATCTACTTGCATTTGCATGCTTTCAAATTGCTAGGTTGGCAAGAGCTGGGGCGAGTGCAGGAGCTCACTCCATCACGCAGTGCTCGGGTCTCGAACTGCCGATCTTGCAACCTTCCGATCGACAAGCCTGGCATATTAACCGCTGAGCCATCATGACCCAACAACTTAGGTACCAAGCCAAAAAGGGTAGTTTTAGGGTTAGGGTTCGTGTATGTGTTGCCACTATGCTCAGTGTCATTAAAGTGACAACAGCAGCCATTGATGAAGTTATGGAGTGATTCTGAACAATCATTACCACTCCAATCACCTGACCTGATGTGACAAAAGTGCCCCATGTTATTCTGAATAGAAAGTTGGTTAAATGAGGTTACTCGTACTAAGTGGACCATCAACTGTTTGAAGAAGCATAATAAAAATATTTACCCATAGTTCTTTATCAAATCAGAGGAGTTATGGCATGGGATCCCATGGGACTCTCTATTGAGCCATGTGCTCTTCAATACTGATATTTAGGGCTTGGAAAAGAAATGAAGAACTGCTTCTTAAGTTGGCAGATAACACAAAATTTGATGGATAACTAACACTTAAGAAACGGAAATAAATTCAGAATGTTCTTCATAGGTTGGAACTTTCAGATGAGAATAGCAAAATGAAATGTAATGCAGAAAAATTTGAAGTTCCCCATTTTGGAAAAAGAACCAAATGCACAACAGTGAGGTAGGAGAAACTTGGCATTTAAGAAGGACCTTGAAATTCTTGGGCCTGAAGCTGTCAGCAATGCAATGCACCTTCAAAAAAAGAGAAATGCAATTTTAGATTGCATCAATAGAACTGAATTTTCATATCAAAGGAAGAAATAGTGACACTTTCCTCAAGACTGGTCAGAACACACATTGAGTATTTTGTCCATTTCTGGTCACCAAACTTCAGGAAAGATTCAGATAAATCTGAAAGGGTTAAGAAAAGTGAAAGGTTTCAAAAATGAGTTTGATTGATTTCCAGGGGAAGAAAAATCTTTGCATTCATTCCACCAAGCAACTTCTGAAAACAAAAAATTCCAGCTCCAGTGTCATGGTGGGAGGAGAGGGGGGCAGTGTCAGAGGGTAGCAGGACTTTTAAACATTTTAAATAGGAGGGAGTGGGAGCCCAGCAGACCTCAAGGGAATCCTTTAGATGATAAAGGGACTTAGAAGTAACATCTCAAAATAACCATGACCTAGCCCCAGGTGCAAGGTCACACAGCCACCCTAGAAACATATTTAAGGATTCCCTTACTAACTTTGCTCAGACTGAAGAAGCTCCTTGGATAAGGAGCGAAACGTTTCCACTGAGAAAATAGAAATCCAGTTGACATGATTCAAGCTACAGACAATTCCACCTGGATGACTGAGAACCTTCATAGACAGACCTCAAGGGAAGTATCCAAAGATGCATAGCTGACCTCCAGCACCGTATTATGTATCCAGCATTAAAACATTCCAGATTACACTATACTTCACTGTTCTTTCTTATTCAGAAGTCAGTGCCCCATTCAGTGGTAGTTTGGAACTGTAGATTGTCACAGCTATTCTGCAGTCTTTCTTTTGAGGGTTTCCTTTCCTTGTCATTTGAACCTAAAGTAACAAGAGCTGTGAGGAGGGAGACAGTGGTGAAAAAGTTATAAAAGTGAAGGTGATCAGGCATTATCCAGGAAACCAGGGGCAAGAATACAGAACAGAGTAAAGCTGCTCACAGAAATATCCATATAAAGCTGTTACTTGAGATATACAGTATGTCAACAGCCTTGCAGTTCAGAAGCCAGGTAACAATTCTGGGAGGAACACAGTATCCCTACAAAACAATGCAGCAATGCTGTTATAATACAACTCTTATCTTTACCCCTGCTTTACCTTGTAAGTAAAATAAGAGAGAAATGGATCCCTGTGCTTCATTAAAATGGATTCTGTTTCCAATTATCACTTTGCCCAAAAGCTGTCTTGTTAACATTACCAGGATTAGTCATTCATTTGCTTTTTGGGGTGGAGTCAATCCATTGACAATATTGTCTGACTAGGAATGAATGGAAATCACACACAAGCACAGTTACCTTGCACAAATCCTTTTCTTGCCTACATTAAGTGAGCTTCTGGGAATCATGAGTCTGAACTATGCCTAATTCATATGGATAAGAAACTAGTAATGAAGCTTGTAGGAATTTTATCTGATGCTTTAAAATTGCTCTGGGTATTTGCTATATTACATGTTATGCTATAAAAATGGATATTTCCATGAACATGGATGCCAATAATGTACAAATAAAGTGTTTATTTTGCATATAAGTCTATGAGAGAAGCATAGATTTTATTTTGGAATACTTTCACTACATTCTGATTCAAAAATTCCCATGACTTAAGGACACTTTTAAAAAATAAACCAAATAATGTATATTCAGCAAAATAAAGTACACATCCCCCAACCATTAGTTCTTTTGTGTCCTTTTTCTTCAACCTCCCTGCTTCTCTGAAAAATGGAGGGGCATATGTTGGAGACAGGCACACTTGGGGCGGGGGGAGGCTGGTAGAGATATATACTAGGTACTTTCACAAAATAGCTGCTTTGGAGCGGGCATAGCTTTTTACCAAATGGCTGCCACAGTGACCATCGCCATCATGAAAAATCTATTTACCAAAATAGGAACTGATGCAGTTGATCCTATCGCCTCATCTAGTATACTCAAATAATTTCCTTCCCTCCCGGCACATAAAAATGCTTCCGTATTTTCTAAAAATGCCTTTGGGGCCTCGGTAGAGTTTAAAGATGTTCTTGCAAATAAGAATGCTAGAGGCTGGTGCTTTGATTTTACAAAAAAAAGTTAACATTATTGCTTTTATGTAGTTTTTTTTAAATGATAACTTTAAATGAGGGATAATGCCATAAATGTACACACCACATTTTATTTATTTTAATTTGCAGTAGTGAGACATTATTATAAATGTTCAAAAAGTCAATTAGGAAATGTTAATCCATAGGTTTTGCTTTCCCAACCAGAGTAAAGTGGATAATTCAAAGTCAGCATTTTTTTCTAACCCCAGCACAGCACTTACATTTAAAAATGTACTATATTAACTTCCACCTGGAAACCTATGCCCTCATTGTGGGAGGTTGTGCAGATCCAGAATTGGCTCTTACCACTTATGGATCCACTGTTAAGATTTTACTCCTGGAAAACAATCTTACTCGGCTATGAGTGATCGCCAAGAAGATGATATTAACTTAAATAATTGTAATCTGTTACACTTCAGACTAAAAATTTAGCAAGACGCCTTAAAATGCACTTTGTAAAAAGAACATTACTGCTAGTATCTTTATATATTTATATCTGTTTTTACATGAGAATTAGTTGATGTGTATTACTCTAAAGTTGCTTGATAGTAGTAAAGCCATTTCCAAAGCAGGCATACATGTTATTAAATGCAGACATTTAAAGGTAAAGAGAAAGGAAATGAAGCAAGAATCATGGGGAAGTTCATCATTTCCCTTGTTCTGCCACTGTTTCTTTATGAACTGTTGAAAGAACACTATTTCATTCTTGGAAAAAAAATATGTTTCTCTTACAGAGTATAGGGGATCATGTCTGCAACATAAGAAAAACATGCTGACAAAAGCTTGCCTTTTCCTCTTCTTTTTTTCTCTTATGCTGATGTTTGTCTTTCTGTTCATGCTTCTGTCAACACTGCTTGGGAAAGCATTGTGTGAAGGTGTTTGTAGGCAGTTCTTTTGGATAGCTTCCATGGATACTTTCACAGGCTGACCAAAAAGAAAAAAAAAGATGATGAAAATATCTGGCCTTTAGAATGTGGGTGGTGTTAAAGTCATATTAGAGGCATTCACTCAGGAATGTAATATTCCAACAGTGAGTTTTGATTTGGAGCTACATTTGACTGAAGGCCAGGTGGGAGGCATTACTGCGACAAACCCAAGTTGAAGGGTCAGGCTGCAGACAAATTCATATTGTTTACACATGCACACATCACCTACTGGAGTATTACACACCTTGTTCTTTGTGTGACCTTGGTTGGTTGACCACTCCTGGGGAGGGTAACCATGGTGTTGAATCGCCTCCATTCGTACACAATGTGCCTGCCAGTGGACTGGTGGAGTCCAAACTCTTTGGAAATAGTTTTGTAACCTTTTCCAACCTGATGAGCATCAACAACTGTTTCTCTGAGGTCCTCAGAAATCTTTGTTCGAGCCATGACACACTTCCACATAGCTGTGTTATGCAGATCAGACTTTGATATTGAATATCCAGAATTCTGTTCTTTAAATAAGGCAGGACCTCCCACACTCACACCTGAGTACCATCCCATTGATTGAAACACCTGACTCTAATTTTCCCTTCAAATGAACTGATAATTCTAGAGGTTCACATACTTTTGCCACACACAAATATGTAGCTTTGGATCATTTTCCTCAATAAATAAATGAACAAGTATAATGTTTTTGACTCATCTGTTTAACTGGATTCTCTTTATCTTATTTTAGGACATGTGTGGAGAACAGATCATGTTTTAGGTCATATTTATGCAGAAATTTTAAAATTCAAAAGGGTTCACAAACTTTTAAGTACCATTGATGAGAAGGCAGACCTGTCTTGTATTATTGAGACTGGGATGGGTGCAGAAGGTGTGTCTTCTCTCTACATCAATCAAATTCACATGGTAGGAGAGAAGGGAGAGTAACTGTCCTACAGGAGGCTCTGCAGGTAGATAACCAGAAGTGAGGTCCTATTTTTGCAACTGTGTTTAAGGGACAGGCTGGGAGTGTCGCTGTTGTAGTGCTGTCCTGGTTGCACAGCTGCATCCCTATCTGAGCTTCCGGATCTCACTATCGGATTGATAATGGAGTAATCAAGGCTTCTGGTTTGGGAGACTTCAATTTGTCTTTTTGGGGGAAACCAGCTCATAATTTCATGGGTATCATGACATGTCAACCATGGACTTATCCCTGTGTGTGTGTGTGGGGGGGGGGGGAGTGATAACTCTTTGTCTCATCTTGTTTTTCTCTGATAACATCAAGTTTGCTTTGGTTCATGGCTCTGACATTCCACATACAAATGGTTTATGTATCTTTGCAGCATTGAACGTTCCTTTTGCCTCAATAACCTCGTGAATCAGAAAAGGTTAAGAATAAGTGATCAGCCAAAAGTCACCCAGTGAATTTCGTACATCAGTGTGTAGATTGGAACATGGAATCCAATAATGCCAGATCTTAGTTGGAGTTCTCAAGCTACATCCTATTCATGAGTTTCAATTGTCTACAATTAAGTGTTAACATTTGCTGACTTGTTTTTTCTTGTCAGTGATCGCATTTACAGTATAAACCTAAGCACTTTGAAATTGTTTTCTCCATTTAAAAAAATGCTTTAACTAGATCATAGTAAGGGGCGTGGTGGCTCAGTGGGTAAGACACCAGGCTTGTCGATTGGAAGATTGTGACGGAGTGAGCTCCCGCACTCGCCCCAGCTCTTGCCAACCTAGCAGTTCGAAAGCATGCAAATGCAAGTAGATGAATAGGTACCACTTCGGTGGGAAGGTAACAGCGTTCCGCGTGCGTCATGCCGGCCACATGACTGTGGAAGCGTCTTCGTACAGCGCTGGCTCTTCAGCTAACAAATGGAGATGAGCACTGGCCCCTAGAGTTGGACACAACTGCACAAATGTGGGGGGGGAACCTTTACCTTTACTTTTTAAGGGGAGAGAGAGCTTTCAGCAATCTTTCTACCTCAGAGCACAGAACACTGTACCCTTGAAAATATTGTCTTTCTAGCCAGTTATTTTCTACCTCATCTTGGATTAAGGGCTCGGTTTTTCATGACCATCCATGGTTCTTAATTGTACTGAATAATTAAGGGTTATAACCAGATATGTAAACCCCATCCAACTGTTAGAAATGGGTAAATAAACATATACCTATATAAATAGGCATTTAAAAAGAGAGAGGCTTACCTTGTGACATCAGGGATAGAACACAATGCAGTAATAAAATTAGGAGAGATAAACAAATGTAGCAGTAAGCAATTTAGCTTTTATGTACAGATTTTTTAAAATGAAGGATGGATATGGGAATTGTAATCCAGATTACCAAATCAGAGATAAGATGTACAACATCAGACAAAAAGAACTTTAATAAATGGTTGGAAGAAAAACACCCAAGGATTTTGATAAGAGACTGTTTTATTCATTTGTTTTAAATGAATTAGTCATCTTTGTTTGGCTGAACTCTATAATTAAATAAGTGAGTAAACCAGATTAATTTCATGTATATTTTTAATGTAGAGCATTTGGCATAGGTAAATTAAACCATGTACCAAGGTTATGAACCTGTATATTGCTTCTGTTTGATGAAAGATAAATTTTATTCTTAATTTTATTGCTTTCTACAAATACTTAAAACTAAGAGGCTTAAACAAAATAAGAAGTGGAGCTGCATGTCAACATTCTCAAAATGCTAATTTTCAAAAGTATGTTCATATCTCTGGAGAATTTGACAAACCTTCTCTCATTTAAAATGCAGAATTAACCAAGAATTTTTTCCCATGCAAATCCCACTGAATGGAACAAAAGCTCTGCAAGAATGAACAGGGAGCATTAATTAATCCTTGCACAATTTCCATTCATTCTGGTATAGGTATTCCAAGAAAACTCACACCAGAAGATGTCCTAAGTGTTATGTAAAATGTACATATAAGGAAACATTTGAGACTAGGCCACAGCAAATATTTATTGACTTTTAAAATATTTATTTGATCTCCAACTAAGTAGGTAAGGTAAAGGTTCCCCCCGCACATTTGTGCAGTCGTGTCCGACTCTAGGGGCCGGTGCTCATCTCCGTTTGTTAGCCGAAGAGCCAGCGTTGTCCGAAGACGCTTCCACGGTCTTGTGGCTGGCATGATGCGCGTGGAACGCTGTTACCTGCCCACCGAAGTGGTACCTATTCATCTACTTGCATTTACATGCTTTCGAATTGCTAGGTTGGCAAGAGCTGGAGCTAGTGCTAAGTACTTTCCATCTAAGTACTTGTACATAAAATATTCTTTGAGAATTTGTCAAATAAAATGGGTGAGAAAAGGGCAAAAAGATGTCCAAAGAATCAGTTCAATAAAATTGTTGAACAGATCTTTCTGAAATACTGAGAAAAGTTTGGATTGGCACAATATGCAAGGGAAAAGAACAAGGAGTCTTCTGGCACCTTAAAGACAAATTCATTATCACTTTAGCTTTCACATTTCACAGGCCACTTTATTAAATGGAGTATAGTCCTGACAAAGCAGTTATTACAGTATATGTCAGTCAGAAGTTCAACCAAGCCCCAGTTTTACCCTACACTATATTTTGCAAGCTGGGATCTCTAACCTAGAGATTGACGTGCAAGCCAACATCCTGCTCTCCATGTTCCACCATATAGGAGGTAAAGGTAGCATCCTGACAAGGAGTTAGTGTCATAAAAGTCTACAGAGTTACACTGGAAGGTATAAAAAATATCGGGAGGAATGCTGAGATGAAAGAGGCTGAGGAAAAATGCATATAGGAGAAAGTTGACTGCAAGAAATGATAAAACAAAATACTGTATATTCTCTAATATGTATATAGAGAAAAAAGCAGTTAAAAAGAATGTAATCGAAGAGAGTAAAGAATGGTTAAGATTGAAAGTGGCCAAAAAAAATGCAGTGATTTTGATAGATGTAAGATTGTTGTTTTGGAAGTAGGTGAAAAGCACTAAATAATGAGCCACCAGCAGATTGAATAAAATTAAAAATAACAGTAATGAAGTGATTTGGGAAGAAACTGAAATGAAGGAATGCTGGAGTATTTTATAAATGTTTATGTATAGTATAACATGAAGACAGAGCAGTCAAGAATAAATGGGTGATGCAAGTCTGGCACAACTATGTAAGTTGTGTCATTTGTGTGATGATGTCATGATGCACATGTCATCATTTGCTCCCCACACACTCCCCTGTAGAGACTCATGGGAGTGACTATCATTATACTATGTTAAAAAACACAACTTTGTACAGTTCCAAGAAGCCATCCAGCCTGCCTGCCTCCATTCTTCCTGGGTCTACCTATAACTTTCTAACATAAACCACACATTTTATCTATCTGTCTGTCAATCCTCTCTCTCTCTCTCCCCCTCTCCCCCTCTCCCTCTCTCTGACTGTCTATCTGTCCATCTATGATCAGTTGAAGATTAGGGGGTCTTCTTTGGTAGGGAATTCTAGAACCTGGGAGCAGGCCCCATAAAAACTGTTCTGAAGCCCGACCCATCCTTGAAAGGTAGTTGCTACAATAATAGTTGACAGTCACTACAGAGAGACATCCTATCTATCATATATTGGAGCCAAAATCCAGTATAAATACTTAGGAATTTTTTTCAGCTCAGTAGAACTTTAGAGTAAATACTGTATGTCTAGAACTGTATTTCTGGTACTTTCATGTGTATAGATTTTGGCCTACTTCTAACTTATTTTAATTATGCTTGTGCATGATATAAATTTGTGAAATCCAATCCCTACCATGCATTTGTGATTGCAAAAACTGTTCCAAAGGCTCTGGAGCAAAAAAAACAATATAGTGTTGAAGCTGTGGAGGGCTTCAATAGCTGAAGTAAACACATGAACTTCCCACTCATGAACAAGTATGAGTTTAGACAGAGGCATAGTATGCAATAGACATGTAGTCTATCATTCTATATGAGGAAGATCATTGCTTCAGAACTAATTATTTGATCAGATATAGGACAAATTTGACATGACATTTTCCCATGCCTCTTGTAGTAAGGAAAATAAGAAGCTCCTTCTACTGGGCCAAATCCCTGGTCCATCTAATACAGTACTGCTGGCATTGACTGGCACTGATACTACATAGTTTTGGGCTGGAGTTCTTCCATCCTATCTGAAGATGTCTGCAACTGAACCTGTAACTTGTGTTGTTTTTCTCAGTTGCAGTCTTCTTTTATAGTTATTTTTTTCTTGGAAAAAACAACAACAGTGAGTTCATTTTAACTGTAATAACTTCTCTTCTAATTACATTTGGCTTATCTTAGAAGCTAAGCAGGATTAGTTTTGGTTAGGATTTGGATGGGAGCACATCTTAATTCATGAGCTGTTGGCTAGAGATGGAGGGTTTTTTTAAGTCTCAGAAGAAGGCAATGGCAAACTGCTTTATAACACTGCCAAGAAAAATGCATGGATGAAAATGCAAGAGTTGAACTTGACTCAAGGGAGCTTTTAATTTAAAATTGATGCTACATTGAAAATTATGGGGGTTATTTTCCAAAACATTTGGAGAATACGAAGTTGAGGAAGGCTGTATGCAGAATTCTCTTATAGAGCTTCCATCCCTGTCAATGTATTGCAGGTTCTCAGCTAATTTGGCAGAGCTGCCCCCTTAGATTTTTTTCTCTAAAGCTGCAGTTTGCATAGAAATTGAGTAGGATTGAACAAAAATATTTGTTTCACTTCAAGAAACTGTCTTTTCCAAACTTATCAATTCCTTAGTTGCTGAGATGGTATCCTTTAGAAAGGAGGAAGCAAAATGCATCTTGACTGAATTTCCAAACATGAACAATGCTAGCTATTTTAAAAAATCTGGTGAAACAGGGTGAGCTGACACTAACACACAGTTGGCAATAACTGAGATTTGGGAGAACACAGTTGCACCAGTCCCTGATAAAGAAGTCTGTATTTTCAATCCAGGCAAAATGCCAACATCTTTACAATTGCTCATTTTTCGAGTCCCTAAAGCCGATGGGAAATCACTGAAAGATGCTGTTCAAACTCCAGATTGAAAAATACATGAAGAGGATCGTTGCACAGTATAAAGAAAGGTAAGATCAGGAAGAAGATATAAAAAGTAGAGTGTTTTGCATCAACACAGTAAATTACTCATATTACAGAAGAGATTACAGATATGTTTTTATTTGCAACTTATTTACATACTGTACACACAGAGTCCCATTTTATGAGTGCTTTTAATTAAAAACTATCAATTAAATCCAATCTACTTTATTTTTACATAGCAGAGAAAAAAATTAGATTTTATAGATGAGGAAAATGAGAAAAATAGAGAAGGGCCATATCATCAGGGATAGGTCAGCAGTACCCATGTCCTTTGAAAATGGAATAGATGTTTCACTGCCTGGTAAGGAAAGTGAGAGACAGAGAAGCAAAAGACTGAATAAAAAGAAGCAGGACAAAAAATAGTGCACAGAGGGAGAAACAACGGGAGGGAAATGCATAATATTTGGTTTCTGGGCAGAGAAACACCTGAGTATCATAATGCAGTTGATATATAGAAACCTGCTTCCATATGCAGATTCTCTGGTGGAGTAAAAGTCCTGGAGATCACAACACAGATGATATTCTTCCTTTTGTTTGAAAGGTGCATGGGTTGAAGAGCCTGCCTTGAGATAAATACGTAGCTCTCTGTGGTTGTTTAAGTAGCAATATACATCCCACTAAAATGCAATCATCTGCCTACATAAAAATTTAGGTAGCAGATGCCTAGAGATCAGTGGAAAGCATTTTCCGGAAGCATTAAGATAATGCTGTGGCATAAGTCCTTTGAGAATCGCAAACTGAGCTGTACATAAAAAGCTAAGGACTGCAACTGGCACCTAGGCTGGTTGGCAGACCAACCATGGGCTGGGCAGTAGAAGGACAGGAATATCTTGCTCTGTTGAGGAGATTCTTGCATAACGGGTTCTCATATTTCTTTCATGTGGACTAAAATGGGTATCATTCAAATTGTTGGTGTTAACCTATAGAGCTTTGGACTGCAAGATGATTTCAGGGCTGCCTCTTCCAAACAGAATCTGTCTATCCAGCGAGGTCTTTCTGAGAGGGAATGTTAGGATCCTTACCTTCTAAGTTCTTAGGGGATTAAGGGGATGTGGCCCAGAGGTTGACCTCAGTGGCAGCCCCGATGATGTAGGCAGCTCACTGTCTGAGGTACGTTTGGCTTTTACTCGGTTGGCTTCTTAGAAAGCTTTAAAACGAGTGCTGCTCAATAGGCCCTTGACCTCTCGTGGTGCCTTTTTGTTGGAACTTTCTACCATTGATTATAATTCTGACCTAAGGGTTTTATTGGGAGATAGAGGAAGCTTTTGTTATATGTTGCCATGTATTTTATTGTTGACGCTACCTGGAATCCTTGCGATGTGATTGTTTATACTAAATATAAATAAAGACTATAATTATATTCACAGTATGATCATATCATTGCCCTATGATAGAAATGTTCACAGAGCTTGACTACAGCTTTCAAATGTTAACCAGCTACCTAGAAAAAAAGTCAGCCATAAGGTTAATCTCTCTCTTATTTTCTGGGCTGCAAATTGATTGCATACCTTAGAAGAAAAGAAACTGGTGGGCAGTTGTGGGTTTGGGCTTTTTTTCAAATTGTAAAAAGGATTAAACAGGCCCCATTTGAGGTATTTATCAGTTTAGTTTTACCAATATAGATTTACAGTATACTTATTTAAGCATTTCTATATCACACATCAAACCAGATTCCAATGAGGTGTGTGTGTGTGTGGTGCTGTTGTTGTTAGCATTTGTCCTGCATGATTGCAGAGTCCGCTTCTGTTTGCACTGTGCTCCCCTGGCTCTTACAGCGAAGCTATCAGTGCATGAGGTGATGAGGGGTTTTGTTTTCCAGCCAGCTGGCTACAGAATCGGAGGCGGATAGGGCTGAGAGGGAGTGACTGGCCCAAGGTCCCCCAGATGGCTTCCAGGCCTAAGGGAGAGTAGAACCTGGGTCTCCCTATTCTTAGTCCTGCATGCACGAACTTGTACCTCCTGTATGAAGATAGACATTTATTTCTAAAATGTAAGCCCTGCATGTTCCTTGTTAAAAAGTAACCCAAAGGGATTTGGGATTCTTCAGCTTAAGGATGGTAACCTCTGTTGCCCAGCAGAATAACAGAACAACCATTTTAAAAAACCAGATTATTTTTAATATAAATGCAAACAATCATCACAGACAAATATCCGTTTATAAGAAGCAGTCTACATTCTTTGTTTCTATAAACTGAAAAGAATGTCTGGTGCCTGATGTGATTGATTGATTGATTGATTGATTGATTGAGATAGATATCACGAAGAGAGCACAGAGCCTTTACCACATGGTGAAACTGTGGAATCTGCTTTTATAGGTTGTGGTAGCAGCTGCCAACTAATCACGAAGCTGATGTATTTCCTCAAACTTCAGAACCAGAACAACCTTGTTCTCAACTTTTACAGACATCTTACTGACTACTAGGAGAACAGAAAACTGAAGATGATAGGTCTTTAGTACAATCCAGCAGAGCTTTCTGTACATTTTCATGATTTTATTTAGTCATATGCATACATATAAATCAAACATTAATACATGTATGAACGTATTTAGCTATTCAAATAAGATTATTCTCTCATGAAACAGACTTAAAATTAGTTCACAGAAAGTTAGTCACTAATTGTGATATGTTATATTTTACCAGGTAAATTTTCTCAGAAAAAGATGTGATGTTTTTATCCATCTTGTGTATCCCAGGGCTGTGTGCAACCTCCAATCCTCTTTTTGCAGCTCCCAGAATTCTCTCTGACTACATCACTGTAATGGTATGTGGGAATGACCTTGGGAGACAGGAGGGAGAGCCACAGACTGGACAACTGGAGTTGTAAAAGATATCCCAGCCTGCAGAAGGAGGAAGGGAATGGGAAATATTTCAGAAGGGACCCTCCCTAGTTTTCCAGACAGTAAAAGGAAAGGAGGGGAGAAATAATTTCAGTCTTTCAATATTCTGTTAATGTAACCTTAAAATAAAGATAGAGCTAGTACTCCTGGTTGTGCTTCTTGTCTGGACTACCTCGCAGGGCTAACAATCACTGAAATTCAATAAAAGCAGTTTCTTTACATTTTGAGACAAAATTAACATGTGGTATAGGCCCTACATAAGTTTAGGGTTAGGGTTAGGGTAGGTAGCAGCAGCAGAAGTCCCGCAGGTTTACCCGTCTGATGTGTGGCCCATTGACAATCAGGACATGAGGTTACATAGTGCTTGACGTCGCTCAACATGCGTAGACACCAAAACTGCTGAGATAACAGGTTGAGAGATTTGAAAATTCCAAAGTGACCAGCAGCTGGATTATCGTGACACCATCTTAATATTGTTTCCCGAAGTTCTCCAGAGGGTACATAGTAACGACCCCGGAAACATAGTAGTCCATGAAACCAGCTCCATAGTTTTGCTTGTTCAGCTGGGAGTTGCACCAATTCTTCCTTTTGTTTCTCTACAAAGGGATCTTTTAGCTGATGTTCCTGAAGCTGTTGCATGAGGTCCCCGCTGACAGTGGCTGTTGCAAATTTTTCTATAGGAATCACTGAACAAGGAGATAAAAACGGTGTTACCCTCTCATACTCTGGTTTTCTAGAAAGAGCGTCTGCCCATTGATTGTGTCCCTGTGGAATGTAAGTGACTTGGAAATTAAAGTGTGAAAAGAAAATTAACCAACGAATCTGCCTTTGGTTCAAATTTCATGCAGTCTTGAGATGTTCTAAGCTGCAATGGTCTGTTCTGACTTCTACTTCATGCCGAGCCCCTTCTAAATGATGCCGCCACACTTCGAAAGCGACCTTGACTGCCAATAACTCTTTGTCCCAAATAGTATAAGAAACCTCTGCCTGTGATAACTTTCTGGAATAATATGCACAAGGACACAGTACTTTGGTTGCAGGGTCTTTTTATAGAAGAATGGCCCCAATTACAATGTCTGAGGCATCGGTTTCCACTATAAAAGGTTGAGTGGGGTCAGGATGTCTGAGAATGGGTTTAGACATGAAGGCTGATTTTAATTGTTGAAACGCATGATCCTCAGCTTTGCCCCAATGAAATCTGGATCTCTTTTTGAGCAGGTCAGAGAGGGGGCTGTTAGCTTAGCAAACTGTGGAATGAAAGTTCTGTAGTAATTGGCAAAACCCAATAATCTTTGTACATCTTTAGCTCGGCGAGGAGGCTGCCAGGATTGGAGGGCCTCCACTTTACCTGGTTCCATAGCCAGGCCGGTATGCAATATCTGATGTCCAAGAAATTCTATAGTAGTCTGGGCAAATTGACATTTTTCTAATTTACCGTACAAGCAGTTAGCCCTAAGACGATGCAAAACTGTGCGTATATGTTGATAAGGTTCCGATAATGATGAAGAGAATATCAATATGTCATCTAGATTTATGATCAAATTTTGATCCAAAAGGTCCTTGAACACATCATGCATGAAATGCATGAATACTCCAGGGGCATTAGACAATCCAAAAGGCATTACTGTATACTCGTAATGTCCATAGCGAGTACGGAATGTGGTCTTCCATTTGTCCCCCTTTTTGATTCGGATAAGATTATAGGCCCCTCACAGATCTAGCTTGGTAAAAACTTGTGCACCTCGAATTCTCTCTAGCAACTCAGATATCAGTGGTAAGGGATAGCGATTCTTAATTGTTATCTCATTCAAGTGTCGATAATCACAACACAAAGTTCTCCTGATTTCTTCTTAATGAAGAGCATGTGGGCGGCCAAGGGTGAGGTAGATGGTCTAATGAAGCCCTTTTTTAGATTAATGTCTAGAAAGTCACGAAGAGCTAAACGTTCTGATTCTGTTAGAGAGTAAATCCTTACAATAGGAAGCTTGGCACCCAGGACAAGGTCTATAGCACAGTCATAAGGCTGATGTGGTGGTAGCTGGTCTGCTTCCTTCTCATCAAAGACATCTGCAAATTCTTGGAACTGTGGAGGAATTGAAGGGTTGATGGTACTGGTTTGACTTGCTGCTAAGGTACTAACAAGATGACTGGAGCATTGTGGGCCAGAGAAGGTTATTTCTCCATTAGTCCAGATGATTCGAGGTTCGTGAGTCTTGAGCCACTCCAACACCAGAACGATGGGGAATTGGGGTGTCGCCACCAAAAAGAATTCAATCTGTTCGATATGTTTCCCAATTCTCATGGATAATCTTAGAGTCATATGTGAGACTGGACCAGAGTATAAGGTTCGACCATCTATGGTTTCTACCAACAATGGGGGTTTGATTGGCTTCCAAGGTATCCCCCATGTCTGAGAGAATTCAATGTCCATAAAGTTCAGTGTGGCTCCCGAGTCAATCATGGCTTGGGTCTGATGAATTGGAAATTGAGCCAATTGCAAAATCACCTTCACTGCCATGTGTCTGGATGACAGAAGATGGGACAGCTGATTTTTGCCTGCTGCTAGACTAACCCAACCTAACTGTCTCTCTAAGTTGGGTGGGGTCCATTTCCCGACTGTGAGCTGGTTTTTTGCTTGGCAGGGCAATTTCTGGTTATGTGTCTAGGACCACCGCAATTTAAGCACAAGTTCTCATGGTGACATCGGTCCTTTTCGACAGGCGTGAGTCATGGTCTAGCTCCTCCCAACTGCATGGGTTCCTCAGCTACTGTGGAATGCCAATTTTGCATTGCCGGAACAGTACCAGCGTCAGATTCAGACTCAACTCTTACACACTGAAGCCCTTGGGTTCCCCAGTGGATATTTATTGCAGTCCTCGGCCATCAGAAGGTTACTCCAAGGCTGTCCTCCAAGGCTAAAGAACCCCCCAACTAGCAATATATTTCATGTTGGTTGACTATGTCATTCTCCTCTTCGATAGGTATAGACAGCAAGGCTTTTGAAAGAACATGAATCTGGATGGCCAGAGAGTGCCTGATGAAGGCTCTTTCCTATTTTGCACAATGTGAAGGTGCTCCACAGAGGGTGTTCTCTTGGGGGGATCCCATCCTCTGGAACAGCCTGCCACTCAAGGCCTTCTGGGGTCTCAAGGCCTTCTGGAGGCTTGTAAAAACATAGGTTTTCTAAAAGGCCTTTGGGATGGATTAATTGAGTTATGGGTGTCAGGATCTGTTTATTGTTGTTACTTTATTACTGCTCATTATTGTTATATTCTTTTATTATAATGTATCTCTGTATGTCACCTAGAATCCATCCAGACCAAGGTAAGAGATGACTTGCATAAATAAATGCATAAAATAAAACAAAACAAGTGACCACAAATGGTTTGAACTACAGTTAAAGGGCATTCAATGAATGCCAAATGGATGTGGGTTTTAAAACCTTTGTGCCCAGCAAGCGAGGAGGAGGAGGAGGAGGAGGAGGAGGGGGGGGGATCCATGAACCTTTGGTGATCCACAAGGAAAGTGTGAGACTAGCAGGATTCCCTTGTGATTGTCACAATATTTGTATTATGGACATTGCAAGTTCTGTATCAATATGATGAGGAAAACTTGAAAAAACAATATTGGTAACAAAAGAGCTATCTATTGCAGAGTGGAAATAAAGCAGGAAGTCCTTCCAGTCACTGAAAAGCTCTTGAAAGCTGCAGAAAACATTCATGACATTTTAAAGCAAAGGACAACAAAAGCACTGTAGGCCACCATTCTGTCCGTGGCTGCTCGGTGCCCTTTTTCTCAGCTGTAGGCACCTACTCAAAATGGAAGGTCGGTAGGCTTCTGCCCTTTGGGTCTCCTGGCTTTGTTATCTTATTACATGATTTTTAAGAAGACGGAGAGGATGGAGAAAGCTAGAGGCTCTTGCAGTGTGTCAGGAGTGACCTTTTTAATCTTCACATTTTATGAAGACAGAAAAACAAAAGCAACCACTCCCACTATTGTTCCAAAAACTTGTACTGGAACTGCAGTGCTTACTGCATTGCAAGAGAATTCGAAGCCCTAAGAATTAGGAAGAAGGAAAGAATATTCAGATCCCCAATTTTTCACCTTAGGAGAAAGCAAAAATTGTCACTACTACCTACCTTAGTCTTGCTTACTTAGAACGTTTCTATTCTCTCTCTCTCTCTCTCTCTCTCTCTCTCCATCTCTCCATCTCTCCATCTCTGAAGCCTGTAAATAGTAAGATCCCAATTCAAATCATGGGCTTTTGAGGGTGCAATCTTTTGTTCTCTCAAACAAAATAGTAAAGTTTCCCAAAATCTGACATTTATAAATATTTTCAGTAATCAACACAATAACTGAAAAATGTTTTGTACTAGAGAATATCTACACAGTGGATTGGAACCAACAAAATATTTTCTGGGCTCCTTCCTTGACAAGAGGTTTTGATCCAGTTTCATCTAGGCAAAAGGAGATTATCTTTGTCAATCCCTTTTTCTTTCTGTCCCCTGAATATCTGCTCCAAAGACTAGGAAACTCTCTGATAGAAGAGAAAGGTAAAGGAGCTGCAGAGAAAGGAAGAATAAGCAAAAATTTCTATCTGCCCCCTTTCTACTTGCAAAAGTGTTCTGAAAAGAACTACTAGCAGAATAAAAATTCTGGATCCTAACCCTGTGTTTTCAGTGAAGAATGCGTTACTTTCATTCATAATACTGACTATTTCTCCAAAGTTCACTTGATTCACTAATAAAATTATAAAATGAGAAAAATGAACAAACTGAATGCATATTAGGGCATAGCTTTCCAAACTGTGTGTCGCGACACTTTAGTGTGTCGCAAGGCACAGTTTGGTGTGCTGCAACACAACCCAGAAGCGGCAGCAGGGGCGTGCATGGCGGCGGTGCGGCGGTGGGCGCGGTGGCAGCAGTGTGCATGGTGGTGGCAGAGGCAGCAGCGCGCCATCAGCGCTTCCGCGTTTTAGCGGAGGCTGCTGCCGCCACCATACACGCCGACGCCGCACACACACCCACGCCACCGCTGTGCAGGGCTCCCCCTGCGCCCCCGTGCCGCTGCCGCTGCTGCCATTGGTGTGTCGCCAACGGCGGCACTTTGGAAAGCACTGTATTAGGGCTATGATATCTGGAGTGCAAGAATCCCTATGACCACTAAATGTCAGCAAAGGGATAAACACTTTGTGTTACCATCTAGTGGCCACATGAACTTTGCAGCTCAGATCTTGTAGCCCTAAGTACAGTTGTATAGTTGATAGAATACTTTATGTTGCGATCTTGCAAACATATATTTATTTATCAGGCAGAAGCCCCTTGAACTCAGTAGAATTTACAGTTGGGCAGAAATAGAAAAATTACATTGTTAGCACAATCTGATATAAGCATTTTGAAATTGTTGAGAAAAGCAAATTCTGAAAGTAGAGAAACAATTATATTTTATTTCATCATCTTAGAATGACTGACACCCTAAGATTCTTATCCTCACAAATGGTCAGGGCCGCAACTAGGGGGGGCAAGCGGGGCATGTGCCCTGGGCGCCGCGCTGGGGGGGTGCCAAAATGACAAGGACTTGACATCTGCCAGCTGGACTCTCGGTGGTGCAAAACGGAGCCAGGCAGCTCCCTCCTTCTTCACTCCACGCTGTTCCCCTCCCTCTGTAGACTTCGCGTGAATCGGGATGGGCATGGAACGGGGCTCAGAAGCTTCTCCTGAACCGTCCCCGCCTCCCCGAGGCCGGACCCAGCGGCTGCATTGAGGGAGGGGACCCCACGCTCTGCCTCCTTCCCAGCAAATCAGCCCCGCAGCGCCCAGAACCAGCTGGGATGGCTTTGGGGGCAGAAGAGCCGTGGCTCCCCTCCTTGGCCTCCTTTCTGTGGGACCGAGACGGAGCCAGTGGGGGGCTGAGGAAGGGAAGCCTGGCTTTTCCTGCTGCCGAGAGCCACATGCCTCGTGGCCCCCTTCCACCCAAAACGCCGGTGTAGCAGTGACGGGGATCGAGGCAGCCCTTGAAAGAAAAGAGACACCCGAGTCCAGGGGAGAACACCGAAAGAGGGGGAAAGAATGTAACACATGTAAATAAACCAGGGATGTAAACATTTCCTGGGTGTTACTGATTTCTAAAATATGAATGAATTACGAGAAACTTTATATACAGAATGTCACACTAAGAATCACTACTGAACTTAAGGGAAACATTAGTAACAGTGAATGTGTGTGCGTGTGCACTTTCAAGTCAGTTGTTGACTTCTGGCAACCCCTGGAAAAGTCCCTGCAGTTTTCTTGGTGAGATTTTGGAAGTGGTTTGCCATTGCCTTCTTCGCAGGGCTGAGAGAGAGGGACTGGCCCAAGGTCACCCCACTAGCTTCGTGCCTAAGGTGGGACTCGAATTCACGGCCTCCCGGTTTCTAGCCTGGTGCCTTAGCCATTACACCAAACTTGAAATATACATTCTATGCATAAATAAACCTGTTTTGGATGCAGTATCATCCATGTTTTAGATTATTTTATTTATTTTTTTATTTATATTTCGACTTTTATCACCGCACCATCTCCCTCAAAGGGGACTCTGGGCGGTTATAGTCTAAGAATAGTTCCCAGTTTAAGCTGAAATCTGTCAGATTTGATTATAAGGCAAAAAATAATTCTAGACATTCAAAGCATCTTCCCCAGCTTGGTTTGTTCCATATTCTTTCATAAGAAACTTATAATATCCTTGTGTTCTGGCGTGGGCTGGTCCATGAAGTCACGAAGAGTCGGAAGCGACTGAACAAATAAAGAACAAACAACAAGTTATCATATATAAAACTAATTCAGTACATTTTGAGAGGATATATGATTGACTGAAGTTTAATAGGAATATCCCAGGGGTCGGCAAACTTTTTATGCCGGAGAGAAAGGGCGGCGGCGGGGCCGCGCTACCGGAGCGCCCGAGTGCCAGAAAGGCAGCTCCACCCGCGCGCCTTCCACCGGGCCCGCCCCCCTCGGCCGCTTCCGCCCGCCCGTGTCGAGCCAAGAAAATGAAGGGGGGAGGGAAATGAGGCCGGCCCGCTCGCTTACCTGCCTGCTTGCCTCCCTCCGCTGCCTTCCCAGGATCCAAGCCGGATCGGGGGCCTCGCAGAGGGAGGCAAGTGGGCCTCCGCTGCCGGGCCCGCCCCCCCTCAGCCACTTCCGTCCACCCGCGTCGAGCCAAGAAAATGATGGGGGGCGGGAAACGAGGCCGGCCCGCTCGCTTACCTGCCTGCTTGCCTCCCTACGCTGCCTTCCCGGGATCCAAGCCGGATCGGGGGCCTCGCGGAGGGAGGCAAGCGGGCCTCCGCCGCCGGGCCCGCCCCCCTTGGCCGCTTCCGCCCGCCCGTGTCGAGGCAAGAAAATGATGGGGGCGGGAAACAAGGCCAGGCCACTCGCTTACCTGCCTGCTTGCCTCCCTCCGCTGCCTTCCCGGGATCCAAGCCGGATCGGGAGCCTCACGGAGGGAGGCAAGGGGGCCTCCGCCACCGGGACCGCCCCCCTCGGCCACTTCCGCCCGCCCGCATCGAGCCAAGAAAATGATGGGGGCGGGAAACGAGACTGGCCCGCTCGCTTACCTGCCTGCTTGCCTCCCTACGCTGCCTTCCCAGGATCCAAGCCGGATCGGGGGCCTCACGGAGGGAGGCAAGCGGGCCTCCGCCACCGGGCCCGCCCCCTCGGCCGCTTCCGCCTGCCCGCGTCGAGCCAAGAAAATGATGGGGGGCGGGAAACGAGGCCGGGCCGCTCGCTTCCCTGCCTGCTTGCCTCCCTACGCTGCCTTCCTGGGATCCAAGCCGGATCGGGGGCCTCATGGAGGGAGGCAAGCAGGCCTCTGACGCCGGGCCCGCCCCCCTCAGCCGCTTCCGCCCGCCCGCGTCGAGCCAAGAAAATGATGGGGGGCGGGAAATGAGGCCGGGCCGCTCGCTTACCTGCCTGCTTGCCTCCCTACGCTGCCTTCCCGGGATCCAAGCCGGATCGGGGGCCTCATGGAGGGAGGCAAGCGGGCCTCCGCCGCCGGGACCGCCCCCCTCGGCCGCTTCCGCCCGCCCGCGTCGAGCCAAGAAAATGATGGGGGGCGGGAAACGAGTCCGGCCCGCTCGCTTACCTGCCTGCTTGCCTCCCTACGATGCCTTCCCGAGGTACAAGCCGGATCGGGGGCCTCGCAGAGGGAGGCAAGTGGGCCTCCGCCACCGGGCCCGCCCCCCTCAGCTGCTTCCGCCTGCCCGTGTCGAGCCAAGAGAATGATGGGGGGCGGGAAACGAGGCCGGCCCGCTCGCTTACCTGCCTCTTGCCTCCCCCCGCTGCCTTCCCGGGATCCAAGCCGGAGAGAAAGGGCGGCGGCGGGGCCGCGCTACCGGAGCGCCCGAGTGCCAGAAAGGCAGCTCCGCCCGCGCGCCTTCCACGCGATCGGCCCGTGAGGACCGGCCAGGGAAGGCGCGCGGGCGGAGCTCCCGTCCCGCTGCACCCCAGCCGAGCAGCAGCCGAGCCTCGAGAGGGCGAGAAAGCCCCGACGCTGCCCTGCGGACCTCTCCAGCACGCCTGGATCCCGGGAAGGCAGCGGGGGGCCTCGCGGAGGGAGGCAAGCAGGCGGGCGGGCGCCTGGCCCGCCCCCCTCGGCACCTGTGCGGCTCCCCCGCGCCCTCCCACCCGCCCCAATAAGCCACGGCAGGGAGGTGCTGCTGGCCCGGGACGCGGCGCTGTCAGAGGCGGCGCAGGAGCGGCTGCAGGGGCTGCTGCGGCTGGAGATGGCGCTGCTCCGCGGCATCCAGGTGCTGGGCGAGGGTGCGGGCCCGGGACGCGAGTGGCAGGGCAGCGCAGGGGGCCTGGCCGGGGCGGTGGCAGCGGGGGGACAGCGGAGGTTTGCCGGGCGGCAGGACGGGGCGGGCGGCGCTGCTGGGGCTGGTGGCAGAGCTGGAGGGAGCAGAGGGACCAGGCGTTCCCGTGGGCGCAGCGTACGCTCTGCAACCCGCCTTGGAGAAGTGGCTGTGGGAGGCCCTCCGGGTGCACCCTCCCACCCCATCAATCCCCCCACCCCGCCAGCAGCGCCTCCCTGCTGCGCCGGGCCTCGCTCAGTGTGAGAGCCAGGGGGCGGGGTTTTCCGGGCGGGGGCCAATCACGTGGAAGGGGAGGGGGTGAGTTCAGCTGCGGAAGAGCCACACTCAAGGGGCCAAAGAGCCACATCTGGCTCGCGAGCCGCCATTTCCAACCCTTGGAATATCCTATTAAGTGAGAGCAAGTCCCACTCCCTTTTCGCATTGAAGATGTTGCCTAGCCTGGCAATGAAACGTGTGCAAGAAAACAACAAGGCTCAGAGAGCACCAAGGACTCCACAGAAATATCTTTGGTGGAAATGGGAATCCAACCCTTGACATTTGTTTCATATTAGTGTAAATAATTTTTCATAATAGTTGAGCACCATTGGAAGAGAATTTAGGGCAAGACAGTGTTCTTCCACTTACTGAGGTGAGCGGCCTGCCTTCCACTGGACAGCTATTGGCTTGCAGCCTCCTGCCTTCCCCCCTGCCCTCCAGTCCCAGGAAGACCTCAGAAGGGAATGCTGTGTCCCAGGGATCCTGCCCTTGGGAAATCACCCCCCCCACTGTTCAGCCCACAATCCTGGCGGGTTGGGAAACTCGTAAAGACCATCTGGGTCCAGCCCAACGCAGAGCCCAGGGAGGGACGGCCATCCCACAGTCGCTTTGCAACGTGAAGGGGGATGAATACTGCCTTCCGCGATCCAGGAGGACAGAAGGGACATTGAAGGACACTTTGGGGGAGTTGCTGCTTATTATATTTGGCCAATGGAGTTTATTCATTTTTACTATTGTTTCTGTTGGGTTTGCTTTTATTTATTGTAAGCCACCTAGAGCTGTATAATTGGGTAGCTCAGAAAGAGTACATAAATACCTAAAGCCTCTTCCCTTAGCTGTAAAGGAAGAGCCCCATTTTACTGGTCCAGGGCAGGCTTTGGGTTTATTTCCAGGTAGACAAATAGGTTTTCTCCCCAAAAGTTTTCCCTTTCAAAAGTCTGCTTGCGGTTAATATTCAGGTGACCCAGGCTTCAATCAAGTTCAGTTTTTTCAGCTTTGGTTGTGGAGCCTCTGGCACGGATCAGAAGGTCCCCAACACTCCCTGCCTTCTGGGGTCATTCTCAGAGGCACAGTAATTATCCTTCCTTTGGGAAGCCAAAAAGCATTTGCCACCCTTGCACCCAACTGAAGTCTGGCTGCATTCGCACAATAGGCCTAACCTGATTATTAATTTGTTCTCTGGCTTCACGTAACACCCCGGACCACAGGGCTGCAGACCAACACTAAATTAACATGCTTAAACTCATCCTGGCTAACCGGCAATTCTAGGTCTGGAGGGTCTCCCCAAAGCAAGTCCTCCCGTCCTTTCCTGTCTCCTGGGAAAACCCCACATCCTGGGGGCCAGGGGGCCATGATGGGGAAGAGGTCCTGCTTTGCTGGACTGGCCACCTTGAGGTCCAGCAGGTCTGAGGTTTGAGTGGTCCTTCTGGGTGGGAGAAGCCCTCCAACCGCCCAACCTTTGACCAGTCCCCCTTCTGTGGCTCCATGTCCTTCCTGTGCCACAGCCCCTCCCTTTGGGGATTCTGCTCCAGTGTCCTTCCTGCTCCAACATAATTTGTTATGTGAAAACGACAGAGAGTGGACCGGAAATTTTGGAAAGCTTCATTGATTTTTTTATTATTATTGACAAAACAGGTTTTGGCTTCACTGAAGAGATTTTGAAAAAGGTAGAAAGTGATGGCTTGAACATGAAGAACTGCAGAGGGCAGTCGTACGACAATGGGGCCAATATGGCTGGTATCTATAAAGGGGTACAATCAAGATTACTCCAGGGACACAAACTTGCATATTTTCTGCCATGTTCGGCCCACTCTCTGAATTTAGTTGGAGCACATGCTGCTGAATCATCACCTGAAGCTCAAACATTCTTTGGAATGCTAAATTACCTGTATGTGTTTTTTTCAGCCTCTACATCAAGGTGGGAAATTTAAAAAAAACATGTACCACTTTCCTTAAAATCCCAAAGTAAAACCAGATGATCAGCAAGGATGGAAGCTGTTGAGGTTGTATATAAACATTTTGACAAGATTAACAAGGCCCTGGAAGAATTGTCAGTCAGTCCTCTCTCCACTCCCGAGGCAAAGACCGAGGCTACCTCTTAGCAAGGAAACATCAGGAAGTTTGAATTTATTGCTGTTACCTATTTCTGGTATAGTATTCTAAAGAAAATTGACCGTGTAAACCAGTTTCTCCAACGAGCTGATGTAACTGTAGATAAGTCAGTCAGAAACATTCATGGTCTTTTAAGTCTTTTGGAATCAACTAGGGACTATGCCCCACCCAATGCTTTTGCAGAAGCTGAAATGATTGCTGAGATGAACGATTTATCTGCTGATTTCCAAGAAAAACGGAAAAGGGAAAAGAAGATGTTTGATGAAGGCTGCGAAGATGAAAATTCCAATTTATCAGAGCAGGATCTGTTTAGAATTGCTTTATTAGAAATCATTGACAATATAGTGAATGAGCTAAAAACCCGGTTCCAGACACTAGAAGAAATTAATGACAAGTTTAGCTTTCTAAATGGGGATAAAAATACACAAGATGGACATGAAAGATTTAAAGACTGAAGCCCATAAGTTAGCAGAGACATACAAAGACAACATAAATGAAGACGAATTCCTTGAAGAAGTGGAAAGTTTTAAACACCACGCCTTAGCAGTTGATGACACTATAAAAACAGTGCCTACAGCAACACTCTTGAGCCTCATTTACAAACACAGACTTGAAGAAGGATATCCAAACTTGACCACAGCCTTAAGGATATTTTTAACTCTTCCTGTAACCGTTGCTTCAGGCGAAAGAAGTTTTAGTAAATTGAAAATTATTAAGAATTACTCAAGAAGCAACATGGGGCAAGGTTGACTTTCAAATTTGAGTATTATTTCAATTGAACACAAGAGAGCATTGTCTATTTGCTATGATGACATCATCAAAATCTTTGCTGCAAAAAAAGCTTGCAAGTTGAATCTTTGAAAGACTTGTATGATTCATTCATCGGACTAATTTTCATAATAAGCAGACAATGTTGAAGATGATAAATCATAAAGAATGTCCTTTAATGTAATTATGTAATTACTAATAAAAAATGTTGCAAGATATTGTGTGTTTTATTTTTTCATTTTTTCAATCATTTCCTAAACCTAAAAATCTGTCATGTACAAAATTAAATTAAATTAATTTTAACTAAGATTAAAAACTGTAGATTGAAAAGTTTAAGCCAATCATGACTGTAATATATTTCTGTAGCTTAAGTTGTTAAATTTAAGAAAATTACAAACTGATTTAAAATCAGTTTTATTAATTTAATGTATAATAGAATAATAAAACTTGCTAACACCTCCCTCACCAACCCATGTGGGGGGGGCGGAATCCATGTTTGCCCTGGGTGACACAGACCCTAGTTGCGGGCCTGCAAATGGTAATCCTGTAATCATAGGGAATGTAAAGGAAGTCACAATGAATTGTGTTTTGATAGTGGATCACATAAGTATGGGCCACTGTGCTCATGTGGATCATTTTTAAAATAGACTATGTTGCATCCTTCCAAATGTTGTCTTCTTCCTCAATCTTTTCAGAGCTCAGTAAATTTAACAAAACAAAACACACATGGCACAAAAGAAATAAAAACCGAAATGGTTCAGGCACACAGTCTCCATATATACAAGAATGCAGACAAACCATTCTACAGTATTCCACAGTTTAGTCTGTATGTAATGCACTTATGCATTAGCCTTTCTAAACAGAATTATGATTATATCTCTCTCTCACAATCAAATTACTGATTTAAAAAAAAATCAAGATTGTGACTGCAGAAACTGTAATCTGGGTGGATTGTGCGTTTGTTTTGGAAGACGCAAATTTTGCATTTTTAATCCAAACCATAAGATGTTTATACTTCAAACATTCAGTTCTTCCTATCTTGCATGCAATTCTCTAATAAAAAAACAAGCAAAAGTTTTGATTTAAAAGGAACTGTACATAAAAATACATACATTTTTATTTATTTATTTATTTATCATATTTATATCCCGCCCATCTCCCCTGCAATACATTTGAAACAATAATGCACAAAATGAATTATATTAGGAAAAAGACATACACAGCGTCATCCAAGCAAGGCCCAGGAGACGTGCCTTCTCTATCATAGCACCTGCCCTATGAAACAACATCTCCCCCAAGATTTGGATGGCTATGACCCTGTAAGACTTCTGTAGGTGTCAGCCTCACATATTCGTCTGCCCTGCTTTTGCCTTTTATACACGTGTAGGTTGCTGGTCTGCTCTACTTGGCTTCAGAGACTTCGCCTTCTGCATTGCGTGGAGAGAACTGATAACCGCCTGCTCCTTGAGGGACATTCCGTAGGGAGGGGGGATTCTTGGAGTGGGAATTGGCTTGTTATGGCTGGGCTTTTATGGGTGTCTTTCACATTGCTTTGATAAGACTCGATTCCTCCCAAAAACCATTATTCGAGGCTTCTGCTGCCCTGAAGTGTACTAATCCTGAATAAATCGATCCTTTAGAGTAATTGCCTGAAGGTTTTCTTTGTTGGGAATTCTGACACTGGGGGTTATCACAGTAGGGCCTTGAAGATCTGGCTTTTCCCTCAGGAACTGGGCCAAAATGTTAGTGAAACACAAGGCATAAAGCTGGTTAGGTCCCCTCCCACCTCAAATAGTTTATTAGAAGGCTTGGTCACAATGTATTGTTTATGTGTGTTTAATTATTATCCTTTTTCGTTATAGATATCTAAGATATTGTTTTTACTCCTGTGTTGTTGGTTTGCTTTTATATATTGTTAGCCACTCAGTGACTATGTTGATATGGGCAGCCATATAAATCAAATAAAGAAATAAATGTGATAAATGCATTCAATCATACATACAAATGTCTGTAATATTTTTTTAATGAAGTTTCTAAAGTGGAAATGGGACACAATTTAAAATTTGAACAATGAGAAACAAAGGCAACTTGAAGCTGACTCATCCATTTCTAGTTCTGGGATACTTACTTTTTCTTAGAAAATATTTACTCATCAGTAGTGTCTTCTCCTAGCTGTGTTTGTACATACATTTACATATCTAAGATTACAAAGGACAAAGATATTTATATATTTTCCCACAGTGACAAAAACAGTTCAGAACAACTGATTTTAAAAAGAAAAAATGAGCCATATATAATATGACTTCCAGTTTTGTTGTTTATTCATTCAGTCGTTTCTGACTCTTCATGACTTCATGGACCAGCCCATGCCAGAGCTTCCTGTCAGCCGTCGCCAGTACTTTTGTAAATAAAGAAAGTAAGCTATTTCTCTTGTCTTCATCTTACAGGTGTGGAATGATCACTGAGAAGTAATGAATTTATAACCAAATTTATAGCCAAACTGAGATTTAAATATATACTTGGCAGATAAAACCAACTATACATGTCAAACAGACCTCTAAACATCTACGTAAAAACAGATACCGGCATGCTTTTGATCAGCAACCACATTACAGGTACGGTAGTCCTCAGCTTACAACAGCAGTTGGGACCAGACTTGACCACATCGCTTAGCGATGGCAATCCTGGCAGTCTCAGTTGCTGCCATTAAATGAGGACTGCATGGATCACTAAGCGAGGACCTCACATGAGCATGACTTCCGACTTCCTGCCAGCTTATTCCAAGCATCATATTAACTGACTTATGTTTAAAGCAATTTTTAAATGTAAATGGCAATCGGTCTAGTTGCTTTCTCAAATCACAGCTGAAGTTGTCCTTGCTCTAGGAATTAATAGCTAATGGTCTGTTTGTGCTAATTCATTTTTTTATAAGAATTTTATTAAGTTTCAAGCAAAGATAAAAGCTACAGAAAAACAAAAAACTACAAAGAAAAAAAGAGAAAAAACTAAAAAAGTGTAGGAACACAAGAGAAATTTTTTTCAAAGTTACAAAAAGAGGTGACTTCCGACTTTTAACAGCAAGGATATACAAAAATTTCCATAATCAATCCCTTACTCTATATTAAACCAAAATCACATTATTTCTATAAATCATTCCACTGGAACATTGTAAAAATAACTAAATACAGTTATTCCCTCCCCTTATATTAAAAAAAAAGAAAAATTTATATAAACCTCCTAATCAACTCCCCCCCAAAGATAACATTTATTTAATTATTTCCTTCCTACTACTATTCTATAAATTTCTGTCTACTATAATAAAGATCAAACTAAAAAGCACATAAATTGTCTGCTACTATACTTAGTAATACAACAATTTTAATGATCTTAATCTTAATAAACTCAAAACCCTCCAAGTAGACATTTTTATACCTTATTAATCTTAATCCAAATCATTAAAGATAAATGAAATCAGCCAAGCCTTAAAAACAATCCAGATAAATATTCTTTAACCCTTATCCCACTTGAAATAAACCAGAGCATTTACATATCCCCACAATGTACACAGAGCTTTTTTCTTAAAAAGATCAAACAGCCCAACTGCCCCCCTCAAAAACTCCAACTTCTCTTCAGGAAACCTCCCATACATAATAACCCCTTCTTTTCCATGGCGTTCCATCAGAAGATCAATTTCACTTATGGCTTGCAACTCAATCTCTCCCTTTAATTTCTTCAACTCAACTATCCAATCTTCATCCAGCATTTCAACAGAAGTCCCGATCTCACTCTTAGAAGAGACATTTCTGTCGCTGTTAAATCCCTCAGTTTCATCCATGACATCCCCAACCAGATGACACATTTTAGACCTCATATTTTCCACAATGTCCTGAATGCCTTGCATAAAAACTTGGTAGGAATCAGAAAGAATCTGTTTAAAATCTTGGTGGAAGTCAGAGAAAGTCTGTTTAAAATCCTCCATGCCTCAAGCAGTAGATTATGGCATCCCCTAGGAGCTTAACCAGCAAAAGTCTAAGATATGAAATAATTCCAGAATGTGTTTATATAAGCGAAAGTGAGATATGCAGACAGTTCCCCAGGGAAAGTAGAAACAGAAAACTGAAAGTTTAAAACAGCCAATTTGACGTGTAGGAAAACGCTAATATCTTCAAATTTAGTACAAAAGTAATAACAGGGAGACAATTATTTACTCTCAATCCTCCTTAATATTTGAATGGAAAACAAAGTCCAAAACTTAAAAAAAAATTAATTGATCCCAAAAATAACAATAAGCACCAAGATAGCCCGCTTCTCCTCACTGTAGAAAGCCTCTCTTAGGGTACGCGTACTTAAAAGAAATATAAATTGGTGATTTAGAAATGGGGTGGCTGGTCTTAGTGTCCCTTTAAGGCTACAGTGTGGCTTGCGATCTTCTGGTTGCAAGCAGCCTTCCGGAGGACAAATGGGGTGATTCCAGGTGTTTTCCTTTTTCCGGAAAAGCATTCCTGGGCTTCAGGAAAAACCTGAGCCTGAGCCTGAAAAAACTGCCGCATTGTCAGTTCTGCCTGCTGAGCCCGCAGGCACAGCTGTTCAGTCCTCCATGTCCCCACCGGAAGTCTAAGTGCCTATTCAGTATTACTCCAGAAGTCCCTGTAATAGAATTACAGAAGTAGAATTAATCTCCTTTCAAATGCAAGTAATTATTTTCCCTAGAACTACACAAATGTAAATAGGTGATTTGAAATAACAACTGTCTCAGTGAGACTTCTTGTAAAGCTATGACTTTGGGTCACAATTGTGACTTCAGGGCCTGCTCCATTTTGCCATCCAATCAAGAGAGTCCTGTGATGGGGTTTTGAAATCTCATTGTTTTAAAACAACAAGCCTTTTCAGTTTCTATTATTATTCAGGGCTAGTTCTAGAAACAGAATGTTGGTCTGACAGCACCAGTGTATAATGTATCCAATTCATTATTCAGGACTCAGTCAGCAGCTGCAATTCTTTCAGCCTTTGTAGCATCAGAAACATCCATGGTGGAGTAGGGGGGTGTAAAAAATTCAATACGGCAGGTGTGGGTGCGTATTCAAAGCCCTGTTCCTTTTCAAATCTTTCTAACATGTGCAGTGCATGTCCAAAAAAAGGGGAGGGCTTCAGTTGTGTGGTTATGGCTACCATCTCAACTTTTGTGACCTCCCATGCGGTGCCACCTATGTGGCACACACCTCTATATGTCTATTTAGAAGTATGTCCCATAGATTCCATGATTCCCTATAGTCAGTCAAGAGGATTAAAGATTAATTGTTTCTTAGATTACAGGCCTATCCATTTGTTCAACTGAATTATGTACTAATTGTCATTATATTAAAATGTATTTAAACACAGCCTTTCTCTGATTTATGTCTACGTTGAAAAGTATCATGTCTTGATTGGTTTGTTGACAGTAATCTCAACCTAAGCAAAGACTGAATCTTCAAATGGCCATTAAATTAAAGAATTAGATCCCCTATCTGCCATAAAATGGATTATATGATGATACTATCTAATCCAGGAACTGGCTTTTTTTTATATCAAGTTATCTATTGTAGGGGCGTGGTGGTTCAGCGGGTAAGACGCCAGGCTTGTCGATTGGAAGATTGCAAGTTTGGAGGTTCGAATCCCTACTCCCGCATGATGAAGTGAGCTCCCGCACTAGCCCCAGCTCTTGCCAACCTAGCAATTCGAAAGCATGCAAATGCAAGTAGATGAATAGGTACCACTTCGGTGGGTAGGTAACAGCGTTCCACGTGCGTCATGCCAGCCACATGACCATGGAAGCGTCTTCGGACAACGCTGGCTCTTCGGCTAACAAACGGAGATGAGCACTGGCCCCTAGAGTTGGACACGACTGCACAAATGTGTGGGGGAACCTTTACTAATCTATTGGCATCTGCATTTAATGGGTCTTAAGCGAACCGCCCAGAGTCCCCTTGTGGGGGGAGATGGGCGGTGATATAAATCAAACAATAAATAAAATAAAAATAAACAAACACAGGTCAGAGCCAAAAACAATGGGGTTATCCATTATTTCTCTTGCTGGTCCTCTTTTCTCTACCTCACCCAGTGCAATTTGATCTTGCTGAACTGATTGCTTAGTAAATGTGTTTTTCCTTGCCTCAGCAGGGTTTCTCTTTTTTATATTTATTCATTTCTCTGTTCCAGATCAGACGCTGCTGTGGTTCCCAGTTCCCTGGCCACTCCTATACCTTGCTTATGGCACACTTTAATTTTCTGAGATTATAAACTGTTGTGTTATGAATTTGCATTAAGTGTATATATAATTATATGTACACCTTTTCCTGATTTCCTCTGTCATTTTTTCTAATGGTGAATAAACTGAGGCAATCAAAAACTAAAAATATAATCCATGGAATTTAGTATTACAAGAAATGGTGGGAGAAATCTGACATCCCATTAAAAATTAAAAATATTTTAATGGCAATGCTATGACACTCTTAGAATTGCCATGTATCTCTTAGAATTATACATTTTTGGTATAACTAAATGAATACTTTCCAGAATAAATAGCTGGTGCAAGCTTACTATTAGGAAATGGAGTATCTTCTTTAAAAGGTACTAATATTCCCATGCGACCTTATATATTACCTGAATTGAGGTGGAATGGGAACTGATTTTCTTCATGCCAAAGTTCAATTTCCTCTTTTTTCTAGTACTATTTTATTATCTGGTTTGCTCAAGCTTGTCTTGTACATCCAGAGAAAAACTGTTATTCCCTGATAAACTAACTAATGAGTCTAAAACTTAGTTCCGTGCGTTCCTTGAGTGGTGTTACCCAAGCCAGGAATTTAGAGCCACAAGTCCAGGAAGATCCCAAAATTACATACAAGATCTGCCTGGGGGAGTGCAATCCTTTCAAGAACTAAAGCTGAAAAGTCACCAAAACCAGAGTGTGATTGAATTCACAGCCCTTTAGTTTTGCTTGGTTTGAACCTAAACCTGTTTCTCCCCATCCAGACCCTAATAGACTTGCACTGAGGCAGAACCTCAACATTATCATTTGGTTGGCCAGGGATCAGGAATCATCTGCATATTGATGATATTTGACCTCATATTGTCAGGTGACTTCACCCAACAGTCTCATGTAGCTATTAAAAAGGAATGGGGAAAACATCAAGTCTCTTCCCCGTCACTACCAACAGCAACTGGACTGACCATGGAGAAAGCAGAAGCATTGAAATATAGATCATTGCAGCACCTCCATCCCAGTCCCACCAAAGATCATCCACAAGTGCTATCACTGCTGTCTTAGTATTATAACCAAGTCTGAAATTGACTGAAAGGGGTCCAGATAAGTAACTTCCTCCATGGCTCTCTGTGACTGTCTGACCACATCCCCAAAAATGGAAGGTTGGAGACCAGTTGGAAGTTATCCAACACTATTGGGTCCAGTTATGGCTTCTTGAGGAGGAGACACACCACCATCTCCTTTGATGCTTGTGGAACTACACCCTTACTCAAGGATGAAGTCACCATGACACTGGACCCAACCACATAACACCTCCTTGATGTTCTTAACCTACCAGAGGGGACTTGGATCTAATATATAAAAATCCACCCCAACAGTCCAAGAACTCTGTCTACTCCCTCAAGACTCACTTCCCTGATAACAAAGAAGGACCCTGCTTTAGCCAAATTAATAGGATCTGCCCAGCTGGAGTCCAACACAGAGTGGATCCAAAGTGATTTGTCTATCAGACACCTAGCCTATTCTTCACAGAGGCCCTTAAGATGTTTTTTTTGACCCCTCCTTCCCTAAAAGGATCCAGGCCACCCTAAAAAGGGCTGCTGGATGGCATTTTGTGGACATGATAAGAGTGGGAAAATAATTTTGTTTTGCTGCTTTTATTGCTACAATGTAGACTTTAATATTGGCTTATACGTATATGTCTATGATCAGATTCACTTTTGACTAGCTCCAGCAGTGCTTTAGGTGTTTCTTCCAATGCTTCATCTCCTGAAGCTCTTTAGGAAACCACGGAGCCTCCAAGACTGACATACAGGAAGAGTTCACCCAGGAGCAATCCGATCCACAGCAATCATCACCTACTCATTCCAAGTGGCAACTAAGGCCTCTTTTGAACTGCCCATCAGTTGTTACAAGAGCCTCTAATCCAACACAACTATTTTAGCTTTGAGGTAACTGCTTAACAAGTTCCTCTTTCTTCCTTCCATTTTCCCATTCTCCTTCCTTCTCTTCATATTTGTTATTTCCAGAGCATTGTATGAAGTGAAAACTACGAAGAATCCTCATTTTCAGATCCCCAGTTTAAAAGCTATTTTGCAACTGAGCTGTTTTGGTTCTGAAGTATCAGAACCTTCACAGTACAGTATTCAGTCCTCTCACATCACTTTGGAGTTGCCTCTAGTGGTCGAAGGTATACAACCCTATTTTGAATTCTTCACCAAAAGCTGGGGAACCCCATCGTTCTGATCCCTGCTCAAAATTTGGGTCTGCCGTCATTGACCCTGGGTATAAAATATTTTCTAAAGTTATCGGTGGTGACTATTTTAATACCAAACTGGAATATGATGAATGTGTGCATGTGTATGTATGTATGTATGGCGATGTTTCTTTCATCTCCACCCTTTTCTGTCTCAATATTACAGTCAACAAGATCAAACATACTACTAAAAAAAATCATGCTATTTTCCTCTTTGCATACAAATTAAAAATAAAATCGGTACTCTTTGACTTGGGTGGTTATTCTGAGTTTCCCCTCCTATTTTAATTCACCGCTTTGTTGAAATTCAGTGCCGTGTAGCTATTCCGCATTTTCAAGGAATGTCAACCACACCACACCTCTGAAAAAGGTTCACACCTCCTTTCACTTCCATGTGCGTGATGTACACACGCAGGTTCACCTAGGCATGCGTAGTAATCATAGAGTGTTGGGAGGACACTTTACTAATCAGTGCCTAGCGCTGCATTGAAAATGGAACAAATTAATGCTGGAAGTGTCATCTGTTCTGACATTGAGAGAACTGTGTTGAGCTCAGGTTTAATATCTGGATTGTTTGCAAAGTAGTGGGTGATTTGTAAGTTGTAAGATTAATCACTTTTCCTTGCTTAGTGGAAAAATACATTTGGCATTGCCTTCATGGAAGAAGACCGCCCAGAGTCCCCTCCAGAATGGGGGGAGATGGGCGGTGATATAAGTTGGAAATATAAATATAAATAAGAAGAAATGCCACTCTGAAACTATATTCAACAGCATTAATCATGTAATTAGCAAATTATGTCAAAGCATGTGCTGCTTTAATGATAATAAATGACCTAAATGATGCTGGGTGGAATCCATTTTCTGCTGGAAGATGTCTTTCGAAGAATGACTGGTATAAACCACAGAATGTTGTCTTTACTTAGGATAAGAGCTATTCTGTAAAAAGACCCTGGAAGCAAGCTGTAATTTTTCTATCAAACTTTTACAGAAAGTATTTCTCAATGAATGTGGCATTCATTTAAAATGTAATGTGTTTTTTTTAAAAAAAAATTCCTTTCTCACATTTAATATGTGCCCTCCGTACAGTCACTCATGCCCTGGTCATCTCCCATATAGACTATTGCAATGCACTCTACATGGGGCTACCCTTGAAGAATATCCGGAAGCTTCAGCTGGTCCAGAATGCCGCTGCGCGCGCAGTTATGTGTGCCCCAAGATCGGCACACGTGACACCTCTGCTGCGTGAACTGCACTGGTTACCAGTTTGCTTCCGGGTCCAATTCAAGGTGTTGGTTGTTACCTTTAAAGCCCTACATTGCATGGGACCAGGTTACCTTAGAGACCGCCTCATCCCCAGAGTATCGACCCGCCCCACCCGGTCATGCAGAGAGGGCATGCTACGGATCCCATCAGTAAAAGAATTTCATCTAGCGGGATCCAGGAGGCGTGCCTTCTCTGCCGTAGCACCCGCCCTTTGGAACATCTTGCCCCTTGAGGTGAGGCTAGCCCCCACACTCCTGACCTTCAGGAAACAACTGAAAACCTGGCTCTGCCACCTCGCTTGGGACGGGATGAGTAATAGCTCTTCCTGGAGATGGCTCGCACCATAAAGTTCAGTTCGGTTCGTAAACATCAGATACAGCCTCTTGGATTTTATATTTTTATATTTTTATATGTTTAATTGATTGTATAAAGTATTTTATATGTTTTATAATCGCTGACTTTATTGTAAACCGCCCAGAGTCCCCTTGTGGGGGGAGATGGGCGGTGATATAAGTTAGTAATAATAATAATAATAATAATAATAATAATAATAATAATAATAATAATAATAATATACAACTTTTCCTCAATAAACTATAGTTTAAAATCAGGACAGGTAATCTTTTCAAGGTGGTGGGCCAATTTGCAGTGTGAGAGCTTGGTCTGGGCAGTCTTCCAAAAGGGCTGCTCTGGGTACATTTACCATGATCTCTTCAGTTAGTAACAAAATAGTTATCTAAGAAGGCAAACTACTAAGGCTGCTGACTTCCACAGTCCTTGTAATCCTCAAAGCTACTATTTACCACCCAGTCCTAAATTAGTCTCATTTTTTTCCCGAGCGAGTGGGCAGATTTCCAAAGAGCATTGGGCTGCAGCCACCCACCACTATAATTTTCTAAAAACACATACAGGGCAGACTCATATGAATAGGCAGTGTGCAACTGCTGGTAAATAAATCAGTAAATTCACATGCATTTTGGAAAAGAAAGCTGATGGTAGATCCTGTAAATGCTGGTGTTTGCTTTGCAGCATGCCAGAGAGAGAGAGACAGAGAGACAGAGAGATCTCCGTGTGTCTGTGTGTGTTAATTAAAATAACCTTTTAAAAAAGTTAAAAAGTCAGGTGGGATGAAGAATCTGATAAACAGTAAGAGAAATGGTTGCAGCAGGCAAATAAACCTGCAGGGTTTGTGTTACGTAGCCCTGTTTTAAAAACGTAACTATTACTTATTTCTTTCCTGAAATTCTACAAAAGTCTCTTAAAGACTGTTACTTAATGATAGAGCACATATTTTGAATCAGAAGATCCATCTTTCACCCCCTGGTATCTCCAGGTAAACAGTTGAGGGGGGGCAGGAGGCTCCAAAGAGCCTTCATAGAATCCCTGCCAACCTGAGAAGGCCCAATGGAGACAGAAATGATGCCCTGATTTGTGAAGGCATGGTCTATGCCAGCCTTTCTCAACCTTTTGACCCTGGAGGAACCCCTGAAATATTTTTCAGGCCTCAAGGAACCGCTGAATATTCAGGCTCAAATATAGGCCAGAAGTAACAAATATTATATTTGTTTCATGGGTAGGCATGTAGATAGGCATTAACAGTGTTCTTAAACTAAAAATAAAGAATGAAACTTATCTCTTTAATGTGAAGTTGCCTGAATTTGAAATAATTTTTTAAATAAATTGTGATCTCCCAGGTAACCCGTAGTGACCTCTCACGGAACCCTAGGTTTCCACGGAACCCTGGTTGAGAAACCCTGGTCTATGCATACACTATGGTGCTCAGCAATTTTTTTTAATCACCAAAATTAGTGTAGCAGTAGCCACATCTATTTTTGATTTATCAGAAAGGCTACTAAGTATAATTCTCAGTGTACTTTGAAAGGCCTGAGACGGTCTTGAGATGTTCCCTCCTTTTTCAGTATCCACTCATGTTGCACATGTTGCTCTGTCTCATTCTTGCCAAGAATTCCCAACCTTGTTACTCTTGTCTGGGTTATGTCTGCCTCCCTCAGAGCTCATGGTGGGTGGCTGCTAGGTGGTTTGTCAATGTTCCAGCTTCCTGCATTCTTCCAGATCTACATACTAGTCCCTGGGACATGGTTGACAGCAGCCGTTGGAGGGAGGAGAAATATAATAACATCTCAAGCTGAAGATTATAAATAGTGCTTCTTCTTTGGTTGGGTATATAATGTTGAGGATTGCCCGGTTGTAAATAGCTCAGTAATTGTACTGAACGTGTTATTTATTTATTTATTTAAAAGGTTTATATGGCCGCCCATCTTAAGCAACTCTGGGCGGCTACAACAACAATTATATAAATGAAACAATTGTATAAATGAAACTTCAAGAAAATATTTCAGTATAGACTGTTCTTGTTCAGGTTCCCAATTATCAGCTCTCTTTTTCTTCAAGATACTCCCTTCTCTCAGCTTTGTACTCTCCCCAAATTAGTAAGCATTCTGTAACCACTGAACACATGTAGGTCACACTAGGTTATTTCTTTGAGATTCTTCACTCCCTTAACTATTTTTTCTAACTTTTTTTTTATTTCTACAAACTTTGAGGGTTCCTTTGAGCCTCTTGATAAATCCTCCTCTTGCATATTAGGCTAAATAAAGATGAAAGTCAATGAGTTTGTTATTAATATATACATTCATAAATGCAATGTTCATTTTGCATTTATTAAGTATAATAAATATTTATTGCTTTTATATTTGCCTTTTCCTTTGTCCTGTCCGACTTAGAGTCGTTTTCCAATGCCAGTTGCTCCATGATGCTTTAGTTCCAAACTACAACACCGTCTTCCTGTTTCCCCTTGGGGGTTTTGGTTGGAGACAATCTGTCCTGTCCGACTTAGACTCGACCCAGAAGAGGTGTAACAATAACAAACTTTATTGACCATAAAATTAACACAGGCAATTTCCCTCAGAGAGCTTACTTGAAATTGAGCACAGCTACTGAGGAGGCACAGCTACTGAGGGGCGTGGTGGCTCAGCGCGTAAGACACCAGGCTTGTCAATTGGAAGATCGTAAGTTCGGAGGTTCGAATCCCTAGCCCTGAGTGCGGAGTGAGCTCCCGCACTAGCTCCAGCTCTTGCCAACCTAGCAATTCGAAAGCATGCAAATGCAAGTAGATGAATAGGTACCACTTCGGTGGGAAGGTAACAGCATTCCGCACGCGTCATGCAGCCACATGACCGTGGAAGCATCTTCGGACAATGCTGGCTCTTCGGCTAACAAACAGAGATGAGCACCGGCCCCTAGAGTCGGACACGACTGCACAAGTGTGCAGGGGGAACCTTTTTACTGAGGAGACAGTTCAAGAGAGATTCCGGTTTCCTGTCAAGCTAAAGTCCCTTGCCAGAATCAGCACTACAATATTTGGAGGCAGGGCCGGCACAGCGACCAGGCAAGATTCCGCGACAGGGATCAACAAGGCAGCGGCAAAGCAAGGCTCTGCAACGGCAGCTGAGGTGGTGGCAAGGCAAGGCTCTGCGGTAGCGGCTGAGGCGGCGGCAAAGCAAGGCTCTGCGGTGGTGGCTGAGGTGGCGGCAAAGCAAGGCTCTGCGGTGGCAGCTAAGGCGGTGGCAAGGCAAGGCTCTGTGGCAGCCGAGGCGGTGGCAAGGCAAGGCTCTGCGGCGGCTGAGGTGGCGGCAAGGCAAGGCTCTGCAGCGGCAGCTGAGGTGGCGGCAAGGCAAGGCTCTGCGGCAGCAGCTGAGGCGGCGGCAAGGCAAGACTCTGCAGCAGTGGCTGAGGCAGCGGCAAGGTAAGACTCTGCGGTGGCAGCTGAGGTGGTGGCAAGGCAAGGCTCTGCAGCAGCAGCTGAGGCGGCGGCAAGGCAAGGCTCTGCGGCAGCAGCTGAGGCGGCGGCAAGGCAAGGCTCTGCGGTGGCAGCTGTGGCGGTGGCAAGGCAAGGTCAGTTTTAGAGACACGCTTCTCAGTGTCTGGGCTTGAGATTTGCGATCACTGGTGAGAACGGTTGTCTCTGACAACCTGCTCCTGTCCCCGATGCCTTTTTATACCTTCAATTTCCTGCCGCTTGCAGGTGGGAACCAATCGACTCCCTTGCTGTTTGGCTCTTTTTTCTGCCCTCCTGGCTCGCGCGCTGATAGGTGGTTGTTCATCCTCTTCTAAACTTCCTCCAATCGGCAGCTCTGGCTCCTTTTCAATTTGTGCGCCTTCTTCCTGCCTTCCCGCCTTTGCAACGGTCAGCTCCCCCTCCTCTGCATCGGATTCAGCCTGCACCCTTACATCCTTCAAGAAATATATCCAACTTTCCCCTTGTGTTCCACATACAGTATGTGTGACTACAACTTTCATCATTCCCACAGCATGGGCTTGGCTTTTTCTCTGCCAAGAGTTGTTTGCAAATGTTCCTCTTCTGCTTTCCTCCCCCCCTTTTCTTCTGACTAGATCCTGTCCAAGAGGTCCTCTCCTATAGATCTCTTAACAGCCCAATCACTATCACTGGGATGCATGCATTAGACAGGGAAAGCTTCCATGAAACAAGGCCATTTGGGCTGCCTTGGGATTACTGTGCATTATTACAGATTCTCCATTTTGCGGGGGTGTTCTGCCAAGCGTCCAAGCAGTGATCATGTGCTCAGGCAATTGGTTCTTTTAGATCCAGAGACAATAAGCACACCAGTGGATAAAGAGAGTTTAAGCTTTATTATAAACTTAAGCAGACCAATTTAAACAGAAACACAGTTTAACCAGAAACACATTTTAGGCAGATTAAACAAAAGCATAAAAAGCATAACATAAAGAAAGAAATCATAACATACCTAGGCAAGGTGAGACCCTTATCTCCTTTAGCTGTCAGGAGCCTCTTGACCAAGACAGCGGAGATAACCCCAAAAGGATGGCTCAATGTTCCACAGCCCCCAGTGCCAGGATCTTTCCAAAGCTCCCAAACTCAAAAGACAATCCTCAGGTTTTTATCAAAGTCTGGTCCTCAAACCCCATGACTCTGTTTCCATGGTACCGAGGCTGCATGACCCGACCTTGACTAGAATGGTTCTTAGAGTCTGAAGCACCTGCTTATGACATAATCCAAGAACCTGGGAAGCTATACAGATACGCTAGTGCCTAACAACAACAATCTCTTATTTCCCCCCACACACACACACACACATTCCAAGCTGCTGGAGGGACTGTTGGAGGAGTGGACTTATGCTTAAACTTTTAATCTTGGGGTTTTTCTCTTCTCTCCCCCCTCATTCCAAACAGAAATAAAAACAAGCCAGTTACACATCAGTATAACTCAAAATAAACTCTAATCTTCGTGTGAGGGAGAAAATCAAAATATGTCACTTAACTCCTCGAAATAACAATGGTCTTCCACATTGTCCAGATTCCCATACTCTTCCTCATAGGTCACTCCCAGAATCTGGGCTAGAAGCAATCTTAGTATATTTTCCCTTTCACACTTCCCCTATTTGGCTCAAGAGAGGGCAGTTTGCCAACCTTTCAAGCAGCACAATTCATTAAATAAATTAAGTAATAGCTTAGTATTCTCGGTATAAAGAACCTCACTAACTCTGGGGGTTGGCCTTAAATGGTATCTAATGTATTACATTTCTTGGAAATGCATATCATTCTTGTTTTAAAGTAGTAACATGGATGGGTAATTCACAGTACTAGACCAGAGAAACTTGCCATGCTTCTTGCAGGACCAAAATATTTCCATGACCTAATTATGTGGTTTCATATTACTTTTTCTTGTGCTTTAAGATGAAGACGCAACTTGCAAGAATTCTCCCATATTATTCAATTAAAAAAAGGAAGCAACCTTTATTACTTTGGAAATTCTCCAAGACATCTGGAACATATAATAGTCCAAAATGATTGCATTCCTTTCATTTGTTTTTAGATGTATTATTTACTTTTTAAAAAATCAGAATAAACTCACAAGAACATATAGCATTTCAAAATGTCAGTACATACCTGAGTTCTAGTAAGTTGCCAACATTCTGTCTCATTCAAATATATAATGGGGTTATCTCGATGAAGAGGCAGGACTATGCAGATGAAGACAGGAAGAAACACGATTCTTAATGGCTACAGTCCTTAGGTTTAGTCCCCATAACACTGGTGTCTCTAAATGGATTTTCATGTGTTTTCCTATATAATTAAATAATTGCCATTGATTCTCATGGAGAAAAATGAACCCATTTATCTGGGAACATTATTGCAATGAGCAAAAATTTGCCCATTCTTCCTATTACTCATGACAATTAAACAGATGCAGCTCCATGGTGCCGGTCAACTTGGTTTAGTTTGATTTATTTAAATACTCATGAGTTAGGGCTTCCCATTTCTCAATGCTGATATTAAATTTTTTAAAATTAGCTTTGAGAGAAACTTTGAATCTCTTTTGCTGTCCACCAATATTCCGTTTTCCATTCTTAAGTTGGGAGTAAAGTAGCTGCTTTGGAAGATGATGGTCAAGCAGTCAAATGAGAGTGTTTCAATTGGAGCTCAGCCTTTATTATAGACTTTGAAGAAGCACAAGTACAGGGCGAAAGGGAGAAATGAGCTAAGAGGAAGGTGTACACAGCGCTGGGGCTGCCAATGTTCCTTCTAGACCTCAGAGCAATATGTTCTATTGAGTAAGCAGACACTCACAAGAGATTAGATAAAATAATCTATTTACTCTATATACCAGGGCTTTCCAAAGTGCCGCCGCTGGCGACACACCGAGCGGCGGCGGCGGCGACACGCGCACGCACGGTGGCGGTGCAGGGGGGTGTGCGGCGGAGCGCGCGCATGGCGGCGGCGCGGGGGGATGTGTGGCGGAGCGCGCGCACGGTGGCGGCGTGGGAGGGGCGTGCGGTGGCGCGCGCGTGCGTGGCGGCCGCCGTGCACGCGCGCGCCGCCGCTTCCGGGTGGTGTGGCGACACACCACGCTGTGTGTGGCGACACACTTTTGTGTTGCGACACACAGTTTGGAAAGCTCTGCTATATACATACGTAGTACAATACAGTCCAATAACGTCCAACACAGATACCAATGAGAAGATAGTAACGAGAAAGAATGAACAACAGAACTTCTCTACTTTTATACAAATATCAACCAATCACTTTATAGGTCAAACAAATTATCTGCCACACCCAGCTTAAACTATATCAGCTGCAGTATGTGTCACCACTTACTTCAACAATGGCTGCTAATTGAATGACTTGCAGAAAGTATTACCTCTCACCTATTTACCTCTCCTGTCTAATTAATCTATCTGTAAAGTCTGGGTATTTATTCAAACCCCAACACCCCTCCAATTTACGATAGACATTTCAATTACACAATATAGAAGACATACACATATTGGATACACATCCTATGTCTCTCTATACATAGAGGCTTGGTCATTATATCTGCTACGTTATTTTCAGATGGACAATACTTTAATTCAATCAGAGATTCTTTCACAGCATTTCTAACATTTTGATACTTAATATCCACATGTTTGCTCCTCCCTCTGGTTTTATCATTCTTTGCCATCTGTATACACGCTTCACTGTCTTCATATACAATTATAGGTTTCACAATTGTTACATTAACATCCCTTAACAATTGCCTATACCATATGAGTTCTGAACATAGGTCAGATAGTGCAGCGTACTCTGCCTCTGCAGTAGATACGGTGACAGAACTCTCTTTCCGAGACCTCCACCCCACCAAGGTGTCACCAAACATAATTATCAATCCAGATATTGATTTCCAATCATGCACATCATTGCCCCAATCACTATCTACATAGCACTTAATTTCCAATGGTTTGCAAGGCTTAATTAATAAACATTTATTAATTGTCCCTTTAAGATACCTAAACAAATGTTTAATTCCCATCCAGTGCCTCTGGGTAGGTTGTACAATGTACCTACTCAGTACATTTACCACATTCCCGATATCGGGACGTGACCATTGTGCTAGGTATAACAAACTACCTATGATTGACTGATATTGTTCTTGATTACATGATGTTTGGTCTTTGTCTCCAGCCTCTGCCTTAAGAAAATCAGTTGTCATCAGGGTAGGAACCTCCTTGCAATGTTCCATATCGTTTTTTCTCAGCAGCTGTTCAATTTTCTTTCACTGCTCTAGAACGTAACCCCCATCAACCTTCTGAATACCTATGCCTAGGTAATTCCTAATCTCTCCCAGATCTTTTAAATCAAACTGTTGCTTGAGTTGTTCAGTCAATTCATTTACCCTCCTTTGATCCTTTGCTATAAAACATAAGTCATCTACAAAGATCAATAGCAACACCTGTTCATCATTACATTGCTTAATATATAGACATGGGTCAGCCTTACTACACTTAAAACCCATTATTTGCAATGCTGCATCTAAACGCAGGTTCCAGCAACACGCTGATTGTCTGAGTCCATACAAAGCCTTCTGCAATTTGTACACTATTCCTGCCTCTTTAGATTCATAGCCTGGAGCTTCTGCCATATAAACTTATTCCTTTAAATCAGCATGCAGATAGGCTGTGGTGATATCATAATGATTAACAATACAATTCCCAGCTGCTGCCAGCGTTAAAGCAAACCTCAATGTCTCACCTCTTAGCATTGTAGCAAAAACTTCATCATATGTCTGATGCTTTACCTGGGAAAACCCTTGTGCTACAAGCCTAGCTTTGTATTGTATATCACCATTGACTAAGGTCTTCTTTTTATAAACCCATCTACAACCTACTGCTTTCTGTCCCTCAGGCAGCCTGGTAGATGTAAAAACCTTATGGGCATTAATGGTAGTCATTTCTATATCCATAGCAGCTTTCCACTTTTTCTGCTCCTGTGGTGGCAATGCTAATACCTCTGAATAGCTACGTGGTTCATAATGTACATAACACAGTTTAACATCACTTGGTTTGTAACGCTGCAGAGGTATGCCCTTATTTCCTCTTTCAGATCTGGGTAATATAGTGGGCTCCTGTTTCACTGACACACTAGGAGTTAATTTTTCTTCTTCCTTAATTACATCTCTGGAATCTCGCCGCTCTGATAGCTCGATCTGTCCTTGACTAGGAATAAAAATTTCACTCCCCCTGTGTAACTTTTGCCAATTACTATGTTCACTAAAACTCGCTGATCTAGAAATAACATGTCTTTTCTGGCCATCCGTAAACCTATATCCCTTGGTTCCTGGCTCATAGCCCACAAAAATCATTTTCTGTGCCTTAGCCTGACCTTTTCTATGAACTGCCTTATGCACATGTACCCAGGCTGAGCAACCAAAAACTTTCAAATGAGCTAATGATGGCTTCTTGCCATACGAAATATAATATGGTGTTTGATTCACTGACACACTCCACAACCTGTTAATTAAATAATTAGCAGTCAGTATAGCTTCTCCCCAGTACCCTCTAGACAACCCTGAGTCAGCTAACAGTGAATCCTTAACTGTTTGTAATGCTAAATTCCTTCGTTCCGCCACTCCATTCTCGGCTGAAGAATGTGGATTGGTTCTTCTGTGCGCAATGCCCCTCCTACTGAGCCATTGCTGAAAACTGTTAGTCATAAATTCAGTACCTCGGTCAGTCTGCAAACTACACACCTTTGTGTTGTACCTACGTTCTACAAACTGCACCCAATTCCTGAACTTATCAAATGTCTGGCTTTTAGCTTTCAACAAGTAACAGAAACCAAAACGAGTATAATCATCAACAATTACAAACACATATTTAGCACCACCTAATGTGGCTGGCAATGGGCCAATTAGGTCAGCATGTACAAGCTCAAAACATTTATGTGACACTCTATCACTTTGTTTGCTTATTGGATAAACCTTTGACTTAGACATCTTGCATGCCGTGCAATCCAGATAAGCTTGGCACGGTTGCAAATCCATTCCAGTACTGGCATCTGACATCTTTTCAACCACTTTGAAACTTGGATGCCCCAACCTTCTGTGCCACAAATGTTCACATAAATTATGGTATGGTTTGTTGATAAATGCTGCATGGGCTACATCATCTGTCTTGGGTTCCAATTCATATAAATTGTTCTGCAATAAACCCTTCCCACAGACATGACCATTTTTCATAATAATACATTCACCCTTAACAAACCTTATTTCATATCCTTTTTTATCTAATTGAGAAACACTAAGGATATTATATTCCAGGTCTGGTATACATAACATATCTAAATTAACATTTAAACAAGGTACAAATACAGACCCCTGCCCAATCACAGATTTACAGTTCCCATTAGCCAAGCTAACATGATCCCGTTCAGCTTGCTTAAAACCTGTAAACATCTTCTGGTTGTTGGCAACATGGTCGCTGGCTCCACTGTCTAAAAGCCACATTTTCTTTAAATTCCTTCCAGCAGACTTTATAACAGACAACTGGGCTCCACTCCATTGCCTAGCAATCTTCGGCTTGCCCTTTTTCTTATCACAGTCTCTTTGAAGGTGTGACGTAGATCCACAGCGAAAATATTTCTTCACAGCCAACACTTTATCTGTACAGGAAAAATACTCCCCCACAGAATCTCTTTGCTGTGGGTTAACTACTTTGCTGTTAGATTCCTTCCTTCTCTGCTCTTCTCCCAGAAGCCGACCGGTTAGATAATTAACAGTCAAATCTCCTTCAGATAATGACCCAAAACTGGTCACTAGGTTATCCCACGTCTCATTAAGTGAACTAAGAATAACATAAACTTTGTGTGCTTCTGTAAACTGCATATTACGCTGTTCCAATTCTAAGAAGAGATCCGTCATGTGCTGTAAATGTGCTGAGACGCTGTCTCCTTCACTCAAATTTGCACGATACAGTCGTCTTGTTAACATGACTTTACACAGAGGTGTGGGTCTGAGATACACATCCTTTAAAGAATCCCAGCACTCCTTAGCTAACTCCTTGCCATGCAGATAATTCAATTGACTGTCCTCCACACATAAAACTATGCTGGACATTGCTTTCTCGTCTTTCACTATATCTTCCTCCTTATCCAAATCAACTGGCGGATTACTCACGGCACTCCAAAGACCTTCACGTCGCAAAAACATTTCCATCTTATACGCCCACGAAAGATAATTGGATTCATTCAGCCATGTTAGAGGGAAACCTCCTCCGATAATTGACTGCATCTTTGCTGTGCTCATCGCTCACGGCCCCTCCTGGGCAAGATAACGATGAATAAACAGCACAGACTTCTCAGAATGTCCCACAGCTCCAAGTCCATCTTAGGAAACACACAGCCAGGCACGGAACCGGTAAAAGCTCCAAAATCGCCCCAGATATCCACACGACTCCTGGATAGGCTTCAACGTCCTCACAGCCATGCCAGTGACCTGTTAAAGTCCCAACTGCACACGTTCCACTGCTGGACCCCAAACCTGTCATAGTACACAGTGCTGGGGCTGCCAATGTTCCTTCTAGACCTCAGAGCAATACGTTCTATTGAGTAAGCAGACACTCACAAGAGATTAGATAAAATAATCTATTTACTCTATATACATACGTAGTACAATACAGCCCAATAACATCCAACACAGATACCGATGAGAAGATAGTAACGAGAAAGAATGAACAACAGAACTTCTCTACTTTTATACAAATATCAACCAGTCACGTTATAGGTCAAACGAATTATCTGCCACACCCAGCTTAAACTATATCAGCTGCAGTATGTATCACCACTTACTTCAACAATGGCTGCTAATTGAATGACTTGCAGAAAGTATTACCTCTCACCTATTTACCTCTCCTGTCTAATTAATCTATCTGTAAATTCTGGGTATTTATTCAAACCCCAACAGAAGGCATGTCAAGCAAACCCTCATTGTGACCGTCTTCCACCTGGAAACCTATGCCCTCATTGTGGGAGGTTGTGCGGATCCAGAATTGGCCTTTACAGCCACTTACGGATCCACTGTTAAGATTTTACCCCTGGAAGACAATCTTACTCAGCTACGAGTGATTGCCAAGAAGAAGAATTCAAATACTATGAATTGCAAAGTATTTTATTAAACTTTATATTAATTGAGGCTTTTTTAAACATCACATGTGAATTCTGAAAATATTTCAACTCTGTGCTAATTTCTCTGGGTCCCCTAAGCCAGAGTTGGCCTCCATTCACTACAACTGCAACATTGCCCATGTTGTTCAGTTGCATACAATACCTAAGGGTAAATAAAAACAGAGACATATATTTTGCCAATGATAACATACTAAAAAGTTCCTTTCATTCTTAATGCTGAAGGCAGTTGGATTCTATCATATTTAACATTTGCACATGTTTGGGCTAGATATACGAGCAAACATAATAGTTCTCTTAATTAACATCCATTAGTTCAGAAGAATTTGATTTCATTTTTCCCACTGAAATTAACTTAATTTCTTCCCCTTCCCCTGCAGTAATTTTAATTTGTATTCATCATTCATTGACATACTTCTTGAATCTCCTGGTGATATTTAAGTAAGTCTTGTCATTAAAATAAATAAAACAGGTCAAGAAAGACAGCTTAATCTCTCTGTGCACTCCCCTGTTATTTATTGAGATCCTCGTGATTCAAATTGCACTTAGATGAATTGTGTCGACTACCTGTCTGAATAATTTGTTGAACAATGTGAGGTAATTCCACCTTCTTTTTGTCAATGTGCATTAACATGTCAGGAAGTCTTGTTCTGAAGGGTCCTTAACTAGCTGCTGGATTTCATGGAAATGCTAAAATGTGGTCTCGTTACTTTCCCACTTAAACTTCTGAACAGGAATTCATTTTGTTCTCTAAACAAATGCAGCACCAGTTAACGTTCCTAATGTCCAGCTCCCTGGATTGACTCATTAGGGGGCCCCTCTCCTTGAAAGCTGTTCCAATCTGCATAGGAGAGATAGCAGGGAGATTGGAAAATACTTGTTTTTCTCCATCAAAGTTTTTGAAATGGAATATTTAGATACACTTAGCTTCCTGCTTTCCCTTCATTGACAACTTTTTTTGGTCAGGGTCAGTGCAAAATATTTTGTTGTCTGAAACTGAAGAACAAATGGTACATATACATAGGAAGAATGACAAGAACAGCAACAATTGTTGATCTTTGCTATACAGGTCTTTCGTAAGACCTCAAAAGAAGGTGCCTCTAGGGCTTGTCCTGCATACCATGTAGTTATCCTGAAGTCGTTACTTTGTGGCAGAGAAAGGAGGCACACAGTGTGATCTGGGACTGAACCATCTGCAGCTTTCTAGATCCTTTTGGCAGCCCCCATCCCATCCTCTTCAAAGCTGGATGTTAGTTGGGTGAAGTTGGGTGGGATTTACATGTCAGATGGATGCCTTAAGCCTTCCAGTTGATGAAGGCACCAATTTCACTCCTTACAACTTTCAACCGCACCCCACTCCCAGAAATAGATGTTTGAGTATTCATGCCTGCTCTGCGAGGATACTATTATTATTATTATTATTATTATTATTATTATTATTATTATTTATTCAATTTATCCCCGCCCATCTCCCCGAACAGGGGACTCTGGGCGAGTTACAACACATAAAAATTTAAAATCTATACAAAATTTCTAAAAAACAACAAGTACAAAAATAAATAAAATCCAAGATGGTTAAAAACCATAGTGTAGATCATAATGCTACGGGGCCAACCAACCCCAAGAGGCACTACCACCTCCGTCGTCCCAGGCCAGGCGGCAGAGCAAGGTCTTAAGAGCCTTCCGAAAGGTCAGGAGTGAGGGAGCCAGCCTCACCTCCGGGGGCAAGATGTTCCATAAAGCGGGCGCTATCGCAGAGAAGGCACGCCTCCTGGACCCCGTTAGATGGAATTCTCTTGTTGAAGGGGTCCGAAGCATGCCCTGTCTGCATGAATGGGTGGGGCGGGCTGATGTTATCGGGACGAGACAGTCCCTCAGATATCTTGATGAGGCTGGTGCTGCTTGCTTTAAAAAAAATTATGCACACAGTAGACATGTAATTATGTGCAACTGAATACTGGGTTTAGAAATAAATTATTAGCAACAGGCAAAATCTGCCAACTGAAACGATCTTCCAAGTAGTCACCTTGTTATAAGACTTCCTTTTTTAAAAAAAGAGATGAAGTTTGAGCCCGTAACATGAAAGTAACACAAATAAAACAAATATTCCTCATGAATTAGATAGCTTGTCATATTTCATGATAAAGCTGTCACTTCTGACAGACCTCTGACTTCTTTCTGACTCCACCCTCACTCTCTAATCCTTAAATTTGCAGAAATATTTATATTGGTGAAAAGAATGGCACTGCCAAGTTGCAAAACTTTCACTCCGCAGCTCCTGAACAGATCTTAACTTCCACAGTCCCAAATCAACACATTGTAAGACATTTGTAAACATGCATTTAATCTCCATGACTCATAGACTGAGCTCTACTGGGAAGTTAGCTTGCAGTAAAAACAGATATTCTGTTCTATACGTTAATACGCAAGCACATTTTATCTGAACTGGCGCACATTCAGTACTCTAAAAGGATTGACATTGGTTGTAATTGTGTATGGATTACAGTGGCTGAATGGAAAATTGATTTGTGGAAACTTATAAAAGTAGATACTAATGTTGTGCCTCCCGAGCAAGCAATTTTTTAGAACAGCTTTTCCCAACCTATTTTCTTCTGCATACAGTATATTGGACTTCAGCTTCCATAATCCCCAAACAGCATTAGTCACATTGTTGTTGTTTATTCGTTCAGTCGCTTCCGACTCTTCGTGACTTCATGGACCAGCCCACGCCAGAGCTTCCTGTTGGCCGTCACCATCCCCAGTTCCCCCATGGTTGAGTCCGTCACCTCCAGAATATCATCCATCCATCTTGCCCTTGGTCGGCCCCTCTTCCTTTTGCCTTCCACTTTCCCTAGCATCAGCTTCTTCTCCAGGGTATCCTGTCTTCTCATTATGTGGCCAAAGTACTTCAGTTTTGCCTTTAATATCATTCCCTCAAGTGAGCAGTCTGGCTTTATTTCCTGGAGTATGGACTGGTTTGATCTTCTTGCAGTCCAAGGCACTCTCAGAATTTTCCTCCAACACCACAGTTCAAAAGCATCTATCTTCCTTCGCTCAGCCTTCCTTATGGTCCAGCTCTCACAGCCATAGGTTACTACAGGGAATACCATTGCTTTAACTATGTGGACCTTTGTTGTCAGTGTGATGTCTCTGCTCTTAACTATTTTATCAAGATTTGCCATTGCTCTCCTCCCAAGAAGTAGACATCTTCTGATTTCCTGGCTGCAGTCAGCATCTGCAGTAATCTTTGCGCCTAGAAATACAAAGTCTGTCACTGCCTCCACTTTTTCTCCCTCTATTTGCCAGTTATCAATCAAGCTGGTTGCCATAATCTTGGTTTTTTTGAGGTTTAACTGCAACCCAGCTTTTGCACTTTCTTCTTTCACTTTCGTCATAAGGCTCCTCAACTCCTCCTCGCTTTCAGCCATCAAAGTGGTATCATCTGCATATCTTAGATTGTTAATGTTTCTTCCAGCAATTTTAACTCCAGCCTTGGATTCCTCAAGCCCAGCACGTCGCATGATGTGTTCTGCGTACAGGTTGAATAGGTAGGGTGAGAGTATACAGCCCTGCCGTACTCCTTTCCCAATCTTAAACCAGTCCATTGTTCCATGCTCTGTTCTTACCGTTGCTACTTGGTTGTTATACAGATTCCTCAGGAATTAGTCACATTAAGTAGTTGCAAATTAACATAATAAGGGTGGGGGGTGCACAGGGGTGGGGGTTTGGGTGGGAGGGACAGCTTTATAGATTACCCATTTTCCCAGCAAGGAGCATAGAGATACATACAGATTTCCCTTCCTTTAGGTTAGGGTTATGTTCTCTGAAAATCTCACATAAAGTGAACTCACATAAAACGAAACACTGATTGAACTACTGGAAAAAAGGGGGTTGTGGGGCACCATGTTAAATTTTGTAACCCAAATGCATTGACAGATGTGCTCATAAATTTTTAAACTCAAAAAGTTTTCCTTCCTTGTCTCGTGTTCTATGTACAGTAGTGAAAACATTTTTTCCATCTTTTCTACAATTGGATTTCTAATGTGCATATTTATCATGGCAGACAAAGAGGTAGAATCATCCTGGCACTATGATTTTTATTAGCATTGTTCATTATGTTGCACACAGTAGCTTCACCTCAGTCCTAGGCTGAGGATCCTTTACCACCTTTGGCATGATATAATACAGTATGTCTAAATTTGTTTCTAATGTTAGAAAGGTTATTTTCATTTTGTAAGGAGGTTGAGCAACAGCTGATGGCCATTTTGACCCCCTAGTAACAGCTATTGCAGGTACAGAAGTAAGTGGGAGACAGGATACATAATTAGAATAACTGCACAACACAATGGTAAATGCGTGAATGAGAACAGAAAGGAGTTTTTTGTGGAAATAGTTTGAATGGTTTTGATAGGAAGAAATCTTGGTATGTTTCCAGTCCTTTGGCACAAATTGACTATGCTGGCATCAACTGCATAATAGTGGTTTTTGTTTTCACATAAGTCAAATTTTTGGACAAAAATGATCAATTGTAGAACAGCATATTCACATAATGCAAGGGATACTTGTAGTCACAATGCTACCTTCAAATTGAAAAATAATTTAAATAGACTATACAGTATAATGGCCAAACTGATGTGCTGTTCTGGCTAAGACTGACCTTGTGATCCCTTTTCAACTGGTATCATAATATGATCATTCAACATTGTATTTCTCAAAGAATAAGTATAACTGTACATTGATTTTTTTTTGAATGTGAAGGATATGGCTTGTAGGGTGGTCAGACCCTAAAGCACAGATCTAAGACTAGGATTATTCAGGTGCAAAAATGTGGGCGCATGCATGCGTGTATGTGTGTATGCATGCCAGTTTGGTCTAGTGGGTATATGTATATCTATATGTACTGTATATGATGTATATGTATATGTATATGTATATGTATATGTATATGTATATGTATATGTATATGTATATGTATATGTATATGTATATACACATCTCCCATTGAATTTAAACCAGTTTAATTACTTGAGTTACTTAGCTTTAAAGAATCTGTAAACTGAAGAGTGGTGATGGACCTGGGAATACTTTGTTATCTTTTTCTCAGACCACTACAATACCTAGAAGTCTCTGGTGAAAGGAGATATGCCTAAATATTTTGAAGATGTGAGGAATGCTGTTACATTTTAAGATATGGCAAAAATGTTGGTATTGAAGAAAGCATTTTTAGAATCTCTTTCTCAAAAGCCTAAAACCAAAACTATTTCTGTTCCTAACCACATTTTTGCACCTGAATAATCCTAGTCTTAGATCTGTGCTTTAGGGTCCGACCACCCTACAAGCCATATCCTTCACATACTGTTAATCTTATAAAGACCATTACAGTGTCCTTTGAAAATGGTCCTGGCATTTCTGTTGGTTCAAAGCAGGGCAAAGAGATTGTAATAGTCCATCCTGGTTCTCCATCATATTACACCAGTATATTGTGAACTTCCCTGCTCTCGTCTGTTACTAACCCCAATCATCATGGTTGATTATTAATGCTGATATTAATAATTATAGCCCTATATCCCTGTGGATCAGATTACCTGAAGAACTGAGTTATAATTATCTCTGGAGAGCCTCCTTCAGTGTTCCTGTCAAAGGAGGTAAGGAAGTTGGCAGTTATAAAAAGGACTTTTTAGTAGTGACATCCAAGGCTTGACTGGAACCTAAATTACTGTCTTCTCAATGACAGGTGAAGACATTTCTATTATTCAGAGCCTTTTTGTCCTTCAGTTTAAAAAAGCGTTCTATTTAGATCTTTTCAGAGCCGCTGGGTAGTTTTATTCAGCAGACGTTTTAACTTCTTTAGGTGTTATCCTACATTGTTATGCTACATTAGGTTATGTTAGCTTTTGTTGTGATTTTATAATTTTAAGCTCCATTTAAAACCCAGTAAATTTCAGATATTGTTATAAAAATATAATAACTAAATGTAAAGAACACTCTAAATGCTGATAGAAAAACATTGAAAGAGTGTAACATAAACCACTCAAAAAAAGAAAAGCTTTGACTGGGATTTCTTTTACCTCAAGAAGGTTCTATTCTTACAATCATTTTAGGACAATAAAGCATTTTGGAAAATGACAAAACATTGCAAAATTGTAAATAAATTTTAAAAAAAAGGTTGAGAAAGCAAAAAGAATTAATGAATATGTTGAAGATGCCCCAATGCCTGCCAAAACGATGTATATTTGAAATTATTGGAGTAATGGTTTTAGCAAATGCAGAGGTGGGTTTATGCCTATAATTAAGACATTCAAAACAACACTGTGTTTATTAGCTACATTAAACACTATAAATAAATTGCTCAGATAACACATGACTTTACAAATAACTCACATCTTGAAATGCTGAGGTGGCTGGGGAATTCTGGGAGTTGAAGTCCATACATCTTAAAGTTGCTAAGGTGGAGAAACAATGCTCTAAAGCAAAAAGAATCTCTAGAAGTTGAAGTGACTTGGATGCCTTTAGTCTTTCTTTCATTCATACTATAGAAATGTACCAATCACCTGGACATGGTCTTTTCTATAGTCCAGGTAGAGCATATGGGAAATTTTCCAAAAATGGCCATGATATATGATACTAGCAGTGTCCACTACCACCCCACCCCAGCAGACCACAAAATCCAGAATCAAAACAAAATGCCTTGCAATCTTCAAAACAGAACTTTCAAATTCAGCTTAACACATGGACTCACAAGAAATTCTGTTGGTAGACTAAAGAAAAAAGCAATTGTCACAAATGTCATACCAGTTACTCAAAGTACATGTTAATCACCTTCAAAACAATAATCAAGCTTCCCATATATTGCATTCATAATGTATTTTATGCTCAACTATTGTGTTTCTTGTCATCATTCACTCACATTATTTGATAGTGTAGTGTAACGTGCTATAGTTATACATGCATGCATACACACACACACACACACACATGTGATTTGTACAAAGTGAACTCTCTTATTTTTATTTGCTAAATATATTATCCATCTTTCCCAGGAGTTCAAAAAAGCACATGCAGTACTTCCTCCTTCATTTTTTCTCTACAACTACTCTTTGAGGTACCTTGGTCTCAAAAATAGCAACTGGCCCAAAGTCATCCGATGACTTTCCACAGCTGAGTATGGACTTAAGTTGGGGTCTTCTAACCCAACTCATTAATTAAGTTATAGCAACTAGTTGTTTCCCATGCCTAGTATCCCCACTCTCCCATTAATCATAATATGCTCTGCATTAAAAGATGTATCCAGCCAATTAAGTAGGATCCTGAGCTGTACAATTTAGTTGCACTTCCAATGCACCAACACATCTCTCCTGGTTGCCCAGATGCCTGCTTCAGTACAGAGAACCCAGTTGTTGGATCAGATTATTATGCTCAGTATTTTTTTAAAAGGGTTAGACACTTTAAACAGAATCTTGAATTACAATAATAATTTGATACATATCTGAATAGCCCTTTTCATGTGAACATGTGCATTAATACAAGATCTTTATCAGAACTGGAACAGAGATTATTGCTAACTTATCTCCTAAAAGGCTATTTTGAGCCACATTTCCTTTGTAAGTGGTACACCAAATGAACAAATAATTAAGTGACCACCAGGGAATTTCAGGGCTGTATACCGGGATCCCAGAAGAAGGCAACAGGAAGCCACTTCCATGCAGTTGACAAGAAAACTACATAATTGCAGCCAAGCTCTGCTCATGAGTGTCTCTTTTATTCTGCACTTGGCTAAGATGAAGAAAGTATGCTTCCTGTGACTCACAGTCACAGAACTGCTATCTACAATAAACTACCTCATCTCTCTGAATTCATCAAGGGAGTAGTTCTCCATCTATCATTTGTAAATTAGGTGGCAATACTATTTTTCTAGTGCACCATAATGCACTAGAGAGAAGATTGCTATTCTGTATCCATAACTAAGGAAATGGAAGGGGAAAGACAGTGGGATGTATTCCCATTGTCCTAAACAAAGATGAAGAAATAATCTCAAGGTCAAATTGTGGGTCAGAAGCAGAACTGCAAGTAAGAATACCATTGCCATGCCTAGGGCTGTCTGCATGCAATAGTACTTTATGCTAGTCCTCAAGAGATGACTTCCTTCTTAACAATTCCTTCAGTGCAAGAGCCAATTGAAAGCCCATTATTAACACTGCAAGTTGAAAGCCAGCCATAATACCAAAGTACAGGGCAGAAAACTACCCACCAATTCTCCTTAGAAAAGGGCTCATTAACTTAAATTAAACACGGCTTATTTTCAACTCGCTGTTGGGAAAGCTGCTTATGCTAGTGGAATCCAATAGGTAAGATGCAAAATAGCATGTGGTATATGGAATTTCTATAACATTTACAGATTGTTTTTAATGTGCACATTTTACACATAGATGAGGCCATCGTTGGATCACTTGACTTTTTACAATGGGGTGACAGCCCTAGGAAAAGGGGATCAAAACCTTTTTACTCTGTTCTTTTCGCAAAGAAAATACTTCTTCTCTTCCAACGTAAATATTTGTCCAGCTAAGAGAAAATGATAAAAACTCAAAATTCAGTGCCATAGTCCTGAGCAAAATCAGGATCCCAGATAGCGCTTCTTACATTTTTTTTAAAGAGGGGGGATTGAGCAGATCTCTTGGATGTCTTGTGCGGTGGCCTTTCAACTTGTCCTAATTCTAAATCCAGATCAATAAAAAATCCCAGACCAGTTTGTGAAATACTTAACAGGCAGTTTTTCATTGATTTGGGGGGGGGGGGGGGGAGCCAGTTGTGTGAATCAGGTAGGGTAGAAATCACATATAAGTAAGTTCTTTGATGCCACTGTTGTGGAATATTTTTTCCATTTCAGTTGATGTTTACATAAATAAAAGGGGCATGGTGGCTCAGTGGGTAAGACGCCAGGCTTGTCGATCGGAAGATCGCAAGTTTGGAGGTTCGAATCCCTAGCCCTGCGTGCGGAGTGAGCTCCTGCAGTCGCCCCAGCTCTTGCCAACCTAGCAATTTGAAAGCATGCAAATGCAAGTAGATGAATAGGTACCACTTCGGTGGGTAGGTAACAGCGTTCCGTGCACGTCATGCCGGCCACATGACCGCGGAAGCGTCTTCGGATAACGCTGGCTCTTCGGCTAACAAACGGAGATGAGCACCGGCCCCTAGAGTCGGACACGACTGCACAAATGTTCGGGGGGTACCTTTACCTTTTTTACCTTACATAAATGAGGCTTCTTAACTGTCATCTCCCCTGTCACATTTTGCTTAAGATATACAGTATACTGATTACTCCTATTATTCTGTGACTAAATTCAAGACAATCCTGTCCTAATGGATATTCTGCAAGGTGGATGGACTCAGTTACAGCAGCAATGGGTGCACCATTGGAAAATCTGAAAGACCAGACTGGGGGCAGAGTGTCCTGCAGAAAATCTATCCATGTGGTCACTAAGAGTTGACAATGATTTGATGGCACATAAACAAAAAGATGGATGTTCCAGACTGTTTTATCTTAGTTTCTTCTCCATCTGCATAAAATAAGATATGGCTTATTTCACCAGCCTCTTGCCAAATAAAACAAAGGGAGGGATACTGACCTGTCGTCTGTGATTGAACTGCTTCACTTAATGATGCCAATCTTATGACATGTTCCCCTTTTCTAAATGTTTGACCCAATTTCTGATCATATTGGCAACTTCTGTGGTAACTTTTTTTTCTCTTACCTTCTCCATTAATTAGTTAGGTGCCGTAGAGTAAGGTTTGCATGGACAAATGTACTCCATCGTGACCTACCTTTAGTAATACTCATAGCTCTTCCAAAGACATTCCAGTAATCTCTTTGATCCCAACCATCCATCTTACCTGTTGCCTTTCTCTTTTTCTACTTCCCTCAACTTTGCCAAGCACAATAATTTTTTCTAGCCCTTAATCTGCTTGTATAACATGCCCAGCACATGTGAGTTTCTGCTTGCTAATCATCACCTCAAGGCAGCCATTACCTTTGATTTGGTCCAGGACTGATTGATTGGTTCTTCTTGCATTCTGGGTACTTTTAGTAATCATCTCCAAATGCTTAATTTAAAGGCTTTGGTATCCAGCATTCACAGCTCACTTTGCCACTATTGTGACCTATGTTGTGATTGAAATTTCCTCGTTCATGTTCTTGTCTAAACTTGCCCTTGCCTTCCTCCCTTCCTCCTCCTAACTTCTCAGCACACCGTCCTTTATCTGTTCTTGAGACCAGAAAACCAGGACTGTCTAGGATCTCCCCTTCTTTGCTATCAACTGCATATTCACTAAGCATGCAGGTTTCCATTATCTTTATCTCCTTAATTTTTAATATTAAACCAGATATTTCACTTTCTATTATTACGTTCATAAAGACCTGCTCTTTTTCATTTTCAGCTAACAAAATGACATTATCTGCATCTCTCAAATTGTTAGTGTTTCACTCTTCAGTCTGATTCTATCTGCTATCTCTTCTATTGCTGCCATTCTTATAATATTCACTATGTCAATTAGAAATATTTATTTATTTATTTATTTATTTATTATTTGAATTTATCCCCACCCATCTCTACCATGGTAGACAATATATATGGAATAATGAGGTTTATCTCCCTCTCATATTCTGAACCACCGCCTCTCCAAATTCTTCACATTTTGTTCTTACAGTGCCTTCTTAATTATAAAGATTCCTCAGAAGAATGATTAGTTCTACTAGTCGTTAGCGTTAATTAATTCTACATTCTGGCATGATTGACACAGTCAACGCAGTCAATAAAACAATGATAAAATTTCTTCTTATGCTTTCTTGTTCTCTATTATTTTGCTTATGTTAGATATTTAATATAGTGTCCCTTCAGTTTTTACAAAATGTATCTGGCATTGCTCTCATGATGTATGGCTCAATTCTTCTTTGGAAGATCTTAAATAAAACATTGCCTGCATGAGGAATAGGTGTTTGTGTGTCCTGTAATTAATTACATTTTACCTTGGACTAAATATATATACAACACAATCCTACACACTTTTCTCATCTAAAATTCTCACTTAGTTCATTGGGGCTTGCTCCCAAGTAAGTGAGCATAAGATTCCAGCCTGTAATGGTACATGGGAATGACCTTGGGAGACAGGAGGAAGAGCTGCAAACTAGACAATGGTTGGATAAGAGGCAGCTGAATCTGCAGAAGGAATGGGGGCATGGCAAACATCTCAGAAGGGACCCTCCCTAGTTTCTTGGGCTGTAAAGGCAAGTGAGGAGAGATGTACTTTCAGACTTGCAAGATTCCGTTAATGTAGCCTTACAATGAAGTTAGAGCTAGTACTTCTGGGTGTGCTTCATGTCTGGACTACCTTGAAAGGCTGGCACAACCTGAGCATTTTCAAATCTCTGGATTTAAGAAAAACAAAGAAATGATGAATAATTTGAAAAATAGTTACGCAATGGGCATTTCTAAGACTTATTCTGTGTAGTTCCTCTAAGCGTTTGTTTTGTTCAATTACACTGTACATTGACCTCATTTTTGTTGTGTATGTATTTAATTCCCCACCCTTTGGCTAAGCTCCTGAGTTTATTTAGCAAAAGTTCATATTAAAATGACCTCTTGGCAAGTAGTAACATCAATGCACATCTCTGGACTTCAAAAGCTCTTTTTGAAGAATGTTGTTCCAGAACGTAACTCTAAAACCTCAACATTGAGAGTGAAGGGTGGGAGGGAGGTAGCTAATTTGGATACTATGTGCCCATATCAACATTGAGACTGCAAGTGGGAAAAGAGCATTGGTTGGAACTGTACTTCCACATCTCTGTATTTGGTTATAACATCACCTGTGGCAGTTGTTTTTTTGTTTGTTTTTTTGGCAGACTGTGATAGCTTTTATGCAGGTTTCACAAGCTAAAACAACTCGAGTAAGAAAAGTGTGGGAAAGAGAGGTGGCATTGCTTCCTCCCATATGGCCTCAGAAGCCAGAGACTGCTGACTAGCACAGATCTTATATAAAGAATGGCAGTGTTAAACAGACATCTCATGAACATGGCTGCCGTAGTGTGGGATATGTTGTCGTGGGAATGGGCTCTTTGTACAAAATTATCGGGCACAAAGGAGACAAAGCCTATGTGTATTCTGTCCATCTTTCGCTGTCCTCCTTCCCTAACGCCATTCAAATTTCTTTATTGCCTGGCCCTATTTTTAAGCATTCCTCACATGATCCACAGAAAAGCAGGGAAAGCTGCCATTATACATTTTAAATTTTCCAGAAGCATAAACCATTAGAGACAAAAGAATAATGTAAAAAGTGGGATGAAAATTGGGAAGAGATTGATTGCAAACATCTGGATCACCACTAGAAGCAAATAGATGGAGTTTTCTATTTCTCTTTGCTGCCATCTAGATTTTTGCAGCCCCGATATGGTGCCCCAAGTTATGATGAACCTTAGATAGGCAATGCAGCACATTGGTGCCCACAGATAGTTTTTTTCATGCTGCCAAGTTCCTTGTTTACTTCACTTGTTTTTTATCATTCAATTATTTTACAAAATAATCTTAGGAAATACAAATGGTGAATAGCTGCAGCCCAGTTCCTCGCTTGGAAATCTGCCCACCTGCCTAGAAAAAAGACAAAATTAAGCTTGGGTGGTAGAGAACATCTCAAAGGGCTAGAGGGAGTGGCGGTGAGAGAATTTACCTATTTGTCTTCTAGTAAAGGAGCACTTTGTGACTGACCATGCCTGACCTGACAGCCATTTTGTAGACAGACAGTCCCTTCTCCTAGAAGCAGCCCCTTCTTTCCTGGACATGTGAGTCATGTCATGATGCAACATGGGCTGAGGAAAATAAAGGACACACACAGAGAACCTTTTAGAAATCTTGAGAACAAAACAAAGAGAATATAGGCAGGCAGCTGTTCTGGTTATTTTCCCCCTAATGAGCGTCAGATACAAATTAGGGTAGCACATCTGCTTTCTATTGCACTGCAGGGGCCATAATGGAAGGCAGATCCATACTGGAGGGGCAAACTTGATGAACTTAAAATGCCTTACCTGTTTTCATTTCCTTTTTAATTATGTAAGAAACCAGTGGTGAGCATAAGGACCAATGGATCAGACAGACACTGGAGTCCTTTTAAAAGCAAAAACATGAGTGCAGGGTATATATGTGGGAGAGAGTTTTTGCTTTAAGTACATGGATAAACAGGCTTTCCTCACTCGTGCACAGTGGTCCCAATCTGGATCATACCCCATTTTCTTGAACATTAAAAAAGATACAAGCAGAAAATAATACAGAACAACAAGCACTTTAAATATCATCTAGTTTTTCCCTGAGTTACTTCAGATTGGGAATTCTAACAAAAACTCTTCAGAGTTGTCATCAGAAGTAAATGAAAATTTGTCAAAGCCAACAAATTAATTCTGCCATTTTTGAGATGTAGCATGATTCTGCCAAGGGAAGAACAGTTAGCACAAGTTCAACTAGAGCACTGGAAAAACAATAAAATCAGTGAATTAAAAAAAAATTGTTAACATATTGGAAGTCAGATGTTCCAGCCAATTTATTGAAAATAATCCATAGATCTCTCCAAAAGATCTAGTCTATTTCCATTACAAATCTATGGCTGCTTCTCTTGCTTTCAGTGTTTGCATGGCATGAATAAAGAACAAGAAATAGAAATCTCATAAAATGCTAAAACAGATTTCTGGTGAGGCTCTTTGGCTTTTTGTTTTTTTGCTTGTTTTGTTTTTTTGCTTGTTTTTTAATGGCAAAGACAATGCGTGTTGTCTCTCAGTAAGGAGTCTGGGTCATTCAATTAATTTTCCCCATTGAGTAGTTTATGTTCTACTTCCTCGTATACTTCTTTTGTTTTCCAGCAGCCCACAGAAGAGGCTGTAAATTAGCATGGCTTCCAGTTCTTTGCAGAATCAGGGGCAGAGGCACACTTCCAGCTTATCTTAGTTGAGCATCAGCCATCTACCATTTCTGGAAGCAGAAATGCATGACATTGTTCTTAACCTACCTCCCCACCACCAGTTAATGCAACCTCCAGCCCATGCCTCTTGGCTCTGCACCAACAGGAGCCTTTTCTATCTTGTGCTGGCTCAACATGCGCTGTCTGGTTTGTGTGTGGTGCTTCAGTTCCTTGCAAATGTTGGGATTATCAGGAGTCAACTCAGCATTGTCTCATAAGCATAATAGGGGGTCTTTCTAGTAAACGCATCTCTACTGTGCTTGTGGGATGTTACCTGAGTCACCTGATTTCCTCTTCCTCCTTCTTCATGGTTTGGGGGATTAACAACCTCCATTACGCTTCGGGCATACCTGCAAGCAGGAGGGCTGCACCATGCAGCTCTCGTCCAAATATCTCGCTTGCACGCACCAGAGTTGATTAAGTGGTTTTCTACAATGAATTTACTTGTAACCAGATCTACAAAATAAATGTAAGCTATCTTTATTTTCTTTATCTAACTAATGTGTGAAGACTGGATTTATTTCTGAATGCAATTAAGCTTTATGTGCAAGTCTTTCTTGGGTTCATGCTTCTACTCTGCAAGATTGTTGTTTGCTGCTTGGAGTTCTTTTACTAACCTTTAAGACTCCAACAGCAAACTCCTCCATCCAGTTGGCTACTGTGCCCCATGGTGGGGACGCTCTGTCCCTTCCAGTCACTCCACTACCTTTTTTTTAATACATCAGTGGACTGGTGAAAAGCTGTTTCGTTGTTCATTCATGGATCAGTGAAAATATGGCTTTTTGAAAGCAAGCTTATTGACTGAACAGTCCAAGATAAGGTTTTATTAACTAGGTGAAATTTACAAGAATTCTGTCACTTTCCCCTTCTAGCCCAAGTGACAGGAAAAATTGTAAAACCTTGGCTTTTTCTTCCCTTTTTTAAAAAAAACCAGTCAGGAGGGTTGAAGAAGCCAATTTACTAATAATGGGCCATGATAAAATAATCTAGACAGAACACCAAGCCACAACCATGGTCTAAACAAAGGAAATGGTTGAAACCTAGAAAAGGATTTCTTAAATTGGCTTCATTTCCAGCTGGTTTACAGATAGGACACAAACAGCTGCGGGCTGCAGTGCATAAAAGCCCTAAGTCTGCTGATCTGAGCCAAGTTAGTGCCTCTGCTCAGAATTATTGCATTTTCTGCTCCCTGGTTTAAAGAAATACTTCTTTGGGAGGGCAGGTACACCACTGAGTTCCTGCTAAAGGGGCAACCCAATATGTTTGTGGGAATGTCCCTTTAAGAACCCCTTTGGATGGTCCCTTAGGGTGGGCCATCTTGTTTGTCTTCCCAAGGATGCAATGAGAGAGCACATTGATTTTACAGGTGAGGATTTGTTTATTTTGTTTATTTTATTAATTTGTTGCTTGGTGATATGGGATGTGTAAGGGAGATAGTGGGAAAATTATTTCTAGAGTTAGGCCTGATTACTATTATTGCTGTAGTAATGGCAGAAGGGAGAAATGATGGGAGGCTGCAATCTGCCGTTGCAGAGAAAAGAGGGCAGGCCAGTGATTGGCCTCCCTTCCTTTCAGGTTGCAAATTAACCAAAGAAGTTTAGTTGACAACAACAATGGCTCCTCCAGATGAAGATCCTGCCTGTTAATGCCAGGTCACTTAAGCACCCTCTTCCTTCTAGCAGAGCTCCATTGGTTCCTTGATCTACCAGGAGCTGACTGTGAGGAAGTGGGTGGGGAACAGGTTAGAACACAAATGAAGGAATTCTTCAAAAAAAAAATTCAAGTCCATTTAAGATCCTATCCCATGGCAGTGGAAGCAACAAAGAGGTCTTATTTTTTCACCTCCACTGGGTCTCTATAAAACAGGTCAGCAATGATCATGGGAAAGGAGAGCTGGAACCAGCATGGCTCACTATGAACAATTTTCATTATTAGTTGTTGTAAGGTATGTGGGAACGACCCTGAGAGACAGGGTGAAGAGCCACAGCCAGGGCAATGGTCGGATAAGAGGAAGCTTAGTCCACAGAAGGAATGTGGGCATGGCAAACATTTCAGAAGGGACCCTCCCTAGTTTCTTGGGCTGTAAAGGTGATGGGGAAAAATGTACTTTCAGACTTGAAAGATTATGTTAATGAAACCTTACAATAAAGTAGAATTAGTTCATCTAGGCATGCTTCCTGTCTGGACTACCTAGCAAGGCTGGCAGTTGCAGGCAAAGTCAACCAGATTCACCTCAATTTAGACTCCAGTATTGGAGTAGATTATACTGTAGAGAGCTGATCTTAGTAACCAATGTCAGGTTCATATGGATTCCTTCCAGGCAACTTGTGGATCTCAAGGATGTGAACAGGATAAATCAGGGCACTACAGTATTTGCTTATTCAACTTTTGCCCTTCCTGACTGTTTAAACAAGCCAGATTAGGACTGGCCTCATGGTTAAGGGAGGTGATTAATGCCTCATTGAGCAAGAGATGTGTTTCTGCTTGCTTAAGCAAGGCAGGTAACATATTTTTACTGAAAAAGACCTCCCTTGACCCAGAAAATCTTTCTAATTATAGACCAGTCTCAAATATCCCATTTTTGAGCAAGTTCATTAAGAAACTGCCTTCATAGCTTCAGGTGCATCCAGACACATTCTCTGGACCCATTTCAAATGGGGTTTCATCCTGGATTTGGTATTGAGACTGCTTTGATTACCTTGGTGAATGACCTACACAGAAGCTTGATAGGAGAGTGGAGAGCTACTACAGTAATTCTTCTGGACTTCTCAGTTGCTTTTGATACCACTCACCAGTGTAGTTTTCTGGACTATTTGTCAGAATTAGGTTTTGGGGTCCTTCACATTGTGGTACTAAAGCACTACAGCTGAACACCTAGATCACTGACCTGCAATGTTCCTCAGAGTTCTATTCTGTCTCATTATGTTTTGTAACATCTACAAGAAATCATTGGGGGAGGTCAACCAGAGCTTGGTGTAATCAATATGCTGATGGCAGGCCAGCTCTACAGCTCCTTACCATCTAACTCCAAGAAAGCTGGTTCCCTTGAACCCTCCCTAACTTTGATAATGGACTGGGTGGGAGAAAACAACCAGATACTAAACCAAGATAAGATAGAGGTATTGTTGGTAAGGGAAAAAACAAAAGCAAAATGAAATACTGGACTCTGGGATTGAAGTGTTCTGGATGGGGTCCAGGTTTGCAGTTTGGGAATGTTCATGTTCACCAGCTGACATTGGCTGTGCAAGAAGTGTATCTGTACCATTATGGCTTGTGTGCCATTTATGACCCATTCCTGAGCTGGACAAACTTAGGGACAGTTTCAATGAACTTGATTACTGCTGTCTGTAGCTTGAATCATGTCAACTGGATTTCTATTTTCTCAGTGGAAACGTTTCGCTCCTTATCCAAGGAGCTTCTTCAGTCTGAGCAAAGTTAGTAAGGGAATCCTTAAATATGTTTCTAGGTGGCTGTGTGACCTTGCACCTGGGGCTAGGTCATGGTTATTTTGAGATGTTATTTCTAAGTCCCTTTATCATCTAAAGGAGGATCGTTAAGATTACCCTGCTGCTGTTGAGCTTGCGAAATGGTCTTAATCTTCCTAGGCACAGAAGACAAAGCAGGGAGGAAAATAGGGGAAAGATTGTGCCTGAGGCCCCCACCTCTATTCAAGGAAGGATTTTCCAAGTTGGCATAAATGGATTCCTTGACCCCTCTCTCAAACCACCTATCTTCTCTGTCTAAAATGTGAACATTAATGTCCTCAAATGAGTGTCCTTTTTCCTTTAGATGAAGATAAACTGCTGACTCTGGTCCTGTGGTGTTACTTCTCCTGTGTTGGGCCATCCTCCTGTACAAAGGTTGTTTGGTTTCTCCAATGTAGAGTTCAGAGCACTCCTCACTGCACTGGATTGCATAAACTACATCGCTTTTCTTGTGTTTTGGAGTTTGATCTTTGGGGTGTACAAGAAAAGCAATGTAGTGTATGCAATCCAGTGCAGTGAGGAGTGCTCTGAACTCTACATTGGAGAAACCAAACAACCTTTGTACAGGAGGATGGCCCAACACAGGAGAAGTAACACCACAGGACCAGAGTCAGCAGTTTATCTTCATCTAAAGGAAAAAGGACTCTCATTTGAGGACATTAATTGCATGCAGATGTGAAATATAGTGGCCAGGCTGCTGTTTGGTGCATAGTACAGGAATCATAGGCACTGACTATAGGTTGCCTACTATGCATAATCCAAGGTGTTGGTAGTGACCTTTAAAGCCCTACTTGGCTTAAGACCTGACTATCCAAAGAAACAACAATCCCCTTATGAACTTGCCTGGTCACTCAGATCAATTGGAGAGGTCCTCTGGAAGATCCCTTGGCTGCCCATATGGGAGGAATTTCTGTAGCTCCAAGGCTATGGAGTATGTTCCCTAGAGAGGTGTGTTTGGTTTCCATTTTCCCAGCATTTAGGAGGTTGGTAAAAGCACATTCCCACTGAGTTTTAACTGTTGTCTTTAATTTCTAATTTAATTTAATTTAGTTTATGACTGTAACTATATTTTGGTTATGTTGTGTTTTTTTAGTTTTGTACGCTGTCCTGATTATCAAATAAATAGAAAGGTGGGGCAATAAATAAATAAATAAATCTATCCACCTTCTCCCATAATGAAAAATAAGCTGGCTGACTGGATCCTTTGTTTCCAACGTATTTTATTCAATATAATAGTCATTCTGAGATAGGAGAAGAATATACTTTGCCAACTTTTGTTTTCAGCCAAACTTTCTCTTCTCTTTCATATGACTCTGGGATCCAACAAAGAACAAGCTGGGCAAGATAATAATCATGGTCTAGCATGATCTTTTCTTTGATCTTTTCTGCCTGCTTTTTATAGCACTGTGAACTGCTAAGCCTGCATATAAATTGTGGATTTGAATTGCCAGATTTGACCCCCGGAATCAGGTTTAGATTGCCAACTAGGCAAGATGGACATTTGCCAGAAGACTCCTTGGATTCAGCTCTAACGTGGCCATTTTCAGAAGAGAGAGAAAGGCTCTTTCTGATGCTTGTATGCTGAAGAAGTCTTGCTTTGTGTGTAGAGTGGTAAGGATAGTTGTTCATTTATCTAAAGGAAGTCTGTGACGTGTGAAATGGAGTAACTCAGATGTGAGGGCTAAGTGGAACCCTACAAGATTAGACCAAAGGTTGCTCCTGCTTCCCACAGTGCCTAATGAGGGGTTGCCCCTAACCTGTTCATGTAGCCAACATCTGCCTGCCATGTTGCTTCTCAGCAGTGACCCTTCAGTGACCCTTTGCTGCTGAAGCTGGAAATCATGAATGGAATGCATGGATTTGTCCTTCGTAGATGTATATAATCCTTTCAAAAAGCCCTCAGATTGCAGAACTGGACACATCTTTTAAGCATGCTTAATGTTAACTTTCATCTTTTGAAAGAGATATATATATAAGACATATTGGAGCATAAGCCACTTATTTTTCTTGCCTCCCCAACTCTGCTTTGCTTCTGAAGATGCCATTGTAATCAATAGCATCTTCAGAAGCAAGTAACAGCTAATGAGGGAACATGATGCCAGATTATATTTGCATTATCTGCAAATGCTTTTCCAGCAAAATAAAGTGGCAGTGTTGTTGACACTTTTTAAAAAGATGTACAAATATAATGCACTCCCTTTAAAAGAACCAGACTGCAATCCAGGAGTGCTCCTTGGTCCTTGGTGACACATGTATGAGTGACAACTGTGGTGAGGAGTATATGTGCACACTTACAGCTAGTGTGATCTTTGATCCACTTAGATTTGGCTGTGATTATCCATGATTACATGCTTACATCTTATCTTGACAACTGTAATGTGTTCTACTTGGGGCTCCCCTGGAAAAATATCTGGTTATCTGTTATCGGAAAATTGCACTTTCTGCAAAATGCATCAATCAAGCTGCTTTAGAAAACCATAAAAATGCATCTCTTTTTCCAGGCTTTTAATTATTAAGTAACGCTAGCATTAATGTTAATGTATTTGATCCTGTATTATAATTATTTTAGCCATCTTCAATATTTGCTTGAGTAGAAAAATGGGTCATAAACTGAATGCATAAATACATGTTCAACCACATTTTGTGGGAGCAAAAGGTATATACCAGAGAACCAGTCTGATGTAGTGGTTGAGGCTCCAGGCCAAAAACCAGGAGGCTGTGAGTTCTTGTCCTGCTTTAGGAGCAAAGCCAACTGGGTGACTTAGAGCCAGTCACTCTCTCTCAGGCCTAGGAAGGAGGCAATGGCAAACCACTTTCCAAAATTTCTTGCTAAGAGAACTGCAGGGACTAGTCCAAGCAGTCACAGCAGTCAACACAGTTGAAGGCACACCCACACAAAAGTATCCACCACCAACCGAGATGGCATCATATGCACACTGTGATGTCATGATGCAAACTCCACCCCTAGATACTTGTTTCTCAATATCTGATGCAAGTACATAACTCATGAGTTTTGCATCATGGCATCATAATGCACATTTTCTTGCCTCCCCCCTCCCGATGCCTCTGTGTGGGAGGAGAATTCTGTAAATACTGTGTGAAAAGATCATGTCATTGGGGGGCAGTTCAGAAGAGCAGTTTACTTTTCTTCACTCTTGGGTTTCATAGATGATGTAATGGTCTGTGAGAATAACCTTGGGAGACAGGAGGAAGAGACGCAGCCTAGTCAACCGTCATGCAAAAGATATCTCAGCCCACAGAAGGAAAGGGGATGTGGGAAGCATCTCAGAAGGGACCCTCCCTTGTTTTCTGGAAAGTAAAAGTCAGGGAGGGGAGAAATGCTTTCAGACCTGCAAGATTCTGTTACTGTAACCTTACAATAAAGGTAATGTTAGTACTCATCGTTTGTGCTTCTTGTCTGAACTACCTCACAGGGCTGGCAGATGAGCAGCAGGGATAGGAAAGCAAGCCTCTGTAGGTCAAGTCCTCTTGCCATGCCACCAGCTTTGGATGCCTCTGAACCATGAAATGGCAAGTGCTGTTGCAGTTTCTTTCTTTCTTTCTTTTTCTTTCTTTTCTTTCTCTCTCTCTCTCTCTCTCTCTCTCTCTCTCTCTCTCTCTCTCTCTTTCATCAGATTTCTTTTTCATGTGATTGAGAATGTAACTAAGAGAATTTACAAAAGGTGAAAAAAAAGACCTTATTCCCAACCGCTTTTCTTACCTGCCCATCATGCTGTCATATCACTCACCGAAATGACCTCTACCCTCATACTGAGTTTTCTAAGAAAGCATAAGGCACTTCCATACTCTCATTGTTTCCATTCTCCAGTCCTTCCAGCTAATCAACAGGAGAATGCAGACACGCTCATTCAGTCTCTTGGAATAAAAAAGAAAGAGATGTCCAAGGTGCCTTGCCATTCTTCTTCGTTACACTGAACATCAGCCCTTCTGCAATGAGGCATCGCAGCAGTCGGAGTGGGTGAAACTAAAAAATACAGACCTGAACCCATGTAATGGTGGGGAAGAGAGGGAGAGAATGGGAGTTGGGAGCTGGGATGAGTCAAGAAGACCTGCCAATGGAAAAGCAGACTTCCCACACGTTCTCCAAAGCCAAATGGTTGCAAAAAAGGCACCAGCTTTGCTCTGGTTTCAAATACCCTGTGGCAGAACCAGAGGGGGAAAAAACTCAGCAACTTAGCTCTCAAAACAGCAGATTTTATATTGATCACACACCTGCTAGTCCAGAGCATTCCTTAGTGTCTCTTAGTTTGTTGTTTTATATTTGCTTCATGCCAGAACTGCTGTGAAGTTTTAATCAAGAGCTACAAAAGAAAGCCAAGATTTCAGTGCAGGGCAGACTCCCAGGGCCATGCTGCTAAGCAACTGAAGTATTACTGCTATCTTCATATGGGACCTCTTTTACTTCTATGTGACATGTTCTACAATTATGTTCAATTATAATTTCACCAGTTGTTTCCCTAGATATCACTATCTTGTTTTTCCACTGTTTTTTTTTTTGGGGGGGGGAGGGCATTATCAGTTGTGCAAAGTGAATATGAAATTCTACTGTCCAAAGGCTGGTTGGAAGATGCTTTAATTAGATAGCCTTTTAAAAAACCTAATTCAATGAATGCACAGCCTATCTAATCATACTTCCTCAGAAGTACGTAGCATTGAAACCAACATCCTCAGAATCATGTCCACAATTTACAAACTGCTTATTTGTTTATGCTTACTGGAAAACAGATCGTGCTGAGCCTAATTCCTAAGAAAATGTTGATTAAGTCAGGCTTAAATTTTTTTAGCAGAAACGTGTTGTGCTTGTGCAAGATCTCAAGTACTTCTCCCATATCATTTTCAAAAGTCATCCAGCCCTCGTAAATACATTATTTACAAGGTCTATAAAATTTCAGATCAACCCTGACTGCTCATTGGAAGGACAGATGCTGAAGCTGAAGCTCAAATACTTTGGCCACCTAATGCGAAGAGAGGACTCACTGGAAAAGACCCTGATGCTGGGAAAGAGTGAAGGCAAAAGGAGAAGGGGATGGCAGAGGATGAGATGGTTAGATAGCATCACCGATGTAATGAACATGAATTTGAGTAAACTCCGAGAGACAGTGGAGGACAGGAAGGCCTGGCGTGCTATGGTCCATGAGGTCACGAAGAGTCGGACACGACTAAACGACTGAACAACAAATTAAATTTCAGAACCTAACGCTTTAATGAATCCAAATAATCTCTAACGGATCATTATTAGATTAATGCGTTGATGAATCAGCATGAAAACATTTTGTAATATTTAGTTAGCTAGGTGCCGTGAAGTCTGGTTTGACCTTTGGCAGCTTTATGGAGAGATGCCTGCCATCTCAACCCATCCCCAGTGACAACTTACAGCTCTTCCAAGCGTACCCCTTATCAACTGTCTTACCCTTTTTTACTTCCCTTAGCCTTGCCAAATGTAATCATGTTTAATCATCCCACTCACATCACACACTCAAAATATGCAAGTTTCTGTTTGCTGATCCTAATGAGTTCTAAGCCTTGATTACCTTCAGCTAACCGGTTACCTTTGCATAGTTAAGCCTACTAAAACTGTCCCTTACATTGATGTTATATTCTCTGTGTTCTCTAGATTAAATCTTAATGGCACACCCACTTGCTTTAATTTTAATTTAACCTGTATACCTTACACCAAACATTTATGGTCTGTTCCATAATCTGTACTCAGAAGTGTCCTAGTCTGTAGCTTGAAACATGTCAACTGGATTTCTATTTTCTTAATGGAAACGTTTCGCTCCTTATCCAAGGGGCTTCTTCAGTCTGAGCAAAGTTGGTAAGGGAATCCTAAATATGTTCCTAGGTAGCTGTGTGACCTTACACCTGGGGCTAGGTCATGGTTATATTGAGATGTAATTTTTAAGTCCACTGCAGCACAAACTAGGAGTCATCAGGACATTGTCACACAGAGCAGAAACCATCCCCACCTCCATGGATTCCAAAAAGAATGAAAATCAGCACCTGAGAACAGCCCTGAAGGCCTGTGGATATCCAAATTGGGCCTTCACCAAATCTAAATCTACCAGACCTAAAACAGCGACAGATAGGGCTGAGACTCAGAGTAAACGAAAGAACCTGGTCATTCCCTACATGGCTGGCGTGTCTGAAAAGATAAAACGGATATTTGGCAAACACCACATACCTGTATATTTCAAACCCACCAACACACTGAGACAGAGGCTTGTACACCCCAAAGATCAAACTCCAAAACATAAGAAAAGCAATGTAGTTTATGCAATCCAGTGCAGTGAGGAGTGCTCTGAACTCTACATTGGAGAAACCAAACAACCTATGTACAGGAGGATGGCACAACACAGGAGAAATAACACCACGGGACCAGAGTCAGCAGTTTATCTTCATCTAAAAGAAAAAGGACACTCATTTGAGGACATTAATGTTCACATTTTAGACAGAGAAGATAGGTGGTTTGAGAGAGGGGTCAAGGAATCCATTTATGCCAACTTGGAAAATCCTTCCTTGAATAGAGGTGGGGGCCTCAGGCACAAACTCTCCCCCATCTTCCTCCCCGTGTTGTCTTCTGTGCCTAGGAAGATTAAGACCATTTCAGAAGCTCAACAGCAGCATGGTGTTTTTAACGACCCTCCATTAGATGATAAAAGGACTTAAAAATTACATCTCAATATAACCATGACCTAGCCCCAGGTGTAAGGTCACACAGCTACCTAGGAACATATTTAGGATTCCCTTACCAACTTTGCTCAGACTGAAGAAGCCCCTTGGATAAGGAGCGAAACGTTTCCATTAAGAAAATAGAAATCCAGTTGACATGTTTCAAGCTACAGACAATTCCACCTGGATGACTGAGAACCTTCATAGACAAGTGTCCTAGTGCACGTCTTCAATAGTCGTTTCCTATTATGTAATAGATTTGATTCCAATATTGTGCATCTGTTGATGTCCGTGTGAGAAATTTGTGTTTATGTTGCTTAAAGCAGCTATTGGCAATGAACAAAGAATGCTCTTCCCCAAATATTGTTAACCTATCTCCTACATTATGGTGTTTACCCAGTCAAAAATTTCCAGTAATTTAAGATTCTGCTATTTCTCCAACTTTTGCATTTCAGTTACCTCTTAGTAGTACAATGTCCTTTATTGATGCTGCATTTAGCACCTCTTCCAGTTCTAAAATAAATAGATGATAGATAGATAGATAGATAGATAGATAGATAGATAGATAGATAGATAGATGAGAGAGAGAGAGAGAGAGAGAGAGCTAGCACATATACTTGCATAGCATTGGTGCTAACTGGATATCCACTCATTCTAATTAGTAATTTACATCAAGACCTGGCTTATGGTATACAAATGAAGATCAATCCTGTGAAAATATGTCTTTTTTATTTCATAAATAATCCAGTGTTATTGCAAATGAGGTTTTAATTCACCTCTGACTTTCCAAATCTGTGTTCTTTAAACTGTAGGAATAGTTTCCTACTATCAAGTTCAGCGTAGAAAATATACAGTACATCTTTAGCAAATGTTCAGGACCAACGGATGATTTATATTGCATACATGTAAAAACTTTTATCTGGCAGTAATCCTGAGTGAACGCAGTCAAATTTATTTCTAAAACAGGCATGCATAGGATCGGACTGTCACTTACGTAAAATAACAAGCTAAATATAAATTTTTAACTGGAAAAACTGAAATGGCTAAATTAAACTACTTTCTTACAGCACATCTTTGTCAGTGCATCTTCTTCAGGTTCTTTCCTCCTAATCTGAAATACAGGGCTTCCTTCCTCCCCAAATACTGGGTGCTTTTAGATTAAAAGTGCAGGGACTTGTTCAGGCAGTCTCCGAGAAGCGGACACGATTGAATGGATTAAATATATACATATATATTGCATAAATCACCTTGCCTCATTCAGGGAATTTCTCCCAGATAATGTGATTCATTTTATAACTGGCCCATATTCTACCATTTTGTATCCATTTTTTAAATAACTGACCAAAAAAGCATGGAGGAAAAGAAGAGAATAGCAATGCAGTTATGCAATAGATGAAGACAGAATTTTTCTTGGGGAAGGCAGTTGATGAGATTCGGATGCCATTCCTTCCTCTCTTGCCATGAATTTCTGATTGCAGAGTTATTTGCTGTCCTATACAGCAAGTCCTTTTCCCTTACCCAAGGAGCTTAATATACAGTGAAATCACTTCTAACCAACCATTGGTAGAATCTGGTTGGGGTCCTCTTTCCTATGCTCTCAATACATATTTTAAAAAGCAAAATGGAAGAACAACTTATGCCAAATTTCTTCCGTGATTGACGCTCAGCTGAACAAAAACAACTGGCCAATTGTTCATGCAGAAGATAATCTGAAATACAAATACTGTAAAGCAGCAAAAATAATTTGTGCCTTTTTAAACTCCAAATCATTTACTCCTGCTTAGAAGTAAATCCAAAATACAAGTTTACTGGTGAGATTAACAATGCCGTTTGTTCAGTCAGATTCTTTCAGGGCCTGAAACTAAACCATGACTGTTAAAAAAGTTACAACACCCCCACTAGCCTTGCGATGGAGTTATGTATGTGTGCAGGAGAAAGGGTTAATCTGTTCTTGTTGCATCACATTCCCTCTGCCCCCATCAATCCCACCAATGAAATTAATCCCATTAGTTGCCCATTTTGACATTTTAAAATAGGGAAGGAGTTAAAATGGTTTGAAAGTCTTGTTTCCTTCTTCTGTACAGCTTTAGGGATGAAAGCACATACCTAGTACCTGGTGAATAAAATACACAGACATATCAATTTTGGAGAGGTTGCCCCTTCCAGTCTCCAAAACTTTGCTCAAAACAGCATCAAATAAGGCACCGGAGCTGGCTTTGAAGAATGGCTCTTACTCAATGCTGACTTCAGCACAATTAGATAAAGTCAATCTTATTCAGAACATAGTGCGTACTGCTTCTATAAATCTGCAAATCAAGCATACTAGAAGTATTAAAGCACACGTCTTCTTTAAAGTACGTTTCAGTGCAATGTAATTGCAATTTAAAGTCTCACTCACTGAGCGTCCTCCCAAGCAGGTTTACACTGTCAATGTATTGTGAGCAAAGTACCTTCAATCTCCTGCATTTCATTCCCCATTTTCTAAGAAACACAAAACCAAACAAGCATAACTGCTATGATTTCTATTTACCTTCTATGATTCATTGTTAACATTTAAATAACCCTGCCCACCTCCCCACAAAAACCTGGATTACTCCCATGAACACCTGTGCATAAGAGATCTTTGCATCTGAGACATAAATTTCTTCTTTGGACATTTGTTGGAATCTATTCCAAACACACTGACAGCAGGCATTCCTGTGTACGAGTTATTAATCATCCAGATTGTTGCTACTGTGTCTTCCATCTATACGTTTTATTTTGATCAGAGGATCAAACTAATTCTTTCAGAGAAAATTACAGTTCTATTTTATTAGACAGCCGTCTTTATATTGTGGGGAGCTAAAATTGTCTGAACTAGACAACAGATTGATCTAATGAATAATACTTTTAATGCACACAGTCTTGTACTTGCAATTATGAATGTAAGGATTAGAAAATCAATTCAAAACTAAATATTTCAGGTGTGAAACAAAAAAATAGAATTTAAATTTGAGAGATTTGCCAACACTCCTTTTTTAAAGCTTGCAGTTAATGAGTGAGAAAGCAAGACGGAAATCTGCCTGTCTTGACTAGCTTCAGCAAGTTTCAATGTCAAAGCCCCAATTCAGATGTAGGGTGTTTTGTTTTATATACACAATATAATATACTTTCCCCAACAGTGTTTCTTTAGAGAATTAAGTATTAAAAATACAGCTTTTCTTCCTTTGAAAAGTTTGAAATAAACAAAACAAGGAATACCCTTTTTAAGAAAATTATGGAGAAAACTAGATTTCTGTTTGTTTATACAAATATATATTTTCCAGGACTTAATTATTTGATCACAAATGACCTGTAATTAACCACCATCATGATTATTACAGTGTATTGTAATGCACTTGATCAGAAACAGGAGGAATTGTAGGCAGGGACTCTTAATCCAAGCATTTTGTCCCAGTGGGTATTTTTGCACCAAGGGCCAAAACGGGGGAGAAGCACAGCTTTGCGGTCCCTGAGATGATGAGAAGGAAGAGAACGGGAGGAGCGGCGGGAGGAAACTGCTACACAAGGGATTCGCACACGGGCACCGAGTCCGAGTCCTGACTGTGCATAGAGCTCAAACCCGTGTCAGAATCCTCGTCCTCATGGTCCTCGCGGTCCTTGCCCAAACTCCGGGAGGCTTGCTCCCCCCAATCTTCCGAGGTGATCGGGGCCGGGGCGGGCAGTTCGTCGCCCGCGTCGAAGGGGAGGTCCCGCTGCTCGTCCCCGTCCTCATCCGCCGCCTCCTCTTCCTCCTCCACGTGGAAGGACTCCAGGGAATCGAGCAGGCGCTGGAGCTCCCGCTCTCTATCGGCCCAGGCGCGCTGCGTAAATTCTAGGTCCGACTTCACGGCGTCCAAGTCCGTGTTGAGGCGTAGCCCGAGGTAGAGGCTAGTGCTCAGCTGCGTCTTGACGCGCTCCTGCTCCTCGTGGAGCTCGCCGCCGCCGCCGCCGCCGCTCAGCTCGGTGGTGTTGCAGTCCGTCTCGGAGAGGCTGGCGCTGGAGCCCTTGGCGGCCGCGAGCTCTTCCCGGCGCCGCCTCATCCAGCGCTCGTTGAGCTCCTCCTGGATCTCGCCGGCCAAGTGCTCGATCAGCTCCTCCTGGCGGTGCCACTGCTCCTGCAGCCGAGCCACCTGCTCGCACTTCCACGCGAACTCCTCCAAGTCCTCGCCGCCGGCCGCCGGCTTTTCTGGCTCCGCCGCCGCCGCCGCTGCTGCCGCCACTGCGGGCGACTCCACCTCCTGCTCTCGCGCGGGGGGCTCCGGCTCCCCTCCGACCAAGTAAGTGTCCTGCACGTAGTTAACCCCATGGCGCTTCATGCGGTCGAAGTGAATCCTCGCCTCGTAGCGGTCGATCTCCCGGTCTAGGTCGCGGAGCCGCTTGACCTGCTGCCGGATGGTGTGGTCCTGCGAGAGGACGAGATGCACCAGAGTCTCCATCCGCTCGGCCGCCGGGGCCTCCTTGGCCGGCGGCTCCTCGAGCTGCGGCTGGCCCTTCCTCTTGTTGATCTTCGCCAGCTTGCGGAAGGCTTTCCTCACCACGCGCCGCTGCCGCTCCTGGCTCAAGGCCAGGCTGGCCCGGGCTGTAACCCCCAAGCCATGGCGGCCCGGGCTATCCCTGCTGGGCACCACCCTGGCTTCGGCGCTCCTGGGTCCGGTGTTGGGCAAGGACGCCTCGCTGCGCACCAGCACGAAGCGCACGTTCTCCTGTTCGTCGCCCCACGCCGCCCAGAGCCTCAGGATCTTGGTCTTGTTGGGCAGGATCCTCTCAAAGCCCCGCCACTTCTCCACGACGCAGTAAGACTGCGGGAGCCCCGACAACATCCCCCCGCCGCAGTCCTGCAGCGATGCCTGCTGCTGCTGCTGTTGCTGCCGACGCCTGCGCCGCTGCTTGCTGTCCTCCAAAAGGACCCGCACCACATCCGAGCAAGTGGTTCGTCTGGAAAGGCCCGAGATTAACTTCTCCTCCTGGCAAATCCACACCGATATCTTCTTTTCTTCCGGCTCCATCAGGGCACGGCTCCTCGGCGTTGGTGGGGCCCGCTGCTACTCGGCGGGGTCCCCCATAGGAGCGCTCACGAGAGCCGCGCCGGAACAAGCAGCGCCGCCCGGGAGCCGCCGTGCCGAGGCATGGCTTCGACCTCACGATTGTTCCTCTGCTCGCCTTCTGGGTACTCAGAAATGAACCCGAAATTGCTCCAGGTCGCCCTTTTTCAGCTCGGCTCCTGCGTTCGCGCTCGGGGTGGCTAATTTTCAGCCGCCGGAATCCCGGGTAAGAACCAACTTCGGAGTCTCAGCTCCGCCTCCCGCTGCTACTGCTCCTGCGAACTGCCTGCCTGCCAGGCACCTTCCCTTCTGACACTGCCCTCGCTCTGCTACCGCGTTTTCTTCTCCTGTCACGTGATTCCGCCGCGGCGCCCCCCCCCCTTTCCCAGCAGCTGTGGTCTTTGATTCAAGACTGCCTTTCTGGTACTGTATTGATTCTCACTCTCCCCGCTTTAAAAAGGGAGGGGGCAGTACGTCCAACTATATAATTTCACACAATGGGTTAAAACAATCCTTGCGGTGGTATTTCCTGATGGGTTTTGGAGCCCCTTGGGAGCAGGGTGCTCTTGTTCTATTATTCTCCAACACCCCCCACCCCCCCAAAAAAAAACAGGTTGGAAGAGAATGCTTCAAAGGAAGCAGCCAAAATCCAGTCCAAATTTCTTTCAATTGGATAAAATCCGCGGCCCTATAACTTAAAAAAAAAAAAAACTTTTTGCATGCCAAAGCATTTTGCAGATTCAATGCTCAGTGAACTGTAAACCTTACTAAGCATTATTAAAATCTGAGGTTGCTGCCAGGATTCAAAGAGAAAATTTGCCATGTATTTCAGTAAGAGAAGACTGAACAGACAATAAGTCTGTAGCCTTTCATACATGCTCAGATGGGAGGAAGCCCCGTTATTGTTACTCAGAGTGGAATTCACCTGGTAAAACAGGGCTATGTTTTAAGTTTCGATTCTGGAAAACATATATAAAAAGTGAGTTTTGTTTCTTTTTGCCTTATGTGACAAACATTTCTAGTGCATTGGAAATGTTGCTTTTATTTTAATTTTATTTAATACGGAGTATTAAACGGAGTATTATTTATTTATTTATTTATTTTATTTAATACGGAGTGCATTAGCTTTCTAGGTTGGAGGTGAGCACATGTGCAGACAAACACTGATCAAAGCATTCTGCATCAGCCAGAAACATGTTTATGGGTTTAAAATACCAGTATGTTGCCTTTCAGGGGCGTGGTGGCTCAGCGGGTAAGACACCAGGCTTGTCGATCGGAAGATCGCAAGTTCGGAGGTTCGAATCCCTAGCCCTGCGTGCGGAGTGAGCTCCCGCACTAGCTCCAGCTCTTGCCAACCTAGCAATTCAAAAGCATGCAAATGCAAGTAGATGAATAGGTACCACTTCGGTAGGTAGGTAACAGCGTTCTGCGCACGTCATGATGCCACATGACCGTGGAAGCGTCTTCGGACAACGCTGGCTCTTCAGCTAACAAACAGAGATGAGCACCGGCCCCTAGAGTCGGACACGACTGCACAAATGTGCGGGGGGAACCTTTACCTTTTTAATGTTGCCTTTCAGGTCAAAGCCTTCCCAGGGTAGCTTAAAAATATATTATAAAATAAACATTGAATATAGGCAATTTAATTAATTTAATTTAATGATGCAATATAGAAACCAATTTTTAAAATGTCAGCAGCTATAGCACTTCTCATAGAATACAGCTGAAGCAGGCTGTTTAAATCAAGGTGAAGCCACAGGGATTACTGTGGAGAGACAGTTCCAGAGGTGTTGGTTCACCGATGAAAAGAACATAAGGGATATTGATGGTGGCCCTACAAGCAGATTCTCACAAACTCGGGCAGATTCATATGGGTACATTCACACTTTCAAATAACCAAGTCCAAAACTTTAGAGCTTCTTCTCAAGGTGAAATATTAACTGTAATTCTGTCTGGCTTTTACCTGGAGGAAACTTAAATGCTTAGGCCAGTGTTTCTCAACCTTGGCAACTTTAAGATGTGTGGACTTCAACTCTGCAGGTGACTTCTGAAGAAGAGATTTTGAAAAACTAATGAGAATCAGAAAAGCTACTTGAAAAAATGCTTAAATAAAGGCATGGTTTGGAAATAAACTGATTCCCACCCCCCAGTTGTTGGGCCCCGATGTTACCTCCCATGAAAAGCAAACTCAGGAGAATAGGAAAAAAATGATGGCCCAGGAGAGTTAGATTGGGGGATGGGTGGGATATTTACCAGTACAATTCTTCTAACTAAAAGAAAGTTGGGAAGTATTCTTCTAATTAACTGATCACCTTAGTTTTCTCACCAGCTATCTGATTAATGCAACAATAATGTGTTTTAGCTGAAAATATTGAAAAACAGGCAGAAAAAAATTCAGTATTTCTTTGTGATAACGTTATGACTGGCTTTGTTTTTAGGATATGAAGCCTAGATGACTCAACTCTTATCTGTATGGTTTTAATAGAGTGCTATGCTGATCATGCAAGGGCATATAAGGCCCAACTCCATGTTTAATAATTCCAGTATAGCAAACCTTTGGCTGAATTCATAGAATTCACTCAGGCATATCATGGTCTATGTACTTTGGACTAATCCCTTGCGTGATCTGTTGTGTGATTTGTAAATTTTGATAAAATTTACCAGTTTGAGCCAGTTTGGTCTAGTGGTTAAGGTGCTGGGCTAGAAACCAGGAGACTGAGAGTTCTAGTCCCGCCTTGGGCATGAAAGCCGGCTGGGTGACCTTGGGCCAGTCACTCTCTCTCAGCCCAACTCACCACAGGGTTGTTGTTGTGGGGAAAATAGGAGGAGGAAGGAGTATTAGGTATGTTCGCCACCTTGAGTTATTTATAAAAACAATAAAGGCGGGATAGAAAATAAATAAAATAAAAGCTTAGCAGATTCTGTAAACTCAGCCAATTGCAATTAGGCAACAAACCTACATTAAACAAATCATGTCTTAATACAATGTATGAATCGGGTCCGTCTCACATCTCTCATTTTTCAAGTCCTTCCTAAAAGCCTATTTCTTCTGCAAAGGCTTTCTTGAATTTCTCCCTTCCTGTCTCACATTCCATAATGTCCTTGCTAAACTGAGCCTAAATGTTTTATTTATTTATTTACAGCCAGGATTGCTTTCCAGCATATTTCCATATTGTTAACAACTTTGGTGAAAATGCATGCTTCCTTCGCTAATTCTGTAGGTAGCCAGATGATGTCATCCTGCATGTAAGTGGGGATTTCTTGGAAATTTCATTTCTTTTACACAACTATGAAACAGGCAAATCTTCCGCTTTTGACAATGGACATGCCAGAAATGCTGCATAAGTATTTATGTACTGCATGTATATACCATCTTCCCTCCAGGACCTCAAAGCAGTATACATAAAAGTTCCCCTTCCCCCACTTTTATCGTCACAACAACCCCCCAAGGTAGGTCTGGCTGAGAGATCATGTCTGGCCCAACATCACTTGGGAAGCTTAATGACCAAGTGCACATTTGAACCTGGTCTTCTTAGTCATGGTCCAGCAGTCTAATCATCCTGGTTTGGCAGAAGCAAATCCACAAATATTTATATCTGAAATTACAAGCACGGCTGAGGCATGTTCTGTCTCATGAAACTGTTTTTAGAAAGAAAATGAAAGTGGTTCTTTTTGTTTGCAGCTTAACGTTTGTATTCAACCTCCTCCTCCCACCCCAAACCCCTAATTTCTTAGCGCTGTAATGAGTCTAATGAGGTTTCACAAGACTGAAAACCAAGGCCAACATGGCATTGCTCAACATTTCATATAAGTGAAGAGCCTAGATAAGGAAGCTGTCTTCATCTGCAAAAGGGAGGTGGGAGGGCACTTAAACCCAAAACGGTGACACTATGGCAGGAATGGTTCCACACGTCCCTTCCCTCCAGACCTGATCTTCATTTTCTACCATTTACATATGCATATACAAGTGTATGTTGCTTTTGAACATGCTTTCCAAGTTAAAAAAAAAAAACCAATAAAATATGCCTAAGCCTGCAGACAGCCTGAAGCATTTAATGTGGTTGGTACATCACTAAAAGCACTTAATTAACCCACCTAACATGCTTCCCTGGCAAGCTCCCACTGCCCCGACACTGTAAGTCTCATCACACTCTGTCAAGCCACCACCACATTTTGCCTTCGCTGGCACAGACGGCACACGCCATAGCATGGGTCTGATGCCGCTTGTGACATGGGATTGACATCACTCCAAGTGAGAATACTGTGATCCGAGGGAGGCTTGGTAGCAGGGAGGGTGTCCATAGAAGTGCTTGCTCAAGCACTTAGGAGTCTTCTCATGGGACGTTGCTATCTTAAGATTGCAGAGAAGGGGAGGGGAGCTACCTCCCGGAGGCAGCGTCATATACAGCCCTTCTAACATGCTGATCTCAGAGAAAGGTTTCATCCAGGGCTGGGTAGTCTTTTAGTGACTGAGTGCTGCGCTTGACTTTTTTCAGAGGAGAGGAGATGAAGGCTGCAAAGTGGGTCATCATGCCACATCATGCATCTGGACAGAACCGAGATTTCCCCTTTTCTCTACTTATTTAGATGAGGATTTTGTAAAACATTGCAAGATGCCTATGTTAGGGTTCCTGGTATAGTTTTTAGGTGCTTCCCAGCTGAAAATGGCAAGAAACTCTGCTATTACAACCAGAGAAGACTCTGCCACCAAAAAAAAAAGAGTCTTGGGGCACGAACGCAGACCTATGGCCTCCAGCTGCCCACTCTGATCTAATGATGCCTAAAGTTGTTCATGGTCCAAGTTAAAAAGTTAAAAGATTGATCAGTCTGGGGGAAGATAGCCTAAGCCAGTGTTTCCCAACCTTGGCAACTTTAAGATGTGTGGACTTCAACTCCCAGAATTCCCCAGCCAGCTATGCTTCTGTTGAGAAACATTGCTCTAAAAACACTGACACTTGTAAAGGATGTTAGTCAGCCTTTATGGGTAGCTTACGGACATCTCATCCCCCTACTTATGGCTACAGTCCAGTCCATTGTTATGCCCTGTTAAGGCTGCAATCATAGATCCACTTCCTGTATACTGGGAATCACATCTAGAAGTTTAACTAGACATGCTACCTGTCTAGTATGCTACAAGCCATCTTGCAATTAATGAAGAACAAGCATGTGCAGCCCTGTATTTAATTATGCTTGATTTCTTTAATTCACAATCTTGGGGGGGGGGGGGCTAAATTTATGTTTTGCTAAATAGAACCCTTCATACTTTTTAATGCGAGCCAAGGTGAACAACAGCAGAACCTAACACTTTGTAGCAGTACTGCTTAGTGTTACTTTTCTGTATAGCAGGCCTATCTATCTATCATCTACAGTATCTATCTACAGTATCTATCACCTGTCTATCCATCTGACTTTAATAAGTAGTCTTGCAGATAATCCAACCCCAAGCCATGTAATATTTTACAGCAATATGAATTGCTGGCCATAGAATTCTGGGAGTTGAAGTCCACCCATCTTAAAGTTCCCAAGGTTGAGAAACACTGTGTTAAAGTAAAGTCTCAACCTGTTTCTTCCATTATATTCTCCAGACACTGGATCAGGACTACCACTGTATCTCCCAGTTGGCCTGGGGAAGAGATAAAGAATTGGGTATTATCAGCATACAGGTGATATTGTGCTCCAGACCTTTGAATGGCCTCTCCCAGTGGCTTCATATAGAAGTGAAATAAAATGTGAGAATGGAGAAAAGGGAAAACTTTGGTGCAAGCTCTGCTCCTTTTGAATATGCATGCGACATCAGCCTGTATACACAGTGGACGAAGTTTACATTGTAATGTTCTGTCTACCATCTTGCCCATTTTGACTCTTCCCTTGTAGACATTGCTGCCAGCCAAACTAAAAGACCATCTTTAAAGCACCATCTTAAAAAACAAAAACGAAGAAGGGGCTTAGAAAGGCTGATCCGAAGCTTCTTAATGCTCTCAGCCTCAGAAGTATATTGTCAGAAGTTATTTCCATATAGCATAACTGTCTTAGAAGGTGAGTCACAGATTGGCCTTGTATGTGTTCAATCCCTCCACAGAGGAGGCGGACGTTCCTGCTCTCCAAATTTCAAGGGGCTGATGATGCAACAGTTATGAAATATTTAATTCTGCTTTCCTATGCAGGTATATTTGCTCCTTTATGCCATTTTTCCTTGTACAATCGACTTCAGCTGGGGCTAGAAAGAGCCCAAGGGCTTTGGTGTGGAGAAAAAAAAGATGTGTGTGCAACAATCCCAGAGGTTCTTTTCAGGCTCTTTGGCAACCTCGCTTCCTATCCATGCTGGAGCAACTGAGGCCCCGTATCAAGCTTGGCAGAGTTTATGGATTCACACCTCTAACTTGCATGTACTCACAAGTATAAAGTGTCGCTTTTTAAAAGTAGCAAGACAGCACAGAGAAAAGGCGCCTGCTTTTATGATATTTAAATCAAAAGCCACAAAGTATACTGTACTGCTGTCTTGAAACTGCTTACAAGTTTCGTAGATGTTTTCCAAAACTGAAGGCCCTTATCCAGAATGTTAGGCTTGGAGGCCCCCGGCTCAAAACAAAACCACCACCATTCTGCCTTTCTGATATTTTGCAGCATCCGGGAAATGTATTGAAACGATTAAAAATGCATGGCTTGGATAGGAGGTGCTTAGATAAGTAATGCGTATGGGAGCTTTGCCGCCTGTTCGCAGCTTAAAAACTCCAATATTTAAATGTATCTAGGAGAAAATATTTGCCCCAGCTTGAAAGCTCCAACATTTAAATTTGTCTAGGAGAAAATATCTGTAAGTTCCCCTTTCATGAGTCTGAATACATGATCAGAGGTTTACACTTTTTGTGAACATAAACAAAAGGGTAGCAAAAATAAATAAATAAATAAATAAATAAATAAATAAATAAATAAATAAATAAATAAATATTATTATCGTACCAGAATGGTGATATGATTAAACCATTGACAAGTTCTAAGAGCATAAGGAAAGTCCTGCAGGATCAAATGCCTACCTAGTCCTGTATCTTCCCACGATGGCTAAACATGCATGCGAGGTGAGTTGACCAACGTGGTACAAGATAGTGATGCACCCTGTTGTGCACAGGAGTCCCTGTTCCATGAATGAAGAGTGAGGAGTTGGATTCAGGAATAGGGACTGGGGAGTCTTATGGGACATCCAAGCCAATCCCTGCTTGCTGTAAGAAACCACCAGGTACAGCATTCCCAGCAGGTGGGAATTTAAAAACTCCCAATGAGGAAGAGTCCAACCAGCCCAGAATTCATTCATTCATTCATTCATTCATTCATTCATTCATTCATTCATTCATTCATTCATTCATTCGCTTCTGTCCTGGCAAGTCACACCGACTAAGGTAGTTTAATTATTATTTTATTACAGAATAAAATAGCAGAACTATCATTAACAAGAAAAACCCTCAGCCCCTTTCCAATCTTCCATAAAATAAAAAAGGACACTATATATAGCTGAGACTCAAAGGCATCCATGGAGGGACAAGGAGGGGCAAATGAAAGAATATGCATCGTGATGCAAACTCTGTCCTTCATGTCCTCCCCTATGATATCATTACTTTTCCCTTCTTTATTCAACCTATATGCTGAAGATACTGAGGGAAGCTGGATTGGAAGAAAATGAGTGTGGTTTTAAAATTGGAGGAAGAAACATCAATAACCTGTGCTATGTTGATAACAATGCTCTTTTAGCTGAAAATGCAAATGATCTGCAAGCTCTTGTACAGCTAGTCCCTGTTCAGCAACCACAATTGGGACTGGCAACTCGGTTGTTTAGCGAAGTGGTCGCTAAGTGAAACTATGACTGTGCTTATGATCTTACTTCAGCTTTCCTTTGCTTTACAGACCTGTGGAGGTTGTACATGTGAGGAATGTTTGTAAATTTACATTTCCATCACTTTCATAACTCTGAATGGTCACTAAACAAGGCAGTCTCTAAATGAGGACTACCTGTAATGACAGTAGCACAGTGAAAAAATTGGATTAAATATAAAGAAATAAACTCATGACAACTAGTATGACAATCAACCTTAAAAATATCAATGAAGATATTGAAGTGCTGGATAGCTTCTGTCATTTAGGACTGACTATCAACAGTAAAGGAACCAGCAGTCAGGAAATACTCCGAAGATTTTTATGCCTACAAAGATCTGATTCATCCTGGCAATGGTTTTCCCTGTGACACTCTATGGAAATGATGGACCTTGGAAAAGCCAGATAGAAAGAGTATTGTCATTTTTGAACTTTGGTGTTGAAGAGGACTCCTGAGAATACCATGGAGAGCCAAGAAATCATATGGATCATAGAACAAATCAATTCATAGTTCTCACTTGAGGCACAAATAACCAGGCTCAAATTGTCATATTTTGGACACATTATGTGGAGATCCAGCTCTCTGCAGAAATCCATAATGCTGGAAAAGGTGGGAGGAAAGAGAAAAAGAGGACAACCAGCAGCAAAGTGGATGGACTCAATTACAGTGGCAATGGATACACCATTGGAAGATCTGAAGGACCATCTTGGGGATAGATCATCTTGGAGAAAATCTATCTATGTGGTCCCTAAGAGTGAACAGCAACTTTATGCCACATAATCAATTTTTATTTTTTTTAATTTTTGATTTTTTATCCCACCTTTATTATTTTGATAAATAACTCAAGGCAGCGAACACACCTAATACTCCTTCCTCCTCCTATTTTCCCCACAACAACAACCCTGTGAGGTGAGTTGGGCTGAGGGAGAGTGACTGGCCCAAGGTCACCCAGCCGGCTTTCAGGTGGGACTAGAACTCTCAGTCTCCTGGAATTCTAGCCTGGTGCCTTAATCAATCAATATCAACCAATCAGTCAGCCAACCAACCAACCCACAACCCATGCAGGTGATCCCAAAGGATACCACAGTCAACGGTACTGTATACCACTGTACCTTCAGATTCCGTTATGCTTCTCCAACCTTATGTACTTCCATTTCTCATGACCCCTTTCTGTTCAGTTCTCTTCCTGATGGGGTATATGCTGGCTTAAAGGGGAAAAACCGAGGCTTGAGAATAAACAGACAAGAATGCAGCTTGTTAGGGCCAACAGTGTTTACTGTTTAGCATAGGGCAATAATGCAGATACAATTACATTATCGCAACAATGAAAAAGATGAATATACAAGATACATCATTGTAAAAGGAAAAACAAAACAAACTTATAAGCAGAGTTCCGTGTATTGATCCCAGGGCCAGAGTTCCTGCCATGGCCTATACCCAAAGCCAGGCATAGCTCACTCTGCCCAGTCCACGGGAAGTGAACACGTGAAGAACTACATGACTAGAAGACACTAGAAATCAAGAAGACTTAGAACACCATTTTGCATGGTTGTATATTCAGACCTTCCAGCTTTCTGATTGGCTGGAAGTTAGCTGTTACACACACTAGGCCTCAAAGCACTAGGCCTAAAGCACATAGCATGACCTGCTATTGGTTAGCAGTGCTGCATCTACGCACTGAGTTCCCCCCCTTCCTTGCTCGGGGGGGGGGCTGAGCAAGGCTTCCCACGGAAGGATTCAGGAGACCTTGTTCCCATGCAATCTAGTCAAAACATGGTCTTCTCGCTCCCTATCTCATGAGGATGAAAACAACGCCAAGGTTTCTCTGTTATCCAGCCACCTGGCATTCACGTCACCATGAGAAGGCTTTGCTTTGCTTTGCTTTGTACAGGAATAATTCGTCAGGGCAACACAAGAACTCCAACACCTCCACCCTAATCAAATCTAGTTCTCCTCTACATTTATTCTGCCCTCATCCCCTGCACATTCCACTACTAACCCTGCAATTTTCTTGGCAAGTTTTTCAGAAGTGGTTTGCCATTGCCTTCTTCCTAGGGCTGAGAGAGAGTGACTGGCCCAAGGTCACCCAGCTGGCATTGTGCCTAAGGTGGGACTAGAACTCACAGACTCCTGGTTACTAGCCTGGTGCCTTCACCATTACTCCAAACTGGCTCTTCTCCTCTAGCTTAAAGATGTCCAATTCCTTCAGCCTTTCCACATAAATCTTGCTTCTCATACCACTGACCAGCTTCACTAATAGGCTAAAGCTGTCTCAGGCTGTCTATAGAGTTCTTAAAGTGCAGCACTGAAAACTAGACAAAAATCTCATTATTATTATTTTTTAGTTATCTCCCTTTACTGCCATTCAGTCTTGTGTCTAGTATTCTAATGCGGGAAGGAAGTATCTGGGCTACTGGAAGCGGCAGGTAAAGAGGAAAGGTTGGGATCATTAATTTTTCATGGTCCAGATGTGAAACAAAGACTTTATTGAACATTTAAGTAATTACCATCTAATGATTATGGGTTTATAATGAACAGTTGTTTGGGCCCCCTGCCATATGTTCAGATTGAGCTCAAACAGCTGTGAGCGAAATGGCACAGCCTTCATGGAGGAGTTCGCCTCTCAGGATTAACAGATGTGCAAGAATTGTTACAGCATTATTAGCCCAAGATATTTGTTTTAGAAAGCCTTCTGGCAAGAAGTTAAAAGGAAATGGAGTTCTAATGATGAGCAACTTCTCCTGGTGATTTAGCTACATGCTGCTCAGTGGGGGAGGGAACGGGGGGGGGGGGATTGCAGTAATTGGGCATTTGGTTTAAAGACTCCGGCTGGTGTTGATAATAATTATAGATCCATTACTTCTTTGGTCCCCTAAGATTTACATTGGGACAGGCAAATGAATTATAATCTTAGCAGCATATTTCTCCAAAATATTGGACTAGTTAAAACAGGTATTAAAAAAAAACCAATGCAGCCCATACTTTTATTAGGAACTGCATTCATGGAAAGTCAGCAAGGAGCTGTCTTTTATGGGGCCATTGTGCAAGTGTTTGAGGTCCTTTTCCTGCCTTGACCTGAGAACTTGATTCAAGGCAAAGCCTCCCAGGTGTTCTTTCCAGATCAAACGCTCTTCCTTTCATGAGCTTTCTCTCCCCTCTTAAACCACATAACGGCACTATCTCCACCAGCATTGCTCCAAAATAGTGGCAGGAAGAAGAATGACCTTCTGGGCCAGAATACCAGGAAGATAATTGGGCAATGAAGCGGCATTCTCCTAATCCCAAAGGATTTGGGAGATGTGTATAGGGTGCAACGGCTGTTTTTTAAAACTGCTTGCCAAAGGGGATCTACCAAGAGTAGGATAAATAAAAATGTGTGAATCCCATTTGAAAGCTAGAAAGAGTTTTTAAAGCTTAGGCTGACCATATTTCCTTGAGACAAAAACGGGACATTGGGATGGCAAAACGGGACGGGGTCTATGTAATATTCCATATTCATGAAAAAGACAGGGGTCCCCACCCCCGGTCCCCGCTATTGGCTCCCACCTACAAACCCCGCCCTCCGGTCCACGCGATTGGCTCCCGCCTGCAAACCCTGCCCCCCGATCCGCCCTCCTCTCCGCCTCTCCGCCCTCCTTTGCCGTGCGCTGATAGGTGGGAGGGCTTCCTCTTCTGGGCTGCCTCCAATCGGCAGCTCCAGCTCAGATTCTCCTTCCGCACCATTCCCGCTGGGTTTAAAAAATGGGACAAAATTGAGATTTTTATCAAAACGACGGGACGGTTGAAAAATGCTAAAAAAACAGGACTGTCCCGTTCAAAACGGGACGTATGGTCAGCCTATTAAAGCTGGTTGGTCCTTTGAAGCCCACGTACAAAAAGGGCAGGGCTTCCATTATGCTGCTGCAACCATCATCATCTTGCCTTTTTTGGCCCTCCGCTCCACCCCACAGACCCCTGTGCTGTATCAGAAACACAGAGAGGACAAAACACAATAACACAAATCAAGAAGGTTCTCTGTTGAAATTAACAAAAAGAAACTGCTGAAGGCCAAGATATGTGCAGTTCAACCTCGGTAGAATGGACTTGGAGTGCACCAGTTCAAATTATTGCTACAATGTTACAGACTTTGCATAACGACACCATCATGGAAATGACACAATATGATGCAATTTGTGTCATTTGCGTAATGAAGTCACCACTCAAATGATGTAAATTTCCATGATGATATTATATACAGTAGTTTCTGATTTAGTGGATTGTCAGACACCCCTCCACTCCAGTTGCTTATTAAATCAATTTATAAAGATGTTATTGCTTCACTTTCATTTTCATAGATTCAACATCTGTAAGATATAACCCATTGTTTCCATTCTTGGAACTCTTAAGCTCTTTTTCTCTCGTTTCTATTTTTTCCACCTCTTATTTTAGGACTTGGTATCCTCTGAGTGAGTTTTGTTTTGCTAAAAGCCTTCCCTCCATTTTGGCCAGAGCAAGGAGCTTCCTGTGTGTCAGCCTTGAGCATCTGCAAAGTTTCTTGAACAATCTGCTCCACTTCTTGACCAGATTCGTCTGGGAATGATTGATTTCTGTATTCTCCTCTCATCCCATGGAGAAGTCAACACTGTTGGGACAAAGGTCCTGCAAAAAAGTCCCCAGACAAAGGTCTCTCTTCATTGACAGAACAAATGCATCCCACAGATGCCCTTGAAGGACCATGGAGTAGCCTGCCATGAGTGTCCATAGTTTGGCTATGACCCTTGTCGCCATCTCTCTTTTCCCCATGCCATTACTGTGTGCTTTATTTCTCATCATCACCACACTCCCAACAGCTTTTAAACTGCATTCCCCATTTGAGATAAGGTTTGTGACTTGCATGAAGAAAACAGTGCATGGGACTCCCTTCTCCTTTTAGACCATATGTTTCAGCTTCTGCCTAGGTCAGTGTTTCTCAACCTTGGGAACTTTAAGATGTGTGGACTTCAACTCCCAGAATTCCCCAGCCAGCCATGCTGGCTGGGGAATTCTGGGAGTTGAAGTCCACACTTCTTAAGGTTCCCAAGGTGTGAGAAACAGTGGCCTAGATGATTGCAATGGAGGGAAGTGCAAAGCAGCCTTTCATGATGGAGGAAGGAAAGGTTCCCCTGTGCAAGCACCGAGTTATGTGACCCCTGGGGAGACACCACTTTCGCGACATTTTCCTGGCAGACTATAGAGCAGGGTGGTTTGCCATTGCCTTCCCCAGTCATGATTACCTTTCCCCCAGCAAGCTGGGTACTCATTTTACCGACCTCAGAAGGATGGAAGGCTGAGTCGACCTGAGCCGGCTACCTGAGAACCAGCTTCCGCTGGGATCGAACTCAGGTTGTGGGGAGAGTTTCGGCTGCAGTACTGCCACCTACCACTCTGCGCCACACGAGGCTGTTTCATGATGGAAGGTAGTGTTTAATACTCTCCATCCCTGTGTTGAAAAGTTGGCTGGGGAGATAATGTGCAGATATGTATGTTCACGAAAGTGCATGCAGTTTGTGTGCTTGCAAAGTGGCAGTGTGAAGGAGTGTATGCACATTTGCAAGTACAGTTACTTCCTTGTGTGCATGCTCTTAACAGACTCTGTCTCACTACCCATCAACCTCTTTAGAGAAAAAGAGTGTTCCAAGATAGCCTTGTATGCAGCCTTTTCCCCCTACAGCATTATGACCTTGTTTTTTTCTGAAATATTCTGAAATAGAAACACTTATTGGCTTTGAACTTGCTAGAGAACTAGAAAACATCAGACATGTGGATTTTTCCCTGGTTTTTCCCTGCAGAATTAGAACACAGTGTGAGAAGATGAGCAGATAGAAGCTAAGCATTAAGGAATAGCAGACTCCTGAGTGCATCCCAGCCAAGGAATGATCAGCTCAAAAATTCTTCCCTACAGACATCTACTCCTCTTATTCTCTCAAGCATAATTTTTCTAATACTGATTGTTTGGGGAAGGGAAGCATTTTCATTAAAGGTAGTTGTTAAAAACTGAGAAAAAACTCTGCTGATGAAGTACAAATTATCCAGGGATCCAAGGAATGAATTGTGGAGTCCTTGGTGTTCTCTGAGCCTTGTTGTTTTCTTGCAGACATTTCATTGCCAGGCTAGGCAACATCTTCAGTGCAAAAAGGGAGTGGGACTTGCTCTCTGTTTATATACCCTGGCTTGTCCTGCCTGTGTTGGTGGGGGTGTTGTACTCTCCTTGGTAGTTCCTTGATTGGGTTGTTGTGTACTGCTTGGTTGATTGACTGAGTTAATAGTTCCTTGATTAGGGTATATTGTGCTGTTTGATGGTTCCTCTGGTGCTAATCCTGGTGTTAATCTTTGCATATCTGGGTGTTGATTGCTGGCAAGGGGGTGTTCTGGTCTTCTGGCTTTTCTATTGTTTCTTATGAATGGTATGTAAATGTTGTTTACCTCTATGTGTCTGTTGATGGCTGTTTTGTCTGGAAGGAATGAATTCATGTTTTGTCTGGAAGGAATGAATGTTTGCAGCTTCAAGACTATGGCCAATCTCAATCAGTGCCCTACTTATATTCTGGAAGACACACATTTAGCTGAATGACAGAGTTAAAAAGGAAAGGCACAAACATGTGTAGGGTGCCAAAGCCTTCGTACATAGAGCCTGTGAAGAACACCATGGTGCTATTCACAGATTCAAACCCTCATGATGCAAGCTTGATCTGGTCAACAGGAATCCTGGACTACTGTATTTCAAACAAGAGATTGGATCCTCAGGAGAAGACAAGGGAAGGAGGACAAAGCCTGAATGAGGAAAATGGAGAACTAAATATCTGTGTCCTGTCAAGCCATGCATCAGTTCCAGCTCCAGTCAGGATTATTTAACTTTTTCTTCCTTTTCAGTAAAGGCTGGAAATTTCTTTTGAAGGAAGATAATTTTATAAATTGCTGAATGTTTGGCTTCCAGCGCCTCTGGCATACAGCAAGGTTCACTTGCTTTTAATCTAGCCTTTCTGTTCCTGTATTAAAGGATGGGTTTTCAAAGCAAAGGAGGCACATCACTGGTACAAACAGATTCTCCTCAGAAATAGGAGGATGTAGGAGTGTAAGAGAGATCGCTTGGCTTTGAAAGGTTGCCCTGGGGGGAGAGGAGAGCAAATGGTTTCCCATGACATGCAATGATAGCATAACAGAACAGAGTGTTCATCTTGGGATGTTGTTGACCTGTCATTTTGCTGCAGGCCTGAATCAAAATACCTTTCTAGGGAAAAGAGAAATATGCTCCTGTGATATAGGCACAGAGAACTGCGAAAGACTGGGTTGTAGAAACAGGAACCTTTTCTGTGTCTTCCAAATGCTCGTGCTATATGCTATAGTGCTCTATGGACTGTGGAGGAGAACCAGTTTGGTGTAATGGTTAACGGCATCAGGCTAGAAACCGGGAGACCAAAATTTCTAGTCCAGCTGGGTGACTTTGGGCCAGTCAGTCCCTCTCAGCCCTAAGAAGAAAGCAGTGACAAGCCATTTAAAAAATGTTACCAAGAAAACTTCAGGGACTTGTCCAGGCAGTCACCAGGAATCAACACTGACTTGAAGGCACCAAAAAAAGAAAAAGTACAGTACTCTGGATGATATACTTGCAGTGTATTGTCGAAGGCTTTCACGGCCGGAGTTCGATGGCTGTTGTGGGTCTTCCGGGCTGTGTGGCCGTGTTCTGGAAGTTGTGGTTCCTAACGTTTCGCCAGCATCTGTGGCCAGCATCTTCAGAGATCTTCAGAGATCAGAGATCAGAGATTTTGCTTCTATCTGTGCTCCTGCCCTCTGAAGATGCTGGCCACAGATGCTGGCGAAACGTTAGGAACCACAACTTCCAGAACACGGCCACACAGCCCGGAAGACCCACAACAGCCATATACTTGCAGCTTCTGATAGGTGGTTTTTGTTTTTGTTTTGCTTTTTAACATTCCTTTTTAGTTTTTAATTTTCATTTTATGTGTCTTTTTTCCTTTTCTTTGTTTGTAGTTTTTTATGGTTTTCTTTTCAGATTATTTTTTAAAGTTAGACTCAGCTAAATGTAAATTCATTTTGCAGTTTTTACCTTTAACTTGATTTCTTTTTTAAAAAATATTTTAACCTATGAAATCTTTAATTATCTCATGGAATGAGTAGGCCTTAGTTGTTTTTCTAAAAGAAGACAGATACTAATTTGGACAATTTAAAAATTGGAATAGCTTTTTTGCAAGAAACCAATATTATCCCATATGAAAAAGATATTTTCGGAAGATGGATCTGTGAACTCTACGTCGGTGGAAAATTGAAATCTATTAGAGATGTAGTAGGTAAAATACTTTGGCCACCTAATGCGAAGAGAGGACTCACTGGAAAAGACCCTAATGCTGGGAAAGACTGAAGGCAAAAGGAGAAGGGGACGGCGGAGGATTAGATGGTTAGATAGCATCACCGATGTAATGAACATGAATTTGAGTAAACTCTGGGTGACAGTGGAGGACAGGAAGGCCTGGCGTGCTATGGTCCATGAGGTCACGAAGAGTCGGACACGACTAAACGACTGAACAACAACAAAAGCTAAAATTAACAAGCTTTAAGATTCATAGTGATACAAGAAATAAGTCATCCAGGGATACTTTTTTTAAAATATTGGTGATTAAATATCCTAATAATCGTATTGCATGTGCTGATGATGATGATCCTACTTAAAATAATCCAGATGTTTTGGATTATTACGTACGTGTTTTGAATCTCTTTTTACTTGAGGTACAGTATGAATCAGATAATTATGGCTGGAGATTTTAAACAAGCTTTACAACATAAACATTTCATAACATTTTCCCAGCTAAATTTAATTCTTATACAAGGAAAACTTTACTAGGTTAGGTGTACATTTTCACCTTGTAGAGCTTTACTATGTCATATATTGGAATTTAACATGGTGAATATATAGCAACTTTTAATTTTTTAATTGCAAGAATATCCATTTTTTTTCCAACTCCAAATAAGTGTTGCTCCTGACATCATGGTGGTGGTGGTGGTGGTGGTGGTGGTGGTGGTGGTGGTGGTGACACTGTTGCATATCCCAGTAGCTGTATACTGTAAATTACTACAAGTAAAAGTCTTTCTATTTTTTTCATGATGATATTGCTACCTCATTTTTAAAGGACTTCTTTTTTATAAAATGGATTAATCAAGATTTTGCATAATGTTTTGTTGTAATTAGATGTGCAAATTTGGTGGCTATTTGGGATGCATTTAAGATGTATATTTGTGGTCATATTGTATAAGAAGAATTTTAAAAATCTAAGCAAGACAATTTGGAAAATAGAATTATTTTTGAATACATATGTAAGACAATCTACATAGGAATTATACAAATAATTATACAAATAATATACAATTATACAAAGCTTTCATGTCTGCTAAATCTGAAACTCAATATGCACTTGATATGGATATCCCCATTGATTCATATTAAACAAAGATATTGGGAGCAAGAGAAGGACTGAATAAACTATTGGCCTCTCAACTGAAACAATTATTATTGATAATTACATTATCAAGAATGGTAAAGTATATAAAGTCTCTGATTTAACAAATAACAATAAAATAAATTAATAAACTTTTTTTGTATTTTTATAGATCTTGAAAGATTATACATGAACAGGCAGTTCACTTAGCTGCACCATTATTTTTTCAGGAATAATAGATACTATCATCCATGAAAATGGGAACTCTCTTGGTCCTGTGTTATAAAACATATTGACTTCTTGCCCTTATGTTGCTTTAGGGTTATATTGATGCTTCTTTGAAAATCACCTCTTTTAATGAATGGTTTATAATAGCAAAGTTTTGGTTAAATGTTAATGAAGAAATGTTGACAGTAAACCTGGCACAAAGATTATAGAGAATATTATAGAGAATATTTTTAATACATATACTTAGAGGTATCCCTGAGGGTATTTCATGTCCTTAAGGGGTTTGAAACAGATTAATCATGAATTAAGGAAGTTTTTATGGGAAAGACAAATCCCTAGCTTTTCTTTATCAAATTATAATAATCTTATGATGGGATGATTAACTTTCAGAGTTTCAGCTTTACTTTTGGGCTTATATTTTGGTTTTTCTTTCCTTATGGATCAAGTTCAAAAATCTCTATGAGCACAAATAGTTATTACGTAACCCCCTTGGTATTTGGTTCTCTTTTGAGTCCTGGTTTCACTGTGTTTCTAGCACTGAATGCTGTAAGACATATTTGGAAGTTGATTATTTATTTTTCAAATTTGTGCCCTTTCACTGCTGGCAAAGCCTGTAGTTGGGATGGAAGCATAATTTTGTCTCTTATTCCCTCTATAAACTTATACTTGAAAATTGTAGGCAAAGCCTTTTAGATATGTATGAGCTAATAAGGACATTAAAACTTTAGACCATCTTATTTCTGATCAAGTTTCAAAATCACTTGAATTGCTGTAAGAGCAATTTGGATAGTCCAAAATTGTGGACTAACAATTGAAGTATCTTTTGAGTTCACAATATTGTCCAGACACAGTAGTGGCATCAGAAACTCATGATTATTATTAGGATTAAGAGTGTGTTAGATGATTCTAAATCCACAATTAAAGTATTGTTAAAGTGAATGTTGGTTATTTGTAAGAGATTTGGAACAAAGAATTCTAAATACCTTATATTAACAAATCAATGCTTAAGAGTCTTAAGGATGAGACTGCCCTTCAGACAGTCACCTCATGTGTAGAGTGCTGTACATGGGACTACCCTTGAAGACCACTCAGAAGTTGCAGCTGGTCCAAAAGACAGCGAATAGGCAGTAATGGACATGCCATGGTATGCTCATTGTAACATCTGCATCAGTTGGCTTCCAGGTACAATGCAAGATGCTAGTTATCACCTACTATATAAAGTCCTTCATACCATAGGGCCTGGCTATCTGAGGGATTACCTATTTCCAGTAGTTTCTGCTCTTCACAGGCATTCTGACATAGTCAGCATGCTCCATGTCCCATCAACTAAACAATACAACCTGATGGGATCCAGGAGGTGGACCTTCACTGTCGCAGTGCCTACCCTCTGAAACAGCATCCCCACCCAAAATCCTGATCACATTTAAAAGGTAGTTAAAAACTGAGCTTTTTTCTCAGCCTTGGACTAGAATGGATGGTGAGCCTCTTATAGGATTCTACGTGTTATTTGAGTGTTTCTTCTCTTTTGGACATGCATTTTTAAAAAATCATTACATTTTTCTCTGCTGTTTTTAATGTTGTACACTGTCCAGAGTTTTTGTGGAATTGGGCAGCCTTATTAATTTGTCAAATAAGTAAATAAATAAATAAATTAGCAGATACATTTCTGATGCTCCTCAGATTAATTCAACAAAGCTTTTTCTTATCATGGAGGGTACATATTTTCCATCTTTATTGGATACTTTAGGGAAGCTTTCAAAAGGTTCCAACTTCATTATATTGGAAGTATAAAATGCAAGGAGGGGTCATTATAATTATAAAACAGCCAATATGGGCTTGCCCCATTTTTGTTTGTTTGACTTGACATTCATGAACTTGTTAATATAGTTTTGCAAACAGTAATATGGTTTAAAGATGTGAATGTACTTTGGATTTACTGTATATCCCCAAAATTTGGAATGTATCACAATATAAAGAATTATGGACTTATAAAGCATGTAGTGAAAAATGTTACTCTTTTTCAATTAATAGATAGTAAGCTATGAACCATGAGTGTAAATTATATAGGTTAGGTTAATGCAACAGTTCAAACCAAAGAGACCATATTATGGTATGTGTTACACACACCATAATGACAAAAAGGAAGGAAAGGGAAGGAGGAAGGGAGGAGTGTTGTGCAAAATCCCAGGCTTTTGTAATACTTTCCAACATAGATGCAGGTTTGTAAGACATGGTTTGTATCTTAACATCATGATTTTTGTTGTAATTTTGCTTCCTTCCTCCTCCTCACTGGCAGATGCCTGTGCTAGAAACAGACTGAAGATTAGGAACCCGTAACCACAGTCCAATATCCAGGATAATGCCTAAGGACATTATAACATGAAATCATGTTATATCGGGTTGTGTAAAGTTACCAGATAATTAGTGTGATTCAAAAAGCTACTTGTTGATATGTGTATATGTGTATGAGTTCTATTTCCCTTAGTTATCCACACTGTTGGAAAATATATATATATATATAGTGTGGGGGGAATATGCAGATGCCTAAAGCATTCTGCATTTAACAAATAGTTTATTCATCTAACAACTCACATAATTCTTTCCACCCACACCTCACTGCTACTTTTAAACGTTTTAGGTTGTTTTAAATTGTGGATTTGAAAAAAAGGTACCATCCCCAATTGAAGCGATTGACATAATAGAAAAAGAGGTCAGCCTAAGGAAGTTCTCCAATGTAGATTTGCTGCCATCTAGTGAAACATATGAATATGAATATGAATGCAGAATTCCAGAGAATAGCAAGGAGAGATAAGAAGGCCTTCTTAAATGAACAATGCAAAGAAATCGAGGAAAACAATAGAATGGGGAAGACTAGAGATCTCTTCAAGAAAATCGGAGATATCAAGGGAACGTTTTGTGCAAAGATGGGCATGATAAAGGACAAAAAACGCAGGGACCTAACAGAAGCAGAAGAGATTAAGAAGAGGTGGCAAGAATACACAGAAGAACTATACAAGAAAGATCTTAATATCCCTGATAAATACGATGGTGTGGTCACTGACCTTGAGCCGGACATCCTAGAAAGTGAAGTCAAGTGGGCCTTAGGAAGCATTACTAACAACAAAGCTAGCGGAGAAGACAGTATCCCAGCTGAGCTATTTAAAATCCTAAAAGATGATGCTGTTAAAGTGCTGCACTCAATATGCCAACAAATTTGGAAAACTCAACAGTGGCCACAGGATTGGAAAAGGTCAGTTTACGTTCCAATTCCAAAGAAAGGCAATGCCAAAGAATGTTCAAACTACCGTACAATTGCGCTCATTTCACATGCCAGCAAGGTTATGCTCAAAATCCTACAAGCTAGGCTTCAGCAGCATGTGAACCGAGAACTACCAGAAGTGCAAGCTGGGTTTCGAAGAGGCAGAGGAACTAGAGATCAGATTGCCAACATTCGCTGGATCATGGAAAAAGCAAGAGAGTTCCAGAAAAACATCTACTTCTGCTTCATTGACTACGCTAAAGCCTTTGATTGTGTGGATCACAACAAACTGTGGCAAATTCTTAAAGAGATGGGAGTACCAGACCACCTTACCTGTCTCCTGAGAAACCTGTATGTGGGTCAAGAAGCAACAGTTAGAACCGGACATGGAACAACCGACTGGTTCAAAATTGGGAAAGGAGTACGACAAGGCTGTATATTATCACCGTGCTTATTTAACTTATATGCAGAGTACATCATGAGAAATGCCGGGCTGGATGAATCACAAGCCGGAGTTAAGATTGCCGGGAAAAATATCAACAACCTCAGATATGCAGACGATACCACCCTAATGGCAGAAAGTGAAGAGGAACTAAAGAGCCTCTTGATGAGGGTGAAAGAGGAGAGTGCAAAAGCTGGCTTGAAACTCAACATTAAAAAAACCCAGATCATGGCATCTGGTCCCATCACTTCCTGGCAAATAGAAGGGGAAGAAATGGAAGCAGTGACAGATTTTATTTTCTTGGGCTCCAAGATCACCGCAGACGGTGACTGCAGCCATGAAATTAAAAGACGCTTGCTCCTTGGAAGGAAAGCTATGGCAAACCTAGACAGCATATTAAAAAGCAGAGACATCACCTTGCCGACAAAGGTCCGTATAGTTAAAGCTATGGTTTTTCCAGTAGCAATGTATGGCTGTGAGAGTTGGACCATAAGGAAGGCTGAGCGCCGAAGAATTGATGCTTTCGAGCTGTGGTGCTGGAGAAGACTCTTGAGAGTCCCTTGGACTGCAAGGAGGTCAAACCAGTCAATCCTAAAGGAAATCAACCCTGACTGCTCATTGGAAGGACAGATGCTGAAGCTGAAGCTCAAATACTTTGGCCACCTAATGAGAAGAGAGGACTCACTGGAAAAGACCCTGATGCTGGGAAAGACTGAGGGCAAAAGGAGAAGGGGACGGCAGAGGATGAGATGGTTAGATAGCATCACCGATGTAATGAACATGAATTTGAGTAAACTCCGAGAGACAGTGGAGGACAGGAAGGCCTGGCGTGCTATGGTCCATGAGGTCACGAAGAGTCGGACACGACTGAACGACTGAACAACAACAAAAGTGAAACATAGTAAACAGAGAGGAAAGAAAATGTTTAGAAACTTCTCAGCCTTGTGGCTAAGACCAAGTGTAGTTTCCTCTGTGCTTTCTTTAATTGTTGTACACTTGATTCTGCTCATCCCCCATAAGCCCACTCATAGAATTGTTTCATTTGACTTCACAGAGGACCTAAGAACTGCCCTGGTCCATCAACAGGACAGTCCTGTGATCCCATAGACCAGTGTATCTCAACCTGGGCAACTTTAAGATGTGTGGACTTCAACTCCCAATCATGCTGGCTGGGGATTCTGGGAGTTGAAGTCCATACCTCTTAAAGTTGCCCAGGTTGAAAAACACTGGTCTATGGGATCACAGGAGTGTCCTGTTGATGGACCAAGGCAATTCTTAGGTCCTTCAGTATTATGCTTCACCAAGGAGCTTTGCCATTTATGTCTAGGAGATAAATATCAAGGTTTTCACGCGCCGCTGTTGGTGTGTCACCAACATGAAAAGTTTGGAAAGCCCTGGCTTAGAAACTAAGCAAGGCTGGGCGTGTTTAGTTCTTGGAGGGTAGATTTCCAGGGAATGCCAGGGCTTTAGGCTAGACCAAAAAGTCAAAAAACATCCCAGAAGTTAATGCTAAGCTGCATCTGTAATGCTGCAGAAAAGACTGCATGGACGTGACCAGAAAGTCACCAGCAGTCAATTCGATGTGAAGATTTTATATCGCAAGGTAAGTTTTATAGCAGAGAATTATTGCTGAAAAGTTGGTATTCAATTCAGTTAACAATTCAATCCAATTAAATTATAGCTTCTAAATCTACCTTTTGTAAAAAATTAGGGCATGACATAGGTGGGCAACTTTTTAAAAGATGTGGCTGCATTACTTCTTTCAGCATGCCCTGGATCTACAAAAAGTGAATGTAGCTAGGAAAAGGGAACCAGGACCAAACAGGGATACAGATCAGGTCAGGACAAGAAGATACATGAATACTTATTCAATTAAATAAATATCCTCTCCACAGCAAGGACCAATTACTTGCTTCCAACTAGCCTGGAGGAAGGACATCAATGTTTTAGCAAGCAGCACATCCATATGCTTTGCCACCATTGCCCATTTTTTAAAAAAACAAATGCAATTGCTCAATAGCCGTGTGTAGATTTTGTGTGTGGGTATAAAACTCAACTATTTTGTCCGCAAGTGGGCTATTTCAAAGGATGCAAAAGAGTGCAGTTTAAAAGTAACAGATACATTCCAATTTTTTCTACAATTTAAACATATGCAAATCAACCCACAAACTATACTGAGAACAAGCATGGTGTGAGGTGCAGGACTAGGAGTGGGAAAACTGTAATTCTTCCTTAGGCGTGGAAGCTGGCTGGGAGACTTTGGGTACAGTAATCATTCCTTTTCAGCTCCGACCAAGGTCAGGCTCTGCAACAAGGTATCTGATGATGCAAACCCCTCATTATGACACGCATTGATAGCTTCGCTGTAAGGGCTAGGCCAGTGCAGTGCACTCCCCATGCCAACACGTGGGATAAATGTTAAGAACAACAATTCATAAAATATACCAGTGTTTTTCAAACTTGGGAAGTTTAAGAAGTGGCTGGGGAATTCTGGGAGTTGCAGTCGACACATCTTAAATTTGCCAAGTTTGAAAAACACTGAACTATGCTATCTTGAATATCCTTCATTTGTCAACTTTGCTTACCTAATCCTAAATAAATCCTTTGTTTTCCTAAACCTTTGCTTGCTTGTTGAAACTCTGCATCAAATATTGGAGGAGGGAGCTCTGGATACTGCAGCACACCAAAATCTCATTGGAGCTTCAGCTCATATGTTGCATATCCCTAGTCTATGCCAGGAGTCTCTGATCTTATTGGGAAGGTAGACATATTGGGAAGTTTGAGAGCATATTATTAGCACTTTCACAAAATAGTTTCCATAGTGGCCATGGCTAGTCATACAACATTTATTAGCAAATAAATTATAGGTTTATAAATTATTATAAGGGGCGTGATGGCTCAGCGGGTAAGATGCCAGGCTTGTCAATCGGAAGATTGCAAGTTCGGAGGTTCGAATCCCTAGTCCCGCGTGACGGAGTGAGCTCCCGCACTCGCCCCAGCTCTTGCCAACCTAGCAATTCGAAAGCATGCAAATACAAGTAGATAAATAGGTACCACTTCGGTGGGTAGGTAGCAGCGTTCCACGTGCGTCATGCCGGCCACATGACCGTGGAAGCGTCTTCGGACAACGCTGGCTCTTCGGCTAACAAACGGAGATGAGCACCGGCCCCTAGAGTCGGACACGACTGCACAAATGTGCAGGGGGAACCTTTACCTTAAATTATAGGTAGCCTTTGGTTAACGACTGCCTCACTCAGCAACCATTCAAACATAACGACAGTGCTGAAAAAGTAGATTTACGACCAGTCCTAGAACTTAAGGCCATTGCAATGTCCCTGTGATCACATTATCTCAATTCGGGTGCTTGGCAACTGGAGCGCATTTACGACAGTCGAAGCAGTCATGTGATCACCAGTTGTGACCTTCACAGCCAGCTTCCAACAAGCAAAGTCAATGGGGAAGCTGGCAGGACGTCATAAGTCAGTTACATGACGTTGCACTTAATGACCACGTGTGATTCACTTAACAACTGCAGCAGAACTAACATTGTAAGTCGGGCACGGTCACATGATGTTTTACTTAACAACTGTATTGCTTAGGAATGGAGCTGCCAGTCCCAATTGTGGTCGTTAAGTGAGGACTACCAGTAATAGGATTGCTTCTCAGCCTCCACTATTTTTTCTACCATGCTCACTTATTCTATTCAAGATAAGTGGACACACTTTGAAACAGGGCATTGCTTTGCAACTCACTATCATGTTTATTTTCTAAAATAAGATGTGAGACCAGAGGCATCTTTGGGGGGAGGGGGTTAGAAAAACTCAAAGTGGCGGCCATGGCTGTGTGATTGAAGCACTGCCCTTTTACGTGCAACGAAGGCTTTCAACTGCATGGCCGCAGCCACCATGTTAACATTTTAAACACACATTCTCCCTCCCCTCTCCCACAGATGCCCCTATGCAAAGCACAGAAGAAATGATAAGAAATAAAGATTACATCTGAGGGTGGCGCTTTGCTTTGAAGTACACTAGCCAACCATTTGATTAAAGATACAATTTGGTGAGGCATGCAACCTTAGGACAGCCAAGAATGTATAAAGGCATAGTGGCACCGTAACACCATGCTGGGAAGATGGGGGTCTGGGCCATTTAGGAATATTCAAATGCTGTGCCATAATCAGAAATGACACATTTTTAGAAAAACTTCCATAGTCATAGGCTGACCATATGTCCTGTTTTGAATGGGACTGTCCCGTTATTTCACCATTTCTGGAGCGTCCCATTGTTATAGTAAAAATCTCAATTTTGTCCCATTTTTGAAAGTTCCCCAGCGAAGCGCGCGCACGCACACACGCATGCCCCCTGCATGCCCCCACGCCCCCCGCCCCCCCATGCGCACGCACGCACGCATGCACATGCCCGCACGCCCACCCACCTCGCACGTGTGCCTGCACGCCCACTTTGTCCGGCAACGTTTTTGCCTCAAGGAAATAGGGTCAGCCTACAAGAGGACTCACTGGAAAAGACCCTGTTGCTGGGAAAGACTGAAGGCAACAGGAGAAGGGGACGGCAGAGGATGAGATGGTTAGATAGCATCACCGATGTAATGAACATGAATTTGAGTAAACTCCGGCAGACAGTGGAGGACAGGAAGGCCTGGCGTGCTATGGTCCATGAGGTCATGAAGAGTCGGACACGACTAAACGACTCAACAACAACAACAAACATAGTCATAGTCTTAGCGAAAAACACTGCAATGTTACTTTTCTTTTCTTTTCTTGTTTGCCTTCCAAGTTTTATTTTAATTAAGGAAAAAAAGAACTGTTCTTCAATTACAGAAATCAAGAGTTAAAACATATAGTTACAATGAAGGCAAAGGGCTTGTACAATGGAATGTACATTTTAATACTTCTTCACCCAAATATTAATTTTCCTTATTCTCAGCCATTCTTTTTGTGGTGCTGTGACTTGAATTCGAAGACACTCTATGTCATATTTTTTTTCCTCATCTTTCAACTCAAAACATCCATTCTTAAATTTTCCTATTTTTTTGAAAATTAGGCATGTTTGCCCATCTTCTGAATGGACTTTGAGTCTTCCCTCTTCTACATAACCATCATAGAGGATGTCCTTACTAAATTCAGCTGACCCTGTATAAATCTGAATCTTCTGGGGAACAATTGGATTTCCAAAAACAATGGTGAAAAAGCTATCTGCTGTTACATCCTTGCCCCAAAAGACACCATTTCCAGGAGGACACACGTTTTCTGGTTCATAATTTAAAACACTGGTAATATTTGTGAAACACGAAGCAGTAAGGAAGTCTCCCAAATCTCCAGTATCTTCTTCAAACTCTGGATCAATGATTTCAGTTTCAATACTGTGAAATGAAGAAACTCTTCCTACATGTTGGAAAAGAGAAGGCCGAAAGGTTATGAGACTTTCTTGAGCCCGAGATTTATGAAACAACTCAAGGAGCGAGTCCCCAGGCAGGTCATGATAGAACATCAAGAGGAATCGGGCTAATCTGGTAAGATCAGGGTTATGATAGAGCTTCCCTATGAAGCCCAGTCTGGAAAATGCGATTGTGGTCCACTGTTCCTTGCTATCCTTTATGTAACCTTGTATAATGGATACAAAATTGGTGGCACAAACAATATCATCTTCTAACATCAAATAATATTGGGACAGATTGGCACAGAAATTAATTAAATAAGCATAGTCCACATTTTGTTTGGCTGCATAGCCGATTTCTTCCCCGTTGCCCCAATGCTGTTCTTTCACATTCCCTAATGGAGGATAACTTGCTGTAGAGCTTTGAATAACAAATAGTCTTCCTGCATTAGTATGTTCACTAAACTTCTCCTTAATTTCTTTGGCAGTTTGGACATTTATCTCAGAATCATTATTGGCAAGGTATATCACTAGGAGGATCTGCTTTAATTCTTCTGGAGAGCAGTGACTGAAAATGGACTCAATTGTCCCCAATAAATGCTGCTCCTTCACTTTATAGATCGATGAGATTCCAATGGTCAAGAAACCTGGAGTAAAAGAGATAAAACAGGTATCTATAGCATGGATAGACCATATTCTTTGTGCAAAGCACTTCACATAAATTATTTGGAAGCCCTGTCAGGTAGGTTATTCTTCAGTATAAGAATAGATTCCCATCTCCAAATTGTGGATGAGATACAAGAATAGATATACCATATCTGAGCTGCAAAAATCCAGATTATCATTAGGTAAGAAAATCGTAACCCTTTGTTGACATCTAGTGATAGCCTGTTTTTTTGGCAGCCCAGGTATCTTGTATATAGTCAAGGGGATGGATTTAGAGAAGCATGAATAGAAGACTGTTAACATATCACAGCTTTCCTGACTAATATTTTCTATGGCCTCAGGGACCCATCAAAATCTGTTCCAGAGAAATGTGGAAACTGCACTGTATCAATGAAAGTGTCTTCCTTCTAGCCTATTTACTTGTCTAAAGCAGTGTTTCTCAACCTTAGCAACTTTAAGATGCATGGACTTCAACTCCCAGAATTCCCCAGCCAGGAGTTGAAGTCCACACATCTTAAAGCTGTCAAGGCTGAGAAACCCTGGTCTAAAGTGATTGAGTGAGTTCTGTGGCAGAGATTCTCTGATCACTTTTGGCCACTGTATGTCATAAGCTTTCATGGATTTAGTTGTCCCAGGCCATTTCCACATGTAGGCTTGTTCATGGCTGATCATAAAGCAAGCAGGGGAACAGGGCTTTCTATGGCAAGTCCTGCATGTGATGAACTTACAGTTGTTGATTGAGCTAGTCTGGTGCTTACATCAAGCCATGCAAGATATCCCACTGACTGTTTGGAGAGTTATTTGGGCAAACCACCAATCCAGAAATGCATTTATTAAATAGGCTGACCATATTTCAGGATGGCAAAACGGGACAGGGTCTTATATAATATTCCATATTCATGAAAAAGACAGGGGTCCGGTCCCCCGGTCCATGCGATTGGCTCCCACCTGCAAACCCCGCCCCCGGTCCGCACGATTGGCTCCCACCTGCAAACCCCGCCCCCGGTCCACGAGATTGGCTCCCGCCTGCAAACCCCGCCCCCTGGTCTGCGCTCTGGCTCGGATCCTCCTGCGCCATTCCCGCCGGGTTTGAAAAACGGGACAAAATTGAGATTTTTATGAAAACGACGGGACGGTTGAAAAATGCTTAAAAAACGGGAGTGTCCTGTTCAAAACGGGACGTATGGTCAGCCTATTATTAAAAGATGGATAGATTCAGGAACAGCTATAGGGAGAATAGCCTATACTTACTCTTTTTAGAGGGAGGGGATCCAACAAGATATTTATATTTAATCGGTAAAGGACCTGAAGCACTTTCCAGTACACTGATGTTTAGATTCTGTGTTTTCTTCCAAAAAGGATACTCTGGAATGATTATCTTCTTTCTTTCTGTAACCTTAAATGTAGAAAAGCATATTTGTTTTCCAGCATCAGCTAGCTGCATTTGTAGTTGACTGAGTTTTATCATTATCTTTAAGTTAGTATGGCAGTCTCTGTGTCCTGCAATAGCAGAAGGTAATTATTTTAACTTTTCTCAGAGGTAGACAAGGTCTCCTGCCAAAGGTTGGTGAGCCAGAATGGAAAAGTAAGCCGGGTCTGCTTTGCTTTCTCCGTTACTGATTTATAATTGCATTTATTGTTTTCCTACTTCATTCCTTACCAATAATTCCACTAGTATGTTCCCCTTATTTCATTATTATTTCTTCTTGAACTTTTATTTTATATGTTTTATTTCATATTATTATTATTATTATTATTATTATTATTATTATTATTATTATTTCCCCTTTATTTCTCACTTCAGGGTGATTCCTGGTTTTGACTGCTAACATGTTTTTAAAAAGTAAAGTCACCTTCAAGTCAAACTCAGCTCCTGGTGACTTACAGAGACATATCCATACAGCTTTCCTGGCAAGATGTAAACCTGGTTTGCTATTACTTTCTTTTAGGATATTTTTTTCATCTTAAAATATTTTAGTCACTGAAAATATTTTAAATCAGTTAATAAACATCCAAAAAACCTGGAAATTGGGAGAATGCTTCTGGGGTTTCAGAACAATACTCAAGGCAATCCACTGAAAGGTGGGGGGTTGTGTGTGTGTGCACGCGTGCGCGCATGCACGCTTTCAAGTGAGTCTTGACTCCTGGAAACAGTCCCTGTGGTTTCTTGGCAACATTTTGGAAGTGGTTTGCCATTGACTTCTCCCTAGGGTTAAAAGTAAAAGACTGGCCCAAAGTCATCCATTTGCCTTTTGTACTTGAGGCAGGATTACAAAGTCTTATCCCCCTACTCCTAGGCCAGTACCTTAACCACTAGACCAAACTGGCTCCTGTGGAAAACTTGCTCAGGCTTTATTGTTACAGATGCAAATCAGGTTGCTGTATATTTGAATCCTTTCCAGCATATGGATGGGAATCCTTATTGGCAGTTTAAGATTCAGTACAGTCAAGGGCAAACGTTTATATAAAAGACATAGAATAACATCTGGCTACCCTCATCTGAGGGCAATGGTAACCTACCCTCATCTGAGGAGTCCTACTAAAGGCAAAAGTGGTTGCACAGTGCCTCCTGGTGGTCAAAATAACTGAAAAATACCACACAAGGTATAAATTGTGTAAAAATAGAAAAATCCCTCCCTCCCAGGGGTATATAGAAGTCATGTATGACCCCGTACATGGGGGCATGACATAATATAACATCTGTATTTTTCTGGTCTGGAAGCTTAATGGAAAGTGAACTGTATATACTATTCTGGTAGTTTCTAAATACTAGCGCCAGGGAGAAACATTAACCTGTATTTTTTCTTCCAGTTCCCATTTAATTTGATGAAAGAAAAACTGCTTTAGACATGATTTCAGAGGAGGAAAGGACATTGGAGAAAGTCTCAAGGGTGGAATGTGGTGTTCTTGACCTTTTTAAGTTATGGTCTGGCCAAGGAGTGTCTTTCACTGCATAGTTCTCTCTTTGTTGGGTGCAGCCTCCTTGGCTTCCTGGCTGTAATTAAATTCTAAGGGAAAACATCAGGAAGAGAACCTCTCCCATGGGGATTTTTCAGCAGTGGTACTTCTGTCATCTCTTGACAAATAGGAGAAGAATTCCTTCTTGCCCCGGAAATATTGTCCACCCAATTTCTATGTCCATACATTTAGATGAAAGTTTCCACCTATGCCAATTTTTGCCCAGTGTTACTACTTATGGTCAAATGAGCCTATACATCACCCCTCTAACCCAGTGTTTCTCAACCTTGGTGACTTTAAGATGTGTGGACCTCAACTCAACTCAGCCATGCTGGCTGGAGAATTCTGAGAGTTGAGGTCCACACATCTTAAAGTCACCAAGGTTGAGAAACACCAGTCTAATCACAGACGTCCTCCAGACATAACCTTAAACCTAAGCTTTATATTGGAATACTTCATAAGAATAATGCATATTTAATGCATGATTACTTCCAATGGCTTACTTCCAATGGGACTACAATGTCAAATATACATATTTCCTGAAAAGCCAGGCACCCTGAAGAATACAAATCAAACAAAACAAAATATAAACATCTTAATAAGAACAGACTAATGTTTCATTTTTATTTGCAATTGTAAGAATATAAAATGTCAAAATTAACAAAAAGCACTATGCAAAATTGGGTCCACAACTTTTTTTCAAATACTTACCATGGATGCTGTCATTTTGGGACATTTGCAATCCTTTTTGCCTTGCTTCCAAATCATAGCAAATAATATGAAGAGTCCTAGGAGAAAGCATAATCTAGAAATATTTCCACAAGTGCAGGTTAGGGACTTCCGTACATTCTTAGATTTCATTGTAGTTTTTATTCCAAGACCCTTTAAATGCAAACAATAAGTCTCAATGATCTTCTACAGCAATACAATATTCCAAAACATTTAATACATTTTAATACACATTTTAATTGCTGTTACTGAAGAAATCTTGAAGAAATGAAATTTTAAAAACCCAATCTTTTCTTAGTCAGATGCTCATTTATACCCACAAAATCTGATCATGCATATCTGCTTTTCTAAAACTAGAGAAGTGAGAAGATGGTTACCTCCCCCAATTCCCCACTTTAATGCTTCCAAATGAAGATGATTGGTTTTATAGTACAATATTTACACACCATTCAAAAGACACAATAAAAAAGCTAAGGAGGAAACAAAAAGACCAGAACACATCCTCTCCAGTAGCCAACACCCAGAGAAGCAGGGATTAACACCAGACAAACAATCAGGCAGAAAACAACACCCTAATCAAGGAACTACCAAGGAGAAAACTACACCCCCTCCAACACTGGCAGGGCAAGCTACTGTATACAAACAGGGAGCAAACCCCACACTCACTCACATGTTACCTAGTCAGGTAATGAAACGCCTGCAAGCAAACAACCAAGCTCAGAGAGCACCATGGACTCCATAGTACAATGTATTGGGAGTGTGTTAGCTTAGAGAAAGCTGGTTAAAAAAATACGACCAAGAGCTTCTCACATGGATAAGGAATAACAAGTCTATAAGTCAACATCAGATCTTACACAAGGATCTTGAATTTGGCCTGCTGTAGATGAGTGAAACAAAATAGATGAAAGCAAAGTGATGTCCTGTTAACGGGACAGCTGCTAAGCTCTTTTTTCATTTGGCTCGAAAGATAGATCTCGGTGGCATTAGTTGCATGCTTGCTTGCTCTATTTTGAAGTGTTTTTTTAATCCACTTGTTTAGTATATTGTCCTCTAACCTAGCAACTTCAAGATTACAAAACATACAACAATGTAATTTGTTTAAAACAAAGGAAAAATAAAAACACAACTTCAGCTAAGTATTTTTTTAATCAATATAAATTGCATCTTACATATTTTTTGAAAGATCTTAACTATGGATGGTTGTTTTAGATAGTAATTTTAGATTGCTGTTTGGGATGGGGTGTGTGTGGGTGTGGGTGTGTTTAGCTCTCAAGTTATGAGGCAGTGCATATCATCCTGAGGGAGACGTTCTAAATGAGGACACCTTATCCTCAGTAGACAAGAACCAATCTTGTGGTTGAGATAGAAAACTGGGCCTCTGATGAAGTCTTGAACAGGCTCAGCTACATGTTGCTAATTCTTTTGATGGGCAGCCCAAACCACTTAGTGTTTAAAGGCTGAAGCCAGCACTGTGATTAGGCTAAAACCCAAAAAGTTGTCAATATAAACAGCTATAGAATATGTAATCTTATAAAATGATGTACTTCTTGCATTCTAGCTGCCACACGCTGTACCAATTACAGTTTCCAAATTATCATCAAGAGCAGCTTTACACATACAAGTACCATATTGCATTACTTTAACTTGGGCATAACCAAGGCATGTTTCACTGTATTACTGTAGCTAAGTCAGTTACCTTTATTTATTTGTTTGTTCAATTTATATCGCCACCCACTTGCCATATAATCTGCCACTGCTGCCAAGACAGCCTAAGTTATTGGCTTCTTAAGAGTAATCAAGTTCATTAACAGAGAGCACTAAGTAGATAAACTGCCCCAGATTGTATACTTGGTGTTTCAGGTAGAATATGTCCTAAACCAGAGTCAGAGTTACACCTCTATCCATAAAGGCAACTGCAATGGGGAAAAGGAAGGCAAATGATGAAATGCGTGTAGGATGACCATATTTCCTTGAGACAAAAATGGGACAAGAGGAACCGAGAGCCGGAAGTAGCTGGAGCGGCGCGAAAGAACCAGAGCAGCTGATTGGAGGGAACCCGGAAGAGGAATCGCCTCCGCCTATCAGCGTGCAGCAAAGGAGGTGGGAGAGGCAAGCCGAGCAGTGTGATAGGCGGAGGCGATTCCTTTTCTGGGTTCCCTCCAACTCCCACCTCCTTTGCCGTGTGCTGATAGGTGGAGGCGATTCCTCTTCCGGGTTCCCTCCAATCAGCTGCTCTGGCTCTTTTGTGCCGCTCCAGCTACTTCCGGCTCTCAGTTCCAGCTGGCGGCAGGGACAGGCTAGTTCCTGACAGTTTTTTTTAAAAAACGGGACAAAATTGACTTTTACATTAAAATGATGGTACGGTACGGAAATGTTAAAAAAAACGGGACTGTCCCGTTCAAAACGGGATGTATGGTCAGCCTAAATGTGTGTCATCCTGCAAACTCCACCCTTCAAGCACTTGTTAGCAATGTCACAATGTAAGTTCAAAAAGGCAGAGCTTGCATTGTGATATCACAACACACGTTTTGTCATTTTGGCATGGTCAAGGTTAGGAACAGATGCTGTGTCTGTCCAATGTACAGTTCTTCCATCTTGTCTACCTTAAATTTTATTCACCCTCATCAGTACCAACAGGGATGTACAAATAGTGAAGGCAGAAGAGGCATCCACCTTGGGAGGCCATAGACGCAGGAGAGCCTAGGCTTCCCTTTATCCCAAACTTGACCCACTTTCTCTATCTTTTTTTAATTCAAATGGTGTGTTATTGTTGGGTAGAAGAACCTGACCTGTGATTCTCTTCCCTTTCTCTCATTTACCATCAGTTGCTGCAGAATGGCCCAGTGCTTGAGCAATCTTATCATATAGTAGTGTTTCTCAATACTGGGAACTTTAAGACATGTGGACTTCAACTCCCAGAATTCTGGGAGTTGAGGTCCACACATCTTAAAGTTCCCAAGGTTGAGAAACACTGTCATATAGTATGGCTTCTCATACTTGAGATATTTTGGTAGAACCTTAACCACTTTTATATATAGCCTTATTTTTTTTATCTCATTTATCAAGGATTATTTACTCAACTAACAAAGTATTCACAGCAATTAAATCAGCATTTTAGTATCTCAGTAGCTTAGCATTCGGTAATCTAGAATTGTATTAATTTAATAGTTATTTTGCAATGTTAGCTCCTTTAAGTATTTTAGATCTTCTCTTGTAACCTAGTATTTCCACCCTTACAGTATTTTAGCCAACTGTTCCTTATTCCATACAATTTGCCTGGAAACGTTTTAATTTTTTTCCTGAACTCTAACACTAAACATGGAACTATGTTTAAATTTGGTCACTGGCCGTAATAAAGGTGTTTATTATATTTATTCGAGGATTTTCTGAAAGGTTTGCCATGGGGCCCAGAGAACTCTACTTATTCTGTTGCATACCAATTCTGCCCCCAGGATTTCATTTGCTTCATTAGATTAAATGATGGAAAACATACCCCTACGTCAGTCATCCACATATTCGATTACACCTCAACCCATACTTCTGGACAATTTGTCTGAGCTGTTTCATGTAGATGTTGAACAGTATAGGGGTAAGATGGAATCTTGAGACCAAGAATTAAAATCTCTAGGCATCTCTTTCTGGCCTATGCTATTTCTATACTTCAATGTCCATTCCAAGAGGAGTGGGTCACAATTGCAATTGTAAAAATCATCTTCCAGCATCATCAAGATTCTGGATTCTGTCCTAACTACGTAAATCCCAAACAGAGACTGGAATGAGTGAATACTCAGAAATGGGAGGTGCAAAATTGGATAATTGGTCAAAGCCTAGAGATCAAGGCCTAGCTTCTTCTGTCCTGCCTCTTTCAAGACCACCAAAGTTACCTTATTTCTTTGAGAAATTGATCACTTTGGGGCACTACTTTGGGGCACTACTATAAGCTTTATCCTGGAAATTATTACTGTATTAGCTGGGAGGAGTATAACAAATATGTAAACCACAATCTTCTAGCAGATTGTCAGCATTCTCAGTCACGCAAGCTCAAAATTATCCATAGCAACGAGATTAGATGACGGCATGGTTTATCCATCTCTAATTCTGCCAAAACTGAAGTATGCAAGTCAGAGGAGGTACAAATATTTTATCTGCTCAATAGTGTATATGCAAACTTGGCCCTAAAGGTTTCAGTTCCTGACTCATTGCTCTGTGTCAAGTAGGTTAATGATCACCTGAAAGAGCTCTATTCATCAGTGTTGTACAGATTCAAGAGTGGACAGAAATACTTTTTCTGCTGCCATCAGCACTGAAGAGTAAAATGGCTTTTATCAATGTTCAGCCAAATTTTGCTTCTCCTGCAAAATATTTCCATTTCATTATGCTTAACTCTTCAGAAAACTAAACATTCTGTGGTTTGGAGTAAGCATGTAGGAGTAAACAGTTTGCTGAGAACATTTAGCAGGATCATGGCAGGTGCTCTGGTCAATTCTGAATTAAATCTCCATAGAGATATAAGGAGGGGTGTGGTGGCTCAGCGGGTAAGACGCCAGGCTTGTCGATCGGAAGATTGCAAGTTTGGAGGTTCGAATCCCTAGTCCTGTGTGATGGAGTGAGCTCCTGCACTAAGGACATCCTCTGGATCTGTATGTCACAGAAAGCAGAGTATTAGCATAGGATCCCTTTCCATCCATTGGAGAGGCAGCTTGCAACCCAAACCTGACTTGAATAATGATTTGTCCATGACAGCAAAACTCTCATAAACTCCACATTGACAGATTGGACCTATCTTAGGTCCAATACAGATCAAAGTGTGTTATGGCAGCAACAAAATTTTGAACCACCCCATCAAGATAATGGCAGTATGAATATAAGAGTCCCACACATCTCTATGTTTGGGATTCCTCAACACTGTCTCAGTTCAGTTAGGGTGACTACTGAGCAGTTGGGTGAATGATACAGCTATGTATCTTTACATCTTGCTTCTCATATTCCAAAGCAGTCATTCAAAGCCAGTCAAAGCCAGTCAACTGCTGGTCAGAATATCAAGTGAAGAGATGGCATTTTCATGGACCATAGTACCTTGCTCCTGGACCCTGGGCCCATGACTGCTTCTGTCATATTGGCAGAGGTTTGTACTTCCTCTTTTGTCTAATCGGGTCTCTACAATTCTCCCACCCCTTGACGCAGGTTATCTCCTAACTTGAAAGTCTCTATATTTAACTTGAAGTTACTTCTGCTCCATGGAGAGAGGTCCCTTCTTCCCTCTGGTGCTGGAACTACCAAGGCAGCAAGATGGGAGATAAGTACAGAACGGAGTACAGCAGACATGATATTTGCTGTGAGGCAAGTCCAGGAGAAGCGCATCGAGCAGAACAAGCTGTCCTGTCCCAACAAATACTCTCAACTGAACTAGTAATTAAATTATTTATTGTTAACAAGAACAGGTATTTTACCTCATAAAATCTTCTTATTAAAAAACTCAACAATAAACATTTGTTTGTAATCACATGGCTATGTGTAAAGCCACTTTCTTCAAATTAGTTACTAAGCTCACGTTTGGAGGCAGGTTGTAAACTTCTCAGGATTCACATTAGCAGGCACTTATCAAATGGATCTGTTGTCCCTGGCAACGTTTACCTTAGCTGGGCCCTCCTTATATAGCCTCTGGTCCTGTTGTGTGCATGCTCGCCCTCTGCTGGCCTCTCTGCCAGCGTGCGGGGACTTCCTAGTTTCTTTGCTGCTCCACGCGTCAGTCAGCCCTTCTTTCGCACTCGTTGAGAGGCAGAGGCATTTTCGGGATTTCCCCTTCTCTCTGTTTTTGCATTCAATCCTCTCTCTGGGTAAGTTCATCCTCCGACTCCACGCGAGAACGTAAAACAGCTTTGTTCCTGACACAAGCCTCTTTACTCTGTCTTCATTGACCTGACAAAGACATTTGACACTGTAAACAGGGAGGCCCTCTGGATCATCCTGGGACATTATGGATGCCCAAGGAAATTCATGAAGTTGATTCAGCTACTCCACGACTGAGTGACAGGACAGGTTCTTTACAACAGTGATACATCAGCTGCATTTGCCATTTCCAATGGGTAAAGTAGGGTTGTATGCTAACCCCGGTCCTGTTCAATCTATTCTTCACTTTCATGTTGTCACATGCTGTCCAGAGTCTAAAGGAGGGAGTTAACATTAGGTACCGATTGGACGGCTCTCTCTTTGACCTTTGCCACTTGAATGCACGGACAAAGTGCCTCCATACCGTCATTCAAGAAACCCTCTTTGCTGATGACTGTGCACTCCTGGTGCACAAAGACAGTGATCTACAGTTGATGCTGAACAAATTCTCAGATGCTCTTCAGCCTGAGTATCAGCCTGAACAAGACCAAAGTACTTTACCAGCCTGTGCCAAATACCAACCCCGTAGAACCAAAAATCACTGTTGATGACAGCCAGCTGACAAATGTAAACAGCTTCAAATACTTGGGAAGCATCATCTCGAGCAATGGGTCCTTGGACAAAGAAATTGACTCCAGGATCAGCAAGGCCAGCCAGGCTCTGGGGCGGCTGCATACTAGAGTGCTCAACCAACACAACATCCGTATCTTCACAAAGCTGAAAGTCTACAGAGCTGTGGTTATCCCTTCTCTCCTATATCGTTGTGAGTCCTGGACTCTGTACCGATGACACATCAAACAACTGGAGAAATTTCACTTGTGCGCTCTCTGCTCCATCCTTGGCATTCATTGGCAAGACCATGTCTCCATCCTGGAGGTCTTAGATCATGCAGACTCTGCCAGCTTTGAGTCCTTGATTATCAGAGCCCAGATGCAGTGGATGGGACACGTCATCAGAATGGATGACCACCATATGCCTCGCCTTTTCTTTTCTTTTCTTATCTCGGCAGCCATCTATCTACAAAAGCCGACATCGACGCTGAAATTCAGCATCGCCTGAGCTCTGCGAGTGTAGCTTTCTCCCGAATGAAGCGTAGAGTGTTTGAGGATCGGGACATTCGCAGGGAGACCAAAATGCTTGTTTACAAAGCCATTGTACTACCAACCCTTCTGTACGCCTGTGAAACATGGACCCTCTACAAACGCCACCTCCAACTTCTTGAAAGATTCCATCAACGCTGCCTCCGAAAAATTCTGCAAATTACTTGGGAAGATAGGCGGACTAATGTTAGCGTATTAGAAGAAGCGAAAACCACCAGCATTGAAACAATGATAATCCAACATCAACTTCGCTGGACCGGTCATGTTGTTCGAATGCCTGACCATCGTCTTCCAAAGCAGCTACTTTACTCCCAACTTAAGAATGGAAAACGGAATATTGGTGGACAGCAAAAGAGATTCAAAGATACTCTCAAAGCTAATTTAAAAAAATGTAATATCAGCATTGAGAACTGGGAAGCCCTAACTCATGAGCGTTTCAATTGGAGGTCATCCTTTATTAATGGCGCTATGGACTTTGAAGAAGCACGAGTACAGGGCGAAAAGGAGAAAAGAGCTAAAAGGAAGGCACGTCAGGCAAAACCTCATCATGACCGTCTCCCACCCGGAAACCTATGCCCTCATTGTGGGAGGTTGTGCGGATCCAGAATTGGCCTTTATAGCCACTTACGGATCCACCGTTAAAATTTTACCTTTGGAAGACAATCTTACTCGGCTACGAGTGATCGCCAATGAATGAATGAATGAATATGCCTCGCCAGTTGCTCTATGGTGTACTGGAGTCTGGGAAGAGACCATGAGGTTGTTCATGCAAGCGCTACAAAGACACTGTAAAAGAAACCCTACACCACTGTCGCATCTAGCCAAGGAAACTAGGAGCTGTGGCTGCTGACAGAACCTGCTGGCGAGCCTTGCGCTATGAAGCCTCCACTGGCTTTGAAGACAGGCACCACCAAAAACCAATAGAAAACCATGAGCGGTGTCACAGAATAACACCCATAGTTACTGCAACAATGGACTTCCAGTGCCCCCATTGTGCTAGACTCTGTGCTTCCAGACTGGGACTGCAGAGCCATCTCCATGTTCACAGATGAACTGCACAACAGCATGTCTTCGAACCTAAAGTTGGGTGTCCCAGTATATGAGGACCTGGTTCAACGGTCCAAACGCTCCCTTCCACCTTTAACAATTGGCAACTGGAAGGATGATGAGTGGCCCCCAGAACGCATTATCCAATATTATGGGCCTGCTGATTGGGCACAGGATGGTACATGGGGATACCACACCCCCATTTACATGTTAAATCGCATTATTCGCTTACAAGCCGTCCTCGAGATTATTACTAATGAAACTGCAACAGCCCTAACTGTACTTGCTAAAGTTAATACCCAGATACGTACTGCTGTTTTTCAAAACCGGCTAGCCTTAGATTATTTGTTAGCCCAGGAAGGAGGAGTGTGTGGTAAATTCAATCTAACTAATTGCTGTCTACGTATTGATGACCAGGGGAAGGTCATTGAGGCAATCACAGATCGCATGTGTAAACTGGTGCATGTCCCGGTTCAAACTTGGACCGAGGGCATCAGCCCTGGTTGGTTCAGCGACATCTTCGCAGACTGGAAACGTATTGGATTCCTGATCCTACTCTCCCTTGGGGGCCTCTTTATCCTTCCCTGCTTAATTCCCCTCCTCCGCTGCCTTGTAGTGTCATCTATCAATGGGCTTACTATAGTGGCTTCTCCCTCCGGCCCGCATACTCAATCACTCCCTGCTGCTCAGGTGATGGTTTTGCGACATATTCCCAAAGAGTATGTCCCACTACCATGGTTTATGTGGATCACTACAAAAACTGTAAGATAGATAGATAGATAGAGATAGAGATAGAGATAGAGATAGAGATAGATGATAGAAAGATAGATGATAGAGAGATGATAGAGAGATAGATAGGTGCTGGAGAAGACTCTTAAGAGTCCCTTGGACTGCAAGGAGGTCAAATCAGTCAATCCTAAAGGAAATCAACCCTGACTGCTCATTGGAAGGACAGATGCTGAAGCTGAAGCTCAAATACTTTGGCCACCTAATGCGGAGAGAGGACTCACTGGAAAAGACCCTGATGCTGGGAAAGACTGAAGGCAAAAGGAGAAGGGGACGGCAGAGGATGAGATGGTTAGATAGCATCACCAATGTAACGAACATGAATTTGAGTAAACTCCGGGAGACAGTGGAGGACAGGAAGGCCTGGCGTGCTATGGTCCATGAGGTCACGAAGAGTCGGACATGACTAAATGACTGAACAACAACAACAACAAGAGAGATAGATGATGATAGATAGATAGATAGATAGATAGATAGATAGATAGATAGATAGATAGATATACAGTAGATGATAGATATACATAGATAGATGATAGATGCAACACAAAAGTACAAGATTGTTACTTTTGCTGGCAGAGTGTATGGTCTGGAGGACCAGTGAAAGCTGAAGTTGCAAGCTACAAAGATGAGATCTGCTGTACAGCTTACAATCCATTTTGGGGGGCTGCAATTCTCATCATAGCCAGCCAACAGTGTTGGCCTTGTTTTTTTAAGCATTGTCTTTTCTCCTCATCCCCCCAACTCAAGAAAACCCTCACTTTGCAAATGGCTCAACTCACTAAGTAATGACCCAGTGATTATTCTATATGCAGATTTTGAACCAGCAACAAGTTTCATCGGAGCTCAACAGTCACTGCACCCCAGAAGCCACCAACTGCCATGGAATCAATCTGCCAATCAACAAGACTAGAACCTTCCCTTGAGTTCTTTTTTTACTGCTGCTTTTAAACAGTTGCTAGACCCTAACTCTAACACATCTGAATTATTGTACAGTCAAAGGAGCTGAAGAGAAGTAGTCTTCCCCACACTCTCCCTTCCCCCCCCCCAAACTGTTCTTCATTCTAAGTTATTTGTCAGGGCGAGCGGATGGAGCGGCCTGCTTCTTTCCTTAGACACCAGTGATCCTTAGGCTGTATAGTAAATAGACACTCACACAGAGATTATATAAAATAGCCTATTTACTTTATATACATACTTATTTACAGATCACTTCCACACGGGTAACAAATGATACACCAACGATACAGCATACGAGAGGTAGAATGAGAAGAAAGAATACAGAATTCATCTGCTTATATATACAAACTGTGACCAATCACAGTATAGGTCACTCTCATTATCCACCACACCCAACTTAACTCTTAGCACCTGTTGTATGAGTCACACACTGACACATCATCACTACAACAATGGCTGCCAATTGGGTGACTTGCAGAATATTTCCCCTCTCACCTAGATATCAAGTCTCTCTGGTATAATTTATATCTAACTGTAAATTCCTGGGTATATCAAAACCCCAACATTATTGCAGAAGAGGATTATGACCATCTATTTATTCTGACAGCACACAATGTGTTTTTGTAGAGTAAGGGCAGACCACAGTAGTAAAACCACATGTACACCTACAATTTTGATTGGCTTTTGCAGATCACATCAAGCAATTGTTTAAGTTACAGTTTGCTGAGTTTATGCTTACTGAGTCAAAACTAGCCGATACTCATTGTCACAAAGTGAATTCAGGTAATGCCTCAGCTACCGACCTTGATGTCCTGAGACCAAGTACAAGACAGTTTTTAAGATCCTGGTCAAAATAATAACATTTGGACATATGGAATCATTTAAACATGGGTTTTTTGCAAGCCAGCCTTATGTCAACTTGGGTAAAATAATAAGGTGAGCCATTTGACATGGGAGAGACAGAGTGATGTAATGGTTAAGCTGATGGACTAGGAGTGGGGAAACCCCAATTCTAGTCCTCCCTTAGATACAGAAGGCATCTGGGTAATCTTGGGCAAGTCACTCCCTCCCAGTCTAAATCAGTATCAGCTTCTGTGATAAACTGGCTGAAAAATAAAACTCCTGTTGCATCATGCATTCATAGCTTCATTGTCAAAACTCAACAGTGGCCACAGGATTGGAAAAGGTCAGTTTACGTTCCAATTCCAAAGAAAGGCAATGCCAAAGAATGCTCAAACTACCGTACAATTGCGCTCATTTCACATGCTAGCAAGGTTATGCACAAAATCCTACAAGCTAGGCTTCAGCAGTATGTGAACCGAGAACTACCAGAAGTGCAAGCTGGGTTTCGAAGAGGCAGAGGAACCAGAGATCAGATTGCCAACGTTCGCTGGATCATGGAAAAAGCAAGAGAGTTCCAGAAAACCATCTACTCTGCTTCGTTGACTACGCTAAAACCTTTGATTGTGTGGATCACAACAAACTGTGGCAAAGTCTTAAAGAGATGGGAGTACCAGATCACCTTACCTGTCTCCTGAGAAACCTGTATGTGGGTCAAGAAGCAACAGTTAGAACCAGACATGGAACAACCGATTGGTTCAAAATTGGGAAAGGAGTACGACAAGGCTGTATATTATCACCGTGCTTATTTAACTTATATGCAGAGTACATCATGAGAAATGCCGGGCTGGATGAATCACAAGCCGGAGTTAAGATTGCCGGGAAAAATATCAACAACCTCAGATATGCAGACGATACCACCCTAATGGCAGAAAGTGAAGAGGAACTAAAGAGCCTCTTGATGAGGGTAAAAGAGGAGAGTGCAAAAGCTGGCTTGAAACTCAACATTAAAAAAACTCAGATCATGGCATCTGGTCCCATCACTTCCTGGCAAATAGAAGGGGAGGAAATGGAAGCAGTGACAGATTTTATTTTCTTGGGCTCCAAGATCACCGCAGACGGTGACTGCAGCCATGAAATTAAAAGACGCTTGCTCCTTGGGAGGAAAGCTATGGCAAACCTAGACAGCATATTAAAAAGCAGAGACATCACCTTGCTGACAAAGATCCGTATAATTAAAGCTATGGTTTTCCCAGTAGTAATGTATGGATGTGAGAGTTGGACCATAAGGAAGGCTGAGCGTCAAAGAATTGATGCTTTCGAGCTGTGGTGCTGGAGAAGACTCTTGAGAGTCCCTTGGATTGCAAGGAGGTCAAATCAGTCCATCCTAAAGGAAATCAACCCTGACTGCTCATTGGAAGGACAGATACTGAAGCTGAAGCTCAAATACTTTGGCCACCTAATGCGAAAAGAGGAATCACTGGAAAAGACCCTGATGCTGGGAAAGACTGAAGGCAAAAGGAGAAGGGAACAGCAGAGGATGAGATGGTTAGATAGCATCACCGATGTAACGAACATGAATTTGAGTAAACTCCAGGAGACAGTGGAGGACAGGAAGGCCTGGCGTGTAGTAGTATTAGCATTCATGACTTTGGTTTCCTAGTCTGGTCTACCTTGAAGGGCTGACATCAGCTAAGAAAAGTGGCTGCCCATGAATGTTCCTAGCTAATCCTAGCTGAGCTACAATAATGTAATTTCTTGGGCACTGCATGTGGAAGTACAGGTAGTCCTTGTTTAGCGAACACAGTTGGGACTGGTGACTTGATTGTTAAGTGAAGTGGTCACTAAGCGAAAACATGACTGTGCTTATGATCTTACTTCAGCTTTCCTTTGCTTTACAGACCTGCGAAAGTCATACATGTGAGGATTGGTCGCAAAGTTACTTCATCACAGTCGTAACGGCAAACAGTCGTTAAATGAGGCAGTTGCTAAATGAGGACTACCTGTACCTTAGCAAGCCACAGTAGTGAAGCATTATGGAGCCATGCAAACTTTCTATATGCAATAGTAATTTAAAAACTTACAGTCTTTTGTGTCAACAGCTTTCTGTCTTCTAGAAGCTCCATTCCTGTACTTTACAGGGCCTCTGTAAGGCCCACCTCCTTGAAACATTTTAATTTTATTGTTGCTGTTGAAGAACATTTATGTCTATCAACACCAAAGGCTGAAGAAGTCTTCAGAATAATCTTTTAAATGCCAAGTGACAAAAGCAGGCCTAATAAGGGAGAAGGTTTTTTTTAAAAAAAAAAGTTAAGTAGAAGAAATAACAGGGCTTCCGTTCAGTTGGAACCTGCTCCTTGGGTTTCAACTGAAGACCCTCCAAATGGTGGTCAGCCAATGACAGTTAATAAGCCAAATGTTAGTGCTGAATGCACAGGTTTGCCCCCATGCCCCCTGTTGAGTTTGCCGTCTGAAATTTGGCCTCGCTGTATGTGGTTTTCAAGGATTTCAGCAGATGCAGCCCATTGATTTAATGTTTCATAAAGACCCCTGCTGCAGCTTTCACAGCTTGTTCCATTGCCTCGGGAGCAAGGGAGTAACGTACAAACAATAGACATGATGCCACTCAGCAATTTTGTGGTTATAAACAACATCCAGCACCAGGCCTTCTGGCACTTCTGTTTTATCCCATCTGCAATAGAAGCCATTTTCTTCCCCACATACGTGAATAACATTCTTTCTTTTAGCTTTGTGCCTATTTCTTGCTCCCTTTTCTTGACAATGTTTTTTTCTTGTAACTTGAATGCATTAGTCTTCAACGTAATCATCAGAAAAACATGAGTCGCCATGGTTTGAAGAGGCACTATGCATTTTGAAGGCCCAAATACTGCTTAACATTAGATAATCTCATGTTATTTGGCTTCAATTTACTTTTCCCTTGCTAGAGTGCTATCTAAAATTTACTTCCAGTTTTACTAATATAAATATTGTCATTACTAACTAGCCAGGGACATGTGGTTGGGATCACCCAGCATGTTAAGTCAAAATATACCAACTACATTTTGGCCTAACATGATATGTGACCTAACCATTGTGGTTTGGAATCCACCCATCCATAATTGATGACAGACTGGTTCTGAGCAATATGTTTCTTTCCTTAAGAAATCACAGTTCAATAACCATGTCTCAGCATGTTCTGCAAACTCAGGCTGTATGTTTTACCAAAGGTAAGAATTGAGTTATTTCCGGCTTTTATGCTTTCAGAAATGGTGTGTGTGGGTGTGTGTGACTGGTTCTCTGTCTTAGGAAGCTTTGTGTAATTATCTCTGCAATACAAACTGATGACTAATTTGTTCAGTTTGCACTCTCCATCTGAATACTGAGCCTAAGCAAAAGATCTCAAAACTGCAACAGCAACCCAAAGTTTTGGTTTCTTCTGCTTCTTCCCCATCTCTTGCATTTTTGACCTGAGTCTGAGGTCAAACTCCAAAGATTGCTGTCAATAGCATATTGAGGGATCCTTCTAAAGAAATTGCCCAATTGTAGATTTTAGACATTATTTCATATTAATTACTTCTATTAATTAACAAAAAGGGCTTTCACAGATAACAAAGTGAGCTTTTGTGAGCAACCACCTAATGACAACCACCTATTTTTTTCAGTTGTAAGAACAAAGAATAGACACTATGGCACCTTGAAGATTAACGTGTGTGCGTGCGCGCGCGTATGTATATGTTTATGTATGTATGTATGTGTGTATGTATGTATGTATGTACGTGTGTGTGTGTGTGTGTGTATCTCCATATGCTGTTTTGGACTTGTTTCATTCTGTTTTATGCACTTTGAGCTGGCACATATATTAGAACTCAGTCATTAGTTTCCTGTCCCATAAAGTGTTAACATGGCTATTGCTGCTTTGAATTGGCACTTCAAGTATTCATTTTTTTACATACAACAGTGACAGAGGCTGGGTTCACATGATCCCACACCTGGAACATTGAACCACAAACTAGACAACCACATAGTTAAACTGGAGTGAGTTCTGTATATTAATATTTCTTTGGCCATCTCAATCATTGAAGCAACTCTAAGCAGTGTACAAAGATAAGAAGCAATTTAAAACAAGCCTAAGCATAGGCAATAATAAAAATACATAAATCACGCACATCAGGGAAATCACAATGCAAAATAACTTCCTGTACATTAAGCAGGTCACAAATCATGCTATCCAGGCCTGTTGAAAAAGCCAGATCTACAAGTCTTTCCTGAAGGACAACAGGTTCAGGACTGAGCAGATTTGCTATTCAAAAGGGCAGGGGCAGTGACAGAGAAGGCACGTCTTTGGGGTTCTTCACTGATGGGATCTGGAGAATGCTGACCCTGCCAGATCTTACTGGATGGGAAGAAACAATCAGAGAAAGTTTACGGCTCAATGTGTTAACTCAGGAAACTGGACTAATTAAACGAACTATAGTTAAGTTACCATGAATAAGCTTGTTATGTAAACATAAATCAAATCAAATCAAATCTTTATTACGGTCATAGACCAGCATATATGTAAACATAGCCTTTACAATATGTTATATTCCCATCTGATCCCATTTTCAAATGAGAAATATGTTATAATATTTGTGTCTGATGAACAAGGTTCTTCCCTTACAATAATTGTCTCTGTAGCCATGGTAGTCAGTTGTAACTCACTATCATCTATCTATCTATCTATCTATCTATCTATCTATCTATCTATCTATCTACCTATCTATCTATCTATCTCAATTCATCCATACATACACACACACACACACACACACAAATATGTACACCCCCTGAAATTGATGCCACAATAAATTGTTGTATTGACAATGCAAGAGAAACTGTTTTAGTTCTTTTTTTCCCCCTTTGGTTGCCACAACAAAAACGCTATTAGAATCTGTGCTCACACAAGGTTTGAATGAAAATGGTGACATCAACATGAACTAAGTAGCAACAGAACTAATGAGCACCAAACAGGCCAACATGAAAAGGGGATTAAACTAATGGAGAACAGACCTGGTTGGTTCTACTTTAGTAGCCAGAAAGTCATTCTTTCCATGTTAGCTGTGCATCGTGGAAGCTATGCTCCTTATATAAACTTGGGTTACAGACAGGACAATCTAAAACATTAGGCTTAAAGATGCATACATTCCATTGTACTTATTGTGCAGGTAAGAGTTTATTCAATCACTGCCAGATGCAATTGATAACCAGACACACTTTTTAATATTCAGAGTGGTTGTATGTGTATTTTTCACCAGAAAGGTGAAACGTCTGATCATCTTGAGTTCTAGCAGAAATTGCCATTCTGTGGCAAAGCCAAGGGTTTTACAAATGATTTCCCAAGATTTTGTTAATAGCATGATGAGGCACATTGTTTTCTAATGCCAATATTCCCTTTATTGTAAGCTTTTTTTAATTGAATAGGTTCTTGAGGATTAGTTCAAACAACTCACTTCAGAACACACTCCTTGTTTCAGGCAATTCCAGCTCCATTTCCTGATTTTGATTTCAGAGGGTTCCATGCCCCAGTTTACATGACTAGTTTTGCGTCATTCAGAAGACCTGGGGGGCTGAAATTATCAGGAATCAGAGTCAGGTAACCTTGACGGCCACTAGGTGGCTCCATTTACATGGCAAGTCATTCATTACCTCAGTGAAGGCAGCTAGGCCACTGGCTGCTCATTGTGCGCACTTGATGCTCCATCCCAACTGCTTTAATAATACATATGGAGACAATTACTGTACGCTGAATCACAGTGAGCCAGCACTTCATTATACAAATGCAATTCTATTACAATCCATAATGTTTTTCAACTAGCAATGATATTAATCATGGTCTTTTGCATCTCAGACTACTCACTTGTGTAAATAGCTAATAATTATTTGCTGCCCTTTAAGGACACTAAAACCAGCTGTTTGCAACAGATGTCTCACTTGGCCTATTGGCCTGCCCTGTTTTAATCACTCATAACCATAATGAAAAGATGCACTCTGGGAAGTTTTACAACCCCATCAGTTTGCATGAACAGGGTCTCTTGAATTACAGCCAGTTAGATGCATACTGAATCTCCTAGGGATACCATGATGATGGTAGTTTGTCCCCAACGTCACGTAATCAGAGCTATCATTGACAACAGATACTCTCCTTGACTGAAGTTGACCTTATGTGCAAGATTCTGAGAGGGTCCCCTGCTATTTCCTGCCTCTCAACCTGCCCCCCACCCCCAAGCAGAATATCTTTAAAAAGGCACAGTGTTTACAGGGTTAATCTGCGGACATAGTTCTACAGGGATTATACACATCCCAAGTCAGTATGGCCCATGGCTGAAAACACAAGGAACTACATTTTGAATATATTTGGAGCCCGCCGAAGTGGGAAAGGCTGACTGTAGAGAGGGGCAACTTACAGCCCTGAAATTTCTGTCCCCCTCTCTTCTAACAGCACTGCCTAATCTTGGTTTGCTGACTCTGATTTAGTTTGAAAAGATAAACAAAGAAACAACCTCCCTACTCCCCAAAGCAGAAGGAAAAATGAACATCTTGACACCATCCACACTCATGACATTGTCTGATCCAATGGATATCATTTCCATAGTTACTGTAACCCAGGAATACCCAAAGCTTCCAGCACCCTGACCCCTTTTTTATTTTTTAGAAGCCCGCATGCCTATCCACCTGAATGCCTGTTAAATCCATTTGTTATTTTGGACTTGCCTTTACCCCTACATCTTTCAAGCAATCTGCCACCAGTCTTCCTACTAGCCCACCCTGCTGTGATCTTCTCATCGCCCACCCACTGAATTTCAGAGCCGCTTCTCTCCTTCCTTTCTATCAGCCTACTGATCCTCATTCGTCTTCCCAGTCAGTTAGATCTTCCTCTGAAAATTACTGTATTTACTTTCACAATGATAGTTTTTCTTAAAAAGTTCACATCCTTGGAATTTCTTCACATGACCTTGGTATGGACGCCTCTGTGATTGTCCATACCCAGTGTTGTCCTGAGATCTAAAGGCTACCCAGCCTGTTGCAAAGGGTGAAACTGAAATTTAGAGGCTGTCTGACTCCAAATGAATTTGGGCAGATTACCATTTAAAAGCAAGAACAGTGAAACAGAAAATCAGATACAGTACATCCAGAAAAAAAAACATGCAAGAACAACCCCCCCACGCCAAAGGAATCAGAACCCACCCTATTCCAATCCCTGAGGGAACAGCAAGATTTTCAAGGACTTTCAGAACATCATTAAGGTGGGAGACATGCACACTTCGGGGGGGGGGGGGGCTGTTCCAGAAGTAGGCACCATGACAGAGAATATGCACTTCCTAAGTCCTAATAGGTAACACTGTTTAATTGAAGGGCCCTGGAGCGCACCCTCTCTGCCCCGTCTTACTGGATGGGAGACTACCGGAGATAGGCAGCCCCATTTGCTGGTGCCATGCAGGCTTTGCAAATGATTTGAAGGAAGTGCTTCCAAGCAAGTGCAAATCCAAGTGCAAATGCAGCACTCCCTACTAGTCATAAAGCAGCTCGATTTTTAATGCTTCCATGCAAACCTGAAAACAACAACAACACTGCATTAACTGAAATGAGCAGATTCTTTAAAACAGTGATGCCTTTTCTTCAGGTTCACATGGAAGCCTGAAAAAAGTTGCACTGCTTTAATAAATAGCCGAGAGATGCTGTGCTAAGTCCAAAGCATTTCTTCCTAACCATTTCTGAAGGATGCATAGCAGTAACATCTGTAAATTGCTTTCAAGCGTTTGAAGCAGTGATAATTACAATGTCCCTGTTTGAACTTCCCTTTGTCAGAGATAGAAGAAACTGAGGCATGGAAAGGGTGGCTTGCCTTAAGGGGATTCATAGCAAGATGGGATTCATACAGGTAGTCCTTGTTTAACGACTACTCATTCAGTGACCGTTCAAAGTTATTATGGTGCTGAACGAATGGTATTTACGACTGGTCCTCTACATTCTGGCCATCCCAGCACCCCGCAGTCATGTGATTGCAATCTGGGCACTTGGCAACTGGCTTGCACTTACAACGATTGCAGTGTCCTGCAGTCACGATTGCCATTTGTGACCTTCCCTGCCAGCTTCCCACAAGCAAAGTCAATGGGGAAGCTGGCAGGGAAGATCACACGTTGCTCCAGTAAGTCGCTTGCACTCTCCCTCTCTCAGCAGCAGCCACCTCTGGCCCTGCCGTGCCGTGCCTCACGGGCCACCCGAGCTCCCTCCCCCACCCGGCAACAGCCACTTGCCGGCCTGCTTGCGAACCACCTGGGACTCGCTTAACCACCCATGATTCTCACTTAACGATGGCAACAGGGATTGCTGTCGCTAAGCAACACAGTCACGTGACATCGTACTTCATGACAGTATCGCTTAGCGATGGAAATTCCAGTCCCAATTACCATCGTTAAGTGAGGACTACCTGTACCAGGTATATCCAAATTCCTAGCTTAGGCATTTTAACTATTAAGGCATGCCAGCTCCTTTTAACAGAGCATGTGATGGAGCTCCAAAACTGTTAAGCCCTCCATAGTAGACTGGGGGGGGGGAGGGAAATGGCTCTGTGATGTCCTGTATATCCTCAGGTTCATTTTGAAATCACATTAACTTAAGAGCAGAAGGTTAAATTCTTTATCAGAGCCACTTCTGTTTGTATCTTGCTTTGATCGAAAGGGGGAAAAAAGATACATACATTTTACAATATGAATTACAATATAATCTGTCATTAACAATAGGCACTTTTGTGAATGTTCCCAAGAGAGAAGGGCTGAAGGAAAAAATGACCCTTTCCTACTTACAGATGGTCTTTCAGGAATAGAGGAATATATTGTCAGGTGCACCATGATGTTTATCACCTCAGCTTGTAGTCTGTAACTAAAGAGAACTTGGCTTGCTTTTGTTCACACACAAGGGTCTAGCAATTATTTTAATGGAAACATTCTGGAAATGATTAGTAAGAGGTAAAAGTAAGAATCGTGAGTACGTTTTTCTATTGACGATTACTAAAATGGGTGATACTTCTAGAAAGACTTGCTAGTTCTTTAGAAATTCATCACTGCCAAGATGAAGAATACATTTCTTTTAAAAAATTAACAGAGTTTACATTTTATGCATTTTACACATGGCAGATTTTCAGAATATCTAATCTGTTTGTTAATCATCTGTCTGGGGCAAATAAGAGATATTTGGGATATAATTATTGTCACCTTTGTGTACAAAATCATGACTTTGGTGTTAAATAATTGCCACTTTAGCAGCATAAAGTATTTTCTGCACAGGAACACTCCAATGAAAAATTGGTTTAAAATCCATATAAATGTTGTGGGGAAAATAGGAGGAGGAAGGAGTATTAGGTATGTTCGCTGCCTTGAGTTATTTATAAAAATAATAAAGGTGGGATAGAAAAAAATTAAAGAGAAATTAGTGAATGATCAAAACGATAATTTACTAGCTAATATAGTGCCTGCATATTTTAGAAACCAAACCCAAATAAATATATTTAAAATGCTTCAAACTCCAGTCCAGTAAGTTCTGAGCAGAAAATAAAAATCAATCCGTGATTTTCAAGAGGCATTGAAGATCCTGGCTTCCACATGTTTGAAGCTCAATTTACTTTTCCATTAGGTTGGTACAATAAGCAGAATTTCAGCCGCAGTGGATAGATTGCCAGAGAAAAATGAAACAAAAAGTCTTATTTCCTGCAATCCAAACCAAAGCTTAGATTGTGAACTTTGCACTTCTTCAGTTTGGTCACCCATGAAAGAGGAAAGAAAAAAAATATACTGGATCGCCGTGAAACACTCTATCAAAACAAAAGCTTTCATATCGGTGACAGGAGAGTCACTAGCTGCCATATGTCACTCTGATCTACATATGCTAACCCGAGCCTGGCCAATGGCGTGCCGTCAAACTCTTCCATGACCCCGTTGTTCCCTATAATGAATGCCCCATTGTCAGCAGTGCTGATGCTACGCAATCTGTTTGGCCATATTGCCACATGTAGCCCAGCTTGGTGCAGTCCTGCACATTTTGCCACATGAGTCCCGTGCTGGATGCCTCGCAATCTGTTGCTCTTGAAAATTGGAATTCGTCTGTGACAAAGGAGGCCCTTCCTTGTTATCCGTGTCAGGCATTCCAAGTGTGGCTCTTCTAACAGCAGCTGTCTCCGAGGCCCGGGCTGAAAATGCACTTCCTGCCAACGGCTTGGCCTGTTGTATGAAAACAAATTGCAGGGTGAAACAGAGTTGTTTTGACCAGTTCCTTCAAGTGAGCATGTCGCGCTTTCCAAATCTTCAGCTACATGGAATTCCATCCTGCCTTCATGCCTAATTTTGTGACACCTTCAATTTGGTGCTGTAACTTTTGCAATCAGCACACTCTTTGACTCCAGTAAATTTGGGTATCTCTTACCATAAACAGATCAATTGGGAATAATATATAATAGGGAGTGAAATTTTGCTGAAGAAAATTGAGTGTTTGTTATTTTGGGGAACATTCTTGTATTCATTTTATAGTTCAGTTAATTATTAGTCAACTAATGAATCAATAGTTTGCTTCACTCATAGGAATCAATTATAACAGTGGCATTCATTTCCATGTGCTGGGGATGATTGCTAAGGGCAGATTTGTTTACTGTTGGAACCACTTCGATTTTGCTTCATAATAAAATAGAATAAAATATCACATTTCAAGCACGGAGTTGTAGCTTTTGTTTAACACATTTTAACCTTGTGTGGTTTATTTTTATGTTTCAAAAACTTCCTATATGGAGAATCTGATTATGTATTTTTAAAGGCATTTTTATAAATATTCTAAGTATTTTTTAAATAGCACATTTTTAACAAAAATGAAATCAAAATGCCATAAGACCTTCTCACATACACACAATTGTCACAAAAGTGGTAAGGGTAGGAACAGATTGCCAGTTCTCATGCTCTGTCCTGCGTTGTCACGGACTGTAAAAAAGATTAAAAGGCGATGCTTAATCGAGTATCAGTATTGAAGTTGCTTCCAGCTCTAGTTTCAATCGTGATCTAGGTTTATGCAAATAAAAGGTCTATGTAAAACAAGTCTCTGTTTTCCACATGGGGGATTCACTTATCATTTATTTATATAACTTTCTAGAGAGAGGCAAAGTGGCATTTTAAAGGAGGCAGAAAAAGCTGTGCATAGAAAAGAAAAGCAGTAAAATCAAGGCTCTGTCCCTAAATCCTCAATGTTCTTTGAAGAGTAAAAGATTAAAAACAACACAACACAGGCTGGGCTTGTGCAACATACCATACCAAAAAATAACTAACCAAATGTTAGCCTAGAAATAGGTAGGGGTATAGTTACAGTAACCTTTATATTATAAAGGACAGTCCTTTATTTCAGAAAGCTGCCCTTTAATTTTCCCCCCAAAAACTCACTTTTGTCCTTTATTTTAGTCATTTAACTGTTACCGTACAAATGGTACCACTTTTTATAGTCTTACACATTCATGTGAAAAATATGGAAATTGAATTGTCTTTTTAAAATAAAGTTACACATACTGTTTGATTTTAGATATTTTTATTAGAATATGCATTTTTTGTAAGTTTTTCTTGGTTTTGCTCTTGCATTTTCCTTTGTAAAGCAATGTTATAAACAATTAATTTTTTATTCCTTATGAACCTCTTTCAGATTTGCCCCCTTTTCAGGTTTTTTCCTTTATTTTTTCCAAGAAAATATGGTCACTGTATGCATAGCACAGAGTAAAGGAAAAGGGACTTTTTTGCATGCTCATTTGAAGCCAGAATTATAGCAAATGACCTTTTGCAGACAGTAACTATTATTTATATGGCATCTGTAACACATCCTATACCAGAGCTTTCCAAACTTTTCATGTTGGTGACACACTTTTTAGACATGCATCATTTCGTGACACACTCTTACAGCAGGGCACAAGGCAGGCACTAGGACCTGCGCAGAATCACAGCAGGTTTGGAGGCAGCCAGGCACAAGGCAGGCACTAGGACCTGTGCAGAATCACAGCAGGTTTGGAGGCAGCAAGACACAAGGCAGGCACTAGGACCTGCGCAGAATCCTGGCAGGGCAGGTTTGGAGGCAGCAAGGCACAAGGCAGGCACTAGGACCTGCGCAGAATCCTGGCAGGGCAGGTTTGGAGGCAGCAAGGCACAAGGCAGGCACTAGGACCTGCGCAGAATCCTGGCAGGGCAGGTTTGGAGGCTGCAGGGCACAAGGTAGGCACTAGGACTGGCGTGGAATCCTGGCAGGGCTCGGAGGCAGCAGCAGCCGTGGCACACCCAGACACTGCAGCTGACACACGAACGTGTCGCGACACAGAGTTTGGAAAGCTCTGTCCTATACCCTCAGTATCCTGCCTTCCGCTGCCCCCGCTTTCCAATATAGTTCTCTTGCATGACAAGGGAAGCCCTTTCTAAAGGGAGACACCTGCTGTAAAAGAAAGTGCATTTTGTCATTAAAAGCTGTTTTTGTCATGAAAGCACATTTCCCCCTTTGGCTTCCTTACTAAGACAAAGTTTATATTAAGCACATGCTGGCAAGCCAGGAAAGGCTGTGTGGATTCATAGCAGGCTTTACCGCTGTCACGCAAGGGCATGTTTGCGATATCTGGATTGGTCAAACACTATGTGCTATACCGTTGCCTTCTCAGCTGTTTCCTTTAGCAGGGGCGTGGTTTGTAAAATTATGAATCAATACACAATCTGTGAATGACCATTCTGCCTCGCTAAATTGAATAGTTACTCATCTGTGGGCCAGCGTCTCTGAAGGCACCAGCCTTCTTTAGGTATTCAGGGCTCAACCATTTCAAGACCCTCGTTTACTGGACAGTTCTAACAGATGCCTTTCTATTGTGAGCATACAAAGTTGACCCAATGTCATGTTTCTTGCACAGACATGCTGATAATTTTATTTGCTTGTTTGCTTGAGAGGCACTGCCCAAGGTTTTCAGAGAGGCACACAGTCCTAGGGCCTCAGGTTGTGTATCCTTGCATAAAAAGAACTTAACTGGTCTTTTGTGCCACTGTAACTGAGATGGTTGAGCCACTAATTCCAGGGTTCAAATACCTGTCTGGTTTCATTAAATGGTTACATTAACCACTTGATCACAGACAATTAGGAAATCCTAAGGATGTTTCAGCAGATTAAAGAGTGGTAGGAATGGCCTACGGAAGAGATGCAAGCTTTTACAATAACTGATTGCCCTCCATCAGGACTTCTAGATTGCTATTGCCTGCTCCCCAGCTCAGGTCACGGGTTCAACTATACTGTAAAGTCAATGGGTCCTCACATTTGCTGCTGTCCTTGCACAATGACCACATAGAGTTGGGGCTTTCTAGGATCTGACATTCTCCTCTCTGATGGCACAGGCTGTTGTGGGTATTCAGAATATCTGGATAATTAACAGAAGTGACAGAGCCTCTAGCAAATATCGGGTACCTTCTAATGGGTTCAAACAAAACAATAGACCCAATACTTAAAGCTTGGTTAGGAAAACCATGGATCTGTCCATTGTCATTATGATGTCTCCCCTTGGCATCTCTTGCCAGGATGAATCAAGGCGATCTGGAGAAGAAAAGAAAGCAAATGCAAAAAAACACCAAACAGGAAAGCAAAACAAAGACAAACATGCAAAACACTTATAGGTCAGTGCAATTATTTCTCCAACATTACTCTAAATACATAATTCTCACAATTATCTTCATCCTGCAAGTGTGGAATGAAACACTAAAATACAGAAATACTGTAGAACAAAGCCAGATCACCTTCTCTAAACTATATGGTTAGGTCTGAAGAGAAAAGGACAGCATTTCTGAAATTTTCCAGCGTTCTTTACTTCTTTGAAACACCATGGTTTCTCATGGAATGTAAGTTATTCTAGGGAAACAGGTTTGCTGAAACTCTATGCAACATTTCAAAAGAAAGAATGGGCTCATCCAATTGTTACCAAGCTATGCAACAAATATAAAAGTAATCTCAAAACAAAATCAAATGAAAAAAAAAAGGTGGGGGAGAGGAAAAAGCTCAAAAGTTTGATGATGCATACTTTATTTAGGAAAACAATGGCAGAAGAGGGGTTATCTCCCCCTCCCGCTTCGGAACATCCCTGAAACATCTGGATGGCTTCTGTGAGAAACAAGATGCTGGTCTAGCATGGGCTTTGGATGTTCCTGCCGGGCTCCGATGTTCCTATGCAGGAAAAATCTGCAATCGGTATCGGAGAGAAATTATAAGGAAAACAGCAGAAAGGATGAGAAAAGCAGCAAGAAAGGATTTTGACCATTTCTAGTGTCACATTTTTTAAAAATGGTCATTTCCCATGTGAGAATAGGATAGAACTGAGATACACAGCAATACACAACAATTGTATGCCAAATTACTATTTCAGTGCAGTCCCACAGATATGTTACTTAGACATAAATCCCAGATACCCAGTGGGGATGTCCCAATACAGTAGTCCAAATTCATTCCTTGAATGTAGTTTACATTTAAATGGAAATCGATTCATATTACGAAGCAGAGGGATTTTTAAAGCCCCCTTGGTCTCTCCATATATGGGATGTGTCTTTCCTTAACATGCTTTTTTAAAAACAAGCCTTTGATGCTCCCTGTCCATGGCAACTTCACCTTATTAATTGACTCTTTTCTACACCTCCAAGAGATGCTTTCTTTATCTTACAGCAGCTGGGGGGAGTGAGCAGCACAGGAGCTGGGGGGAAGTCACATACCTGAGTGCTTTTCCTGTTTTTTGAGGGGGGCTTGCTCTGGAAGAATTACTTGTGAAATTATTTTAGCATATTTTAGAGCAGGGCTTTCCAAAGTTTTTCCCGCAGCGACACACCAACCGGCGTTGGTGTGTCGCCGCGGGAAAACCCAGAAGTGCGGCAGCACGCAAAAACCCGGAAGCGCTGCTGCTGCTTTCGGGTTTTGCGTGCTGCAGTTGGTGTGTCGCTGCGGGAAAACCCGGAAGCGCTGATGATGATTTTGTGTCGCGACACAGTTTGGAAAGCTCTGTTTTAGAGTTTAGGCATGCTTGCATTTCCTATCTCTTTATAGCCCAAGCGGTAAGTCTGCCTGCCCATTTTTACTGTGATATTTCACCGGCTCTATGTCCATGTGATACTTTAAATCGCTTAAGTATTTGTAATGTGTTGTTATCTATCTCTTGCATAGTTGCCCTATGGTTAAATATACATATGAGTGTGGAACAGGTGTTGTTTACCAGAATTTGCAAACATTGGGCTTCTAATTCTGGTCAAATATTAAACCAAAACGGAAACTGCTCCATTATGATTGCATGGAAGATGTAGCCAGAAAAGAGCTGCAGACCATGATGAAATTGCTGTTCAGGACAGGGTTTGGGGATGGTACAGTCAAACTATCCAGAGTGGTTTAATATGTTGTGTGAACATACTCTATATACTGTAACTAGCTAAGTTATGTTTTCAACCTTTCTAGCGTGGTCTTGTCTCGATTCTTTTTCCATCTATCAGGAAATAGTAGGGGTTCTTTTTCTATATATCCTGCAAAACGTGACATTTGATTCAAGAGAATTCACACATTCTTTCTTGATACCATTATTTTGCCTTCTGTTATTTCCTGAACTTTATATCATGCCATCATGATCAAATCCAGCTTCCAGTCTACTGATAAAAGACTTATTTACAGCACAGGAGGGTCAAGATCATTTCTGAAAATGGTGGGCCATAAATTAAAGGATTGGACTGAAGATGCAATCATCTTAAAGTATTCAAGCAGTCCAATCCTAAACAAATTTCCCAGAAGGCAGCATGGTGAACCACTTGCATACTGTTGCAAGAAAAATAGGTAGTGTCCATATATTCACTGAGAATTGGCTCAATTTTAGGAAGTCTTTATTTTTTAATCCTAAAAATGTTTTCTCAGAAATAAATCTCCCTTTTGGTGATCCTCTTCATACATTTTCCCCAAGCATTTCCAAAGATGTGAACAGGAACAAGACCAACTAACTAGCCCTATGCTGGACACTGTGCATGTTGAGCTGCCATATCTCTATGCATAATATCTCCCTGTGATCCTTTGCCAAGAGAGGTCTCCATGCACACTGAATGGGTTCCAGTGGTAGCCTTCTCTCAGCTCTTCAAGGTAGGCCAGGTCAGGAAACAGACTCAGAAGAAATACTAGAAGCTTACTTTATTGATATAGGCTACAACACCACCACCTTGAAAACCTGACAGTGTTGCCCCTTCCCTCCCTCCCTCTTATATCAAAGAAAGTCAGTGTGGGGCAACTGTAAGGTTCTTTTTCACACTTTTTTTTGTTTTCTCAGACTGAGCTCCTGTTTTGCTAATAGTCTTCACAGAACTTCTGCAAGGTCCTCTCTGTACTTCTCTACACAACCCCTTCACCACTATCCTGGAAGAATTTGTGCTCTATATAAGGCAATACAAAGAACAACAAGATGATAATGGCAACAACAGCACAATAGAGACTGCTCAACATGTATGACAGGGGGAAGATATAGTTGGTGTGCCCTGCCCTTTACTGCCCATTGAAGAAAGTATCTGAATGGGATTAAGGATCTTCTAAGCTTCTTTACCAAAATATTACTCTTGGAAGATGCTGTTCATAAGGCCTCAGTATATAATAAAAAGATCCTTTATTATAACATGTTTAACACTCGCCTTTGTGAAAGTACTTATCTTGAGAACATCAAAATCTCAGGGTAATACGATCTCAGAACCCACCAGCCAAACTCTGCCTGCACACCCATCAGGGACACCAGGTGTGTACAGATTCCCTCCCTCAGGGCCTAACAAGTGGCAATATTGAAGCAAATTAAACAAAAGTGACAATGATTTTATTTCCTTTATTTCCAATCAATACTGTAGGAATACAAATTTTCTAGAAAGCTACAAAAAAATCTACCACTTTATCAAGAAGGCATCAAAATGTGTCACTTTGCAAAGACATGAACACCTGCAGTAACCGACACAAAAATAGCATTTTTAGAGTGATGAAATAATTGCACTTAACTGTCATGGATATTAAAGGTATCACACATATGTACCGCAAAAGCTAGAATACAATTTTTTTTTACAAAGCACTTTTATAAAAAAATTCTCTGCACACAAACCCTATAATTTTCATATTACTATCATACTAAAGATAAATTCACTTTAAAGCCAACACTTAAAACGTTTTTAAAAACAAAGAAGGTACCAGTACCTACACACAGACGACAAATACAAGAATACTGTACTGCCAAAAGGTTTGATTGAAAGTTGTTTTGAAAACTTCAAAATATGTTAAGACACAATTTGCCAAGGTTCATTTTTCTTTTAAAATAGAGCTTTCCCTCAATGCCTGAGCAAGAGGTACTTTGTCATCCAAGGCAGATCTGACACCCCTATTCCCAAAATAACCAGCAGCAGTACAATATTAAAGTAACCACTGACCATATATGAATATGCTTAAGTCACAAACCCAGTTTATACACATTACACAAATAAACAAAGTGAGAATTCCATTAAGTCATTTACAAATGTGAACGAATGCATGTGTCAAATAAAAACAAAAAAGGAAACAGAAAGAAAACTTTTACATAAAATGTACTGATATTAAAAAATTAAAGGCTATTCAGGTTTTAAAAACGGTTATAAAATTATTTTGTCTTTTTCAGGCACATATTGTAGGCTTTTCTTCTGCAGTCAGGAGCCTGAAGGAGAGGCCCATGTAAAAGAACGAAAACAAAATGAGAAACAAAAATAAAACCATTGTGTGAGGAGGTGACAGGATGTATGTTCCCTGTGAAGCGAGTGCATTTTGGAATTAATTGATATAGCAGAACAACTTTTTTGGAAACTCTCTCAGCCATAGTAATCTGCTCAGCTAGAGAGCAAGAAATCCAAATTTGTATTATACTTCGAATTATTCAGTCTTTCTATTTGTGGGAACGGCCGGGAGAAAGAAAACAAACGAGATTACCAAGTGGTAACCAAAATAATAATAGTAATGATAAGAATAATAATCAACCTGAGTAGAGGCAAAAATGGGAACCAATTTATGTTATCATGGTCATCCCACTTGGAGGGTGCAGGGAGTGATGCTTCAATGCCTCCCCAGGTGCTCCAATCCCCACTTACAAAGCCACCCAGCACTGGGGTGTGAGTACCGCACGCAATTAGGTCACTACGCACTGCAAACAAGGTGGAGTGTTTAGCATATCCAGGAGCTTCCCAGCTGCAGCAGAAGGCAATGCATGCCATGTATATCGGTCCTACAGAACAGGGATGGCCGACAGTTTTTATCCTTGGGCGGATGTCCTTGGTATTTGCATCATGCCCAGGGGGCTGCAGAAAGTGTGGGCAGAGTGGGTGAGGCCCCACATTTCAACCTTTCTAGCCCAGAGCCCCTATTCTGCCCCTTAAACCTCCTCCGCCAACATGGGAAGAATTAGCCCATTTGGGGGAAGGATGAGAGGACTTTTAGTGGGCAAAATGGGTGCAAGGCTTATGACACTCATTTCACCCTTCAATCCCCCACCCCAAAAATTGGATCCGCATTTCAGGCCCACCCACTCGGGGGACTGCAAATGGGGTGCTGTAGCCCACAGGCCACAGGTTGACCACTCCTGCAGCAGAACCACGTATGTTACGTGATGTGCTGATTGTATGGGCCATGTTAAAATCACCACATTGGCTTGTAACTGATTTTCCTAAACTGTCAAAAGACAGGGTCAGTTTAGAAAACATGCCAAACCATGATATTTGTTTCCTGTACTCTAGAATATACTGTAAATAAGAGAACAGCAACTTTTTCAGGCAATCTTTTGCGATTGGAGAATCTTTGGGAAGGGAAAAGTAATAATGAAATTGCATGAAATTTCAGCCGATCTTCTATCTTCCTCCCAGCAATAGTTTATTTGGCCTTCTCACCTAAAATCTTGTGAGATCCGTGGGATTGTGAGATTTCACCTATTTTTATTTTAGCATGTTTAGTTTTAGTGTTTAATAATGGGTGCCTCACACTCATATATGCCATACTGCCAACCCTTGGTATAATCCAAAATATAATAGGCAAATCATGGTTCTCAGCTACTTCTCTGTTTATTATACCTGATTGTTCAGAGATTTGAAAGTTCACTCTATGATGCAACAACTTCTGCAGGCTGAATAAGGGACATTTTTACTAAAGGCCATCGATGCAGATGTTTTATCAAGTATAGAACGAATAAAACATTGATTCATAGAAGACTTCACTCTATGAGTCTGATTCTGTGTACCTGGAAGATTGTGATTAGATTTCATAACATTTGATATTACTTAAAAGCTGACTTCATACACTACAATATGGTTTGTTTTTATTTAGCACATTGTGGGATCCAAACCAACATGTTTTGTAAACCATGTGTTATGCTTTAATGTGTAGCATGAATCTAGCCAAGTATGGCTTATTCGACAACTATGATTAAGCAAACAAAGACTTAATGAGTTGTTTTGTGAACAAGTCCAGAACATTGTTAAGTTTCCTTCCTGGTTTGGCATGATGTCCAAACTAAAGAAAATGAAGAATACCCTAAGAATTCAACCAGGGCTGTAAAATTTACCGCTTTGCAGCTTCTGAAATTCTATAAATCACCTTCATACTCTTGGTTGCTTTTGTTCAGTTTAATTGTCTCTGTTACTTGAAGGTGATAAAAACAGGAAGATTGAGTTCAAGGGAGTTGCCAAACTGAATGGACTCTAGTAGTAAGTGAGAAAATAGATATCAAACTTGCAAATTACACAACATAGTGGTACAGTACCTAAATAAGCCATTCTAGAATTCAAGTAAGTATAAAATTACATTTGTAAAAGCTATGTTTCAACTGCAACAACTTGTACCATTTCTTTTTTTCTCAATTTTATACATAAGACAATAAATAAAAATGATTCCTTTGCAATAAAATATACTCCACCCACTTCCTTACTTATATCTGTCTCAGCAGATATATTTAATAGTTGTAAATATATATAGTTTACTTTTGAGGCCAAGCAATCCTTAGTGGATTAGATGCAAGAAGAGAGTGAGGGAGATTTAAATCTTTGAGGAACAAGAAAACCAATATGAATGCAAATGAAATAGATAGGGGGAACAATCACAAATATTACCACTTTGTGCTGCACAGTAATTTTAATTAAAAAAAAAAACACTATTAAAACCAGAATAGCTACAATCCCCTTTGCCAACTTTTGGTTTTACTGCTATCAGTTTTCTCATGTGTGTGTGTGTGTATGTGATATGTGTGTATGTGTGCGTGTATACACACACACACACACACACACCCCTTCTGAATCAGTACATCAGTTTCAACGTTGTCAATGTCTCTTGAAATAAACATTATTCTGCAAATTCACAAACTGTGTTAAATGGCACACTTTATTTAAGGAAGCTGCCTGTCTAGCAGTGTGACAGGAAGGGACTGAATGATACCAGTCCAAAGGATTTTCCAACAATATTTGTTACTCATTCTTAAAAAATTGGTGCCAGAAAGCACAGGTCAAATGACAGAAGCGTTTTGATTCATGCTTTTCAATTTTAGGCATCTGATTGCTCAAGTTTGTAAACAAAATAAGTGCAAATTTAAGATAGAGAAGACAACCATCTTCACAGAACTAGTTACTACATTAATAAAATCACATTTGGCCTTTGCTTAATTTTCTGCTAATTATGGAGATATGTAAAATTGGATGGAGAAAGACATGGCAAAGGTGAAATGCTGATTTTTCTTTTCAATGCTAGTCATCAAAGCCTCAGAAACAACAAGAGGGAGATTAGTTTCCAGCATTATGCACTCTTGTGACTTGAAGAAAGCATGCTACTATAAAAAGATACTCTTTGAGAATGGAGGCCTGTTAGTTTTGACTGTTTCCAATAAACCAAAGGCATTATGGTGATCTCTAAATATTTTTGGTCTCTACAATCTGTCATTATTATGGCAGCACTTTTCTAAGCTGGAACTTCAAAACCAAAGGCACTTGCATGCAAGAGTGCAGAGTCACAAACGTTTAAGTATTTGGTCATGAGAATTGAAAAAGGCAGCATTATTTATACAATTTGCTTTCTGCAGAAAATTCTAGAGCTGTTACGTTTCATTTTGGTATAAAGATTCCAACTATGTAGTAATGGGGACTGACTTGCCTAGGAAGGTATCTTTGACCAAAAGGTTTTTCTCTAGGAGATCTTTTTTTATACATAAAGTAAACCAAATTAATGGACTACATATGATTGGCAAGATAGGCTAAAAGGTACTCCAACTATAGCACTAAGGCACTGCATATTGTAATGCTTTGGCAGCTTGGAATTAAGAAGTTCCTACGACAAGTAACAGTAACAAGAGAGATGCTTCCAGCTTACAAAAGAGCTCACAGTTGCCAGGCAGCGTTTGGGGACCACACATTCCACACAAAACCTTTGACAGACTTAAGGCTTGAGGAAGAAACATGCACGGGGGATAAATCATTTACATCCACAAATAAGTGATTGACAAGGCAAACAGTTCCCCATACATTTTTACAAAAACGAATGCCAAGAAACATCAGGACGCTTCAAACTGTATAGTTATTACATACATTGTGTTGCAGGCTGCATTATCAGAAAAAAAGAACCGTGCCTGTTTTGCAAACTGATCTATTTTACCTGCCTCCAGGTGTTACCTGGAGACACAGAATGATCCTAACGTTTCAAAACTTTTTTTTCCTAAAAAAATAAATCCATCAAAACCAAAAGCCTCATAACAGTTGACAGCTAAAGAGAGTATTTTAGACCTGTAACACCAAGTGCTTCAAATAAAGGGCTACTTCAGCTAGGTAAGATGCAGTGCTTCTATTAGATGCATTGCTAGTGTTAAAAACAGGCGGAGAGACCCAACCATAAATGTTCAGTTTTGATGCTCTCAGACAAAATAACTGACAGCACAATCCTGTGCATATCTACTCAGAAGTAAGTCCTACTTAGTTCAACAGGATTTACTCCCATGTAAGTATGTACAGGACTGCAACCCAAGAGGTTCATCTGTCTTAACATCTATTAGTCAAAAGGTGCTCTGTTTACCAAGCGCTCCTAGACTCTTCTTGGCCTTCTATTCTATTGCTGCCCTATGCAAACCTGAGGCTTAAGCGGCTGTCTAGGCATCTTGGCTTTTCAGGTCTTACAAATGTTTGAGGAACCCTGTAGCAATCCACTAGAGAGGGTGAACGTAGTCATGGGCAGAAGACTACAGATGTTGTGCAGCCTTTCAGATGTTAAGCACCATAATCTTCCTTTAAAACAATGAAACCAAACAGAAAACCTTCAGATGATTTTAGACAATTGTACCTTGATACACGTCCTCTCAGTGTTTAATGCAAATGCTTTCAATTGTGAAAGATCTCAGTTTATTGACACAATGCTTAAAATATGATAAATACTATTTATCCTAAGAGCTACCCAAAAATTATTTTTCAAAACTGTGTCTCTAAGAGCAGTAACTATTGTCCTTCTGCCATAAATGCAAAGGAGGAAAGCTCCCATATTTCATTCCAGAACTTTTCTCAATTTTCAATTTTGGATAGCTGGAGGATACATTTTCATTCTAAAGGCCTTTTCAGAATAAGTCCTGAAACCAAAACCAAAGAAACTTATAATTAGAATGGGTACTGTGAAGCAGAACTGCCAGGTGCAAAAGCAGCCACAAAAAAGGGCAGGGGGTGTAGTGACAAAATGTGCAAAGTGACATCATGATGGAAAAATGACAGCTTATGTCCTTGTCTCAGATGTTGGAATGCAAGTATGCAAGGATGGAATTTACATCCTAACACTGCTGTACGTGTGTTGTAATGTTGATGCAGTTACCTACTGTCTTGCTTCTAGGAGTTTCTCAAGAAAATCTGCTTCCACAAGTGAAGAAACTAAGACAGTCTGACTTGTTATTTGTGGCTAATATTGTCATGTGCCAGTACTTCAAACCAACAAGCTGAATTATGGCACATACCACAAGGAGATGGCTTATAATCATAGTTGTTTAAAACACATATCTAACCATACTGTGAGCATGCACCCCTGCTAATGTCAGATGTATTCATATAATCTTGATTAAGCCACATTTCAGCCTTGCTCATGTCTGAGGACATAAACTTTTGTACATAATATGTTACTGAAAGAGAAACAACCCCCACATAGGCACAATCTATTTGTGTGCCTAAGCAATATGAAATATTGTACACCCAAAAAGTCATACAGGTGGGGGAAGTCCAGATGAAGGGAAATTATAGTAGAGGAGCCAAAATTTATTTATTTATTATTTAAATTTATATCACTGTGTGATAATGAATAGATTAAGGGAAGGATGTGTGTAGGAAGCTCTATGCAAATAATCTGTTCAAACCTTTGGCATGAGTGCTCTGTTCCTTCTGAGCAAACAGAAAAATTGTGGACAGAAAGAGAAAAACATGGATGATGATCAACAAGAAGAGGGCTAGAGCCAGATATTCTGAGAAGTCTGCAAAATAAAAGTTGGTCACAAACACAACCATCAGTGCTGGCTGGGTATTCAGAGTGTTACATAGTCCAACCTATCTGGAGGGGCATCAGGCTGGAGAAAACTGCGTTTATCGTCATAGGCATCAGGACCATTTTAAGACAAATCTGGACAGAGTCTACCAAGCCACCTGCAGCTCACCAGATATGCATTCTGGGCAGCCAAGTGCTTGACAGTCCTTAGACTGATTTTGAATTTTCAGAGAGGCTATTTATTTGTGTAGGTACTTCTTGGGAAGAGAGCAATGACAAATCTTGATAAAATAGTTAAGAGCAGAGACATCACACTGACAACAAAGGTCTGCATAGTTAAGCAAATGGTATTCCCCATAGTAACCTATGGCTGCGAGAGCTGGACCATAAGGAAGGCTGAGCGAAGGAAGATAGATGCTTTTGAACTGTGGTGTTGGAGGAAAATTCTGAGAGTGCCTTGGACTGCAAGAAGATCAAACCAGTCCATACTCCAGGAAATCAAGCCAGACTGCTCACTTGAGGGAATGATATTAAAGGCAAAACTGAAGTACTTTGGCCACATAACGAGAAGACAGGATACCCTGGAGAAGAAGCTGATGCTAGGGAAAGTGGAAGGCAAAAGGAAGAGGGGCCGACCAAGGGCAAGATGGATGGATGATATTCTGGAGGTGACGGACTCGACCGTGGGGGAGCTCGGGATGGCGACAGCCGACAGGAAGTTCTGGCGTGGGCTGGTCCATGAAGTCATGAAGAGTCAGAAGCGACTGAACGAATAAACAAAACAAAAAAAATAGCCATGTGCTGGTATTGTATGCAGAAGGCTCAGTCTTGGAAAGACTCTTGATTGATATCCTGGGGAATAATTCCCAGTCCCTACAGACAAATCTGAGCTAGGTGGAGCAATGATCTGATTCGGTATAAAACAGTTCTGAAATGTATTAAGCCCTTCATGTGGCTCCCACAAATAGCTGATACTTTATACTTAGCCTGGTGGATCACACTGAGCAGGACTAGCTTAAGGAAACCATTCTGTCTTTCGTCTGATGTCAAATATTTCTAGGATTCTAAAGACATTGAAACAGATGAACCTTTTGTTTTAGATCTTCTATTGTTTTCTCCATTACAATAATTGTTGTGGCTTTTACCTGGCAATGTAATTACAAGATAGCACTTTCAAGCCCCTCTCCCCTACATTTGCTAATTGGTAATTTTGGTGTTGCAATTTCTTGAGTTGTTAAGAAAAACAAAACAAAACCATTTCATATAATATATAATCACGCACACAGGATTACATACACCGTAAAACTAATCTTTCAGTATTTGTCTAGTTATTGCAAAACGAGCCATCTTTTAATTAAATAATCAAATGTCCTTATTAGTACAAATATTTAATATCTTTTTAATGCACTAGATAAAATTAGTAAAAGGGAGGAAGTCTTCTCGCTTTGCAATACCTGCTTGAAAGTTTCAATGAATTAGAATATTAGTTTTAATATAGAGGGAAAGAAAAAAATATACTTTGCCTACTTTAAGGACCTGTCCATTCCCATCAGGCATTTCTTAAGGCTATGTTTGTCATTTGGCTTCAAACAGAAATTGAGTTGCAGTATAAAATAATTTAGTGATTTACATTCGTCTGTATTTTCCACAGTAATCAGTTATGAAGATACTTTTTAAAAAAGAATTTGTGTGCTAATTTATGCTTAGTCAAAATTCATTTCAGTTTCACTTGTACCTTAGAAACATAATTTTATTAATTTAGACAAAACACCTCATAAATTCTTATAACTGCTGTTAAGCTTTTCCATGGCAATTGCTCTGTCTTACATTTTTCCAACACGACAAATTAAAACTTCCACAAATCCTTAAATATAGTCTACCTCCGAAATGGTGGCTTTTTAAATTTGAAGAACACTTGGTTTTAAGAAAGAATTTGTACAACTGTACCAGAATTTCACAGCTACAATATTTATCAACACACTCCAATGAGGTTTAGAAAAATGTTGGGGACAGCTCAGCCAAAGAAAACGGCCACTTAGTGTTGAGGTTGACAGTCTGTGTTTTCATAAGGAGTTATATTGAAAAGGTGTCTATAAATAACTGTTCAGTCCTTTACAAGCCTGTAGATGTGATGCTGTGCACCATGTTCGCTGTTTGAAACTTCAAATACACAAGCCATGCAAAGGAGGGTTTCTTGAGTGTCCCTGTTTGTTACAACCTGTTTGGGTTTGTATGTGAAAGAAAGAAAAAGAAAGAAGAAGACGACACGTTAGAGACCTGTTCTTTCCCTCAGAGACACAAAAGAAAAAGATGAAATTTCAAAAGCAGACCCCTTTCTTTATTTTGCATATCAATAAACACACATTTCTGAACTGTCACAGCCTGATAAACAAGCAGACTTTAAATGAGATTTTTAAATTCTACCTTTCTGGCATATTTTGCACATGAGAACAAGGCAAGGTGGAATTGGTTTAGGGTCAAATTCTGAAGGAATATTTTTGGAATTTTCTTAAGGAAAATACCAACAGTTGTGTTAAACAGTGTCCCTCAGTTAATTAAAAAAAAAAATTCTGAAGCATCCATGAACACAAAGAGGTGGGAATGTAACTGGTTCCCTCCCCTTCTGCAGCCCTCCTCCAAAATCTGCTCCAGGTGTTTTGGGATATCTTTGGGAATAGCATGGGAGCTTTCATAAAGATTGAAAGAATAGTTCACAGATATTTTCTACTTTTTAAAAAGAAAGTATAATAGAGCAATTGTAGAACCACTTAATTTTTTAATAATCCGTTCCATCCTGACATTTGGAAATCTGAATTTCCAACCACATTTTAAATGGAATAGAAACCACTCAAGCTTAGAATTTTGGAATTCTTATAGAGAAGAACTGTTCCATTCTATGTATCTTGCTTTAAAGCCCTGAGAGAGAAAGTACACAGAGCTACTCTGAAACTCTTCTACTGCAGTCTGGACAGATAATGTCTTGGGCTATTTGAGCATTTTCTTCGCAGTTCTAAAGTGCTCAGAAAGGGGGTAGGTTTAGGAATATTGGAGAAGAAAGGAGAGGACAAAGCAGAGGTATAGCAAGTTGCATGAAGGGATCTGAATTATATCAGGTGCCCTAGTATCCAATCTTTCTCCCTAAGTTCTCAAGAACTTCAGGAGCTTCTGAAATACAGCCTGCTGAAAATAGATAGCTAACACTGAACATAGCTTAAAATGAGTAATTTCACAAACTAAACTGCCAAATGTCATATGGAAACATTACCTTCTTTGCACTTTGAAATAAAGAGGTTCCAGCTTCTCCCCCAAATCCCACTTCATCACTCAGAATACTATGAGACAAACCCATTGGGTACCCAGTCCAAGGAAAACATTAATACTGTAAACTCCATTTCTAATATAATTAATGGTCACATATTAGATCTGAAAGTGTATAATAGAGTTAGATGTGAATGTCAGCATCTCATTCCCATTAGCCTTCACAAGTCCACAGTGAAGGCTAAGAGGAAGAAGCATGGGCAGCTCGAAGTATAAACACAGGTTTCTACCCTAAAGGCACAAGTTATACATCAGCATAATTCATACGTAATGTTCAGCTGTAATGCAATTTGCTTTTTCCCCCCCATTTAGCATACTGTGCAACCATTCCATTATGCCTTGATTTCATATGTGAGGTAGGCCACAATGGCTTGTTCAATAAATTATGTTTAAAAATCCTGGGTTAGTATTGTGTGGAATTCAGGTTTTTGCCTCCTACATCGGGTAATTGTATTGAAAAACTGAATTCTCAGCACATAAAGTTCAAATATTGGCCTATCAGGAAAGCTTAAAATCAGAACCCACCTTTGAAATAACATACTTCTCAACTGAAGGACATGGCATTTCTAACTCATTCAAACAGATCTTAAGAAACATCTACCTAATCCCAACATACTCAAGAAAACAGTGAGGAAAGGGAAGAAAAATATTACCAACAAAATTGTAAAGTTTTCCAACACACTGTTCATCATATATTTCTCTGGTAAATGCTTGAGTTTGTGGATGAAATTGATCATATATTCACACATCGGGGAGCGGTTTATTCTAAACACAAACCGGCCGTTCTCAAACCGTGCATATTCAGTCTAAGAAGAAAAACAAAGAGAAAGCTGAAAACTGGAATAATTGAACTACGTATTTCAAAAAATTATTTAGAAATCATTTGATTTTCCCATTAATTTAAACCACTGCTTAGATATAAAAAATTAAATATTGTAACATCATGACGTATTAGGGCATTTAGACTGCACCCACCGATAGAATTCACTTCCTCTCCCTCTGCAACCCAGTACACACCTTCATCTGTCTGATATAGATTGGGAAGACCCTCTGAAGCAAGTCTAAAGGCTAGGGGTGTGTGTGTGGGGGGGAGGAGATGTAAGGAAGCAGGAGAGCAAGGGAAAGTCCTCTTGCATAAATGGAAGTTATTCATATATTGTCAACTGTGGCTCTTAATTAAAGATTTAATTCTACTAATTTAAACGTACAACGGAGCTGAAATGTTAGTTTCTCAAAAAAGATATGCTGGAAAATACTACATTGTTTAATCCATTATCTTAAGCAGTGCTTTGATAATTGTATTCTTTATTACAAGTTATAGACTTGTAAGACCAAGCATATCGAAATAAAATACAGTAAATCAATATAAGAAGAGTGCAACACTCTAATACCCACTTGATATACCCAGTAACTAATCCCAATTTAATTTAATTTAATTTAATTTAATTTAATTTAAATCAATGTAAGTTCTACAAGTCACAGATGCATTTTTAGCAACAGCTAGTGTTCTTTTGGTGTTCGCCTGCCAAGTGGAGCTCCATATACAGTATAATGGAAATGGGTATTTGATAGAAGGCCTTTGATGCATACTGTATCTATATCATCATCTGTATTTTATCAGCCAAGAACATTGAGGAATATTCAAATATTCCCTATTCAGTGTATGGAGAATTCTCAAATTTGTAAAAGAGATTTTTTCATCCATAGTTCCAGGAATTTAGGTAAGAGTTATTTCTTAATTCTAGAGCTAAAAGCAAGTATATCATGATTCAGCAGAGGGAATATGTAGGCCGAAACAGAATTTTGGACTTCTCTAGAAAGAGTGAGGAAGACTGTTACAGGGACACATGCTTACATACCTGAGAGAGAAAGAGGTTGCATAGTGAGCAAGCTACAATACAAAATACTACAGCTGTCAAACAGCCAAATCCTTTAAAGATTTTAAAGGGCACTCATAAAAGAAAATTCTCCTAACAAGTTAGTTCAGGTTGAATAGCAGGGAGCATATTCTACTTCTCTAGTCACTTTTTCCAAAAAGATACCTAAGTACCTAGAGAATATATATACCACAACAATCTTACATTAATGCAACTGTGGTTTCATCAATTCAGATGGATGATTTGAAAGAAGACATTTTTTAGATGACAACAATAATCCCAGCATTGTTTTGAAATCCGTACCTCTACTTTTTCTACCACTTGCTTCCCAAATGAGCATACTTTGGTGGAACAGGTGATTGTCATGTTTTCTGAACTTTCATATTGACTAGTTACACCATAGAATGCTCCTGTATCATCTTGGATGTTGCAGTTTAGGTCCGCCTGTAAGGAAAACAGCATTGATGTGAGAAGCAATTAGCAACTGGCATCCTACCTTTATGCAGGCCATCCTTAAACCACAAAAAGCCCACTTGTATGTATGCAAAGGAATACATCATCTTGATTCCCACTGCAGGTGGGAATTTGTTATCAAGTGACTTTCCACTGCAATTTTGCAAGGCAAAATTTCATCTAAAGTTTGGATTCAGAATTCCTGAGCCATAAAACCTTTTGACTATTTTAACTATCCAGTTTCTAACGCAAAGAATTAAGAAGATATAGCTATTCAATGGGAAGAATAAGAATATCTCTTTTCTCCGATTTGAACTGGATACATAAAAATAAGCCCTCCTTTGAAATGAAAAGAGCTAGAAATATACAGTATACTTTTAGCCCCATATTTGCTTGGAAATAAGATTTTAAAGAGAACAATCAATAATCCCCTAGGCCAATATGAATCATATCACACATTGTTTATATAATAACCCACCACAAATAATGAAAAAACCCCAAACTTAGATAACATGGGTACAGTTTAGATCACTGGGAATCCAATTTCTTATAATTAATTTAATTACAGCAACTTGTAAGAACAGTTCAGAGTGATCACTGAAATTCTTGATTAAATTCAAAGGAGTGAAAATACCGCTCCATGCTACATGTCACTGAAGAGTAAGGAAGAAGATTGCCTGATGTTCTTTAACACAGTCACTGAAAATTGCAACCATGAGTTCATGCCCTTTGAAAACTTCTCAGCCACTCACTGAGACACACAATAGGAGAATGGATAACCTGTTGCAGTGTATGTATAATTACATTAATGAAAAGAATAAGGACATAGGACTAGCATATGTTTGGAGAAAATGTGTGGAAAGTTGCAGGAAAAATCTCCTATTCAAATCTTCCCAACACCACACTTGTAAAACATAGCAAGGGTGGAATGGCCTTATAATAAAACAGAACTATCCAATCTTTTTGCAGACAGACTTGTTTGGAGAATGTAACACCAATATATTATCATAAAATGGAGGGTACCCCATAGATGACTGGTAGCATGCTGTGATGGATGCAGCCAATCTCAGAGAATAGTAAACTTGAGAGGCTAAAAGACATGTCTGTCAAAGAAACTGACTGTATGATAGAGATGTGGACAGAATAACCATTAGAAATCTATCCTGAGACTCTTGAGTACTTACTACAATTCAGGATTATCCCTCCCTTCAACTCCCTCTTTTCCACCTCACATTTCTCAAACAAAAGTGATCTACTCATCCCAGAAACTCATGGCTCTCTTTTAGGCTCAGCACCCAAATATTTTCCTTCCCAAGTTTCTCCTGAATTATGTCAAGATGCAAGACTCCCAGTTATGTTCTGCAACCCTCCTCCCAGCACAAATACAGGTAGTCCTTGGTTAGCGACCATTCATTCAGCAACTGAAGTTATGATGGCGCTGAACGAGACTTTATGACCAGTCCTTGAAGATATGGCCGTGGCAGTGTCCCTCTGGTCACATGATTGCAATTCAGGCACTTGGGAACCAGCTTGCAATTACAATGGTTGCAGCATCCTATGGTCACATGATCACCATTTACGACTTCACTGCTGGCTTCTGATGAGCAAAGTCAATGGGGAAGCCAGCAGGAACAAATGGTGATCATGTGATGTCACGCTTAATGGCCGGTGAGATTCGCTTAATGACTGCAACCAGAACTGCCATTGTAAGTCATTGCGCTTTACAACCGCATTGCTTAGTGATGGAGTTTCTGGTCCCAATTACTGTTGTTAACCAAGGACTACCTGTAAAAAAAGGTAAAGGTTCCCCCCGCACATTTGTGCAGTCGTGTCCGATTCTAGGGGCCGGTGCTCATGTCCGTTTGTTAGCCGAAGAGCCAGCGTTGTCCGAAGACACTTCCACGGTCATGTGGCCGGCATGACGCACGCGGAACACTGTTACCTACCCACCAAAGTGGTACCTATTCATCTATTTGCATTTGCATGCTTTCAAATTGCTAGGTTGGCAAGAGCTGGGGCGAGTGCAGAAGCTCACTCCATCACGCGGACTAGAGATTTGAACCTCCGAACGTGCGATCTTCCGATCGACAAGCCTTTTCCTTTTCCCTCAGATTGGTTATTTCTAATCTCTTCCCTTCCTCACCCCACTATTATCCCACTTCTACTGAGTTCCTTCTTTATCTGGCAATTTATCTGGCAGTTTTGTCTAGTGGTTAAGTCAACGGGCTAGAAACCAGGAGTCTGTGAGTTCTAGACCCACCTTAGGCATGAAAGTTGGCTGGGTGACCTTGGGCCAACTCACCTCACAGGGTTGTTGTTGTGGGGAAAATAGGAGGAGGAAGGAGTATTAGGTATGTTCGCCACCTTGAGTTATTTATAAAATTAATAAAGGTGGGATAGAAAATAAATAAATAAATCAATTGGTGTATATCTTCCTTTGGTGGGAAAGGAAGTAGCAGGAGCACATTAGAATAAAGCACAGCCCTCTGGCCACCTTTTATCTTGACTTCTCAAGAATGTGAGGCCTAGAGGAATTATGAAGAATAAAGATGATGGACTGCTTTGTCTTGAAGCACTCCCAGTTACACCCCTCTATTATAAAATCAGCATGAGTGCAGGAGGAGACATTTGTAGTGCAGTGATGCCCAAGTACAGCATTACCTCCTCTTTCCACCTGTATTAAAAGGAACAAGTGAAGCAAATGAAAAAGTGTGAGGTCAGCCCTAACTCTTGGTAGTATCTGTCTTCTAGTATCCTGTTTATATGAAATTTGTACTGATGTTTATACTCCCACATTATTTTAATGCGCTGATGTAGAGGGTACATAGGTTGGGATTTGAAGAAGATTTGGGATGGCTTTGCAGGTATTTCTGTCACTGATTAGTTAACTCCAAAGAGAAAGAAGTTGCACCTAAATGGAAGAGAAATATAATTACTGAGATTTCCTCATCAATGCATCTTTTTGCAAATCTACATGGGACTGGTTATCCAAAGACCAGACACTGAGGTCTGAATAAGTATCCCTAGTTTAGACTCCAATAACATGTATCTTGTACAGCACTGTTCTAAAATGAAAAGGCTTTATAGATTGACCAAGTTTTTATTGAGAACATTTCTGCAGATATTGAAATAATGATAATATACAGTGTGAAAAGCTTCTCTAATATAATCTTCCTTTCCTACTTCCACATGAGCCTCATCATCATTTTATTTATTTCTTCTAGTTCTACCACTAATATAAATTTAATATGGTGGAGTCTCAAATAATTTGCTAGGGACTCTTCCTAAAAGTTAGTGAAATCAATCTGCTGTCAATCTGCTGTCACAGTTGACTAGCTGTTATATCTGAACATAAGGAAAGTTATTTTGCAAGGCAAAGTCACTCTACTGATTTTTTAAAATGTTATATTAAATGTAATTATTTTGTGGTGTATGAATTATCTTTCTATCTGGAGTAGTCATTTTGGTCACAATTGCAGATCTGGTTTTATCATCAGAAATATTATTGGCCTCGAGAACTTCCGGCTGGAATGGCGACACGTTAGAAGAGGTTTTCAGAGCTCTGGAGCCTCTTCCCAGCTGCTCTCGGTGTGCGGAGGGTCTGGGAGGAAGAGAGAGACCACCGAAATACTCCCCTGGATAAGGGGAGTTCAGAAGATTCACCAAAAGGGTCGCGGATCACTGCTCCTCATAGCTCTCTCGTCTTTTCCACCACGAGAGAAGCTGTGGGTTGGAGCGGGGGGGGGGGGCGCGACTGGAATAACATTTAGCTCTGCTGAGAGCAATAAATAAACCATTAAGGTAAAGACAATAGCATCAGTTAATTCCGGTTTCTTGGATCACTTAGAGGAGAGGGGAGGGAATTCTTTGTTTTTCCTCTCTCCCTCTCTTGTTTTTTTTTTCTTTTTAAAAAGTATTTTTCTTATTATTATCTAAGATTTATCCCTGGACTTTGCTTTGGATGCTGGTGAGTTGCTTTTTATTCTTTGCCATGGAATTGTTATATGGTGGGAATTAATGGATGGACTTTGCCTTATTATGGAAGTTTTTCTTTTTATGAATTTTAGAAGATTTTTTTGATTGAAAAATGGTTTAACTCTCTTTTGGGATTACAAACTATTTTATTTACTTATAAAATAATTTTTTGCTGGATTAATGAATTTTTTGAGGGGTTTTTAGGGTTGAGTCTTCACTGAATTTAAAACTGCCTGAGAATTGGCTGGATTGTTTATACTTCCTTATCTTGTTTTGTCTGTTGCTTCTTGGATTTTTTTTAAAAGAGGCTCTTACAACTAATGGATTACAATTGTGTTGTTATGACAACTGTTACTGGGTGATTATATATTATTATATATTTTGTCGAAGGCTTTCCTCCTATTTTTGTCGAAGAGATTTTGCTTCTATCTGTGCTCCTGCCCTCTGAAGATGCTGGCCACAGATGCTGGCGAAACGTTAGGAACCACAACATCCAGAACACGGCCACACAGCCCGGAAGACCCACAACAGCCATCGATTATATATTTATTTTTGTTATCTTTTTGCTGGAAGGAGGAGGAGGAAGAGTTAAGTGGCAAGAAGGGAACTTTTTAAAGACTGATAGCAGTGACATTGTATTTATATAATGGCCACAAGAGGGAAGAAAGAGAAGGAGAAAGAAATTAAGAGACCTCCTTTAGAGCCAGCAGAAGGATGCTCTACAGAAATGGAAAAGGTACTAGCTGCAATCACAACACTGGGTCAACAAGTGGATAAAAAGATAGAAGATATGAAGAGAGAATTGACCCAGGATTTAAAACAGGAATTTAGGAAGGAGGTGCAGAAAGTTAAAGAAGCTGTAGATAATTTGTCAGTTGACCTTAAAAATACACAAGGGTGGGTGCAGACGTTAGAATCTAAATCAGAAGCAATTGTCAAAGATATTGATAGAAATCTAGATATCATTGCATTAGTGGAAATGAGGGAGAAAGAATTTATTTTAAGATTGAGAGCAGTTCCTGAACATTCCAATGAGAATACAAGGGAAATGATTGTTGCTGTTTTACCTAAATTTTTGGAGATGAGAGAACAGGAGCTTGATCTCGAAATTGATAAAATTTTTAGTCAGTTCACGTTATGCCAGAGAAAGAAAGGTTCCAAGAGATATATTGATACACTTTGTGAGAAAAGTTACAAGAGATCAAGTTTTGAAAAAACATTATAATGTTGGTTTGAATATAGAAGGAAAAGGAGTGATTGTTTTAAAAGAAATCCCTTTAAGAATATTACAAAAAAGAAAAGATTACTCCTTTCTGACAGATAAATTAAAGCAACATAATATTTCATTTAGATGGGAGAGATTAGAAGGAGTAACATTCATGTACAAGGAGCAAAGATTCAGACTAAACTCTATTTTAAAGGCGAGAGCTTTCCTGGTGAAATATAAAGCAGACCTTGGAGATGTAAGCAAAGACTTAGAAGAAAAAGAAATGACCCCAAAAGACACTGAAAAGGGTGAGGACCTCTCTGATTTGGGCGCGTCTGGATTGGATCTTTAAAAGAAAAGAATTTTTTTTAAAAAAAAATGAATATATCTATGGATTACAAATACCTAACTTGGAATATAAATGGGATGAATTCCCCACAAAAGAGAAAAAAGATTTTTCATTTTTTGAAGAAATTGAAATTGGATGTAATTTGTTTACAAGAGACTCATATTTGTAAAAAAGACATTAAGTATCTGACTCAAAAACAACTTGGAGAAGAATTTATTTTGGCTGGATTAAAAAAAACCAAAGGTGTTGTTTTGTATATACAATCAAAGTTGAATCCACAACTGATATTTACTGATGATGAAGGAAGATATGTTGGAGTTGAAGTTAATATACAAGGAACTAAAACATTGATTGTTGGACTGTATGCCCCAAATGTTGATAAAGGAGTATTTTATAAAAACTTAATGGATAAATTGTTGGATTTACCTTATGAGAATTGGTGCCTTATGGGCGATTGGAATGGGGTAATATCTCCGATGGAAGATAGACAATCTCAGAAAGAATTGAAACTTATGCAAGGAAAATTACCCCAAACATTTTTTGATCTGAAAGACATGCTGCATTTACAAGACATTTTGAGACTTTTGAATGGGAATTCTAGGAAATATACATATTTTTTCTGAGAGATATAGATCATTTTCCCAAATTGATGTTTTTGATTTCCAAAAATTTGATGATGGATGTCACTAAGGTTGAAATATTACCTAAGACTTTCTTGGATCATAATCCAGTTATGTTGATCATTAAGGGGAAAAGAATACATTCCGATGGAGATTAAATGAGACAATTTTACGGAAAAATGAAATAGTTGACACTTTAAAAAAAAGTTAAGAGAATTTTTCCAATTGAATTTAAATAAAGGCACTAATATTCAATCGGTTTGGGATGCCAGTAAAGCTTACATGAGGGGTTATTTTATTCAATATAATACACAAATGAAGAGAAGAAAACGAGAGAATATCCAACTGATTTTAGATGAAATTAAAAATAAAGAGACTTGTCTGAGAGATAACCCATTGGATGAGACTTTGATGACTCAAATTAAATTTTTACAAAAACAAATGTCAGTGTTAATGATACAGGAATTAGAGACTCAGATGAAATTTGTGAAACAGAAACATTTTGAATTTGCAAATAAACCAGGTAGATGGTTAGCTTATAAATTGCATAAACAAAGACAAAAGAATTTAATTTCTAAAGTACAACATGAGGGGAGAATTTTGATGGACAATGTAGGTATCCAAGAAGCATTTCATTGTTATTATTCATGATTATATAAAAAGCAAGATGTTTCGTTAGGTGATATTGATAAATATCTAAGTAAACAAAAACTATTTGTTCTTACCGATCAACAGAGGTCATTATTAAATGATCCTATAACACCAGAGGAAATGATAACTGTTTTTAAGAAAATTAATACTGGAAAAGCACCTGGCCCTGATGGTTTGTCTGCGGCTTATTATAAATGCTTTGAAGATGAGCCTTGCCTTCCTTTACAATTGACGATGAATTCGATTTTAGAAACAGGTGTAATGCCTGAGACTTGGAAGGAGGCTCATATTGCATTGATTCCAAAAGAACAACAAGATTTGACTTTAGCGAAGAATTATAGACCAATATCTTTATTGAACAATGATTATAAGATATTTACAACAGTGTTGGCGGAAAGAATGAAAATTATTCTTAAGAATTTTATTCATCAAGATCAGGCTGGATTTTTGCCTAAGAGACAAATTCGAGACAATGTTCGAAATGTTTTGGATATATTGGAATATTTAGAACAACACAATGAAAAACAAGCTGCTTTGATATTTTTGGATGCTGAAAAAGCCTTCGACAATTTAAATTGGTCTTTTATGTTTAAAGTATTGGAATCTATGAATTTTGGGGGGAACTTTATTAAATGGATTAAATCAATATATACCCCACAAATGGCTAAAATAATTGTTAATGGGAATCTAAGCAAATCATGTGAAATTCAGAAAGGTACAAGACAAGGTTGTCCTTTATCTCCACTTTTGTTTATACTGGTTTTAGAAGTTTTACTTAGAGATATTAGACAAGATGATGGCATTTCTGGTATACAAGTTAAGAAAGAAGTTTATAAATTAAGAGCCTTTGCTGATGACCTAGTTATTACCTTAGAAAACCCTTTAGAAGGGATTGAGTTATTAATGCAAAAATTGAAAGAATTTGGGTCGCTAGCAGGATTTAAAGTGAATTTACAGAAAACAAAGGTCTTGACTAAGAATATGGATCGTCAACAACAAGAGAAATTGGGAGAATTAACTGGATTTACAATAGAGAAAGAAGTGATATACTTGGGAGTATATTTAACATCAAAGAATGTCAATTTGTTTCAGAACAATTATGTTTCACTTTGGACATATAAAAAAAGACTTAGACAGATGGGAAAAATTACAATTGTCATTATTAGGTAGAATATCAGTGATTAAAATGAATAACTTGCCAAGAATTTTATATTTTTTTCAGACAATACCTATACTGATTTCAGAAGTACCTTTTAAACAATGGCAACGTGATATTTCTAAGTTTGTATGGCAAGGGGAAAAAACGAGAATAAAGTATAAAGTCTTGCAAGACGCAAAAGAGAGAGGCAGTCTGGGACTTCCGGACCTGAAGTTATATTATGCTGCTTGTTGTTTAGTATGGCTTAAAGAATGGATAGTTTTGAAAAATGAAAAACTATTGAATTTAGAAGGCCATAATTTAAGATTTGGATGGCATGGATATTTATGGTATAATAAAGTTAAGGTTAATGTGGATTTCAAAAATCATTATATCAGACGATCTTTATTAAGGATTTGGAATAAATATAGACCAATCTTATGTCCTAAGATGCCTTTATGGACTTCTACACAAGAAGCTTTTTACAGAACTGAAACAAGAGACAAAGATAAATGGTTGCGTTACTAGGATTTGTTAGAAAAAGAACGTGGAGAATATAAAATTAAATCGAAAGAACAACTTGCCTCAGAAGGATATACTTTTCAATGGTTTTCTTATATGCAACTTATAGAGAAATTTAAGTTAGATAAAAAAGACTTTGGATTTGAACAGAGCAAATCGGAATTTGAAATACAACTTTATGAAACAAATGAACACTTAATTGCTAAAATGTATAAATTACTGTTAAGAGGAGAAATGGTTGAAGAACAAGTTAAAGAATGTATGATTAAATGGGCAAAAAATATTGGTCATAATATACATATGCAGCAATGGGAAAATATGTGGTCTAAAGGATTGAAATTTACTTTGTGTTAACAACTTGAAAGAAAAATTTTATAAGATGATGTATCGATGGTATATGACCCCCCAAAAACTTTCAAAATTGTATGGGACTATTTCCAACATTTGTTGGAAATGTAATAAACAAGAGGGGTCGTTTTACCATATGTGGTGGACGTGTAAGGTTGCAAAGAAATTTTAGAATCAAATATGTACCTTGATGCAGAGTATACTACAAATACAGATTCCGCTCAAACCAGAATTATTTTTGTTGGGGATATTGGATTTACAAATAGAAAAACATCTAGTTAGAATCATACAATATATGGTTACTGCAGCAAGACTTCTTTATGCACAATTTTGGAAAACTCAGACTCTACCAACGATACAAGAATGGTTGTTAAAATTGATGGACATGGCAGAAAATGATAAACTCATTTGTTTATTAAAAGAAAGCTCAAGTTGTCGTTATCTCAAAGAGTGGAAACCACTGGTGGACTATTTGCAAAATGCAGGAGGGGCGAAGCTTACATGGGGATTTGAAGATTAGATATTATAAATATAATGGGGTATATTAGACAAAGAATTATTCTTATCTATTGCATGAAAAACTAGCACTTAGGATGAATTTTTTTTGTTTTTATGACCAGGGATAGATTGGAAGTTACCTATGTTTCATACTTTACTTTTTCTTCTTCTTTTACTTTACTACACTTTTTCTTTTCTTTCTTTTCTTTTCTTTTGTATTTCTATTTCTTTTTCTATTTCTAATTTTTAACTATGTATTGTAAAACTCTAATAAAAATTTATAAAAAAAAGAAAAGAAATATTATTGGCCTCAGTCACTGTCCTGAGTAGCAATGCTCCTGAGGTAAATTATCATCATCTCCTGTTTTCATCATTCAGAAAGACATACGTACCTTAGAGGCCTCGTGCTGAGGCAAAGATTATAAAACCAAATTGTGTATGGGATTCTAGAAATGCTAACAGGAGGCCCAGTGCTCAAGAGGCCTCTCTTGAATTTGTGTATACTGTATTAGACAACTATGATCCCATATCTGCCTTCTGTTTGGAGAAAGACAAGAAGACAAGAAGTGTTGAGGTAACAGCTTCAGAAAATCCTGGAAAAATGTATTTTCTAGACCCATGGCAGTCAGGATTCAGACCTAGGCACAAGAATGAAATTGCTTTCATCACCCTCATAGATGATTAGTGGTAAGGTGCAGATGATAGGAGATGACTATACTTGTCTTGCTAGACCTCTCAGCTACTTCTGATACTGCTGATCACAGTATCCTTCTGGAACAGCTAAGAGTGTGGGGAGTTGCAGGCATCATTTTATGGTGGATCCACTCATCCTCAGAGGTTCCAGTTAATTGTTGTGGGGGGATAGTTGGGGGAGAGGTCAGCCTTCCATTATTAGGGTTAGGGTTTCATTTGGTGCAAAGTCCAGTGTTCCATATGTCTACGAGGCAGTCTCATTACTGCCACGCAACACCTCTGCTGTGGGAGCTGCACTGGTGATCAATATATTTCTGGGCACAGTTGAAGGTGCTGGCTATTATCTATGAAGCTCTATATGGCTCAGGACCTGAGTTTCTTCAGGACCACCTGTCCAGTACAGATTCTGTCCACTCAGTCATCTCAAGGTTGAAAAACACTCCTTGATTTAGTGCATTTGGTACTGAGTTTGGGTGAGTACTATTACGGAAGCTCATACAAAAGAACTTTCCATCAGCATACTTCATGAAATTAAATTTAAGGTTTTGGATGGTATTTTTTCTACTCCTTATATGTTGACTTGCACATTTGCAAAAGCACTGTGTCCAAATTAAAAAGGGGATGGTGGAAGAAGAAACTGGACTAATCTAGAAAATCTAGTCCAAGATTTGAACTGTACCATGATCAAATCCAACTGGAAACAGAGAATTGGATTATTTCCTGCTTTCAGCATTTTTTTAAAGGTAAGGGTAGTGGCAAATTATAGTCTAAAATCACAACACAAGAGCCTTAGTGTTAGATTTCCTTTTAATGCAAATACTTCAGCAACATCCTGGAAAATAGTACTGGCCATTTCCCAGGCACTTGTTCTCTGTGTCTGTTGATTACATATAATGCATTCATCCATCAATATAATGCAGCTTGTCAGTACGGAGTGCTGGAAATTTTACATATCAAGCCTATCAGCTGTTCGACATGATGCATGAAAACGGCTCCTGCTGAAGGCCCGCAGCAGGCATTAAAAGAGAGCTGGCTGAAAACAAGACTACTCCAAGTGAAGAAAAGACTGAAATCTAGAAAAAGGAAGGCATTTGCCTGCATGTGTTTTACAACAGCCTACTTAAACAATTTGCTTTAGTTTTTTTCCAGCAGCATTTGCCAAAAGAGACTGAAGTCCTTTTGCCATAAACAGGTGGGGGGAAAAAACCTACACTGCATTACCTGAGGGAGCAGCATAATTAAAATACAAAATATTCAGTAGTTAAAATTGAACGTGGAGGGTCATTTGCTAAATGGCACTGAGGCTTCCTACCATTACCATGAGCTGCAATGAGTTGCCATTCAGATGAGCACATTATGCTTCCCTCCCCTTCCAGTGAACAGCGATCAAAGGGCAGAGATCCATTCCAATTTCTTTTCTTTTCTCTTTTTTTTCAAGTGCAGCATCTGGAACCTTGGCCCGTTTGCTGCCGGTTTTGCATTGCCACACGGCTCAGTCTTTTGCTGGCCGAGCCAAGCAACTGTACTTCCCAACTGCTCTCTGATTCATTCACGAGAATGAACATGCTTGTATCAAGTTGGGAAAGAATTTTGTATTCAGGTCCTGAAGGTCCCTGGGCAGGAATGATCTTCTCTCGGGTGACCGGAAAGGGCAAGCAGCAGAGCTTTCCTTCCAACCCAAATGTGTTGCAAAACTGGGTCAAAATGACCAGGCCACATCACTAACCTCATCTCTCTAAGGCAGTTTACTTGCCAAGTCTTATTCAGTTATGCAATAAAAATGACATCTTTGGAGAGGAAACATTACAATGGCTTTTTTGTGAATGGAGACAAAGAATTGACATGCCTCCAAAGAGGGCAGCAGACATACATGAGGGACGGGGGAGGAGACCATGTGGCAGAGCTCTTTCTGAACACAAACTATACTGAATTCATTACTGTTAACAATGGATGACAAAGAAACAGCATTATATTTTTCAGGTCACAGCTATTTTACATAATAAGAAAAGGAATAAAGTTAACCATCCAACTCATGTTACTTTATCACTAATTATGGCATATATTTACATCTATAAAATGGGAGAGATTTTTGGACATGATTTAATGCCCTTTTATTGTGCAGATTCCTTTATCTCTGTTCTACATTTGAATTTCAAAAATGCTTTGGACTTCAAAGCATCTTTAAAAGAAAAAAGAAAAGAAAAAGAAAACCACTAATTACAGCATGTGTTATTTTCTAGAATACTTTTTTGCAATGCAGATTCTTGAAAAGTAGGTATTCATTAAAAATACTTATTGATATTAATCAATAGTTCTTCATAGAGTTCTGTTCTCTGTTTCACAGGCGTGCTCTGACAGATATGTCTGCATTGTTCTGAAGCAATACCACCATTATTTAACATTGTAATAGCATAATTCTGAGAATATTTACTCAGGAATGAGATCTATTGTGTCAGTGGGGTTTACTCCTTTGTAAATACGAATGCCCTGCAATAGGGGCACCTCCTATGTTTTGTGCCAAAAATAACTCCTCCCCCCCCCCCCCCCGCAAAAGAAGGCAAATTATAAGACCCTTGTCTGCTCCTTAGAGCATATGGTTAAGGTGCTGGGCTAGAAACCAGGAGTCTGTGAGTTCTAGTCCCACCTGAGGCATGAAAGCTGGCTGGGTGACCTTGGGCCAGTCTCTCTCTCTCAGCCCAACTCACCTCACAGGGTTGTTATGGGGAAAAGAGGAGGAGGAAGGAGTATTAGGTATGTTCGCCGCCTTGAGTTATTTATTTTAAAAAATAATAAAGGCGGGATAAAAAATAAAATAAATAAATATATATCTAAAACTGATCAAGGTTTATGTCTTGTTCTGCTTCACTAAGTCAGCTCAAAGCATATATTCTTTTCTTTAAAATATCCCAGTCTCTCATTTCCACAACAGATGCACTTACTAAGTGGTGCTCAATGGCAGATACTGCCAAATATTATTTTATCTAATATCTAACAAAAATAAAGATAAATATAAAAAAATTACAATGAAACAGAATGAAATTAAACCCCCAATTAAAACATATTGATAAAAGCATATAACTGGTACCCAACCAAATTATAATGAATCCTTCTACAGCAGGTAAACCAGTTTGAATGACAAATATCTCAATAGTAGATAATATCTCCTGGATTAAGAACATTTGTCTCTCAATGGTAGGGTAATGGAAAGATTGTGGAGTCTTTGGTGCTCTCTGAGCTTGGTTGTTTGCTTGCAGAAGTTTCATTACCCGATTAGGTAACATCATCAGTGCGAGTGAGTGTGGGGTTTGCTCCCTGTTTGTATACAGTAGCTTTCCCTGCCAGTGTTGGTGGGGGTGTGGTTTTCTCCTTGGTAGTTCCTTGATTGGGGGATTGTTTTCTGCTTGCTTGCTTGTTTGTCTGGTGTTAATCCCTGCTTATCTGGGTGTTGGCTGCTGGAGAGGATGTGTTCTAGTCTTTTGGTTCCTTCTTAGCTTTTTTAATTGTCTTTTTTGAATGGTGTGTAAATATGGGTTATTTCTATGTGTCTATTGATGGCTGATTTGTCTGAATGCCAAGCTTCCAGAAATTCCCTAGCATTTTTGAATTTAGCTTGATCTAGGATGCTCACAGTTTCCCAGTTGAAATTATGGTTGAGTCTGTCCATGTGTTGTGAGATTAAGGAGTTTTCATTGAGTTGGCTGACTGCTAGTTGGTGTTCATAGATGACCCACAGTTCAACCCTGAGCTACATATATTCTCTTCTATTGGAATGGAAAGATTGCTAGCCTAACCCCTCTTGGTTAGCCTGGAAATAGCCACCAAACAGCCAATTTTCTTGTATTTCCACCAGATATGCCTCTAGCAGAGCTGAGAGAAGGGCTCTTCCACTGAGCTTAAATGCAGGCCAAATAAATGCACACCAAACAACTTCCTTGGGCTGGGGCTTGGCAGTTCTCCACAATGTGACATTTGAGAATGGGCTCCATAATGAGAAAACCATTCTGGAAAATAGCCTCTGATGCCAAGGCAGATGGGAAGTGGCTTGGGATGCTGTCACTTGCTTCATTCTAAGCCCCACCCCTGGTCATGTGATCCAGGATAGACGTATACAGCCTGTCCTGTGCTTCCTAGTGCACACATACACACATAGATACAACATGAGCAGGAAGCAGAATATAAATAAATGCCATGTTGCTTCATTACATGGAAGAAAATACAAAGGCTGCCTAGGGCCACCACTGGCAAAGACATGAGAAAGAGGTCCAGAAGCCATGCTCTGCATGCTTTCCTTACCTTGTTTTATTTAATGTGCATTCTAGTTCTTTACTATTTCCCCCGCAGCACAGATTAAACTAGGGGTTATTAGCTGTCCAAAGATGGAGGCAGTAAACCATGTGAAGGTTTTTAATGAAAAAACAGTACTTCGGAAAAAGACAATTATATATGCCCATTTCCATGTACATTGGCCCCATGTACATAGGGCCACCTTCTCCAATCTTATTGTTGGCTTTCAGCTTACATCATTTTCTGCCCACAGTCAGCATAGCTACTTAGAAAGCTTAAAAAAATTATCACTGTCTTCTATGATAGCCAAAAATGGCACCATGTGTTATTTCATTGTACACTTGTCCCTGCTCTAATGTTCTGCAAAAACTCACATCACATCTCTGACTGCTTCAGTTCGGCTTAATTACTCTGCTTAAGTAAAGGTAAAGGTTCCCCCCGCACATTTGTGCAGTCGTGTCCGACTCATCTCCATTTGTTAGCCGAAGAGCCAGCATTGTCCGAAGATGCTTCCACGGTCATGTGGCCGACATGACGCACACGGAACACTGTTACCATCCCACCAAAGTGGTACCTATTCATCTACTTGCATTTGCATGCTTTCGAATTGCTAGGTTGGCAAGAGCTAGGGCTAGTGCGGGAGCTCACTCCGTCACGCGGGGCTAGGGATTCGAACCTCTGAACTTGCGATCTTCCGATCAACACGCCTTTTACTCTGCTTAGGAGGTACAAATTTTATCTCTTCCAATCACCAGCACTGAATAGTGTTCTCAAGCCAATGAGTTTTACGTTCAAGCCACATTTTACTCTGAAGTTTAAAGCGGGGCTACATTATTTTTCTTTCCCCAGAAATGAGTATGAGGAATTGGGAGTCTTCAACAATTTGTACCCTTTACATTTCTGACCCCAATTTGGCCAACTATAGTTTTTTTTATCCCTTTATTATTTTTGTAAATAACTCAAGGTGGCGAACATCCCTATTACTCCTTCCTCCTCCTATTTTCCCCACAACCACCACCCTGTGAGGTGAGTTGGGCTGAGAGAGAATGACTGGCCTAAAGTCACCCAGCAGCTTTCATGCCTCAGGCGGGACTAGAACTCACAGACTCCTGGTTTCTAGCCCAGCACCTTAACCACTAGACCAAACTGGCTCTAGTTACTATTTGCACTGCTAAGAAAATCAAACAGTAAAAGGAATTTATTCAGGATCTGCCTGGTGACTTTCAGAAGTGTACTACATGGCCCTTCTGGAAGCTGTAGCTCCATGCCTGGAGGGCACCAGGTTGGATAGGACCCCTTTAAATACCACTCAGTCTGAACTTCTTCTGCATGTACTCATGCCAGCTGTCATATCTTGTGGAGTGTTCCTTCCTGGCTATCACTACTTGAGTAATTGAATAATTTTGTCATTCTGCTGTTTTATTCCATTTTCAATTTTCTGATGATCACCTCATTATGCATTAATAGTAGGCATGCCAATGTGCCTGGTTGCACTTAGCAAAATAGGTTAATCTAAGGTTTGAGCAGCTAATGTGATGTGTCAAATACTTTCCTTAGCTTAATTACTTTTTTTAAAAATCTAACTTCTTGGCTACAGTGTCTCTTCCCTGAAATCTAGCTGCACTCTATTAACACCTTCTGATATAACATTCATATTCCAAAGTGGGTTTCACATTTCAAAACTATGAAGAAAAGCAAAGTAGACACCTTATGCCACTGAAGCACACTACCAAAGAAATACAGATCATAGATAGTCCATTTTAGTTAATTACAATTTATGTGCGGAAAAAGGACAAAAGTCCTTAGGAACAAGACTGCGGGAGAAGTAAAATTTAAAGGAGGCTAGGAAGAAGATTTGAAAAAGCACAAAGTACCAAAACTCCAAAATGACAGGTATTCTCTGCTGGGAGAGCAAGTCTGATTCTTCCAAATTGGGGCCTGCTTAGCCGTTGACTCTCTATACCAGGGCTTTCCAAAGTTTTCCCGCGGCGACACACCAACCGCCGTTGGTGTGTCGCCGCGGGAAAACCTGGAAGTGCCGCCATTGCGGCAGCGCGCAAAATCCCGGAAGCGCTGCTGCCGCTTTCGGGTTTTTGCACGCCGCCGTTGGTGTGTCGCCGCGGGAAAACCCGGAAGCGCTGATGATGATCAGCGCTTCCGGGTTGTGTGGCGACACACCAGACTGTGTGTGGCGACACACTTTTGTGTCGCCACACACAGTTTGGAAAGCTCTGCTCCCTCCCATTCATGTTTTTGCAAAATCCAGTTAATGTGATTGCATTAAACTGGATTTGCATATATATTATTTGTATATGTAGAGGATGTACTTCTAAAAACATATTGCCAGAGTAATATGCTAAAAATAGCTGCAAATTGTCCATGTGTTTCCAGGACCAGCTGGGATTGTGAAACTGAAATCTCTCATGCTACAATTCTGAAAGAAAGACACAAAGTAATGTATGTGATTTCAGTTTTGGAATAGGATCTCAAACCAGAGTACCTTATAACTGATTTGCATCATTACAATAGTTATCTTTATGTAAGGACATTGGTAGAACTTGAAAATAAATATATTCAAGACTGAAAGCTTAAAAATAAATGTGTTAAATCCAATGGATGATCTGTGGTACTTGATAACTCTGATTAGACTTGACAGTAACAAATAATATAATTATTGGATTATTGTGACAAATAGTTTCAAGAGCTTAATGTGGCATCTCTAGCACTTCTTCCCCCATTTTTCTTCACAACCGCAATATTTTGAGGGAGCCTGCACTGAGAGATAGTGGCTGTTCCTAAGTTATGGAGTGAGCTTCCATGGCTGATACCAGATTCAAACCTCCCCTCCTAATTCAACATCTTAACACCTTAACCCAGAGCTTTCCAAACTGTGTGTTGGGACACGTTAGTGTGTCGGCTGCATTGTCTGGGTGTGTCGCGGCTGCTGCTGCCTCCGAGCCCTGCCAGGATTCCACACAGGTCCTAGTGACTGCCTTGTGCCTTGCTGCCTCCAAACCTGCTGTGATTCCGCACAGGTCCTAGTGCCTGCCTTGTGCCCTGCTGTAAGAGCGTGTCGTGAAATGATGCATGTCTAAAAAGTGTGTCACCAACATGAAAAGTTTGGAAAGCTCTGCCTTAACCACTATACAACACAGCCTCTCTATTACAGCAGAAGTCCTTCTAGCCTAATATTCCATTCTAGCCATCCAGATCCCTCCAAAAAGGTCCCAAACAGAGCACAAAGACAATAGCCCCTTTTCTACTGTTGCTTCTTAGGAGCAGGCATTTCCTCCAATCATGATTGAAATACAGTAGTGGACCTCTCTTCCATATACCTATTCTTTTAAAAACCACTTAAGCTACAGCCCTTAACACATCTTGAGCATCCAATGCAAGTGAAGTGCCTTCTTTGTCTGGAATCTACTGTCAATCCATTTCTCTGGGTCAGCCTGAATTATACTTCGAGAGAGAGAAAAAAACGCTCCCATGTACCTTCTGTACACCAGCCAAGATTTTTTTTTAACGTTCAGAAAATACAAAACCAAACACGCACAAGCACAAAACCCAGGCAATATTTGCTTAATATCTTACTCACCCAAAATTTTACTAGGAAGAAGGCATTCTGGGGTCCCTTTCCAAACAGTTCCTTCAAGCCTCCCTTCTTTTCCGGGAATTTGTCATAAATCTGACGAATGTCCACTGATTCCAGCAATGGATCGCTATAAGAGTGGTTGGCGTGTCCAATGTGCACAAAGAGGTGTTTGTTATACTACAAAGTAAAGAAATCAATATGTTTATAGTAATAATGTATTTGTAAAAGTTAGATGTACATAGAACACCTTTCTGTTTTAAGGAAATGACCAGTGCAATATCACATATGCAATTTAACAGAAAACAATCTGAGCTAGGTAACTTTGGTCTGATATAGTACAATTCTCATATTCTTAGGAAACTAACTACTGAATAACCCTCACATAATAAACTGCAAACAATGAAAAAAATCCAATTTATTAATTTGTACCTGTAGCCAGCATTATCGTAATTCAGTTCCCCCCTAGGGCTTCTTATTTCGGAATCAAGATTAGCATTTTATGACATCTAAACCCCACTTGAACAATTATGAACCAGTTCCAGTTTTTTCACCATTTGAATCTCCCCGCCTCCAAATCTTCCTTTCCTAATAGCCAAACACACTATCTCCAAGCAGAAGTGGAAAACTTTTCAATCTTTACTTCTAGATTAGAGAGCCAGAGGAAGGAACAAAGTATATAGGTCAGAAAAGTAAACAAATGAATGGAGGATGCTAATGCACGAATGAACAAGCGCATGAATGAATGAATGAATGCTTATGAGCAAAAGCTTTTGAAAGGGCAGGCTTAATTTGCATACCGATCAGTTACACAAGAATTACAGTAATTATCGTCCTATTCTGTAACTCCAAGTAATTACCATACAGGGTCTGCACAAATATGGGACAACTGCAAAAGCAACAACCTTACTAAGCTCTTTAAAACTCACTTCAAAAATATATAGGTAAAAGGCTTATAATATGCACCATGCTGTACCTTTTTAACAAAAATAATTCAATTCCAAATTTAGACTTCATATTCCTTGTTTGAAAACACCTATATTGAAATATCCATAGGGATGCTAGCTGGATTATTTCTCAGTCCCTCTTTCTACAGTACTTTTAGAATTCTGGATTAAGATGCTACATTAACCACACTCTGAGAACTTCAGACTGGTTTGATGTTGAAACAACACAGGATTGTGAAGTTGCATGCATACTGTTTATCAGTTCTAAAAAAAACCACTAGGAATTTACTTTAACATTTTTGTTTTGGCTTATACAGAACCCCCTATGGATAAGGTAGAGGCTAACAAAAATATTTACACAGTCTTTTAAAGGAAGTAAAATTAATTCACATGTATTATATCTCAGAAATCTTTTCAGCCTGTGAGGGAAATCAATCTATCTATCTATCTATCTATCTATCTATCTATCTATCTATCTATCTATCTATCTATCTATCTATCTATCATCTATCTATCTTTCTTAACTTACTTACTTACTTACTTACTTACTTACTTACTTACTTACTTACTTATAGCATTTAGGTTTTTTTTTCTTTCTTCTATGAAAAACAAGGTGGCTATATTATTAACCAGCTTGGTTTACAAACCATGTTAAACCATATAATTTACTTTGGTTTAGCATGTTATCTGAACTCAGCAGTTGACACACATACGAAGGAAGGGAGGGAGGGAGGGAGCTATCTTTAGTCATTCCAACTCTATAGATAACTGTGGAAGACAATGTCATAGGAGTCAAGTAAGACGACTGTATGGGTTTATAGTAATTACCAGTTGTAGACTGGTCATGAATATTCCACACTTGGCCACCATCACTTAGTCCCTTACTGTGGTGTGATAAAACCCAGGATTTATTGGTTCACAGTTTCTACTCTTAGCAGTTATACCACTCCTAAATAGCTTTTTTAAGAGAAGAAAATCCCACAGCTGTGTTACAACCATTGCACACATATCTACATGCAGATTAATAAATTAAAATCACTTTTATTGTTGTAATGATTTCAATGTAGGGGATTTATAATCTTGGATACTTTAGTACAGTAAAAGACTTGGGATGCAGTCCTATGTACATATACTTAATAGTAAGCACTATTGAACTATTAATCTATATGAATAATGTCCCCAAACTATTTCAATTCCCCCCTCCTTTTTTGACGTTGATGGTAAAGGTAATCGAAACAAAGGAAACTTGCAAAGCTATGAAGGACACTGCTACAGTATGTCCATTTCGAACTTCTGCCTGTACATATTCATGTCCTCTGTTCAAAATGTTTGGGGCTATATATACATTAAAATTTGACTTATTGTGGGACAACGAAGATAGTTTTGAAGTAACTTTGGAGTGGCGTGGATTTATTTTAACCATCTGAAGTATGCCTTTTGATAAAGAAAGATACAAGCATACTTTGCTTCTGCCATTTTGGCATAGCTTTTCCTTTAGATTTCTTAGGCACACAGTAGCAGTAGTTTTCCATAAACTTTATTTACCAATGTAAGTAAATAAAACTGTCCCATCTAAGTAAGCAGCAGCAACAACAAAGGATCAGAAAATATTTGCCATGCTATGACACGTTTGGCTTGGAATCATCACATGTATGTTAGCAGACACCAAAGCAGATTTTAGGTCAGAAGAATTCTAAGCATTTATTAGTGTGCAACAGCCCACACCACCCGTATCTTAGGTTGGTTACTTCTGTTTTTAAGTCCAGGGAAATCAGTTTAGAAAAATATGATTCAGAAACCAAAAGGATTTGTTACAGAAGGCAGTGCACATTTAAAGTTTAAGTTAAAGACAGCTGTAAAGCTACTACAGTTGTTTGCAGATCTTGCTGAAAGTACCAGATGCTGCAGTAGAAGCAGAAAAAAAAATCCAATATGTTTTAAAGGGACAGATGGTATGGCCTCATCTGACAATATTCTTAGAACATAAATGTTTTATTTTGAAATTGCATGAACGATAATTTTCTTCTTACGTTACTGTAAATGCTGTACTCTACAGAATGACTAATTCCTTTAGTCATGGCATGTTTCTAATGAATGATAGAGAAAAACAGAAGCTCTACATGAAGTGGTTTCCAAGGAACTTGGAGGCATCTGTTCCTATGCTTCGGAAATCACTGAAATGGTTGAGAAGAGCCTAGAACAGGGCTTTCCAAAGTGCCGCTGCTGGCGACACCCCAGCGGTGGCGGCGGCGCGGGGGGGGGGGCGCGGCGGTGTGCGCGCACACGGTGGCGGCGCGGGGGGGCGTGCGGCGGTGCGTGCACGGCGGCGGCAGCCTCCGCTAAAACATGGAAACACTGATACTGCGCCGCCGCTGCGCACGCGCGTGCCGCCACTTCCGGGTGGTGTGGCGACACACCACGCTTTGTGTCGCAACACACAGTTTGGAAAGCTCTGGCCTAGAAGATCCACATATGCTAAGAAGCACACATAAGCTGGGAAATGTGAAAAGGGGAGTAGACCAGCTAAATTACTCCTCGCTACTTTCCTTCCATGTTGATGATCAATAACAGAAGATTACACCAAAAGGATTCTTTAAAATGGGGTTGAGAAACTGGGAAAGAGAGCCCAATCTACCTTCTTCCTCTTCTTCCATCCTCTCTGTCAGAAGCCCACATTTGCTTTTGTTCAAAATTGCCAAGGCACAGAAGGACTCCACTTGTTCTGCTTGGTGCTCTTACTTTCGACACACAAACAATGAATATCAACATTTCCCAATGAGATAACATGGTGTGCCTTGGTTGGCTGAGGCAGGAATAGTGTTTGTTACTGGAAAAGCTCCAGGAACAACTGAATTTCCAGTGCAAACGTATCTGAGTTTGAAAAAACCATGAATATATTTCATTCGATCACAGTTCTTTCGATATTCCAGATAAAATAACATCAGTTTCAAAGGAGAAATTTGCCCGCCACAGTGTTCACTGTTTTCCATATGAAATCCTAAGCTGTTTTAATGTTGTGGCCATTGTTTAAGAGAAGGTTAAATTGTTGCACTGGGGAATACAGAAAGTATAAAGAGATTGACAATGCACTTTCATGCATACTTTCAAATGTATAGTCTAAAGTAACCCACATAGCCTCGAGATAGCTGCCTCTTACTAAACATTCTTATATTTGAGGAATGCAGAAAACCCATGAAAAATGGCTCTTGTCAAATAATACTAGGAGAAAAAAAATACACAATCCATTTAGGAATTCAAAGGAACCAAGACAAATCATTGGTATCTAGTGATGCTATCATGGTAAAAGCATTTGTTTTGCTTACTAACATACAATTAAAAAATGGCATTATTTTTTAAAAAAAAGAACTATCACAATCCAAGCCCAACAAGCAGAGAAGAAAGAAGTATTTTTATTATAGATATAAACAAGATTATCCATTGTGTTTGTTTCAGCACATTCTACAGAGGAAAATAGAAATATAAGAATCACTCTTTATCACTGTGACCTAAATTAACCAATTCCATTGTTACCACCAAGGAAACCCATGTCAAAATGTAATGTAAGTGCTGTTCCAACTATTTTTTTGGTGGTATATTAATGGTTATTCCAACAATAATACAATTCCAAAGGTATTTTAGAGACCCTTCCTGGGTTACAGCCAGAATAGTTTTCTGCATATGATGTATATATGTCAGGGTTCATGTCTATGAATCCTGCCATTGGGAGTAGAGCTGGAGTTGCTGTGGGAACTGTTGGGAGGGGGGATGGCAGTTGAGTGTTATGGCTGATAGTGGAGGCTGGAGACGGCTTCGCCAAGGTCACCCAGCTGCAGGAGTGAGGAGCTGAGAACGTTCGCACAATGAGATCACTGGTTGGTAATTTGGCGTGCAGGGGGGAAGTTAAGATGGCAAGCTTTGGCGGGAATCCGCATTCAGATCTTTAGGAGTGCTTCAATTAACATGTATCCTGAATAAAGCTTAATCTGCATTCTAACGAACTGCATTGAGAAGTGTTTATTAGGGCATTGTTGTTGGGGTCATCACAGAAAGATCTGAATGCCAATTTTGTTGGTTTATCCTGAAGCTACAATTGCAAACTCTTTGTGCTTAACTGGTGAGAATCGACTTCCCCATTGAACCACAGAATGGAGGAATCTATGGAATGTTTCCAGGCCGAGGAAAAAGTGAAACCAGGCACTTCTAAAGGCCTAGGAGCAGTTCCGAAGGAAGAAAAGTTTGTGGCTTTTGAACCAGTAACTGGCAAGAAGAAAGGATCTAAAAAGGGATCTAGATGCAGTGGAATAGAGGCAGCCGAGCTTCCCGTGGTACACACTCCCAAAGCGAGTGCAGAATGGTCTATGGGAATTGGAGGTGGCCTCAAGGCGGGGATGGGTAAACGGACTACTAAACCCAGAGTTACCCAATCCCAAAGAATGGCTTTGTTGGAAGCAAAGACTTCACGCATAGACTTTGAGTTAGAAACCATCAGCAAGCAAATCGAGTCAATCAGCCAAGCTCTGCAGCAGCTTGTCCTGGCTCCGAAGCAAGAAGGTGGTACAGTGATTGAGAAGGGAGCTACTCCGATGACTACTTCAGCAGAGAGTGGAACTTCAAGCGGCAGTGAGGAAGAAGACGACTCTTCGGAACCTGAGCCTGAGGTGAGGCTTCCTTCCACGAGTGGATTAGCCAGGGGAAAGGCCAGAGCTTTAGCAGTTAACAAGCTAAAGATGCGATTTGATGGTGATCCTGGAAAGCTGGCTTGCTTTATGACCCATGTGAGGGGGTTTATGGAAGAGTTTGAAGACTCTTTTCTGAATGAAGAAGCCAAAGTAAGGTATGTCTCCAGTTTCTTAGAAGGGGAGGCAGCACAGTGGCTGGTGGCCATGCATGATACTAATGCCAAAGAACTGTTAACTTTTAAGGCATTTATGCTGGCTTTAAGGAAGAGATTTGAAGATACTTTGTCAAAAATGTCAGCTAGAGTTGAATTACAACAATTGAGCCAGGGAAATCGAACTGTAGCAGAATACTCCATGGAGTTCAAAAAGCTAATTAGTCGATTACCTGATTGGCCAGAGACTTTTCAAATTGAGTACTTCCAGATGGGTTTGAAACCTGAGATTCTGGAAATGGCTGCTGGCAGGGGGGATCCTGAGACGCTAGAAGAATGGATACAATTAGCGGGCAAAGCGGAAAGTACCCGTTTACGACTAAGATCATATAAACAACTTCAAAGCCCTGGGAGGAGAGTGATGGGGGCCCCTCCGCCTAAGAAACCACTCAGCCAGAAAGGATGGGAAGAGGAGAAGGAACAGAGAGCTAAAAGCGGTCTGTGTTTTAAATGTGGAAGAGAGGGCCATCGAATTAGCGACTGCCCACAAACAACCACTGCTGCTAGGAAAAATCCAGAGAGCAAATCTTCAAAGCCTCTACCACCTAAAAGAAAGGGAGCAGCCAATGCGATGGAAGAAGCCAAAAAAGCCGAGGTAGATGGGGGTGAGAATGACTCCACAGATGAAGAATTCCTGCCGGCAGGAAATGACAAATGCCTGTCCTGAGATGCGCCGGCGGCCAGGCATTTGCAGATAGGCGCTCGGATCCTCTGGTGAGTGGAGATTGTCCTACAATGCAAGTTAAAGTTAAAATTGAAACGTTGGATGGGAGGGATCAGAACAACTTAATGGCTATGCTGGACTCAGGGTGTTCCAGGTGTTTGATTCACCCTGCTATTGTGACTGGATTAAGACTGAAATTGCATAAGCTAAAAGTCCCCATTATATTTTGCCAATTGGATGGATCAGATATGAAGGGGGGCCCAGTGGAATATTATACTGAAGCTTTAAAAATGACTATTGGGACACACCAAGAGACTATACGTTTTATTGTGGCACCTATAGCCAGTCAGCCCATCGTGTTGGGGCTCAAATGGCTGAGAGAACGTAATCCCCAGATTGATTGGGTATCTGGGGAGATGGAATTTGCGGATGGTTCATACCCACGGGTGGAACAGGACCATGTGGGACTGTGCGTGGAAATAGCAGACTCATTAAGGGAAGTGGCACAAGCAGCTATTGCTCTGACCTCATATGAGGAGGTGGGGGAAATTTTTGTAGAGACTGAGTCAGATCAAATGCCCCCTCATCATAAAACGGATTGTACTCTTCAATTGGAACGTGGAGCAGTTTTGCCTAAACCTAAACTGTATTCAATGACCCATAAGGAATTACAAGAATTAAGAAACTTTATAGATAAGAATTTGAAGCGAGGGTTTATTGAACCATCTACTTCTCCCATGGCTGCTCCAGTGTTGTTCAGAAAAAAGAAAGATGGATCGTTGAGGCTTTGTACGGACTATAGGGGGTTGAACGCTATTTGTATTTCTAATCAGTACCCATTGCCTTTGATGAAGGATATGTTAGCGCAACTGACAAAAGGAAAAATCTTCACTAAACTGGACTTGAGGGAAGCGTATTTTAGAGTACGCATTAAAGAGGGGGATGAATGGAAAACTGCTTTTAATTGTCAATTAGGATGTTTTCAATATAAAGTCATGCCGTTTGGATTAAGGGGAGGCTGGAGTCTTTATGAGCTTAATTAATGAGGTTCTACATGAATTTTTATATCAAGGAGTATTGGTATATTTAGATGATATCTTGATCTATACAGAAACCATGGAAGAACATGTAAAATTGGTCAAAGCAGTGTTAAAAAAATTGTTGGAAGCTAAGTCGTATGTGAAATTGTCCAAATGTGAATTTCATAAAGAAAAACTTGATTTTTTGGGATACAAAATATCACATCAAGGAATTGAGATGGACCGTGCCAAAGTTAAAGATGTTTTGGCTTGGGAAGCACCCAAAACAAAAAAGCAATTACAAGGGTTCCTTGGGTTTGCGAATTTTTATAGACAATTTATTCCTGCCTTTGCTAAAATAGCTTTACCGTTAACAGATTTGTTAAAAACAAAAAAAATCCAGTGAAGGGGATTTAGCAAATAAACCACAGTCAAAATTAAAATGGACGCCAGCTTGCCAAACTGCTTTTGAGCAACTGAAGCTATTGTTCACAGCAGAGCCTATTTTAAAACATCCTGATCCTGAACAGCCATTTGTTATTCAAACTGACGCATCAAACTCAGCTATTGGTTGCGTGTTATTGCAAAAAGATAAAGACAATCAATTAAGGTCGTGTGCTTACATTTCCCGTAAGTTCACGGAGGCTGAAAAACATTGGCATGTTTGGGAGAAGGAAGCTTTTGCTGTACGGCATGCATTGGCTACATGGCGACATCTGCTGGAGGGCTCTCCCCACCCATTTGAAGTGTTTACTGATCATAAGAATCTGGAAGCTCTAAAAACCCCAAGGAAGTTAAATCCTAAACAAATTAGATGGGCTGAATTTTTCAGTAGATTTAACTTCACGTTGAAGTATTTGCCAGCAGGGAAAAACTTCTTAGCAGATGCATTATCTCGCTTGCCTCAGCATGATAGCCAGATGGAGGATATTGTGTCAACAGTAATGTCTCCTCAACAGTTAGGTGTGCAAACCCACACAGAAGAAGTTTCTGAATCTCGTTCTTCCCTGATACCAGTGCAACAGGAGGGGGAAGTGGCTCTTACTAGACGCCAAGCTAAAAGTCAACGTAATTTCAGTGAACCTTCTTTAGAAAAAGAAATCAGACAAGCTATGATGGAGGATGAATGGTGGAAAGCACATAAACAATCTCTAACAGAAAATAATGGATTGTGGTGGAGTGGGGATAGATTGTATATTCCTGAATCTGTTAGAAAAGATATTTTACAACGTTGTCATGATGATAAAATTGCTGGTCATTTTGGTTTTGTAAAAACATTACATCTTGTGAGAAGGCAATTTTGGTGGCCAACTTTGAGAAAAGATGTTAAACAGTATGTTTTGTCTTGTCCTATCTGTGCTACTATGAAAAGAGCTCCAGGTAAACCAGTGGGACTGTTACAGGGAGTGGTTGAACCAACAAGCCCTTGGAAGCAGATTTCAATGGATTTCATTGTGGATTTACCTGAGAGTAAAGGAAAGACAGTGATATGGGTAGTAACAGATTTGTTTTCCAAGCAAGCTCATTTCATTCCTTGCAAAGGGCTGCCGTCTGCTAGTCAACTGGAGAAGTTATTCATTCTGCATATCTACCGAGCACATGGCGCCCCCTTGCGGATTATCAGCGATAGAGGAAGTTAATTTACTGCCAAATTTTGGAAATCATTTTTAAAATTGATTGGTACTGAACAAGGACTTACCTCTGGGTTCCACCCACAATGCAATGGTTCTTGTGAACGTTTGAACTCAGTACTGGAGCAATATTTAAGGTGTTATATCAGTTATCAACAAAATGATTGGGTGGACTTGTTGCCATTTGCTGAAGTGGTCTATAACAATGCTGTTCATCAAAGTACTGGATTTTGGCCATTTAAAGTAGCTACCGGTCAGGACTTTGTACCTATTCCTGAATTGCCTGATCCTACTGTCACTACATCATCGGATCCTGTGTTGGCAGATGAATGGATTACAAAAAGACGTGCAAATTGGCCAGTCATGGTCCAGACGTTACAGGAGGCCAAAGACACTTACAAAACCTTTGCTGATCACAAGCGAGCTCCAGAGTGGCCACTGGTGGTAGGCGAAAAGGTTTATTTGTCTACAAAATATTTCCGGTCTACTCAACCTTCTAAAAAACTGGGACCTAAGATTATTGGGCCTTTCCCTGTTGTTAAAGTCATCAATCCTGTGGCTGCTCAATTTGACCTGCCTAAGAATCTACGTAAAGTGCATCCTGTGTTTCACATTAGCTTGTTAAAGCCGGTTAAACTTTCCATGCAGTGGCATCCGGAACCGGTAGCCCCTCCGCCTACCATGGTGGGTGATCAGGAACATTTTGAAGTTCGGGACATTTTGGACTCTAGGTTACATAGAGGTAAAGTTCAATATTTAGTGTAATGGAAACATCTGCCAATTGGGTTTAATGAATGGGTAGATAAAGTTCATGTTTCTGCTCCTCGTTTGTTAAGAAAGTTTCATTCTCAGTTTCCTGATAAACCTGGTTAATTATGTACTTTCTGTATTGGTTTTGTTTTGCAGGTTTTTCCACCTGATCCATATCTGATGCCTGATCAGTTCTGGAATTGCTCTCTTTGTTTTTATGTCTATTTGTACGCATTGTCTTTTATTGTGCTTTGTATATTGCTTTTATTTTTGGAGGGTCGGCATGTCAGGGTTCATGTCTATGAATCCTGCCATTGGGAGTAGAGCTGGAGTTGCTGTGGGAACTGTTGGGAGGGGGGATGGCAGTTGAGTGTTATGGCTGATAGTGGAGGCTGGAGACGGCTTCGCCAAGGTCATCCACCTGCAGGAGTGAGGAGCTGAGAACGTTTGCACAATGAGATCATCGGTTGGTAATTTGGCGTGCAGGGGGGAAGTTAAGATGGCAAGCTTTGGCGGGAATCCGCATTCAGATCTTTAGGAGTGCTTCAATTAACATGTATCCTGAATAAAGCTTAATCTGCATTCTAACGAACTGCATTGAGAAGTGTTTATTAGGGCATTGTTGTTGGGGTCATAACAATATAAAGCAATAACATTTTTGGTTTTATTTTGCTTCCTACATACTCATCACTATCACAGGAGCCCTAAGAAAGACCATCATGGCTTGCAACATTTGATAGTGTACAGCAATATTTCATCACCCATTTTTAGCCTAACCACAATCAATTGGAATTTATGCAAACACTGCTGCAAAAAGTAAATTCATTAGGATCTGGAAGTGTAATTATAGGAGAAGATTTCAATGAAATTCTGAATAATGAATTGGACTGATCTTCTAAAATGGAATGGGGGAAATATGACATTAAAAAAAATTATAGACTATGCTACTTTTATTGATATACAGTATACTAATATAAACAATTCATTCAAGGCAATAGAACTAATCTGTTATGAGATTATCCTAAGAATTATTTTGAAAAAACTATCTGACAGACTAGCTTTCTCCTGATTCAATTAAACGTGAGCAAAGTAATAAGAGGGTGGGATACATATTGTAAAATATTTCTAAAAAGACTTCTTTCTCTATGCATTTTGACCATTACAAAAATAAACTTCAGCTAACAGTTTTGTTATGAAAACAAATCCACATTAGACTTGCAAAGCATCCAAGTATTTTCAGGATGGGAGAATTCATTATGACAAATCAATTCCCAAGTTCAGTGAGCATCTAAATGGACAGCAATGACCAATATTGTATTGAACTGACTTTTTCTTTGTGTGGCTTTTCCATGAAGGCTCTTCTTCTCAATAGGGTTCCTTAATGTGCCTCTTGATGCAGGCACAACATACACCTTCACTTCTTATTTATGCCATACCACCTCTGCTAAGTCCCTCTTCAATTAAACAGGGAAGAAAAACTTACTATAACTCTCTCCTTAAGTTAGTCTTATTTCTGTTGATGAATTTCTACTCTGCCTCTCAAGCCAACCAGCTATTTCAGATTCTTTTTATTTGCAGTGTGGCTGTATCAGCAACTAGTAAATATATTCCCAAAGAAACAATAATAGCAATGGCAACATAATTGCTGTGCTAAAATCAATTAATTCCATATTATTTAAATTGAAGAGAATAATGGATTTTGACTGAAAAGGGAGGAGCAGGAAATGGCCAATCACCTATACAGGTTGATCTGGTAGCAATTTCCACCAGCAAATACCAGAACAATGTAAATATAAGACCTGAATCTCAATGTTTAAAACATGTACTGTATATAATCACTGGTCCAGAGGACAGTGTTAATAGGCTCACTTAACATTGATATCTTAGCTTCTAAGAGATAAATAATCTTTACTTCTAAAGTTAAAATATATTCAGTCTTCCAAAGAGCAGCACTGAAAAATGAACCATTATTGTTTATGTTAATATTTCCTACTGTTGTGCTGATGGATTTTATTCATAGGCTTATTGTTGTAAACATTCCTCTTAGGCAAGGTTACAGTGCTATATCTCTGATCTCCATTATTCTGAAAACACTGTCTTGATATCTCCTTGCATGTAGAGATGGGCGGTGATAAATCTGAATAATAAAATATATACTCATTGCCTCAGAGAAAAGAGTTATTTATTTATTTATAATTCAAATTTATCACCGCCCATCTCCCCCAACGGGGGATTCTGGGCGGTTTACAACAGAGTCAACGATTAAAAACCTATAAACATAAGTTACCATCTAAACCAGTATAATAAATAATAGATAAAAATCCAAGTTATATATGCATAAAAAGCTCCAAATAGCTTTGCAGGCTACTGAAGTGCACAAGCTTTTGAATAAAATTAATCAGCATGGCTGGCTGGGGAATTCTGGGAGTTGAAGTCCACACATCTTAATGTTGCCAAGGTTGAGAAACACTGCTCTAACATAAACAATGACCTTTACTGTACCCATATCTTGACTGCCTTTTCATCATGGAAAAAGACCACAACCTGGTTTTTGCTATCTGTCTCCTTCCCTTCCAGAGTCATCGGGCAGCTTCAGCTTGCCTGCTCTGCACTTCAGCATTATCTGTGTAAGAAGATTATTCGTCCCCACTCACCTTCTGTTGGTCATTTGATGAGCAACCTTTTCAGGCATTGAGCCTTGGAGTAGCATACTGGGGACCATAATCCAAAACATGGGCAAAGTCATGACATAAACCAAAAATGATTTAACTTTAATTTCCATATCGTGAATATAATGACTCCAACGCATTTAATAATTTTTACCTTCTGTTACTTTCAAAATTTCAATTCATTGGTAAATTCTGCGGAAATATTGAGAAGCAATATGTCCTATCCTGGAGATCATAAAGGTTTAAGCAGTGAGAGAAAAGAAAAATGTTGGCAGAAGAGATCAATGGAAATAAAGGTATGAGTGAGGAGAACCAGAGAAAAGAAGATATGGGTTGTCAAGGCAGAATATCACCACAGCATGATGCAGGGTTTTTTTTGTAGGGACAATTGACAATGGATGGAATGAACAAAAAAGAGCAAAAAAAATAAAACAATGGATGCTTTTTGGGGGGAGTCAAGTAGATAAATCTCTTGACAAGAATGATCTGAATAAAAATCAACAAGATGACTCAGGAGAAAAGATTTGTTCAATCTGATATACGGATTGTGAGAAGGTGATGAGAAACCTAAGTGAATATCAGCAGGAGAAGAACAGGGGTTGAGAGATCTACACTGCAATCATCCCAACAGAGGTGGTACTGATGAGATTAGCCAAGAGATAACCATAGAGAACAACAGGAGACTAACAGCAGGATCCTAAGGGATCCCAGCAGGTAGAAAATCATATAAAGAGGAAAGAAGGGGGTGATTGGGAGGGTTCATATGTCCTTCTAAGCTCAAACCAAACCAATCACATTAGCAAGATATGTAAACCCAGCCACTGTAATTTGTAAAGTATGATTTATGCTCTAAGTTATATGTGAACCCAGCCATTGTCACTTATTCAATAAACCAAAGTTAAAAGAAAATACAGTTAAGAATAACACGTGAACACAGCCATTTACTTATGGTTAAGTCAGCAGAGAGATTATGAAAATGGGTACAAAGCAGAGACATTTGATTTCCTAATGAGACCATTTGTGAAGAGTAGTTTAGGTGGAGTGAAAAGAGAGCTAGACAGGTTTTAGGAGGTCAAGATCTAAGACAGACAGTTAAAACAACTGAACTAAACAGGAATCTGAAAGTAAACTGAAAAAACAAGATTAGCCAGGATGTAGTGAGTGAAAAAGTTGAGTTTGGACAGAACCTGAGAAATGTCTCAAAATGGTACAAAAAGTCCCATTTCTTATGTTTCATTCCAAATTGTTCAGTTTTTCTGTCTTTCCTATATGCTTTTCTGCAGTTTCTAAAAACTGTTAACAGATATGTTGAAATAATTTATTTAAAATTAAGATGAAAGATGGGGCCTAGCATAATGCATAAATATTCTGCATGTTAACAGAGCTAATAAATGACACTGAAATCAATGTATACTTCGAAAAGTTTAACATATATTCTTAATCTTACTTTTTAGCTGAATATTGCTAAATATTCCTGCAGGGTTTTTTTTTTTTGGGGGGGGGGGTTCACTGAGCTAAATTAAGCCAGCAAAAACTATAACAAGTAGGAAACTATGTACAGAACTAGAATAAAACTTATGCTGACAGGAATTTCTTATTTTAAGAAGGTAAAGGTTTCCCCTGAACAGTTGTGCAGTCGTGTCCGACTCTAGGGGCCGGTGCTCATCTCCGTTTGTTAGCCGAAGAGCCAGCACTGTCCGAAGACGCTTCCATGGTCATGTGGCCGGCATGATGCACGCTGAACGCTGTTACCTACCCACTGAAGTGGTACCTATTCATCTACTTGCATTTGCATGCTTTCGAATTGCTAGGTTGGCAAGAGCTGGGGCGAGTGCAGGAGCTCACTCCGTCATGTGGGGCTAGGGATTCGAACCTCCAAACTTGCGATCTTCCAATCGACAAGCCTGGTGTCTTATCCGCTGAGCCACCACGCCCCCTATATTTCTTATTTTACTAAGCAGTAATTGGACATTAAGGGTTAGTACAAAAATGTTCAAAAGCTGAAAAATCAAGCTCTTAACAAAACATATCTACAATACTAAAAATTAAAAGACCATATGTATAATATTTAAAAAACCCTTAATATGAATACAAAACTGTTAAAGAAAAATAGGCATAACAATGGCTGTAGAGTGCATTTATAAAGGAATACTTCAGACACTTACAGAGTCTGGATCTCTTTGTTGCTCAAGAAAAGCAGAAAATTCTACGAGTCTGAGTTTAGTTGTTCCAATAGATCGACCTTGCCAAGCTGGAACAGAGGGTGCTGGAGCTGATGTGGGTTCAAATCCTAAAAAATAAAGAACCATCCTTATGAAGTTAACAATTTATTGGCTGTTCTTGATAGTAAATAGTTATAAGCTCACTTGCTTTTCAGCTTGCTTTTAACAGCTCTGATAAATAGAGCTGGTATACTTGTAGAATCTGTTTTGATTTTAAAGCAAAAATTTAAATGTGCACTATTTTAATTTCAGCTTTTAATTCTTCTTTGTGAACCCATGAAAATATTAAAGATTTTGTTGCTCATGGTCTTTGTAATTCCTCCATTTGTTAAAGGTGATTACTACTATGTCACATAATCCCCTTTGGCAGCCAAAGAAAATAATACAGAAATATTATAGTCCATAGTATATCCTAGGCATCCATGGCCAGCCATACATGTACATATTAGGGCAAGACCAATACTTAAGGTTTCCTGGATTATCATCTGGAGGCGGCCATGGAGATGAGCAAGTGGGACCTGAGGCAGACGAGGGGGCAGATTCTGGCAAAATAACTAGCCTAAGAATACAAAGGCAGCTACAAAGGGCAGAGCAAAGGTAATCAGCCCATCTTCTTGAGGGCAGGGGGAGCAATGCCCCTAGTCAAGCCACGCCAGCATATGGGCTGTGTAAGAACAGCCTCCAGGCCTTCCCCCACCATTTGAAACAACTCTCCAACTCCAGACCTATGTTCCTGCCACTCTAGCTCCATGCCTTGCATTCACCCCTTTGGCTTAACATTTGGACTGGCTTGTGTAAGTCTGGTGCCAAATCCCTGGCCTATAATGGACAATGTTTTTAATTTCACCTCTACGTTTTTCCTGCTTACAGAACTTAGCAAGCAATATTTCAAGGCAAATCCTAGCACTCTCTGGCTGATCGCTCCCAGCTTCTCAGGAGATTTATGGAACAGCAATAAAGACTTGCAACTTGTATTTGCCTGGCCTTCTGTTTTGCATCAGCTGGCATGGGATACCATCCAACATCTCCCTTTCGGGGCTGATAGAGGAGTTTGGAGAAACCTCGAATAGCTCTCCTGTGAATGTCATACCCATATCAAGGTTGTTCATCAAATACAGATCAAGGCTTCACAACCACCACAACCCATATTGTAGAATATATTATCAATCAGTTTTTAGGTAAAACAGATTGGAAGTGACCCAGTTGTTGTTGGGTTGAGTCACTCCATTGTGAGAAATGGATCACTTGCTGTTGAGGTTGCAAATTTTGCAATAAACACAACCAAACGTAAGTGAGATCTCACAATTTTGTCCACTTATAGTGTTTGTGGTAGCATAGACACCTTACTTCTTAATCAGCACTGTCCTGAGACAGACTCAGCTGATTATTTTGTAGCCTTCAGTGATAGGTTTGTGAAGCACTTTGAGGCTAAGGTCACTCACATCTCCAGTTTAGATACCACAATTATTACAGAACCAGATGAGTTTATGTGCCAGACTCAGGGAATAACTAATATCTCTTTATGTGCTATGCTTTGAAAAAAGCAGTATATCACCTCTCCTGAAGAGGCACTTCTCAGATCTTCAGATTTTAGACAACTATTGTCCAGTTACAAATATTCCTTTCTTGGTCAAAGTAATAGAGATGGCTTTAGGCCAGATATAGTGCTGAAAGATCCTGACGTATCTGAGTGATGGCCTGTGCTGGGAGAGACATGGGGGGTGCTACCATCCTGATTCTTCTGGATTTCTCAGCAGCCTCTGACACCACTGCTTGTGGGATCTTGCTGGAGCAAAATATTATGCCTTGGCCCACTCAGTGCTAAATATGCATGCCTGTGCTAAGAATGCTTCATTCACCTAGGAAAAAACTGTCAGCCACACTAGGTGGACCAGAGCAGACTAGGAAATCAACTCTACAGGAAGGCTAACATTACTTTTATTGAGATTGGCTATAACAACAGAATCTTGATTGTGCCGTATCTCCTCTTCCTCCTTCTTATAGTTCAGTGAATTAGGGAAGTGTCTGCCTGAGCTGTTTCTGAATGTTATCTTGTTCTGGACTTAAAAAAACGCTTTAGCCCTTTTGCCTAGGTAGCAGTTCCTGCATATCTCTATCAAGGTCATCTTGTTTATTTTTTACAAAAACTGAGCCATTATTGAACAACATCTAAATTATCAGAGGTTGTCTTAAGCCCACTAAAATAAATCTATAGTATATTCTCATTGGAATAGCTCCTATAACTCACTTTCTATAGAGAAAGTGAAACTGGACAATGCAAAATATCTCCTGTATAACCACATCGTGAACTGTAAACATTTGAGGTAAAAACTTCCTTACAGCACTGAAAGCATTAAATACTAGACTGTTTCCTGCTAGAGTGGAATTATGGCAGACATGATAGAGGGTGAAATGGTCATTAATTGAAAGACTAACTCCCTGGTAGAGTAAGAGATTAATGGGTCATTTGGAAGGCCCTAAAATTCCTTCATTTCAAGGTTGAATCAACATTGGCAAATGGAGATACTCGGCTGAACTAGTGATCTCTGACTGTGGCAAGAAGCAGATTATGCAACACCTCCTATGTTGTCCTTACTAGGAGCAGATAGTTCCATACTTTATGACCTTGCTGAGGCCAACTCATGAGTGCTGAAATATGCACAACAGTGGAAAGAAATATGATTTGGTGAATGGACACAAAAATAAGTGGGTTGGGAACTGGAAGCACTAGAGACTGCCAGTGGGAAATTTCTGTTCAGCTCCATCTTGTGAAGTCCTGTGGGTTTCTGTTTCTATTCTTAAACCTCTACTATTCAATATTATCTGGACACTTGGAATGCAGTGTCACTCTCTGTTTTCCACCTTAATCAGGAGAGATTATGGAGATGCTTGATTAATTACTTAGAAACCGTGATGGATTGGATGAGGGTCAAAAAAAAATGAAGCTGAATCCTGATAAGGCTCAAATGCTGCTGATATGTGTTTCTCAAGCCTGGGAATTAGGAAAGTGCTGTTCTGGATTAAGGAGCATTCTTTCTAAAGGAACGGTGCATAGCCTCATGGCTCACCTTGCACTGTCACTAGAAACACAAATAGTCTTAGAGGCAAAGAAGAACTATGGCCAAGCCTGGCTGGTATGCCAGCTGCAATTCTAGCTAGACGGGCATAGTCTAGCTTCAGCGATCCATAATCTAATAACTCACAGTTGGATTATTGCAATGTGCTTAAGTGCAACTCTTGAAAAGTTTCTAAAAGTTTCAGCAGATGCAGAAAGCAGATGCCTGGCTGTTCTCTAAATGGGACACTGGTCCTTAAAGCATTACCCTGGCTGCAAGCATCACCAATTCAAACTACTGACTTTAGCCTATAAAACTCTAAATGGCTTAGGACCCAAGTATTTCAAAGATCACCTCTCACACTAATATGAAGATCAGTGGGTGTGGCTTGCAGGATGGTGGCTAGGAGGGTCTACTCAATGGCAATTTTCTGGGGAACTAAGGTTGGCTTTCATTTTTGTTGTTGTTCAGTCGTTTAGTCGTGTCCGACTCTTCGTGACCTCATGGACCATAGCACGCCAGGCCTTCCTGTCCTCCACTTTTAAAGGTCAATCGAAGGCACATTTGTTCACTCAGGCATTTGCAAGATGACAACCGTCCCAAGACCAGGCTGCCTTTTCAGCTGTCTTTTAACTGAACTCTGTTTTCCATGCTTGCACTCTAATCATTTTATTGTACTGTTTTATGGGAGTTTGTTTATTATCAATGGGTTCTTTTGAACTGTTTCTGAAAGTTCCTTTGGGAGGAAGAGTGGAATAAAAAATACATGAAATAATATATATATATATTTTTAAAAAAACAGCACTTGTTTACAGGGTCAACTTGATGCTGCATTTTGATTTTATTTCATTTCTTGTCAGCAAGGCCAGTTTGAATGATCCTAGCTGAGTTTGTCCCTCATTAATGCTTCCACCGTTCAGAATTCTGGAAGACGCATCAAGCCACTGCTGTGCTCAGAAGCAGGAGCGGCTGTTACACAAGCCACATGCATATTCTACAACTATTGATGAAGGTGCAAATAATTATGCACACAAGTTCACATACATATAGATTCATTATCGTTAACTAAATAAAGAGGTTACCAAACTCCCCTGTGTATTTTGACACATGTCTAACGACTGCAACCGGTGCCAAGCTCTAAATATGGGCTGAGTTCCATTCACCCCCCGCCACAAACAAATAAATGTTACCTGAAATGGGGGTTGTGACTGTGGGCTGTATAGGATAGGCCTGCTGAACGAATGGCTTTATGCTGAAATAAACCATTGGACAACGACATCACACACAATTACTGACAACATTTATTAATAATAAGTATATTTTGTCTCACTATAGACCAGTCCAGTGCAATAATATTTATTATAAATGTTCTTATACATTTATTCTCAAGTTTATGCATTCATGGTCTGAATTGTTGTTGTTTTTAAAGAAGAACTTTAAGAAATGCATTTATGGCAAATTGACTAAAACAGCGCCCAAGTTCTGACAAGGAGCATTTGGTATAAGTTTCAGCTCAGCTGCCAGCGAGCCACAAACAGAGCATTTGGATCCTTACTGGGAATCATGATTATCAACTGCATCACAGATCTGCCATTGTTCCTGCCTTTTTATGGGTAACATATGGACAGAGTTTTAAATTTGGGAGATTTAAGGTGGCAGGATTCCTTACTTCTTGCACGGTGAACAAGGGCCATGCAAAGCTTCGCGGGGGTGCTTTGCTCTGACAGCCACGTGGACAAAGCAGTTCGTTCTTCCTGCCTTGCTACTTTTAACAGCCACTCTCTCTCACTCTGAGGCCTCCTCTGGCAGTTCCAGTAGCCTAAAGAGGCTTCTCCACACATACTGGGCATGTACAGAAGTCTCTTTCAGCTACAGCAAGTAGTAGATGAGGCTTAGAGCAGAGCTTTCCAAACTGTGTGTCGCCACACAAGTGTGTCGCCACACACAGTCTGGTGTGTTGCCACACAACCCGGAAGTGCTGATGATGATCAGCGCTTCCGGGTTTTCCCGCGGCGACACACCAACAGTGGTGCGCAAAAACCCGAAAGCGGCAGCAGCGCTTCCGGGTTTTTGCGCGCTGCCACAACAGCGGCACTTCTGGGTTTTCCCGCGGCAACACACCAACGGCGGTTGGTGTGTCGCCGCGGGAAAACTTTGGAAAGCCCTGGCTTAGAGCAATGCACAATGCACTGTCTCACCTTCTTGCCTTGAGGAGGAGGAGTTGCATTACCTCTGAGCTGCAAAGTGACTTGTCAAGGCATCTGCAAACTACCTCCCACAGGCCTACTATAGAGTTCCCCCCGCCCCCCCCCCCCGCTGCTCAAGTTGCTGTAATAAGGGTGCCAAGCTTACTACTCTTGATTCATTGGTTGAATCAACACATGCACAAAGTCAAAATGTTCAAAGCGTGAACCAAAAATACTCATGCCTTTTTAGTAATTGATTAGGTGACTTCCTGGACATACAGTAAATTCTTCTTGGCACTGCAGTATGCATCTAGGTTTGGAGTGGATTTCCGGATTATAAATTTCTTCTTAAATACCTTTCAACCTTTTTATTTATTTTCTTTTTAAAAGTACCTTCTTTTCAGCCAAGGCACTCGCAGCAGCATATTGAGTAATATAAAAACAAAATATACGTACAATGAACAGCCAAACTGAGATATGTCCACCATTGCCCTTTTGCAGCCCTCAGACCCCACTAGAAAAGATGGAGCCACAATTCTGTCCTTTCTTGCTACATTTTTAAAGTTAGGGTGAGTTTAAGAAATGAAATGGTGCCTAAGACTTGTAGAGGCCTAAGGAACTCACTTTACCCTTAAACTCTGCAACCCACCCATCCCTTATGTATTTATTAATTAAATTTATATAGCTGCTGTTCGCCCATTTTTTGAGTGTGACCCTTGACATCCTGCACACAGGATGTCAAGGGACATGCCATAAGTCTTTGCCTGTGTATCTCCTTTGACCCTAAATATTAAAGGAAGATATCTTTAGTTAACGTGTGGAATATGACCAAGCTGGACACCACATTAAATATATGTACGCATTTAACACAGGGCTGGACATTAGGTGGGTCCTATCACCTTATGAACTACACCCATTCTTGAAGCTCTTATCCTACTACTACTTAGGCTAATGTGTACGTTTTGGCTGTATTCCTTGACTTAGCTATATAGAAGGAGGGAACTAAATCCATTTACCAAAAACCTGAACTTCCCATCCAATAACACTTTGTGATTAAAATGGCTTGAATCTCAAAACTGTGATTATAGTTAATGACAATATACACAGTCCTCGCTTAATGACGGTAATTGGGACAGGAATTTCTGTCGCTAAGCGATGTGGTCATAAAGCATGATGTCATGTGCTTAGTGATGGCAATCCCAGCAGTCACCGTTGCAGTCATTAAGCAAGGATCACAGGTCTTTAAGTGAGGACCTCCTTGCAACTTCCTACCAGCTTCCAAAAAGCAAAGTGAATGGGGAAGCCAGCAAGAAGTGGCAAGTTCAAGTCATGACAAGCCTTTCCTTAGGGAGCGTGCAAGCAGGGTGGGTGGGTGAGTGCTACAGAGTGCAGGTGGGGGGGGTGCTGCGGTGTGAGTGCAGGTGGTTGGTGGTTGGGTTTTGTAGTGTGGAGTGAGTGTGGGTGGGGGGAGTGTTGACGCAGTGTGAGTGTGGCTGGTTGTGCGGGTGGGTGCTGCGGTGCAAGTGTGGCCAGGTGTGTGGGTGCGGGTGAGCAGGGAGGCTGCTGCAACGCAACACAAGTGAGTGTGGGCAGGCAGTTGGGTGCTGTGCTGTGGATGCGGCTGGGTGTACAAATGGGTGTGGCAGCACAAGTGTGGCCAGGCAGGGGGTGGATGCTACAGCCGAGTTCATGTATGGCCAGCTGGGCAGACGCCCACCTGCCAGAGGCCCACACTGCCCTGCTGCCTGGGGACTCCTCAGGAAAAGAAGTGGCAGGAGTGGGAGCACCTTACTGGAGCAATTTGCAACCTCCTGCCGGCTTCCCTGTTGACTTTACTTGTGGGAAGCCGGCAGGGAAGGTTGCAAATGGCAATCACGTGATCATAGGACGCTGCAACTGTTGTAAGTGCAAGCCGGTTGCCAAGTGCCCAGATCATGATCACATGACTGCAGGGATGCTGCGACAGCCGCAACTTCCAGGACCAGTCATAAATCCCCCTTGTTCAGTGCTGTCGTAACTTTGAATGGTCATTTAACGAGTGGTCGTAACCCGAGAACTACCTGTAGGGTCGAAATGTTTGGGGAATTTCCTAAATTTCAGGAATTACTGCTTTTACAGAAAAGTTTGATCGTGCAAATACCACATACCAGTTGGCTTATTACTTTCTTCATTTATAGAGAAAGGCGCTGAATTCTATTGGAGAGGTAAGCACCATTTTAAATATATAGGTAGTCCTTGTGTAGCAACTTCAGTTGGGATCAGCAACTCAATCATTAAGCAAAGCGATCACTTAGTGCAGAGCTTTCCAAACTGTGTCGCGACACTTTAGCGACATCAGCGCTTCCGCGTCTTAGCAAGACCGCCACTGCCGCTGTGCACGCTGCCCCCGCGGGCCGCCGCCGCCGCCGGTGTGTCGCCAACGGTGGCAGTTTGGAAAGCACTGACTTAGTGAAACCATGACTGTGCTTACGATCTTACTTCAGCTTTGCTTTGCTTTACAGACCTGCAAAGGTCGTAAATGTGAGGATTGGTTGCAAAGTTACTTTTTCATCACCGTTGTAAGGGCGAACGATCACTAAATGAGGCAGTCGCTACACAAGGACTACCTGTAAGCGCAATCAGGCAAACATTCCAGTATATACACCTACTACCACATATATATGTTGTATAATATATGTATTCAATGATTGTAAGCCGCCTAGAGCCCTCCGTCTAGGGAGGGGATAGGCGGGGTATAAATACCTTAAAATAAATAAAATAATAAATATGCAAACAAACATACAAAAACAGAGATGTATATTTCTTGATTTCCAACTTACTCCTGAGAAGATCCGGGCTGTCCTGTTTGTAGCATCCCAGGCCAAAACTAGATTGGGGCAAAAGGAAACAGAAAAATGAAACACACAGATTTAAGATATAAATGGCTGTTGTGGGTCTTCCGGGCTGTGTGGCCGTGTTCTGGAAGTTGTGGTTCCTAACGTTTCGCCAGCATCTGTGGCCAGCATCTTCAGAGGGCAGGAGCACAGATAGAAGCAAAATCTCTGTCTGCTTCTATCTGTGCTCCTGCCCTCTGAAGATGCTGGCCACAGATGCTGGCGAAACGTTAGGAACCACAACTTCCAGAACATGGCCACACAGCCCGGAAGACCCACAACAGCCATTGAACTCCGGCCGTGAAAGCCTTCGACAATACATTAAGATATAAAATTTGCTTTCTTTAAAGCACATTGTTTAACCACAAATATCTTTAACGGGAGAGGGGAAGAACCTTTTATGGATAAATTAACTAATTTAGGCATTCCCTGCCAATCACTTTTGCGAAAAATATTTTTGTTTTAGGCAATTAACTTACTCCAGGTGCTCCAGGGAACGTCGGACGGGGAATTCCTGGCAAACCCAACTTATTGTGAATCGCTGTTGCAGATACTATTTGAGCGGAGGACATGGCTGCCATGTGCTGGAGTGCTTTGTCCTTTGCAGTCTGATCCTTTAACATGACAATTACAGGCCATCATTAATACTCTGGACCCAACAAAGCACACTGAGCAAGCACAGTTAGAAAGCGCATGTGCTAAAATTAAACGGCACAGGAAATGTGAAAAATATAAAGCATACCATGCAGAAAAATGTAGCTTGGGGGATAAAATACATTCCAATTGCATCAGGGCAAAGTTCTTTGCTCAATATTATTATGCTTAATTCTGAAAAAGATTCTCTACTGCAAAACAGTAGGAAGTCAACTGAATCAGAATTGAAAACTGGGCTGATGTCCTATTTTCCCCTTGCACACAACGAAGTAGGAAAGCGCCTGTGTGTTTTTGCTGAGCCCAAAATGGAACTCTGAAGCAGCAACAAAGTCCGATTTCTAGTTCAGAATAAAGACTTAGTTTACTCTAGAAAAAACATCTACACCTGTAGACTGTAAAATAAATTCAAATCCTTTGCACATTAAGACTTCACCTGATTTCATTATTCTCAGGCAGCCTGAAATCTGCTTTCAAGGCTGCTGTGCGTTGTATGACTTTTAGAGCAAGGAGGAGAAAAAAGGCAGCACTGCAATGCGTGACTCAAGAATTTGCAAGGGTTAGAGCAAGCCTTATTGGGAGTGGCTGAAAATGTAGCAGAGGATCCAATGACTCCAGCCAAAGTTAACTACATTCAGACCCTGCCTATTTCTGTAGGAAATATTTACATATGCCCTGAATTCTTATTCTCAGGGCTTAAACACACTTAACACAGGCTGGACTCCGCCTTAAAAGGTTGATCTGTACAAGAGGAATCATAGAATAACTTGACCAGAGACTGGGAAATGTTTTATTCCAAACTTTCAGTTCAAATTAGCAGTGAAGGATGTCTAGAAATAGACAGAAATGGCTAGATTCCCTCAGGACACCATTTCAATTGTGGGCAACTGGAGCAAGAATCAGGACCTGAGAAGTTAGCACATTGCAGTAAACCATAATGTAGTTGGTTTAGTTTTGGATAAGAAAGCTGAGTGAATAAAGTATGGCTTATTTTAGGACAATACATTATAGTCCGAAATAAGAATTTGTTATTGTCTTACTGGCTGCAACACTATATTGGCACAATGTGCGAATAGGGATCTGTGATTTGTGGGGTTCTGTCTTACTCTTGGCTTGTCCTTTGCCTAATCCTCTAATCAATCCAGAGGGCACAAGAAAAGAACAGCTAAAAAAGAGGGGAAACAAACCAGGAATTAGCTAAGTAAGCCATAATTATTTTGCTCGTCTAGAAGGCTTATCCTGGTGTGTTTCTGGCTTGTTCAATAAATAATATATGAACACAGCCACCTGTTGTCTCTTACCTCCTAACGTAAAAAAGGTGTAGGACCTGCCCTGTCGATCACGCAAAGGCCATCAGCTATGTTGCCATAAACTAGGCTTGGTTGGCCAGTCTTGAGGCATAGAGCTCAACTAGCCTAAGCTCCAGCTTTGGACCAACAGGCTTGGATTCTGGCTTAACGGCCCCTAACAAATTATGTCAGTAGCTGTTACACGGTAAGAGTTGCTAGTTTAACATTCATTTTGTATGTTTTTATATTTAGTTATATCTATAAATTTTAATTGTTGTATTTGTAAACCGCCCAGAGTCCCCTTTGGGGGAGATGGTGCGGTGATAGAAGTTGAAAAATAAATAAATAAATAAATAAATAAATAAATAAATAAATTTTCCTTCCTATGTCATAGGCTCAGAATAACTGTTTTAAAAGGGAAATCCATAGCTAAACAAATGCATGCAAGTTCTGCGTAGGACTGGAATAATGCCAGCGCGGCTGATCCCTATACTGTATTATATACAAGCCCACCTGGGAATGCGCATATCTGAAGAATGGCAAATCGAGTTATGGGACTATGCATCAATGTAAAAAACTATCCTTGTGTTCGAAAAGCAAGTCTGATACAGAATTTAATTCAACTTGGAAACCATTTATAGATTACAATTCTACATATGGACTAATACTGCATCTGATGTTTGAGTTTCTCTTAAGGCTTTAATATCTACATTTTTGATTGATTTGTCAAATAAGGGCAGAATTCTTGGATTAGACAGAATTTTTTATTAATTCATTATTCTGACCCATATTAAAGTGGTTATTGTTAATTATTGAATAACAATTTGATTTTAGAAATGTTCTAAAGTGTTAAACACAATATTTTAATATGGAGGACTAATCTAATATTAGTTCTATTTTTTATTTAATCTTACACTGCTTATAATCTCTTTTCTCTTTGCTTTTCTTCTTAACTGTGTTTTTAAATCTCTACTAAAATAAATGCATAAATTTTGAAATAAGAAAGAAAAGAAAATGTACATGCTTGGATATATTGCTGCAGAGAGCCTCCAGACAAAAGATTGGGGGTTCATGTAATGTGGAGAAAGCCAGCTGCTGCAGAGATGCATTTGATTGATAGCATCCATGCATCTGTGTCATTCACACACAGATTCCACCTGTGTGGGTCCCCCACTGAGCTGTGGTATCTTTGAAGTTACAGTACAAGCTGTACATGAATGGACTGAAATGGGGCAATATTCCAAAAAAAATGCTAACGGAGCACTGATTTATTTACAAATAGAAGTTGCGTCATATTCATTCACATTTTTCTCAGGGATCATTTTCTGGCTACAACTGTATAAGCAACAGCAAATTTGATTTTAATGGAATTGAGGTAATTTACATTTTACTTCAAAAGTTTAATACTGTGTGATAAATCATGGTTTTAGGAACTGCTCAGCTTTGGATGTAAGACTGAATAAGGAAGGAACAGAAGCACTAAGAGGCAAACCTATGATTACAAGCAAAGTTGCAAGCATGCTGGCTAGGAATGCATGCCATCCAATATGGAATACAGATTCACACAAGTATTCCCTTGAAAGCTCATACAGAGTAATGAGAGGTGAGCAGCTTAATCTGAACAGCTCCTTTAGAAGCAGCATGGGCTAACAGTATAGTTAAAGCTAGCTAAAAAAAAAGAATATACATACATACATACATATATATACATATATATATGCACACGCACACATATATATATACATACATACATATACATGTACCTCTGCCAAGCATAGCTAAAGTACATATTTGTTTTACTGAAAATACTTACCATGCTTGTTACCTGGATGTAACAACAAAAAGTTTGTTAAAATGATTCTGTATAAGTGCAATTTCTTAGCAAAATAGGCTACAGCACATTAAAAAATGGAAGGTATTACAATAATTCGGTATCCACAGGAACGTTACAATTTTCACCAAGGAACTGATTCATCAAAAGAGAAAAAGGATTTAACATTGTCATGTTGACCACACCAATAAAACCAAACACCTTGTTTTGGCAACAGCAAGGTCTTCATTAGGCTTAGACACTGGTAGTGGAAGCTCCTGTATCAAAAATGAGATGCTGCCTATTTTAAGCTAGCTTAGGGGGGGGGGGAGAGGAAATCTGATGGCAGGGGAGCAGCTGCTTCCAGTAATGTTCTTCCGTTCATCCTGCGCAGAATACGAGAGGGAAATCTGATCAGGCGTTAATGTTCCAGAAATGGCCCTAACACTTGTGGACTCATCTGTAAGCTGCTCCTGCAGACAGAGGGGAGCTGCTGAGAACAGCATGGCTGCAGAAGGACCAGAAAATGCACCAGCAGGGAAGCAACACGGTGAGAAAGTACCTATTCAGAAGGCTGACCCAACTCTCTGACCAATTTTGGTACCTAAGATTTTGGATCTCTCGTTATAATTTTAAATGCTTTCGAGTCTTTTTCAGAGTGAAAAATAAATAGTATTGGTTTCTAAACCACAATATCTTATTTTCTGTACTCATCACAACCAGAGCCTATCTACCCAGAATTTTGAGTGCCAGAGTCGAGCCATGGACATTCATGGACCTAAGCCTCCAGAGAAATAATGGGGCTTTTTATTATTGTGCCGCCTTTTTAATATATAACTCAAGGCAGCACACATACCTAATACTCCTTCCTCCTCCTATTTTCCCCACAACAACCACCCTGTGACGTGGGTTGGGATGAGTGTGTGTGACTGGCCCAAGGTCACCCAGCCGGCTTTCACGCCTGAGGCGGAACTAGAACTCTCAGTCTCCTGGTTTGCCATTGGCTCCTTCCTAGGGCTGAGAGAGAGTGAGTGACTGGCCCAAGGTCACCCAGCCGGCTTTCGTGCCTAAGGCAAGGCTAGAACGCTCAGTCTCCTGATTTCTAGGCCAGCACCTTAACCACTACACCAAACTGGCTCTCTAGTATTTTCATAATAATCACAGCATGTCTAGCTAGTCAAGTGGATTCATAACAACTATTAATTGGAGAAGCAAGGTCATACACACAGATTCCTTTTCATGACTGGAGAGTGTAATGGTTGGGTTCATATGAAACACTAAGCTTGTATTTTTAACCTTGGCTTACTAAATAAATCACAGTTGTCTGGGGTACTGACCAAACTATAATCCTATTGTCTGCACATAATTCTAAGATGTAGTAGGTAGGCTCATATATCATGTTAAGCCAGAAGTAAATATACCATGTTATGGCTTAATATTATGTGTGTACAAAGCAGCTTGCTTCGCAACATTTCATTCCCAGACTTGCTACACTGGATTCAGATTCTGGAAACCTGGCATTGCTATATCTTTATGGGTATGTGGGAACAAAGTAGTAGAATTTGTATCTTTAAGAAAAGATATGTACTACCAAGTAACATTTGTTGCTATGCCTCTGGCAGTTGGCTTGCCTGCTTGCTTTCTGGCATAAAGAATCTCTAGCAGAGAATGCCCTTGTTTGTTCTAGAACCATTGATGACCACCATCCTCTCTCCTTTTGGATGATTTCTACCCTATTTGGGGATATATGCAGGAGTAAGCAGCCCTCCCTGTTTTGTAAGTAATAAAAAGAAAAGATTTGACCTTTTCTCTTAACCTGCAGTTACTTCTGGGGTAACTCCTAAGAACTGATTAAATCACTCATTAAAATGTTATATGACGTTTGAGCAACTAGTGAAGAAAGCTACATCCAATTAAAAATGGATGGGGAATTTAGGCAAGGAGATTAGCAGTAATTACCTAAACTGGAATTTGGCCAAGATACATGATTTAACACCTGTATTCTCCACCTGAGTGCACTGGGATCTTTAATGAACACAAGTAATCAAGACCTTGACTTCCTAAGAAAATGTGCATCTATTTTCACTGTCAGTTATGCTGCAGTTAATACGAAACAGCTTAATTAGAATAAGGTGAAATTATGAAGTTGCTAGTGCAAATTTGAATAGAAATTTGATTTATGAATGATTAATTTAAACTATTAAATCATTAAATTATTGTTGGGATTATCAGGAGTCAACTCAGCATTGTCTCATAAGCATAATGGGGGGTCTTTTCTAGTAAACACATCTCTACTGTGCTTGTGGGATGTTACCTGATTTCCTCTTCCTCCTCCTCCTTGGTTTGGGAATTCTCAACCTCCATTACGCCTTGGGCACACATGCAAGCAGGAGGGCTGCAGGGATGCAGCTCTTGTCCATTCCATCTCACTTGCATGCAGATCGACTATAAATCCACTTGTATCCAGATCTACATAATATAAATGTAAGCTATCTCTATTTTTCTTCATCTAACTAATGTGTGAAGAGTGAATTTATTTCTGAACACAATTAATCTTAAAGTGCAAGTTCCCTGCTGGTTCACACTTCTACTCTGCGAGATTGTTGTTAGCTGCTTGGAGTTCTTTTATTAACCTTCAAAACTACCAAAAGGCAAGAAAGCCATAGGATGCAAATGGGTTTTCAAAGCCAAACAAAATGAAAATGGAGAAGTACAAAGATACAAAGCTAGACTAGTCGCAAAAGGCTATTCACAAAAATATGGATTTGATTATGATGTTTTGCTCCTGTTGCAAAACATACCACAATCAGAATGCTCCTGAGTCTAGCAGCTTCGAGGAACATGAGTGTTGAGCACCTAGATGTAAAAACTGCATTTCTAAATGGAGAGATAGAGGAACAACTGTACATGCTGTAACCTCCAGGCTTCACCGATCCCAAGACACAGCAGCTAGTTTGCAACCTTCAGAAGGGGATTTATGGCCTGAAGCAGGCAGTAAGAGCATGGAATAAGAAGTTGAACCAAGTACTCCTTAAGCAAGGTTTTGTTCAAGGCAAAGCTGATCCCTGTCTCTACACAAGACGCAGAAATGGCAGAGAGGTGTATATTCTTTGTTACGTGGATGATTTGATGATTTGCCATAATAACAAAAGAGACTTTGGTGAAATTGTGTCCAACCTGAACAAAGAAGTAGAAGTCAAGCATCTGGGCAATGCCAGCTACTACTTGGGGATACAGATTGAAAAAGAAGAAGATGGACGTTTTCTTCTAAGCCAGAAGCAAAAGATCCTAGAACTGTTGGAAAGCAAAATGCCAATCCTATGCCAACACCAATGGAAACAGGTTTCCACAAGCAACAGAAACCTAGTGAACTTTTACCAGAGAGCAATGGCTATAAAAGTGCTATAGGTAAGCTATTGTATCTAGCCACTACCACTAGGCCAGACATAGCAGCTGCAGTAAACATTCTATGCAGAAAAACTAGCACACCCACACAGAGATACTGGACTGGTGTTAAGCTGGTGGGAAGGTACCTGAAGGGCACCATACACCTAAAACTAAAGCTACCAGCCACTGACAATCCTAAACTAGTGGGGTTTACAGATGCGGATTGGGATTGGGCAGAAGATATAACTGACTGTAAATCCACTAGTGGGCATGTATTTTTCTATGGGGGTGGGACAGTAATCTGGGGAAGCCGTAAGCAAGATACAGTTGCACATTCATCCACAGAGGCAGAGTATGTCTCAGCAGCAGAAACATGCAAAGAGGTCTCATGGCTCAAGCTACTGCTTGAAGACATGGGGATAAAGGAATCTACCCCTATTCAGGTCTACGAAGACAACCAAAGTTGTATTAGGCTCTCATGGTCAGAAAAAGATTAATGGGAGAACTAAACACATTGATGTTAAGTATCATGCAGTAAGAAACTTGCAAGAGCAAGGAATAGTCAGACTAGACTATTGTCCCACAAGGAACATGACTGCGGACATTCTCACGAAGCCGTTGCCGAGGAGCAGTTACCAAGAACTGCGGAAGAAGTTGAACCTTGTGGACTCTGAGACATGCTAACTTGAGAAGGGGTGCTGGGATTATCAGGAGTGAACTCAGCATTGTCTCATAAACATAATAGAGGGTCTTTCTAGTAAACGCATCTCTACTGTGCTTGTGGGATGTTACCTGAGTCACCTGATTTCCTCTCCCTCCTCCTTATTGGTTTGGGAATTCTCAACCTCCATTACTCCTTGGGCACACGTGCAAGCAGGAGGGCTGCAGGGATGCAGCTCTTGTCCATTCCATCTCGCTTGCACGCAGATCGACTATAAATCCACTTGTATCCAGATCCACTGAATAAATGTAAGCTATCTCTATTTTTCTTCTTCTAACTAATGTGTGAAGAGTGAATTTATTTCTGAACGCAATTAAGCTTAAAGTGCAAGTTCCCTGCTGGTTCACGCTTCTACTCTTCAAGATTGTTGTTAGCTGCTTGGAGTTCTTTTATTAACCTTCAAGACTCCATCAATTATTAGTTTGACATCTTCCTTAAAACCTTGGAGCAAAGTAGCATTTCCTTGGACACCTCATGAAAAGATTTTTTTCTTTTTTAAAATGTTTTTATTTTGCTTTTTTTTTTTAGTCCATAAATGTTTAAGCTCTATTAAAACAGTTGCTTTGACCAAAGTGATCACCATGCTTCCTACAACAGCAAACAGGGACAAATATTCTACATCCCATTTCCAAAAGAAAATGTAGCCCCAGTGAAATCAGATGCAGTATCACACAATACTTTCCTACAGTATTCTGGTCTTTGTCAATCCCATCCTACTTTTCAGAGAAAAAAAGAGTAAAGTTGAATCAAATGTATGAAGCCTGACCTTACTAATCCATGAGCCCAACCCCCCCACCACCACCTGTTGATGGGTTATGATTTCATTCAAATACATCTGCCTTGGGAAGATTTTTGAAAGGATTTAGAGGAGATAGGAAAGATGCCTAGCCTGAGAGAAATGTCAACAAGAAAAAAGGTAGAGCTCCATCATGGCATTGCCTGCCCACTCAAACTGTTGCAACTTATCTACTGTTCTTTACTTGTGTTCGGATTCACACATAATGTGAATACTGGAAAAAAAGGGGGGGATCAAAACAGCTGCCCTAGCTTACATTGTGTATGTAGTGGACTGAAATTGAGATATGGGTTTTTCTATGTACTTATATTAGTACATGTATAGATCCTCCTATGAAACTGGGAACCACTGATACATGTGGGATTTTTTTTTTTTGCCTTTTATCATAAATTGCACTATTCCCCAATAAATATTGTATGAATTTTAACAGTTTTGTGCATAACTGGCGATGAAAGTTAGTAACCATAATCTTTCATTATACAGTGTAATAAAAGAAAACAGAGGATAAAAAGTGAGATGTTTAGAAGGTGGAATTAGAAATATATTTGATTAGCAAAGGGGTTTAGTGCTTATAAAGGTGTTTGGGGGCAGGAGTCAAAACATTTTAAGAAACCTACAAGTGAGGTCTGAAGGCAATGATACAGTAAGCATCTTATTATTGGGAACCTGATTCTTTTGTAACACATTAGTACCAACTGTCATGTTTAATAGCCACCAACAGTCCTACCCTCTATTACTAGTGGCCTTTAATGCCATATATATTTGTGGAGAGTATAGGATGCTGCTGATCACCCCTTGCTGAATTCCTTCTGCATTACATAAAATTCAATGGTTGCAGTTGTTACTTAGGCTGATTGTTATGTTTTCATCTCTAGTGGTTTTCAAGCTGTAAACTACTGAAAATAGTAGCTTTCATATGCCAGCCTTGGTAAGTCTAGTCACTGCAAACACCATAATCCCCAGCCCAATAATGGGACATGTTACGTGGGATGATGAGAGTTGTAGTTCAACATAACAAGAGAGAACTAAGTTGGAGGAGGCTGCTTTATGCAATGTATTAGTGTATAATATAATCAAATTTTAATGAATCAGATTCCTAGGTTTCCATTGCTTTTGAAAAAATACCAGAAAAACAAAATATGACCAGTAGAAGTCATTCCATTTTTTAAAACCATGGCACAAGAAATTCAAAGTTTTTACTGTAAAACTGTTGTTCTCCCTCAAAGAATTCAATCAGTCCAATCTGCCTTTACAAAAATAATTTTGTATTCCAGGAAGATAAAAAGGATATTTAATTTAAGATTTCAAAGCATATACTGGTGTGTGTGTGTGTGTACACACACACAAACATACAGTACACATACCTAAATTCTTAGTATATAGGTTCATTAAAGCCACACAGAAATTTAACCACACATGAATTTTAAGGAAATGAACAAAAAAATGAACAAAAAAACAACCTGCAATTTCTTTTTAAAATAGATTTTATACTGAAGCAGAAAATATGAACATAGTTTCCTAATAAGTAATTTCACAAATCTTATCCCTGCTCATACATTGTATTGATTTGAATAACCCTTGAAATTATTTGCTACAACTAAAAGAAGAAGAAGAAGAAGAAGAAGATAAACAAGCCATGGAAGTATACAATTGCTCTGGACAAAAGACAGTTGAATAATTGTAGCCATGATCTCCAATTTGCTTATTATCAGAGAAGACAGTGGAAGACACAAAAGCTGGCTATTTCAGCCAGCAATAGCCAATGCTGAAAAAAAGAAAGCACATTCAAAGCTGTCCCAACTTGCTGCCTAATGAGGAGCAATTAATCCATCTTATTGTATTTCAAAATGCAGAGGACTCCATTCACATCAAAGAGAATTTTTCAAGGCTTTTATTATTATTATTATTTTTAATAAAGAGAAGCTACATAGAGCTATCTTTAGCATCCTGTCAACAGTATTTTCTTTTTACATGCAGGCAGCATGGAATGCCCACTAATGGATTTCAAACCACTGCATACATGTGAACTGTAGGCATTTTTTTTTTTTTGGCTTCTTTTAATGAATTGCTAATGGATACTGAAAACCAAGCAAAAACATTAGTAAAATGTTACTGTACACCAGTGCAAAAGGAGGAGCTGCAGCATTTCCTAGTTGGGTGAAAAGAAGCAATCCAACCCAACATTTCTGAATCCATCACTGAAGATATTACCAACTGAGTTCAAAAAGCTTTACCCCCTAATGGGAACATTTGCACACACAGGTAAAAATCCTGGGTCTGGATAATTGTTTCCACAATAAGGACAGAAATGAAAAGAACAGTGATGTGCTCCTAACACTCAGCAACATGTACTCAGGGCCTCTGACTGTACTCCTTCTAGTACATATTCACTGTGTATTTTTCGGAAGACTAATCAGTCACATATAAGGAGAGTTGCTATATAAACTGCTGACTATAGGCTTTGTTCAGATCACCTACTCAAAGTGTGAAAGAGATGGGCCTATATATTTAATCCCACTGTGAACCCCCAAACACTAGCTCTCTATCTACATTGACAATTGAACTCTTATTAAAGGTAAAGTAAAGGTAAATGTTCCCCCGCACAGTCGTGTCCGACTCTAGGGGCCGGTGCTCATCTCCGTTTGTTAGCCAAAGAGCCAGCGTTGTCCGAAGACGCTTCTACGGTCATGTGGCCGACATGGCGCGTGCAGAACGCTGTTACCTTCCCACTCACTCCGTCACGTGGGGCTAGGGTCTCGAACCTCCGAACTTGCGACCTTCCGATCGACAAGCCTGGCATCTTAACTGCTGAGCCACCACGCCCCCCCTCTTATTAAATACTCATAATTCAGAAAAGAGATTTTGCTTTCTAATGACTGCATGTAGTTATCGATACTGCGATATAGAAACGTTATGGCTGTCCCCCCTTCTCTTTTAATGCAAGTTTTTTATTCCTATTAATGGTTTTAATTTTTTCAATGTGTTTTAAATTTTGCTGTTTTTGTTGTTATTTGTTCAATAACAAATAAAAAATTAAAAAAAAGAAAAAAGAAGAATGTTGCTTTCAGGCACCAGGTATGCCTATCCTCCTGGCACTCTTCATTGGCCACCGCTTGCCCATACTGTCTCTCAACCTGATGGAGCTATGAGCACTGAACAAATCTTTCTCCAGGTAACCTGAAAGCATATCTTGAACAACAATGCCTCACTTTGCAGCATCTTGAACATGGAATTATCTGCAAGGGCAAAAGACATTTCCACCACAATGAAGCAGATGGGTAAACTGCTTTGAGTTGCTTCACTAGTTCACTTTGTGTGGAATTGCAGCAAGGTGCCACAGTTTCTCTGTACTTTTGAAGAGATGCATCAAATCATCTCACTAAAGCAGAGCTTTCCAAACTGTGTGTCGGGACACGTTAGTGTGTCGGCTGCAGTGTCTGGGTGTGTCGTGGCTGCTGATGCCTCCGAGTCCTGCCAAGATTCTGCGCAGGTCCTAGTGCCTGCCTTGTGCCCTGCTGTAAGAGTGTGTCGCGAAATGATGCATGTCTAAAAAGTGTGTCACCAACATGAAAAGTTTGGAAAGCTCTGCACTAAAGGTTTCCCCAGCCATTTGAGCAGGCAACAGCTGCTCAGCAATGCAGCATTCAGGTGTGCTAGGCTGAATTATATTTAGCAATGCTAAATATAAATATAAATTATTTATATTCCATGAAAGTTGTTCATGGAACACTAGTATTCTGCAGAACATTAAGAAACATTTCAATAGAAGTTATCTATGGAAAATATTCCAAATTGCTGTAGTTGATCTGTTATTATTTACAGCCCTCAGATTAGATCTGATAGCTTTTTCAGAAACTGTCCTTCAGTAAATCATGCTGAATAGACAAAAAGAACTGTAGGTAGGAAAACTCAATAGAATGTGCTACAGAGTAGAGCAGAGTTTGAATTTATCTTAAAATCTGCATGGTACATATAAAAGGTTATCTTCTACTGCCCATTATTGTCCCCTGTCCAAATCCCCCTTCAAGTTTAGAAAGTTAAGGTGCAAAGAAAGTCTTTCATATGATGTTACAATTCCAAAGAAACCCCATTCCTTTCCTCTTTTAATTTAGTGGATATAGTCCCAAAAGAATGATATAAGGGGACACTAATCCTTAGAGGACTCAGATTGTGCCGAAATAATATCTTTTCATATTATTTCTGAAGCACACAGATGGAGAATAGACTGCCTGCTATCTCACAATTCCAACTAATTTTAGCGAACATCAACTCTGGAAAAGGCTTCATTGCCATTTCTTCTACCAACCTAACTTTCTAGCCTCTCCAGACATATTATATCCTGATTTAATAGAATCTCAATCTTACATTTATTTTGATGCAAGATCTAGGTGACAAAATTCCGTAAGCAGGTTTTACTCTACAGAATTCAGGTAACCCTATATTCAAATCAATATAAGATATTCCCAGTTCCATAGCATCTATGGGCATAATGTACAAACCCATATCCAGCCCCAACCCCACGTGGATCCAGTCTTGGAGGCTGGGTCCCACCTGATTTAGTCCTCCACCTCTTCCTTAATCAGAGGAACCATTTTTCTTTCATTTATTTAATGAAAAGGATGAATTTTGCCCGGATGGATACACTGCCCTTCTCCCTCAAAGCTTATTTTACTGTGGCAGCCTGTCTCTTTGCACTGATGTACGTCCTAAAATTGTGACAATGGCAGAAATTCTAAAAATGCAGCAGCAGATTCTTTAAGAAGATTCTTTAGAATCAGTACTTTCAGGACAAAGGATTCCTAAGCTTTCAACAGTAGATAGGCAACAAGTAAGTGCCCACTGGGAAAGAGGGCTTGTAAGTATGATTGGCATTTGCTCTGCAAAAAGCTGCATCACCACCACCACCATCAAAAGGAAGTGCAGAAATAAGAAATAAGCACATTTTCTAAAAAAGGGAAACTTTACTATTTTAAGTGTGGGTGAAACAGAGTGAATTTCAAATTTTGGTTTCACCATAAAACAGAACCATGACGATGTAATTCCAAGAATTTAAGAACAGGAAATTTGATAGGTATAATGCAAAAAAAAAAATAAAAAATACTGAATTGATTCTCAACAAAGGAGGCTGCAGGTGCCCGGTATTAATTTAGGTGTGCGCTTGATGTCAGTACACTGCTTTAATTTTCCAAACATGAGCTAAAATGCCTTCTTTTAGTCATTAGATTGGATAGTTTTAGTCTGAAACGCTACAGCCTTCTGTATCTTTGCCCCCTGGGTTAACAAGCAATATGTTTAAGTTGTCTTAGTTCTTCACCCAGCCCAACTAGTCAGCCAGTGCAGCTCAAAAGCCAGCCACCAACAGCCATACAAGCCTGCCAGCATGCTGCCCGCAGCAGAGTCAAACCAAAAGCTCCTGACCAATAGGACAGTTGTGAAGTCAGTCTGTGGTTGACATTTTCCTGTTCCACAACTGTGGCAAGCGCCACTTACAGTATTTACTATTTCAGATAATGCAGCCTTGCCCAACCTGGTGCCTTCCAGATTTGTTGGACTACAATTCTCATAATTCCTGTCCCAACCAGGATTATATAATTTGTAGTCTAACATACTTGGAGGACAGCAGGCTTGGGAAGTCGGGTACAGAGCATTCACTTGCTGCAATGTGTTGCTTTCAGTTGAATTATTAAGGTATTTTGACTCATTTTTTTTTTAAAAAAAGAATAATTACAAAAAGGGTAGAAACAAAAGCAAAAAACTCCACTTTGCCTGTCATTTTTTTCCATACCTTTTCCATTAAAAATATTCAGTAGCTTGCTAATGCAAAATTTGCATTTCTAACAGGTATAAAATGAAGCATTGCCTGCTGTTTTTGTTTGCTCTTAGAAATCAGAAAGAGAAAAAAGATCATCCCTCTTTCATTAATTTCAAGTGAAGTGATGCACAGCTTCTCCAGGATATACTCTTTAAGAAACTAACAAGCTAGGATCATACAACCCAATCTTCGGTCTGTGTCCTCAAAAGCCAGCCTTACTATGTTCTGTGGACCTTAAGTCTGCAAGAGGAGAATCCAAGACTTCCTCTGTAGAGCCCGCATTTATCACATCTGAGCGAAGACTTCCACATCTTCATGGAGTGCAGATAAAGCACATGCCTAACTTTTCTGGAGAAGAAGCCAATGAGACTTTCATTTGGCCAATATAAAAATCCTAACAAGAGTGTGGAGGCTTGAACGATTTGTCAAAGGTAGACACGCTGGAAATTGTAGATAAGGATAACATCGCTGGAGGCAGAGTGGGAATTTAGCAGCTGTCTGAAAATGTATCTTTAAAAAAAAGTACAGAAGAACTGGTATATTTAAATCTCTGTTTTTACAATATGTGCTTGAGCACATACAAATATCTCCTTTTATTTAACTACAGTGTTTTTCTTTTTTCTTTTTTAAACTCTTATTACAAACTCTATCTACTAATGAGATTTTAAAAAGAAAAAAACAAGGACATATTTCCCTATGAAGTTGGCATGCAAACCGTGAACAGCATTCCAAGGTGTTAAAATAGTTTAATATAGATGCTACTGCAGAAATCAGAGGGAGGGAAGGAGATTAAACACAAAGAAATGTCAACAGCTACCACATGCAAGGAAACTAGGTTACAAGAATCACAGCCCCAGGCATTCCTCCAATCACCAGGGAACACAGGAAGTGAAACGCATAGCAACCACAAGCCCCAAAGCAGAAAAGCGCATACCTTCAGCTTGGAATGAAAATCACGAGATTTCCTTCTGGCAAGAACCTGAATGTGACTAGACACCTGCAGGGTAGGGGAAGGGAGGGAAACAAAGGAAAAGCCTGTAACCATGGAGATGAAAAGCCCCCTACAACTGGGCAAGCCAAACGTACCTTAATGGCAGCTTGAATTTCTCGAACTTTCTTCCTGGCTAAGACCTGTATGTGACTAGACACCTACATCGTTTGGAATTTTAAGGGGGAAAAAAAAGGGAGAAAAAAGGGGGGAGGGAGAGAAGAGAAATAAAAAAAGAACACAAGAAATCAAATTTATGCCTGGAAAAAAAAAGAAAGAAAGAAAAAAAAACAGAAAGTTTCTTTGGGGAAAGTATTTTGCATTGTCAGTAAGCTTTGCTATTAAGAGATCATATTTCCCAGCCATGCACCATATTTCTTAGCACAGACATTTACCAATGCTGGTCATTGCTGCAGTGACTTAAGTGAAGAAAAACTTTTAGACTATTTAATCTTGTGCTCTTTTCTTAAAATCTTTCTGGCTACAGTTTGTGTAACTGTAATCTGATGATATACAGATTTTCAGATGTTTTTCAAAAGTAAACAAATTAAAGTTCAATTATATGGAAATACTAGATATACATAGACACACAAATATACAAGCACAATAGTAAGCAAGTGTTATCTCCTCCTCCAAAATAAATAGCTCTAAATTCAACTCAGTAAATGTCGCAAGCACTCAAATGGCCCAAGAACACTTGAATTAAACATTTTTATACATACATACATACATACATACATACATACATACATACATACATACATTCTTATTGTAGTTGTTGCTGTGACACATTTTGTTTCAACCTGAATATATTACCAGCATGATAACCATTCTAGCCAACTTGTATCTAACCCACCTTCATGCCATTATTTCACATCATACTGAAGAAAAAGTTTTATTTTGGGGGAAAATGCTATTCCAAAAAAAAAAGTCAGTGTAAAGGTAAAGGTTTTCCCCTGCACAGTCGTGTCCAACTCTAGGGGCTGGTGCTCATCTCTGTTTCTTAGCCGAAGAGCCAGCGTTGTCCTAAGATTCTTCCACGGTCATGTGGCCGGCATGACACACGCGGAACACTGTTACCTACCCACCAAAGTGGCACCTATTTATCTACTTGCATTTGCATGCTTTCGAATTGCTAGGTTGGCAAGAGCTGGGGCGAGTGCGGGAGCTCACTCCGTCACGTGGGGCTAGGGTCTCGAACCTCCGAACTTGCGACCTTCCGATTGACAAGCCTGGCATCTTAACCACTGAGCCATCGTGCCCCTCTATATCTATATCTATATCTATATCTATATCTATATCTATATCTATATCTATATCTATATCTATATCTATATCTATATCTATATCTATCTATACTATTACTATTCTAATATATATATATATACTGTATATACATACATACACATACTATACTATAATACTATACTATACTATACTATACTATACTATACTATACTATACTATACCCTACATACAGTAGTATAATCACTATACTGCAAGGCTGGTTATACCATGAATCTTAGCTTATACATATCCTACTCTAAATGTTCAATCATACTCCAGCTTGGCCCATCATATAATACAATCTTAGAACATACTAACTTTTATTATAGGCATCCACACGGGGTGGGCAAGGGTCAAAATCTGCCAAGAAAGTGGGAGAGGTGTCACAATCTAAGCCCTGCCCCTTTTGGATGTGCATGTGACATCAACACACAATAGGAGGAGGAAGGAGTATTAGGTATGTTTGCTGCCTTGCATTATTTATAAAAATAATAAAGGCGGGTTAAAAAAATATTTAAAAGGGGAGGGTAGATCTTCGATCTTGACACTACACCCTCCATTTTGCAGATTTTGATACACATGCACTTTGAGGACACCACTGCTCTGTGGCTATTCTTGATTATTCAGTTTTTTCTACTATGTATCTAACTCAAAGCTTCAGTAGTATTGCTATGCTTTTGAATAGTCAAGCAAAAGCAATGGCAACCATTGTGTGTGAGAGAGACAGAGTGAGAAAGAGAGAAAGTGCTTTTTTAAAAAATAGGTAATCCCTAGAATCTGGATTATCTGATTCTCAGATGCAAGTTAAGTGCAACAAGGAGGCCCAATTTGGTTGCAAAACAAAACAAAACAAAACAAAACAAAAAACAAAACAACAAAACAAAACAGCAAAAGCAAAAGCAAAAGCAAAAAACAAGAAACAAGAAACAAAAACTGTTTGTTATATAATATAACAATATTGTTATAAATATAACAATAGTTATATTGTAGTATAGACAACAAAGAATGCTGGGTCACTTATTACCAAAAATTATACCTTTCAATATAAAATATTTGGTTATAATTCCTACAATAATCTCAGCAGTATCTTGATTTCAATTACATAGTAGAAGTCCTAATATTTTTAAAAAAAAATTAGGACATAATCAAGAGATAAAGCTCTTGCTTGCACACAGGTTTGAAATTCACTCTCTAGTATTTTCAGATAGCTGTAGAAAAACACACTCTAGTTTAAATTCCTGAAGAGCTGCTGCCAATCTACAAGGTGTACCAAAACCAGGCCCCATAGACAATTTATTATATAAATGACTGAACATTAAATGTTCAAATTGGTTGCTATTTTCTTCTTAACACTTCCTTACTCTTTGACACATGACCTTTGAACTTCCTAAGTACAGGAACATTTTCTGTGAAAAAAAGTAAAAAATTAATAAAACATACTGTGATTGGCCTATGGTGCCCGATTTTTTATACACCTTGTATTTAGAGAGAACTCTAAACTAAGTGAATCAATAACCCTAAAATTCCTCATTCCTAAACTGAGCTCTATGTGTGTGCCTTTACTTTGATGCAGAACCATCCTAATTCAGACATTAGAGAATCTAAAATATTAGAATCAAAAGGGGCCATTTAGGCTATCAAGACCAACCTTCTGCTCCATGCAGGATTTCAAATTAAAGCATCCATATCCCATGACTCTCTAGCCTCTGACTGAGCTCATCTAGGGAGAGGGAGTTCAGAATCTTTCTGGGTAGTTGGCTCCACTGTTGGTTTTTACCACTTAATGTTGTTCTGACGTTAAGCTGGAATCCGCCTTTTTGTAATTTCAATCCATTACTGGATGTCTTGCCCTGAGATTTACAGAGAACATGTCTGAATCTTCTTCTGGTGGGGATGTAGTTTCCTCCTTGGTGGTTCCTTGATTAAGAGTATTGTTTTCTGCCTGATGGTTTGTCTGGTACTGATCCCAGCTTATCTGAATGTTGGCTGCTGGAGGCTGCTGGAGGGGATGTGTTCTAGCCTTTTTGTTCCCTTCCTAGGTTTTTTAATTTTCTCGTTTGAATGGTGTGTAAATGTGGTTTATATCTATGAGTCTACTGATGGCTGATTTGTCTGAATGCCAAGCTTCCAGGAATCCCCTAGCATTTTTTGATTTGGCTTGGTCTAAAATGCTAACGGTTTCCCAGCTGAAACTGTGGTTGAGTCTGTCAATGTGTTGTAAGATTAAGTAGTATTCGTCATGTCTTCTGACAGCAAAGAGCTAGTTGGTGTTCGTGGATGCGCTCTGCTAGTCTTCTGCCTGTCTGTCCTACATAGTGGCTGTTGTATGTTGTGGATGACCTCTGTTTTTTCTTCTTGTGCTGTTTGCTTAAGATGTTTTGGAGGACTTTGGTTGGTTTGTGTCTTACAGCGATGCCATGTGGTTGTAGCAGTCTGTTGGTTGTTTCTGAGATGTTTCTGACAAACAATCAGGCAAAAACCAATACTCTAATCAAGGAACCACCAAAGAGGAAACTACACCCACACCAAAACTGGCAGGGCAAGCTACTACAGGTAAACAGGCAGCAAACTCCACGCTCACTCACACAGATGATGTTACCTAGTTGGGTAATGAAATGTCTGCAAGCAAACAAACAAGCTCAGAGAGCACCAAGAACTCCACAGATCAACCCTGAGCTACAGATATTCTCTTCTAGAGGATTTAACTGTGTTTACCTGAATGTCCATATATGAGAATATACTATGGTTCCAAAGTACATACTGGGGAACATATACTCTATGTTCTGTACACTGGATCTATGCTTCTTATGTGTATTTACATATACCATTAGAGTTTAACATTTGAGCATAGTTACAGTAATTAAGGTTAAAGAAAGTTTGTGTAGATGTTTCTGAATTAGAAGCCTCATAGAAATTAAAATCAAGGATACTCTCTGGCCCTAAATTTGATTCAATGTACTCTGAATCTTGCAAATCTATGTAGCAACTTCACTAAAATTCCATTATGTAACTTGTGAGAACACATTTGAAAATATATGTACCCTTGCCACTTCTAAACATGGGGAAGTTTTAAAAACTCTAAGTCACAGGAACCACTGATTAAAAATACTAAATGTTGTAATAAAATTTAGTATTCCTTTAAAAATTAAGCCTGGAATTCACTACATGTTTGTCCTGTAATGTTATTATCTATCTGGACTTTGCACGAAGTTATCATAAAAATGTGACATGGAAAATATTTCTGATAATTATGCAGGCTTGAAGTGATCCCATCGCGGTGTTCAAGAAAATAAATAATAAAAAAAGAAAAGAAACTCTGACATCACAGGTGTCCTCTTCAGACATTATAACTGGGCATTTAGTCATTGTATGAGCAATGGGGATAAACTCTCACCAGCTTCTCCGTTCCAAAAACTAGAGATACATAGCCAGAGGAGGCACTTATACTACAGCAAGGTCATCTACAGTACATCGAGAAGGCCTTTGTGTATAGAGCTGTATGGGCATTTGCTTCCATATGATCCAGATGGTAGGCTCCTCTTCATGGAATGTGTTCAAGGAGAGATTAGACAGCCATCTATCTAGGATGGTCTAATTTGGATTCCTGCACTGGACAGGGCGTTGGAATCAATGGCTTAAAAGGCCCCTTCCAATTCTATGATTTGATGAGTTCAAATCCCGATTGCACAGGTTTTGAATTCACGTGGAATCCAGGATCCATACAATGGATTTCTTCTAGATGTCACTGGCCTGACTTCAGAGGGAAGATGGGTCATCCTTGCCACTCAAGTGGAGGTCACAAATGATCTCTTTGTCGGAACAGGGCTATGATCAACTGGATATTCTTTGTCAGGCAGAGGTGAGATAATTTTCTCTGTGTACTTCCAGACTGCTCCCTTCTGACTGATTTTTTGCAAATTGCTAAAAACCTGGTTGTTCCCCTAGACCCTGGGTTAGGATGGTGGTCGAGCCTCTTTGGATTTGGGCATATTTTGATCATTTTGTTTTATTGGATTGGTCTTCTGGTCAGTTTTATTCTCTTTCTTTGATATGTGTTGTTTTCTTTTTAATTAGCTTTTAATTGTAAGCTGCCCAGAATCACTGTGGAGTCAGGTAGCCTCGAAATTGAAATATTAAATTAAATTAAAAACACTGACAAAACCCTCATTTGCCTTTTCTATTCTTACCTAGTATTTCAGTCCTCAGTCACCAATTTGAACAGTCCTTCCTTCAAAATCAGCTTAAACATATTTCTAATACTAGAGAAAATGCTTAATGTACTAATAAAGTTCTTCAACATCTTTGAGAATCCTTTGTAGAAATTCCAGTTGCTACTTGCTAATCATGGGGTAGACTTCCTTGTTTTCTTCTTTGGTCCTTAGACAACGTGTTGTGGCTCTTTCTATTTGAAATGTTTTACACAAAGAATTTGGCCTGGTCTAGCCTAAAACCTTACACTAGGCAGATTACTGTCTCAAAGAAAACACGCATTTTACTAGTTATTCATGAAGTTTTGCTAATTTTGAAGCACTCTATTTCTTTTTCTTTTAAGTATCATGTGAACTCTGATTCCATTCAATAAATATATTTTACTTTTTAAATGTAATTCTGTGCCTTGAAGTTTCTCAATATCACTGGATCCATTCGTTTGAAGCCCAAATATTTATGTAGGTCTTAAACAAGTTCTAGCTAATGCACTGTGTCAAAAGGAAGAACTAAATTATGTTGCTCTGCAGAAAGTTATTGTAAGTGCTAATTCTTTTGAGATGAGAACAATAAGCTGGGAACAAGCCAGGAGTTTAAGAAAACACAGATCCATCATGCCAACTCAGCAATGTATTTATTCTGAAATTAATAGATTAATACTTCCAGACTACTTTTCGTATATAGGAGTTTTAAACCTGCAAGTGTACTGTGTGCCTAAGCAACTGATATTGAAGTGATGAATGGTACGAACAGCACTATTTTTCAGAGCACAGCTAAGACATTGTAAATACCATTCTGTATCTAACCAGAGAAGCCGAGGGAGCTGCTACTGCCGAGACCGCTGCATTCGCACATTCACTGACAAACATCTTCTGTCCTGCAGGATCGTCTTACCTGTTTCCTGGTCCGTGTCTTTCCCGTTCTAAGTTTGATGTATCTGGCTATCAGTTCATTCCTACCTGAAATGAATATGAATTTACAATGAAGACTAAAAGTAACAATTCATCATGAACATATACACGTCAAAACAATGACTTAAAATAGATGCAATGAAAACATGGATCAGGCATATTTTTGAAGATAAAGGTTTGAGCAAACATCTGTTTGCATAATGAGATTTCCCCATCTTTTTGACCCTCTCCTGTTATTTTGAGATGGAACTGAGGGAAAATCCATTCAGCAAATGATGCCTATTCCATAGGTAAATAGATACCATTGGATTTTTACCCTTGGTTTTGTCCAAAAATTGTACTTCAAGCTAAAATAGTACTGGCACATGGAAAATTATTTCAATATTTTAAACTACATACAGGTGATCTTTGTTTAATGACCACTCATTCAGCGACTAATCAAACTTATGATGGGGCTGAATGAGTGGTAGTTATGACTGGCCCTCAGAGTTCCGACAGTGTCCCCGCAGTCATGTGATCACGATCTGGGCACTCGGCACCTGGCTCATGATTCCGACATCACAGTGAGCAGCAGTCATGTAATCATGATTTCTGATGTTCACTGCCAGCTTCCCACAAGCAAAATCAATGGGGAAGCTGGCAGGAAGTCAGAAGTCACAGTCACGTGAGGTCCACACTTAACGACCTGCATGTTCCTCGCTTAATGATGGCAACCAGGACTGCCGGAACTGCCGTCACTAAGCAGCGCAGTCACATGATGTCACACTTTACAGCCGCGTCACTTAGCAACGGCAATTCTGGTCCCAATTGCCATCGGAAACCAAAGACTCCCTGTATTAGAAACAGAGAAAAATGGAAATTCAGACAAGAGCAGCTCCAAAGTAGAGCAAAATTCTGTGACATAAGCATCATCTGATTATTGAAAATACAAAACATTTAAGATCTAAACACAAAGTTATTTTGATGGCTACTGTACAGTAGCTCAACTTAAAACAAGTATGGGAGACCAGCTGGCTTTTCTTCTCCATTCCTAAGTTATGCGAACAATAGCATCCTAAGATGCTATTCGTTTTCCAGAGCATGCATAGCAAACATTATGCTTTATGAATTCTGTGGTCGATACTGCAAAGAGATAAGTTGATAAATTTTACTCCCCTACCCTACCTTCCCTCCTGTCTATTTAGCTTTGTCACATCACAAAGATTTTCAGCACTTTACAATAAAATACCATAGAAAAATCTGAAGAATGAAATGGAAACAATCCATGGTCAAGGACTGTGATGCCCCTATTTATTAATTTCTCTCAGTTGTGGTGCGGAGGACAAGAAGGGGAGGCCCAGATAAAGGAACACACAATCCTACTGATCACACTGTTCCTTAGTTGGGTTCAACAATGAATACTCTGGCTTCTCTTCTTCATATTGTAACTTCCTACAAAGTATCCTCAAAGGCTATTAAGCCTTATCACATCCTCTCTAATGCATAAAGATGATGTATGGAGGAGACATCATGTTTAGTCCCATTCCCAAGTTATTAGCTGTTTGTGGCATTACCTCCTTCCCTCTTTCCCTGTGCAGACACAAACAAAAGCACTGAGAATGCAGACCCATAACACTGCAGTTGCCTGATGTTTTTAAGTGAAGTCTGAATGAGTGTATACCTGGACCTTTGTTAAGATAACAAACAGAATCTGCTGGCACGTGGTTCTCAGTATGTGAATTCTGAAAACACTTGACTCTAATCGAGATTAGCAGGAAGTGTTACTGCACAACTTACATATTACCACAAATTCAATTATCCACATAAATAAAATTAACAAGGGGGGGGGGGCAAACAGGTAAGCTTTTGCAAAATTAAAGAGAGTCTTTTCTTTTCATATCTTGGATGATCAGCTTACAAAAGTATAGGTGGCCAAGCAACTAAAAGTGGGTTCATAACTTGGTGGGAAAAGTGCATGGTTATATACTTCCAGTCCATTTGTTGTTGTTGTTCAGTCGTTTAGTCGTGTCTGACTCTTCGTGACCTCATGGACCATAGCACGCCAGGCCTTCCTGTCCTCCACTGTCTCCCGGAGTTTACTCAAATTCATGTTCATTACATCGGTGATGCTATCTAACCATCTCATCCTCTGCCGTCCCCTTCTCCTTTTGCCTTCAGTCTTTCCCAGCATCAGGGTCTTTTCCAGTGAGTCCTCTCTTCGCATTAGGTGGCCAAAGTATTTGAGCTTCAGCTTCAGCATCTGTCCTTCCAATGAGCAGTCAGGGTTGATTTCCTCTAGGACTGACTGATTTGACCTCCTTGCAGTCCAAGGGACTCTCAAGAGTCTTCTCCAGCACCACAGTTCGAAAGCATCAATTCTTCGGTGCTCAGCCTTCCTTATGGTCCAACTCTCACAGCCATACATTACTACTGGAAAAACCATAGCTTTAACTATACGGATCTTTGTCGGCAAGGTGATGTCTCTGCTTTTTAATATGCTGTCTAGGTTTGCCATATCTTTCCTCCCAAGGAGCAAGCGTCTTTTAATTTCATGGCTGCAGTCACCGTCTGCGGTGATCTTGGAGCCCAAGAAAATAAAATCTGTCACTGCTTCCATTTCTTCCCCTTCTATTTGCCAGGAAGTGATGGGACCAGATGCCATGATCTGAGTTTTTTTAATGTTGAGTTTCCAGTCCATACTTTTGGTTTAACTTCACTTCTTTGTCTATCAGAATTAAAAAGTAAAAGTAAAGGTTCCCCTGCACAGTCGTGTCCGACTCTAGGGGACGGTGCTCATCTCCGTTTGTTAGCTGAAGAGGCAGCGTTGTCCGAAGACGCTTCTGCAGTCATGTGGCCAGCATGACGCGCATGGAATGCTGTTACCTTCCCACCGAAGTGGTACCTATTTATCTACTTGCATTTGCATGCTTTCGGATTGCTAGGTTGGCAAGAGCTGGGGCGAGTACGGGAGCTCACTCCGTCACATGGGGCTAGGGTCTCGAACCTCCGAACTTGCAACTTTCCGATCGACAACCCTGGCATCTTAACCACTGAGCCATCTTCTATCAGAATTATGTTTTATTATATAGAGGTTATTATCTCTAAAAAGAGGCTCATCTTCCCAACTCTGCGTAATATTTATTTATTTATTTATTTATTTAATTTATATTAGTGTTAATATAAATTTATTAATATAGTGTTTCTTAAACTTTTTGCTCTTAGGACCCCTTCCCACTTTTAAAAAATTATGGAGGACCCCAAAAGAGCTTTTGTATGTATGGTTATATTTATCAATATTTACCATATTAAAAATAAATTTGTTTCTTCCATTGTAATCATTCACTGGAGTGTAACATTCAACTGTTACCAACCTAAGAATTCCTATTTTCATATATACTAGTATCATAGATTATTCCAATTCATACTTTTCGACATACATTTTGGCCCTTTTATTCATAATCAGTGTTTTTCTTTTTATTGTTGCTTTCTATTCATGAAGTTGATATTTTTGAATATTATTTTAAATCAGGCTTCTCTTATTGCCCTTCCAAGTGAACTTTTATCTTTCACAATTTTAAGTTTTAAATAGTATGGATTTTATCAGAATTCTTTTGAGGTGCTTTGGGAGCTTAGATTTTTTTTAAAATAGCATAAGAGCTTAAGAAAGAATGAAAAATAACATAGATTAGTGCAAAATATGCCTAACAGCATATAATTATATAAGACAGTAGCAAGACACAGCATTTGAGTATGCTTAATCATTTCAGGATGCCTTGACAACACACGAGGCACTAAGGTCCAGTTCAAAACTCAAACTGTGTCTCAAACATGGGTAATAAATTTCATGCAACTGGGCTATCATTTTCCAAAGAAACCAGCTTATTTTCAGAGAGAATGCCAAATAGGCCAATAGTACAACCCAAAACCTTACTTTACTTGGCAAAAAATTGCATAATTTGTTCAAGGGGATTTTAAAGGGCATATGCTATTAAAATTAAAGTTGGAAAAATATTTTCAAATCTGAGAAGCCCACCTCCATTCTGTAGTTATGTCAAGCTACTACTCAGCAGAAACAGCAAAGCATTATGTGGCATCTTAAAAACTAACAAAGCTTTTGTGGACTAATGATTATTAGTCCATTCTATGACATGTTTGCATTTTGGGGGGAAAGTGAAAATAAATTAGGGGATGTTTATTCATTGATAGGTAGCAGAATTGTTTTCTGTTTCAATTGTTCTGTTCCAGATCTGATGAGATATATCACTAAAATATAGTATCTATTTGAAAATGCATTATTAAATAGGGAAAGTCTTCCATGCTTTTTTGGAAATATTTTCAATAACATATGCATCAAATTCACATGGCAGGGCAACATAATTTTATCTTCAAATCCTAGCTCCAGCCCTTTTGTTGTTGTTGTTGTTGTTGTTTTGATTTTCAATACATATTCCAGTGGTGTTTCGACTAGTGGTGTTCGAGGGATGGTCCTCAATAGCATAATTTCAAAAAGGCAGCAACTAACGTCAGAATACAGCCTTCAAAGATTTCAGCATCTCAAAGTCGGAGAGGATTGAATTGCATAGCTGCTTCCAATGCCTCTGTCAGAGGAGAAAAAAAAATTCTCCCCTTCAAGCATTTGTGTGTGTGTATAGAGTTGCCATGGTGGGGGAGGAAGACATTTTAAATCCAAATTAGCAAAAAAAAGAAATCACTTGTAGGTAAGTCAACAACTGATTAAACAGTTTCCTCTGCTTAGTAAGAGACCTGCTATTTAAAAGCCATGAGCAAAATCTATTTTAAGCCTTTAAAAATAGTATAGGCAGGTGTTAAGTCATCCCCACAGTGAGTTTTGAAAGTCGTCCCCTTTCTGAGCCTTACGGAAGAGCAGGGAGTGAGCCTGGGAGATGGGGCAATCCTTTCCAGCACAGGCTGTGTTTTGTTCAGACAAGCTTACGCCAGAAGGTCATGTGACATAGGCCAAATAAACAGCATCTGGGGATTTTCAATTACAGACCTTCACCCAGCATGCCTGCACTGTAATCTCTACCAGATGAGGCTCAGGCCTCACTATTTTCAATAATTCACACACTGTGTACACATAACATGACAATAAGGGCATTCATGCAACCGCCTGATTCGCACATCAAAGCTCCCAAATGGCCAGCTGTAAGCATGCTTACTGTTGAATAATTCATTCTTTTCACAGGCTTGAAAAAACGCTCAGCAGGACTTGGCAAGCTTGTCTTCTTTCCTGTGTGGTATGCTAAACTCACATTTTGAAAGAGGTACAACCCCACTCTTTTTTTTTTTAAAAAAAAGAGGAAGAAGAAAAAGGAGCTGGGGATTCAACCATTTAAATGCACATTTGCAAATGGTTGTTCGTAATTATACACACACATGCACACACACTCAACAATATAAACTACAATTCCAAATAACAACAACAACAATAGGAGAGAGAAAGCAGATACAAAACAACACTATTTTCTGAGGCAGGTGTTTAATTTAAAACAACAAAAAGCTTTTTCCTGAAGGGTTCCTCCTGTATAAATGAACATGTACCAAAAAACAAAAACAAACCAACCCCCTGCATTACCTGGAGCCCATTTACAAGCTCAAGAAAATTAATTTTGATAGATCCATTTATTTTGTTCTATAAAATAGGAGGAGGAAGGAGTATTAGGTATGTTCGCCGCCTTGAGTTATTTATAAAAATAATAAAGGCGGGATAAAAATTAATGAATTAATGAATTAAATAATAAATAAAGAACTCTACCTTTAAATAAATACTTCCATTATCAAGAAAGGCAAATAACCAAACCATTCCCTCGGAGCCAACCTTCAAAGGGCTAGATTGATCATTTCATTTTGCTCCCTTGTGCTTTACTAGGAGACTTTTAGGCTTTTTAAAAATTGCACAGCTATAATTTTAATTGCCCGACAGCATCCTTAAACAGCCTTTATGATGTTTACTGAATTATGGTAAATTTGTTTCCCTGACCTACCAAAGCAGGCAATCCCTCGCTTCATTATATCAAGTTTTCTTATCTGTCAATCAACCCTAAAACCAGCAGGATCAGCTAGTCATGACCTCCCCTCGAAGCAAACACATGCTGTGGGCTGTGTATTTTTATACCCTTTTCCCCATCGTTCGGAGTGGTTTCCTCTTAATCACAATAATCCTAAAAGTGCTAAAACATATCAGTCTTCTAAGCCCTGCCTACAAAAGGCAAATGGGCTTGTCCAGCAACAGCTGATACTTCATTCAGCTGCAAATGGGATTTAGCAGCTAAGAGAGATTTAGCATACTTGGAGAATTATTGAGGGTCACTCTTGCACAGTTAAATTAGCAATATCCTTCTGCCATACTGTTCTGTCTTTGGGGGGGGGGGGTTGTATTTTCATTTTTATTCGCATTCCTTAGTTGAACTGGAAGGAAACCGGTTTCTTTTAACACTACCGTTCTGACAGTCAAATATATGTTTAATAAATTACGGACAGGTCTTTCATTATGAAAGCACTCATAAAAAGGCATGAAATTCCAGTGTGTTTTTCCTGTCAGGTAATAACTACAGTTTTTAATAATATACCAAAACTTTTTCATTTACTGTGCACTTAAGGCAGAAGTGATGGAAATTTATTAGTTACTACATGAAAGGTTATCTAGGATACCACGTGAGCTGATGAAAATGATATACAGTATGTTACTGTCTTTTTGGAAAACCATATTTGGAATAAAAACAAGAATAATAGAACAGTTTCTGAAACTAGGAGTACCAGCCATCATAATGCTTGGCTTTTTCACATTTTGTACTCTATCTCTCAAGACAAAATTGCTTTAAAAATATAAACAAAGGAACTTATCAGAGAACAGATTTGGAACTCACTGCTTCCCAAATTCATTGTCTTTGGGCAACACTAAACAATGTCATTCATCATGATTCTATAGTTTGGTAAACTTTGTTCTCACTGCAATCCAACCTAGTGTTGGATGTATTTAATCCTAACTACTGGAAGCATCTTTTTTTTTTTTGCTGAATTATTCTTCTGAAAATCCATCTTTCAATTTAACCTTGCCACTCTTAGGAATCAAGTTAGAATTGTGATTTAGAGACATCTCAGCTTCTTCAATAATTGATTTAGATCTTCACGACTTGTGACAGAATTAATTTTTAAATTAATCAAATTAATCAAATATATACTTACCTATGGGATATGAACTATATTTTATTCTACTTAGAAATTAATACTAGGAAACTGCAATTTGGCATCCACCTGTGCCCAGTAGAAGGAAGGGAGGGAGGGAGGGAGGGAGGGAGGGAGGGAGGAAGGAAGGAAGGAAGGAAGGAAGGAAGGAAGGAAGGAAGGAATAGATAGAGCCTATATTTGATTTTAGAAAGAGCATAGCTACAATTTTTACTGTTATGGTAAGTTAACTAGTTAAATACAAATACAAATACATATGATGAGCTGTATTTTAATTTTTGATAGTTGATTATACAGAGCATCAACCTATTTTAAACTAGTTCTCTCCTCCCAAGAATTAGGAGAAAAAAGTCCATCTTGGGCAGAGAGCCTTAAAAATGGAGACAATAGACTGACTCTTGTCTGTCATGCATGATGGATGAGTTAAGGGGATTAAAATAAGTATTTGCATCATAATAGGTAAACATTAGCAAAATACAATTTCGTAGTAGGTGGCTTTAGTTCTAATTATTCAGCAAGGAAAAAAGAGGCCTTTCTTTTTGAAGAATTATGATTAGCTTACCATTTTCAGCTATAAAAGTTTTCTTATCCAAATCAGTCTTCCCTACTCTGATGCTCTCCAGATGTGCTGGACTCCAATTCCCATAGCTACACTGGCCAAGAAAAATGGCATGGGAGTTCAACACATTTGGAAAGCAAGATATTTGGGGAAGTTTGTTCAAATACGTTATTACCTCTCATAATTAGGCATTTAAAAGGTTAAGTGATTATCATACAAATGATAGTCTAAAAAATGAACAAATTTATTTCAGTTGCACTGTAGCATAAAGGAAAATGCTATGGAGGCATAGTAATTTAACTTAAAACATAGTAATTTAAAATTGTGGCATTAGACAGGTGTTCTCTCCTGAAAAAAGTTAAATATGTACATATATAACATAAGTCCATTCGTCATGCTGCTGAGGAGAAATCAATATCTTCTTGAAGAATGAATTCAATAAAATAGTAAACCATACATAAAATAGAAACATATGAACATATATTCTTTTAGATTAACTCTGTGCTTAAGAAGTACAATTAGCATATCTGTTTTCACAAGGATAAACCTACAGAAATTAAATATGTTAAGAAAATAATCACACGTTTTTCACATGAAAATATTTATAGGAACTAAAAATATCAGAAATTAATTATACTAAGGCTGCTATCCAATAAGCATGCTGGGCTTTAGCTTCCAATGAGACTTACTTCTCAGTAGAAATGCCTACCAGCACTTCTTCCTCTTCCCTTACAATTCAGATGTAAAGTTATTTTATTTTTAGGAGTTTTATATCTTCCATTTTGTTAAAGCTATCAAGCCAGTCCAAAACAATCTTAAAATAAATGTATAAAAATTAAGGGTTTTTATTTTTCTTGTTTTTCTTTTATGACTGTTACTTGTGCTTCATCTTGTAGAAGTGCAGAAATGGTGACTCAAAAGTTTAACAGTAACACCATCACCAATTCAGCATACAGCTTTGTCATACAAATGCAGGCTTCTTTTAGACTGATAATGGATATAAAGGGTTTGAGAAAGAGATGGCACTTTTGTCTAAAAATAAAAAATAATGAAAATCAAATGTTGGGCTCATCACACAAAAAATGTTAGACCCATAGAATTCTAATTCTATGATCATTAGAATGCATTTTCTATGTCCCAAACCCTTCAATTTATTTAACATTAAATATATGCGGTATGTGCCCACTAATAGATGAAGAGAGGTATCTGAATTTGCCTAGTGTTGTGCAAGAACTTTAGACTCAGATTACACACAATGATAATTTCAAGGGCCAAGTGGAAAGTATGTCACCACTGTATCAGCAATGTTTATGTCCCCAAACTCTAACCTTGTTTTCTCAAAGGCTACAAAGGGAATACCTTGTTCTGCCAGAAGTATGGCTTAAGCAAATATATATGAAATATATAATTAGAATGAAGGCATTTGGGTATTTTTCTGTATTTACAAATACAAAGGATTTGGAGAAATGTGACTGACAATACCACCTAAAAAACAACAGGGTATAAAAATTCGGAAACATTACGGTAGATAAGCAGGATAACTTTGATCTTTCTTCAACTACTTAAATAAGGAAAATGGGCTGAATATGGTTGGTTGGGGAATGGTGATAAATGCAACATATGAGACAGGAAGAAATTGAGGCACAAAAATACTTCAATCCTGCTTGGAATCCTGACACTCATAAGTCTTGGCACGATTGTTCAACACTTCTGATGGCTCCAGATTAGAGAAGGGTGCAGTAAATAGGTTTACTTCACTTGTATACACAACTTTGAAACAGCAACTGAAAAAGGGCTATACACATTGCTTCAGTTTCCAGAGGGATAGCTGTATTTGCCTTTTGCCACCAAGAAAAAGGAAGAAGAGGAGAAGGAAGTAGCCTTGAGATACCTGACAAACTGACAAATTTACTTTACAATTTTGTAGATCACTACTTCATCAAAAGGATCTACCTATCTATCTACCCACCCACCCAAAAATACACACATATACTGTACATATACACACAAACAGCTGGAGAGGGAAAGAGTAAAAAAGAAAAGGATGGTTAAGATATACTTACCTATCAACTACAGCTCTGCTCCAGCTTTGCCTGACCATATGAAAATCTCAAAGTAGAGACAGAAGAGGCCATGCACTCAGCCTGCATTTACCTCTCCCCAATTTCTAATATTCAGGCAGAAATCTGGACACAAGTCCTAGCTTTATTGGCTTGAAGGCAACTACAGCATCATGTGTGAACCAGAACTTGAATAAAGGCCCAGTTACAGCTACATTTGCAAACTTTGTAGAGTTCCCTTTGAGACTTTCTGCCTGAATGCATGGAAGTCATAGACAGGTAGGCTGAAGATGCATATCTGGTTTCTTTCCAGGGAGCTCACATGATCCAGGCGCAAAGTTTCAAGCAGTAACTTTATAAAAGTTCCGTTGAAGTATATGAATGAGATCTAATGTATATGAGAGAACATAAAAGGTAGAAAAAAAGAGGATGTCCAGTTTTGTTTCTGCTCAGTCTCTTCTGACTACTCATGACCCAATGGAAAATAATTCCCTGGGATGTCAGTCAGGAACTGCTTCTTTATGTTTTTGTAAGCAAATGCTTGTGAAATCAGTATTACTATCCAGCCCCTTTGTCTTCTGCTGTTTTTTTATTGGCCTTCTCACATTAATACTAACAAGCAATGTGACATTACATTCATGAACAGGGTACCCACCAAGTGATTCTTGGTAATGATGGCTTTCTCTCCAGATTGCCTTTCTTTTATTTACACTAACTGTGAATGTATGAAAAGTGCATCACAGTGGTTTACATCTCAACATACTGTGATATAATAGCATTAGCTTAGCATGCAAGTCCATATTCTTTGTATTTGGGGGAGGGGGGGAGGCAATTTATGAGCAACCACAGTAAAAAGAAGTCCAATAACTCTTGTGGCATCTCTCAAAGGCATGATATAATACACTGAATGAGCACTCAAGAGTAATGCTACCCTACACATGGCATATCTCTCTTCCACTCACATTCTCTTCAACATAGCTATCATAGCCCCGGCTTTAGCTTCAAATCTTGACAAGAACAACTGATATTTCAAGATGACCAAAGGATTCCATTTCAAAGATTTAGAAAAACACTGTGATGGTGATGAGAGGAAAGCTTGTAGAAGGATCAAGAATAGACAATGGAATGTCTACAGCAGTGTTTCTCAACCTTAGCAACTTTAAGATGCGTGGACTTCAACTCCCGGAATTCCTCAGACAGCATGGCTGGCTGGGGAATTCTGGGAGTTGAAGTCCACGCATTTTAAAGTTGCCAAGGTTGAGCAAGACTGGTCTACAGCAATCATGTTTGCTATAACCAGTGTATGAGCTAACCTGGAATTAAATGCAAACTAACCTTTAGGCCAGAGTTTTCCAAACTTTTCATGTTGGTGACACACTTTTTAGACATGCATCATTTCACGACACACTCTTACAGCAGGGCATCATTTCGTGACACACTCTTACAGCAGGGCACAAGGCAGGCACTAGGAACTGCGTGGAATCACAGCAGATTTCGAGGCAGCCAGGCACAAGGCTGGCACTAGGACCTGCGCGGAATCCTGGCAGAGCTCAGAAGCAGCAGCAGTCGTGACACACCCAGACACTGCAGCCGACACACTAACATGTCACGACACACAGTTTGGAAAGCTCTGCTTTAGGCAAATGTTTACACATACATTTGTCGACACAGTTATATAGCTCCTCTCACCTTTACTTTTATAAGCTTTGTTGTTGTTTCTATAATGTTCCAAGACACAACTCTCAAATGTCTTTACCTCACAGACTGAATAACTAACTGCTGCAACATGGAAGCTTGCTCATGTATTTTAAAATTAACTCAAACAAATTTATCAACAGAAACAATGCAGTCAAGACTGAAATAATATTTTGCCTATTTTATCTTTTAAAAAAAGGAGATTGCTTTCTCTGTAACCTCAAAACTGAGGGAGTCTTTTAATATTTCCATCTAGATCAGCCTGTCATAAGAAGATGGATGTATGAACACAAGATGGTAAACCTTAAATTCTTTTCACCCTTTTCATGACAATAAGGATATACTGTATATTCATGATGGAAGTTAACTTGAAAATATTTTTAACCAAGTCACACTGGGACCTTGGTTTTTAACCAAATCATATTGGGACCTTAAAAGAGTTTGTTTGTTTGTTTGTTTATTTATTTTCTATCCCGCCGTTATTATTTTTATAAATAACTCAAGGCAGCGAACATACCAAATACTCCTTCCTCCTCCTATTTTCCCAACAACAACCCTGTGAGGTGAGTTGGGCTGAGAGTGTGTGACTGGCCCAAGGTTACCCAGCCTTAACCACTAGACCAAACTGGCTCTCTGGTTAGCACATAGTTCCACCTAGCAAAGTATTTATTGCACCCACTGAAGTGACTATTGTATCAACAATTCAGGATGGAGTTGTTTTTCACAAATCCTGGGATTTCTACTTGCAAACCACATGCTCTGTTGCTGAACTAGCTTGCCTTCTCAGACACAAGAGTAATCCTCAACCAGTCATTTCATTGCCTTAGGCTCTGCAATCAAGCTCAACTTGAGTCCCCTATCCATCTCCATAGCTCACTCCATCTTCTTACATTAAGACAACAAAGGTCTCTTTCAACATTGTTTCTTCTTACCTCACAAGATTTTTTTTAATTGCAAAGACTGATTAAAATATTAGAATCTACTTTAAGCCTCTTTCCAGGACTTTCCCTTCCAAACAAAAGGTACTTTAAAAAAAGTCTCTGAATTCCAGGCCATATTCATCTTCACAAATAACATACATAACACAGTAGTTTATTTTCTGGGGGAAAATCAAGTTGATTATGACACTTTGGTATATCTGCTTGTTACAGGGGATGAGTTATTGCTCTGATGTTAAGCCACACATGTTTAAATGAAAAAGACATGTTAAAATCTTGCTTGTAGTAGAATGATAATGTACTTCAGCCTTGTTGAAGAATATATATAGAAGAATATATATGGAATTTCGGGCTTCAGAATTCTTGCACAGCATAGCTTCGTTATCTCTTAATGCTTTCATCCAAAGAAGCTGGGAAGTGCTTGTTGAAAACACATTGTCCTACTTTGCATACAATATTAGCCTATTCTCAGTCCTAGGTACTTATCTAAAATACTGAGAACTAGCATCCTAGTTTTTGAAGGGAAAGAGAAAAACCATCCAGAATCAAAGGAATCAAATATCTCAAGAGTATACTACAGGACTGAGCTTAATTTTGAAATTCACAAGTTGAAATAAGAGGCGAAAATACATGCTACAACTGCCCACAATTTTGACCAGAGTATTTGTAGCCACATCAATTACATGAAATGAGAAAAAATCATTTGAATTTGAACTGTATCATTTGAATCAACTACATCAATTTAGACATAATACTCTGATTTTGTGTTAAATGGATGAACTCCTGGCTTATCAGCTTTTTCCTTGCTTTTCTCTCATTTGTTCATGAGGAACAGAGGCATTTAAAGTAACAATAGTTTGTAATGATGCTGGAAACCACACAAAAAGAGGTGCTAATGGAGAAGGGAGAAGGCATGGACAGGTTTAAAATCTACACATCTCACCTCAACAATATTATTCTGGAATCAGCCCAGTATCATTACATTTCATCAATTCTTCTCACAAATAAGGTTTGTCAGAGTTAAGGAAATCATTGTGTGACATCTTTTGTCTTATTAGGGAACAACTGGAAGAGCCAGTAAAGGGACTGATGTTTTCAGGTGCCAAGGCTTCTTTCTTCATAACATTGTATTCTGGCCTACATCTTTTATTGAAAACAAGCTAGTCTGGATAATACAAAGAGCAAGATTTCCAATTACACTTTTGTCAAGCTGGATTGCTTTGAACAAACATAAGGCTGTTTGTTATATGGCCAGAACCAACTGAATCTACCACTCTTCAGCCCAAAGGACCTGGAAACTGGTTTTAGTCAGTGTATTGAAGAATACAGGATGACCCATACTAGTGAAATTAATTATTTTACAATAAAGAATTAAATCAACAATTAAAATTGGAACATGAATTGATTTTTTTGTGCTTTCAAGTCAATGTTGACTCCTGGTGACTGTCTGGACTAGTCCCTGCAGTTTTCTTGGCAAGATTTTTGGAAGTAGTTTCTCACTGCCTTCTTCCTAGGGGTGAGAGGGAGTGACTGGCCCAAGGTCACCTAGTTGGCATCATGCCTAATGTGGGAACAGAACCTACAATTTCCTGGTTTCTAGCCTGGTGCCTTAATCTCTACACCAAGCTGGATCTCTTGAATTGAATACAGAAACAATTAAGAAAGTACTTATTATTAACATCCACCTTCCCATCAATAACAATGAAACAGCAAAAATTAATTTTCAGTTAAAGGCAGAGAATTCCTCAAAAGCAATAGTACTCTTTTGACAGACAACACTGAATAAGCTGTTGTTTTAATGTCGTATTATGTTCCCCACACAAACAAACAAAGAAGAAGGAAGGTAAAAGGTAAAGGAGTAGGTGTGGATAAAGTGAAACACATGTGGTAATATCTCACTATAGGTGCCTGCTATCAAGCTCTAGTGCTTTCCACAGTAGGAGAAGACATACAGATTCTTGTATTTTACAGTTACAGTGAGGTAGCGTTGCTCTCTAACTCTCTAACAATGATGGAAAGATTCATTAGAAAGTCACTGAGTAACTCTCACTTTTGTGAGCATACTAATAATTTAAGGATATGACATACGAAGAGCTGTATTGGATCAGGCCACAGGGCCATCTAGTTGAGCATTCCTCATTGCAGAATAGCCAAAGCATGCCTCTGAAAAGCTCACAAGCCTGTATGTATGTATGTATGTATGTATGTATGTATGTATGTATGTATGTATGTATGTATGTATTTTCTAACCCGACTTTATTAATTTTATAAATAACTCAAGGTGGCGAACACACCTAATACTCCTTCCTCCTCCTATTTTCCCCACAACAGCAACCCTGTGAGGTGAAGTTGGGCTGAGAGAGAGAGACTGGCCCAAGGTCACCCAGCCAGCTTTCATGCCTAAGGCAGGACTAGAACTCACAGACTCCTGCTTCCTAGCCCATCGCCTTAACCACTAGACCAAACTGGCTCTCTTTTAGTCAAGTGCCTATGGTTCAGGCATTACCCTCTTTTATTCCAGGCTAAAGAATCTCAATTGCTTTTGTCTTGGGGAACTGCTCTGTTGCTCAATCATTTTGATTGCACATTTTGGACCTTTGCTAGATCTTTCTTAAGTTGTGGTGCCTACAGATTCCCACAATATTCCAAGCATAGCTTCCCTATAGATTTGTATAAGGAGCGTGGTGGCTCAGAGGGTAAGACGCCAGGCTTGTCGATCGGAAGATCGCAAGTTCGGAGGTTCGAATCCCTAGCCCTGCGTGCGGAGTGAGCTTCCGCACTAGCTCCAGCTCTTGCCAACCTAGCAATTCGAAAGCATGCAAATGCAAGTAGATGAATAGGTACCACTTCGGTGGGTAGGTAACAGCGTTCCACGCGTGTCATGCAGCCACATGACCGTGGAAGCGTCTTCGGACAACGCTAGCTCTTCGGCTAACAAACGGAGATGAGCACTGGCCCCTAGAGTCGGACACGACTGCACAAATGTGCGGGGGGGAACCTTTACCTTTACCTATTGTTATATCAGCAATTTTATTTTCAGTCCCCATCCTAATGATTTCAAGGAAGTGATTTGCCTTTTTTACCTCTCCTCATGGACACCCCCCCTTTTTTTTTTTAAAGCAGCAGCTATATACTGGGTTGACATTTTGATTGAGCTGTCTACTATGACTCCAAGATCACAGTAGTCACAGACAGCTCAGATCCCATTAATGTACAAGTGAAGTTTGGATTCCTAGTACCAACAGGCATCACTTTACACTTATTTACAATTAATGGCATTTGCCATTTGAAGTCCATTACCTCTGTTAAGAAAAATTACAGTCACTTTTTGATTCTACCATACTAAACAGTTTGGTATCATAAAAAAAAAATAGCCACTCAATGTTCAACCCCAACTCCAGATCATTTATGTGCAAATGAAAAACTACTGGTCTCAACACCTACCCCTTGTGAACCCCACTTGGTACATCTCACCAGCATGAGCATTGCCTATTTATTCCTATTATTCCTATTCTCTATTTCCTGTTTTTTAACCAGTTACATAACAGCACTTAACCTCTTATCCCAGGGCAGCTGAATTAGCTCAGGAACAATCGGTAGGGACTTTATCAAAGGCTTTTTGAAAATCCTAGAATACAACATCTATCTACACCCTTGTCCATGTGCTTTACACACTCAAAACTTCAGGAAGCTAGTGAGACAAGACTTAGCTTAACAGAAGTCACACTGGTTGTCTTTCAGCAAGCTCATTCCTCTGTGCTTGCTTAATTTCCCTTTAATAATACTTTCAACCAAATCCGCCAGAACAGATGTTAAACTATCTGCCCTCTACTTTTCTTTACTTCTTATTAAAAATTAGAATCATTAGCTATTTTCCAAACCTTGGAGACAGATGCTGAAGTCAATAAAAGTTGTATAATTTTAGTGAAAAATCAACAATTTCATATTCACATTATTTATTAACTCCTAGTGCAGAGCTTTCCAAACTTTTCATGTTGGTGACACACTTTTTAGACATGCATCATCATGCATCATCATGCATCATCACATGCACTCTTACAGCAGGGCATCATTTTGCGACACACTCTTACAGCAGGGCACAAGGCAGGCACTAGGACCTGCATGGAATCACAGCAGGTTTGCAGGCAGCCAGGCACAAGGCAGGCACTAGGACTTGTGCGGAATCACAGCAGGTTTGGAGGCAGCCAGGAACAAGGCAGGCACTAGGACCTGCGCGGAATCACAGCAGGTTTGCAGGCAGCCGGGCACAAGGCAGGCACTAGGACCCGCATGGAATCCTGGCAGGGTTCGGAGGCAGCAGCAGCCGCGACAGCAGCAGCTGCAGCAGCAGCCGCGACACACCCAGACACTGCAGCTGACACACTAACGTGTCCCGACACACAGTTTGGAAAGCTCTGTCCTAGTGGATAGAGAGGTGGACCTGGGAATTTATTCTTAACTTGCCAGTTTGGCTTATAGCTTCATTTCTCATTACAGGTAGTCCTCCGTTAATGACAGTAATTGGTATTGGAATTTCTGTCACTAAGTGATGCGGTTGTAAAGCATGACGTCACATGGCTGCATCGCTTAGCAACAGCAATTCCGGCAATCCCTGTTGCCATCATTAAGCAAGGATCACGGATCATTAAGTGAGTCCCAGGAAGATTGCAAGCAGGCTGGCAGGCAGATAAGGCGTGAGGCGAGCGCAGCGGGGATGGCTGTTGCTGGGCAGGGGAGGGTGCGCATGTGGCCTGCAAGTCATGGAGTGAGGAAGGGTTGCGGTGTCTGCCGCTAGGCGGGAGAGGGTGTCAGCAACTTACCGGAGCAACTTGTGACCTTCCCTGCTGGCTTCCCCACTGACTTTGCTTGTGGGAAGCTGGCAGGGAAGATTGCAAATGGTGATCATGTGACCGTGGGACACTGCAACCATCGTAAGCAGAAGCCAACTGCCAAGCACCCAGATTGCGACCACGTGACTGCAGGGGTGTTGTGACGGCCAGAACTTTGAGGACCGGTCATAAGTCTCCTCTTTTCAGCACTGTTGTAACTTTGAACGGTCAAATGAATGATCAGTAAGCAAGGACCACCTGTACTTTAATTTGTGTCAGTTTGTCCAGACTTCCTCTTGAAAAAGCCTGTTCAGGCACAAGCATCTATGCTAAATCCTCAGTGGTAAAGAGAGAAACAAAGATTTTGTTTCAGTTTCTGTGCTATTTTCTTATCCTCCTTTTTATGTGCCATCAAGTCAGGGTCAACTCATAGCAACCACAACCTTCTCCAGAATGTTCTGTCCCCAACCTGGCCCTTCAGGTCTTCCAACAGTGCACCCACTGTTGTAATTGAATTCATCCCCTTCGTTGCTAGTTGTTATATTCTTCTCTTTCCTTCCACATTTCCCAGCATTATGTACTTCTCTAGAGAGCTAGGTCTTCATCTAATCTGTCCAAAATAAGATAATTTAAAGTCTGTAGCTTGAATCATGTCAACTGGATTTCTATTTTCTCAGTGGAAACATTTCGCTCCTTATCCAAGAAGCTTCTTCAGTCTGAGCAAAGTTTGTAAGGGAATCCTTAAATATGTTTCTAGGGTGGCTGTGTGACAGTTATTTGAGATGCTTATTTCTAAGTCCCTTTATCATCCAAAGGAGGATCGTTAAGATTACCTTGCTGTTGTTGAGATTGAGAAATGGCCTTAATCTTCCTAGGCACAGAACACAAAGCAGGAAGGAAAATAGGGGAAAGATTGTGCCTGAGGCCCCCACCTCTATTCAAAGAAGGATTTTCCAAGTTGGCATAAATGGATTCCTTGACCCCTCTTTCAAACCACTTATCTTCCCTGTCTAAAATGTGAACATTAATGTCCTCAAATGAGCGTCCTTTTTCCTTTAGATGAAGGTAAACAGCTGACTCTGGTCCTGTGGTGTTGCTCCTCCTGTGTTGGGCCATCCTCCTGTACAAAGGTTGTTTGGTTTCTCCAATGTAGAGCTCAGAGCACTCCTCACTGCACTGGATTGCATACACTACATTGCTTTCCTTGTGTTTTGGAGTTTGATCTTTGGGGTGTACAAGCCTCTGTCTCAGAGTGTTGGTGGGTTTGAAATATACAGGTATGTGGTGTTTGCCAAATATCCTTTTTATCTTTTCAGACACGCCAGCCATGTAAGGAATGACCAGGTTCTTCCATTTACTCTGAGTCTCAGTCCTGTCTGTCGCTGTTTTAGGTCTGGTAGACTTAGATTTAGTGAAGGCCCAATTTGGATATCCACAGGCCTTCAGAGCTGTTCTCAGGTGCTGATTTTCATTCTTTTTGGAATGAAATATTTGGAATATTATTAAGACCATTTCACAATCTCAACAACAGCAAGGTAATCTTAACGATCCTCCTTTGGATGATAAAGGCACTTAGAAATAAACATCTCAAATAACCATGACCTAGGCCCAGGTGCAAGGTCACACAGCCACCTTAGAAACATATTTAAGGATTCCCTTACAAACTTTGCTCAGACTGAAGAAGCTTCTTGGATAAGGAGCGAAACGTTTCCACTGAGAAAATAGAAATCCAGTTGACATGATTCAAGCTACAGACAATTCCACCTGGATGACTGAGAACCTTCATCGACAAGATAATTTAAACTTAGTCATTTGTGCCTCAAATGAGAATTCCAGATTGGTTTGTTTTATGATCCATTTGTTTGTTTTCTTTGTTATTCATATTATTCTCAGGAGTCTTCTCCAACACCAACATTCAAAAGCATCAATATTCTTTCTATCCTGCTTCTTCAAAGACTAACTTTCACTTCCATAGAATGTCATAGGGAAAACCATTGCCTGCACGATTCTGATCTTTGTAGGTGTAGGACATCTGAATCTCTTTTCGAAAGCCTTCATTGCTACTGTACCAAGTGCTAGTCTGTGGCAAATTTCTTGACTGCTGGTTCCTTTCCTACTGATAGTTGATCTTAAAAAACAGCATTACCTACCAAATTACCTAGATGGCACATGTTGTCCATAGCATTTTCATCAGGGAGGCTAATCATCATGTGCATCACACATTCATCTGTCTGTACTTTTTAACAACTGTATATCTGACTGCTAGGAGCCTCCCTCTTCTGGGACTATATCTTTTAATTCTGCAAAAATTGGGTCCCTTTTAAGAGTTCCTCTCTCTCTTTTTCAGCTTGATGTTCTCCTATCCTGACAGCTTCATTCTTAATGACTCCTGAGGCATCATAATTGTAGTGGGATGCTGCTATCTCATACATATATACAGTGTGTGTGTGTGTGTGTGTGTGTATATATATGTGTGTGTGTGTGTGTGTGTGTGTGTGTGTGTGTATGTATATATATATATATATATATATATATATGATATATGGGCAGCTTTGCTATAGTTTTTAAGCATAATAAATAAGTTAAGAAACTGAACTGACATTAGTATGAATTGCATCTTTGTAGTGATAGATACATCTAAATTTCTATCTTCACCACATTACATTAAGGCATCTCAATATCACTTGCAACTTAGGTTAACTCAGGAAAAAAAAAACCTGAGTGTGGACATTTTTGTGTGTTCCATTATTTAAACCCTACTCATGCAGCTGTTTCCATAGTTTATAAATGTTTCATTTAAAATATAACCATTTTAACACTGGTACCCCATTTACCTCATCTTACCACTATTCTGACTGGATAGAGTCTAATGTAGTCTACACCGTCTGGTCAATTATAGCATGGACGCTGGGGACCAATTAATGCCATCTATAAAAGCCTGAATCATTCTGTCAATTAACTAGAACTAACTATGTCATCAGATATATTACTAGTGAGCAAGTCTATTTGGTTGCAATATGTCTTGGAGGAGAGCAGTATCAAATGAATCACAATTGACTTGGACAACTGCTAGCATAATTTCAGAAGATGAAAAGACAAATGGGGTAGTTATTAGTGGTCCCCTGAGGAATTACGGCCAATTGTAATGTGCTAAGCCTGCACTAGCAGGTGCCCTCAGCACAAATCAGGAAGAGGGTTAAATCAATATTTTCAATTTCTTTGGATCAATTCAGTGTTTGAACAAGATGGAAACTTGTTAGCAATTGGCAGAATGTGTAAATGAAAAGTCAAACTTATTATTTGTTAAAAGGGAACGGGTGCACTGCATCATGCCCTTGGCACAAAGTAACGCTTTCATGATCTACTTGCTTGGGCATTCGCTGAGAATCAAGCGGTTCTTAAATTTTAATAGAGTGCAAAAGGTTAGTTGTATACACGTTGACAATTCAAGAGCTTTAAAAATGATTGAAGTGTCAATAGGAATGTTTTTGAGGTGTGACAACAGAACAGTTATTAATGATTACTGCAAGAACCAGCAAGAAAAAGAAATACTTGTCTGCTTTAAAGAAAAAAAGAGTCCTACTAGGAACACAGCATAATAACTTAAATACTTTTCTACAGAAAATGGAATTGAGATAATAGAAGTTTTCTTTCTTTACCAGTGAAACACTTACATTCACATAATCCCGTTAAACACTTCTGGACTTTTACATCTGTGGTTCCTAAGGCTAAGACATCATGTAATTAATTCTACTTTTAATTAAAATTGACCCTAAGTGTACAAAAGAGCATCACATTCTGATAAAAGGTAACTAACACAAATTCTGAACAGCTCTATTCAGAAATAATCTAATTAAGTTAGCGCAGCTTAGTTTCTATGAATTGGGAATATGACTATTTATAATTTCATTAATGTGTTATTTTATTTTGTAATTTCCTTAATGTGTTATTTTATTTTGTATTTCATTTCAAAGTTCTAACAAGATCTGATTATGTATAGTAAAATAAAAAGCTAACTGCTGGACTGCAAATTTTAAATATGATGCATTATAGAATGAGGTTTTCCCCACCCCTTTTGGAGTCATCTATTCCTCCAGATAGGAAACACAAAAAGACAAAAGTGGATATATGAAAGGAACCATGACTTTCATCATGAAAAACAAATACATAAAATTAAGCATTTCTGTGCACTAAAGTGATTCACAAAATAAAGAGTTCAGGTGTACCCTAGTGTAACACAAAGCTGCATTAATTAGAGTTTGTCTTCTCAAATGCATAATGAACTATTCTCAGTAGACAAATATCAATATGTTTCTCTTTTTTTAAAAGGGAAAACATTGGGCTGGATCTTGAATTGTACAAGACAGAATCCTGCAAAGCTGCTTGTGACTGTGTAAGAATTAGCTTCAACGGCAATTCCTGCTGATTTACCTGCCCTGCTGCAAACCTACTGCTTTCAACATCTGGTCTAAAAGTTTGGGGAACACTCCCCAAAAGTATGAGAAGTGGTACTGATGCTGTAATCATCATCCAGATGAGAGCAACTAATGGACCCATTTCCATCCATTAACGGAAAGACTCTTTACATTCGTAGAATGGTAACTCTAGATCTAACCGTTTGTCAAAAATGCTATTAAAAGACCATGAAATTCAAGAAGTTTACATGTTCAGTTATAAAGAAACCTGAAAAGCCACTCATTTTTTTAAAAAAACAGTGTTTTTTTAATGAACATGCAAATAAGGCTTAATTCCAAGCTTAAAACATACAGTGATGGCAAAACTCAGTGTTTCCTTAGTTAAACAAATGCTCCTCTGAGTAATTTGGACCTGATAATTTTAACCTTTGCCACAATCAGTCATCTGTCAGGTACTGAGAAATGACTAAAATAATTAGTGTTTCAGTCACTAAACCCTAAATTCTTAGTGTTCCACATGGATACCACTTCAGAGAGTGATCATTCACTGATGCTCCAGAATGTTGCTCATTTTCAGAATGTGTCTTCAGGACCATCAAAAGAGGAACACAGGAAACTGCTCTATGCTAAGTTAGATCACTGGCTCATCTAGCCCATTACTGTTGTCGGGAGAAGTGCACACGTTTTTCTGGACAGCTGTTTTGAATTTGAAAAGGGCCGTTTTAGATGCAGAACAGCTGTTCACACTCAGCACCAGAAAGGGATCAATGGCAATTATATAACAATAATCAACTTTAAGTATGATGTTCCAACAGGGAAGAAATGGAGCCAGAAGAGAGAGAGAGAGAGAGGGAGGGAGGGAGGGAGGGAGGGGGGGAGATTGATTGGAGGTGGGGTGGGGACAAAAACCTTGTCCTCCTATAGCCTTCAATAAGGTTCTTGCCTTGCTGTTTGTTCAAGTGCAAGACAGCCACATGTTTCACTAATTAAACAGATAAAGATTCTGTCAACTCCACTAGCTCCTGAGGACATGTCCATGGATATTTCACAGTATGTCAAAGTGCTTTGCAATTCCTGTCTTCCAAGATATATTTTTTAATTTCTCCATCTAGCCTAGAGTCCTGGATATCATGGAGATCTCCCATCAAAATACTGACCAGATCAGACTCTACTTAGCTTTCTTAAGAACCAAAGTTGACCAATTACTATCACTTCCTCTGGACATTTAGAGATTATCAAAACAAACTAATATTCAGTTCAGCCTTGTAAAAAATCATATTTAAAACTTCTGACTGTCCAATAAACCTACAGATAAAAAGTACTTCCCTTAGTTTGGGAGATAAACATGTTTAAACAACTGCATCCTCAGCTATTTTTACATTCGTATTTGAGACTGAAGTAGACCTCTGAATAACATTACTGTTATAATTTTACATTTTTAACTGCTTTGGATCCAATAGTATAGATTCTCACAACCTTCAAAATTATCAGTTTATCAGGCTCACATTTTTTTGCACTGGGGTTCAATAAAAAGAAAACCAACAGGGAAAAAATGTCAAATTTGAAACTAGCCCACGCATTGACCAAGAAGAATCAATAGCTTGTGTCTCCTACTCTGCTTAGACACACCCCAGTTTCTATCCTAGAAAAGCACACACAGTATTCTATTCCTAAGCCAAAGAGTTAATTGACTCAATTATCTACTGTATAAGAAGCTATCAAACAAAGGCAAAGAGAACAATATGAACATACAGCTCTTTAACAGCATCACAAGGGTTTACTGTTTAACAATGGCAGTGATCAAGGAACAATTGGAACAACTGTTTCTTCCAGTTGCCACATCATAGGAAGAATGCATAATTTAACTGAGAACTGCCTGTCCAGTCATAAAATGCATCTTCTGTAGAATGATAAATTGGCTTATGTTAGGCTCTTACTAAAGATTTAATGAAATACAAACATATTGTTATTCTTTTGTAACTGCCGAATGAACAGTTCCACTTTGTCACAGCCCAATTCAGATTTAGTATAACTGATTTCACCAAGACTTAGATGAAAATAAGTATACTTAGGGCTACCACTTTCACTTTTAAAACAACTTGCATGATACATAAAGCTTATTTCAAAACAGAACACTGGAGAGGCTTGCAATTTAGAACATTACAATAATGCATTAAAAAGTAATCAGTTGTTTTGCACAGATAAAGAATTAGAAACTCTGGAAATCAGTAGAGAGTTAAGGCTCATACCACCATATAATGAGAAGTGTAACTTCACTGTAAGATTAAGTTTCTCCAAATGTGGTTAGTGAACGACTTTGGTAAAGACTTTTTAAAAGTTCATGTACATAAATTATAATTTACAGCACCCTTATCTACATATTTGTGGCCAAACTAGAAGACTGGTTAGACAAGATTTTCCTTTGTAGGAGTTAAAGTATGTCAGCTCTTTTTCCAAAAAGCCTTTTTCTCTTTAATAACACTTTTCCAGTTTTCAGAAGAGAGGTTAACCTAACTAGTCCATAATTTCCTGTATCCCTCAATTCCTTTGCAAGGTGCTCCTAAAATCCACCCCCCTTCTTTATTGCAAGCTTGAATTCGCCTTGCCAAGTTTGTTCTCATCTTTCTTGCTCTTCTCTGACATTGCTCACTAACCATCCTGGCAGCCTCTTGGTAATTTCTTTTTAAATCTACTATCATACACTTAGTCAATTAGTTAAATACCATTGAGTCAGGTCCAAATCCTGGTGATTGTATGGACAAACAGTCTCCATCTTACCCGATCACCAGTGACAATCTAGAACGTTTTCATTCTACTGAGCTTTGTGATCCTGTCCACCCACTTTTGCCAATATACAGTTGCAATCGAAATTATTCAACCCCCATTGCAAATCAGGTTTATTCCCAAAATTTACAGACTTTCAGCTGTTTGCAATGAACAAATCAAACAAAAGCAATTGAAATAGCTCAACATAATGAATGCTTCAAGTGGTTTCCCCAAATCAACTGAAAATGAACCTTATAATGACTTATCCAGTCTCAAAATTATTCAACCCCTTCATGGCAAGCATCTTCAGTACTTAGTAGAGCACCCTTTTGCTGTTATGACCTGCTGCAAACGAGATGCATAGCCAGACACCAGCTTCTGGCAGCGTTCCTGAGGAATCTTAGCCCATTCCTCATGAGCAATGGCCTCCAGTTCAGTAATATTCTTGGGTTTGCGTGCTGCAACCACCTTCTTCAAATCCCACCAGAGATTTCCTATGGGGTTCAAGTCAGGTGACTGTGAATGTTACTGTAGAATCTTCCAGGACTACTTCTGCATCCAAGCCTTAGTGGAATTTGAGGTATGCTTGGGATCATTGTCCTGCTGGAAGGTCCAATGACGCCCAAGCTTCAGCTTCCTTACAGATGGCATGACGTTTTCTCCTAGGATTTCCTGATACTTCAATGAATCCATCTTGCCTTCCACACGCTGCAGGTTTCCAGTGCCAGAGGATGCAAAGCAGCCCCAGAGCATCACCGAGCCACCGCCATGCTTAACTGTAGGCAGAGTGTTGTTTTCAGTGTATGCTTCATTCTTCTTCCTCCAGACATACCGCTGATCCATTGGGCCAAAAAGTTCCAGTTTTGTTTCATCGCTCCACAGAACAGAATCCCAAAACTTCTGTGGCTTATTTATATGATTGTGAGCATATTGGAGCCGACTGTTCTTGTGCTTTTGGGTCAGTAGTGGTGTACGTCTTGGAAGTCTGGGGTTCAAGTCAGGTGACTGTGAATGTTACTGTAGAATCTTCCAGGACTTCTTCTGCATCCAAGCCTTAGTGGAATTTGAGGTATGCTTGGGATCATTGTCCTGCTGGAAGGTCCAATGATGCCCAAGCTTCAGCTTCCTTACAGATGGCATGTTTTCTCCTAGGATTTCCTGATACTTCAATGAAGCCATCTTGCCTTCCACATGCTGCAGGTTTCCAGTGCCACAGGATGCAAAGCAGCCCCAGAGCATCACTGAGCCATCACCATGCTTAGCTGTAGGCAGAGTGTTCTTTTCAGCATATAACGTACCGCTGATCCATCGGGCTGAAAAGTTCCAGTTTTGTTTCATCGCTCCACGGAACAGAATCCCAAAACTTCTGTGGCTTATTTATATAATTGTGAGCATATTGGAGCTGACTTTTCTTGTGCTTTTGGGTCAGTAGTGGTGTACGTCTTGGAGGTCTGGCAGGGAAACCTTCTGTGTTTAGTACGCGCCTTACTGTACTCACTGAAACCTCAATGCCTGTTGCCACCAAGTCTTGCTGCATGTCTTTTGCAGTCACTCGAGGGTTTCTCTCAACATGCCTTCTCAGAAATCCGGTTGCAGCCATTGGCAGCTTCCTTTTTCTGCCCCATCCAGGTAGTGTAACCACTGTTCCTTTAACTTTGAACTTGCAAACTATGCTTCCAATGGTGTCTCTAGGGACATTCAGTGCCTTCGCTATCTTTTTGTATCCTGTTCCTTGTTTGTGAAGGGCAATGATCTCTTCTCTTACCTTTTTGGACCATTCTTTTGACTTAGCCATATTTCTAACATGCAGTCAAATGTGACACTCAACAAACCCCTAGCCAGTTCATGTGTTCCAGCTCAAGCACACCTGGTGCAACTAATGAGGCCCTTGATTAGTTGCATCAGGTGTGCTTGAGACAACACCTGTTTTGCATACTGTACAGTAAGTGTGCTGTTGTGATGGATTCTATTCAGGGGGTTGAATAATTTTGAGACTGGAGAAGTCATTATAAGTTGCATTTTCAGTTGAATTTGTGGAAACCACTTGAAGCATTCATTGTGTTGAGCTATTTCAATTGCCTTTGTTTGATTTGTTCATTGCAAACAGCTGAAAGTCTGTACATTTTGGCAATAAACCTGATCTGCAATGGGGGTTGAATAATTTCGATTGTAACTGTAGTTCATATTCAGTATTTCATAAAATGTATGCTAAGAGCTATAATTTTTTCAAGGTATGCATTTCAACTAAATGCATAGTAAAAAGCATATAGAAAACAAGCATCTGGCAAAAAATAAAATAAAAAACCTTGAACAAGTTTACAGGTTTGCATTATTGAGAAAAATTTCCATGCCTCTTTGCCAGCAAAGTATATATTTTTGCTTCCTAGTAATTATTAATGATCTGACATACACAACAGGTATATAAGAATGCTGGAATTCTTTTTTTTTTTTTGCCTGTAAGACAATATCATCATGAAATCTCCCTATTTTTTTGCTTTATAGAAATAATAATGGAGTGAGCAAGCATACAACAGCAGTGACCTCAGACAGAATGTAACTATCAACAGCTTAGAATAAACCAACATGTTCTAAACAATGTCACTCAGAGATCTGATTAACTCAAGATCTTCTGCAAAAATAAAAATCAGTCAAATAGGTAGTAGCAAGTAGTCTAGCAATATTTCAAATAAGTAATAAGAGAGCCAGTTTGGTCTAGTGGTTAAGGCAATGGGCTAGAAACCAGGAGATTGAGAGTTCTAGTCCCGCCTTAGGCCAGTCACTCTCTCAGCCCAACTCACCTCACAGGGTTGTTGTTGTTGTGGGGAAAATAGGAGGAGGAAGGAGTATTAGGTATGTTCCCCACCTTGAGTTATTTATAAAAATAATAAAGAAGGTGGGATAGAAAATAAATAAAAAATAATATTCAAGTTGTATTTGTGTGTACATGTGTGTGATGACAACATAACTAACACTGAACTGCTGGCCCATGTGATTTACCCAACTGCCAGTCACATTTAATATGAAAACATTTTTGGTTGAGTGACTTCCAGAGGCTGAAGGTAGATGCAAGTCTAACAATTCACAAGACACAGAGATGTTCGCCTTCTTGCCACTTCTCAACATGTCTTACTTTGAAGTTTGTGTGATTCATTTAAACTGGAAATCAATGTTTCTGTGTAAGATTTCTATGAGGATTACCCTCAGGGAAGGTATATACACCATGGAGAGAAAGTAACTCAAAGAAATTTAATTAGAAGCCTTAAATGTACAGCATGTATACTTAGCTAATCGGATCAATTGCAGCCCACTAGCAAAGCATATTCTAATTATCAAGACAGATGAAATTTTGCCACCTCTCAGCAGTTGTGCAAGCCATCTTCAGGAAAATAAGATACGACAAGCAAAGATCTCTCATACTCAGCACAACATCGAGTTTTTCTGCTTGCATTTTGCAGAAAACCCCCTGTGGACGTTTGATTTGTTAAAGGTGGTTTTATCACATGTCTTTCAATCGTAAATCAATCTACAATTTCGATGAGCCAGATCTTTTGCAAAACAGCTTTTCAGCTCATCAGATTTGTAGGTTTTATATCCTTCTCTAAGTACTCCAACATGTGGAATACAATCACAGAGATAATTAAATGGTGTCTGCTTTTTAATAAAAAAAATATGATTTAGAAGAGATAAAGTATATAATGTATATACCCACAAATATGCATGCATATTATATAAAAACCTTCATAATTTAAGACAAAATGCTATTTAAGTTGCAAAAATCAGAAATTTCATAGATTGATGCCAGATCTCCTTCCCTGTATGTCATTATCTTCAACAGAGTGTAACTAGAGTTAGCCAATTGTTGCCTTCTTTGTTTTCCTGATCACCTGTGTGGTAGAGGGTCAACTTGAAGGAAGGGGGGAAAATAGCAAAGCTAGGCAAATGCATTTCTTTAATTTCTATCTGATCTGTTTCTGAACCCCTTAATCTGCTGGAAAAAACTAATGTAACAGAATCCAATGATATTTCTATGTTTTTACAACTTCTCCTTACCAAAAACAGTCTGAGGAAGAACTTCTAAATCTCTTTCCACAGCACATGTCAAAGCTGGGTAGTGAGCTGTTATGAGAAGGGGAAGCTAGCCTGTTTGTGACCAAGAAGCTGCTGAATGCTTGGCAGAAATGGCTTGGAGTGTACATGTTGCTGAGGTTGGTGAGAGTTTAATATTGGGTTGTGAAATGGGGCTTGTACCTAGGGGAGGAATTGCAGAGAATGGGAGAAGTTTGCCTAAGCAAGGGGGCGGGGGATAGGGCAGGGAAGAGCATATCAGTTGTGGTGGGTCAAGGGAGATATGACCGAAAAGGGGATGGCCACTTCAGTGCTTGGCATAGATTCTGCCTTCCAGTCCTCAAGACTCAGCCCCAATGCCTGGTCACTGGATAGCAGATCTGGTCTCTAGCTGCCGCTGCTGCTGAACACCAGACCAGCCTGGAATAAGGCTCTCCTCATCCCAGATCTTATGAGGGAGGGAGAGGTCTGATCTGGCATGCATAACTGAGACCTGGATGGGCACTGAGGGGATGAGCCCCCCTCAGAAATGTGCCCATCTGGATTTCATGGAGTGGCTATTATCATAGAAGAGACTTTGGGGTTGTCGGAGATGCTGCTCCACAGATAGCCAGATGTGAAACTTTATTTGCGATGATGGGCTTGAGGGATCAGGTAGTAGTGCTGTTGCTGTGGGCCTGATGGGCTTAGAAGAGGGTATGTGTGTCTGCATGGGTCCACTCAGTGTGTCCTCTTGATCTTGTTAATGTTGAGTTTCAGGATGCATTGAGTTTTCATCTCTGGAGGCACTGTAAAAGTTCCACAATCAACAGGAGAAAAGAGAATGCACACAATGTACATGTGTAATTAAGCTTAACCTTAAGTGAAGTGTATTATTTCCAAATAAAAAGTTTCTTGTGCTGATGGTTTACTTTGATTTTGTTGGCTGCTTGAACATTTGTTCTTTTGAAATTTTGAAATGGTCTGCTCAGTTTTAGGAGTTCTTCATTATACTCTTAAGCATTCCGTTGTGCTCTATTTGTTGGTGGAGAATTCAGAGTGTACTTAAATGGTAAATGTTCCCCCCGCAGATTTGTGCAGTCGTGTCCAACTCTAGGGGCCGGTGCTCATCTCCGTTTGTTAGCCAAAGAGCCAGCGTTGTCCGAAGACGCTTCCGTGGTCATGTGGCCGCATGACGTGCGCAGAACGCTGTTACCTACCCACCAAAGTGGTACCTATTTATCTACTTGCATTTGCATGCTTTCGAATTGCTAGGTTGGCAAGCGCTGGAGCTAGTGCGGGAGCTCACTCCGTCACGCAGGGCTAGGGATTCGAACCTCTGAACTTGCGATCTTCCAATCAACAAGCCTGGCGTCTTACCCGCTGAGCCACCACGCCCCTAATAAAGAGTGTATTTGTTGTTGTTGTTCAGTCGTTCAGTCGTGTCCGACTCTTCGTGACCTCATGGACCATAGCACGCCAGGCCTTCCTGTCCTCCACTGTCTCTCGGAGTTTACTCAAATTCATGTTCATTACATCGGTGATGCTATCTAACCATCTCATCCTCTGCCGTCCCCTTCTCCTTTTGCCCTCAGTCTTTCCCAGCATCAGGGTCTTTTCCAGTGAGTCCTCTCTTCTCATTAGGTGGCCAAAGTATTTGAGCTTCAGCTTCAGCATCTGTCCTTCCAATGAGTGTATTTAACAATGCAAAAAACAAAACAAATAACCACCCTATCCTATCTGGTCGACCTGATAAGAATAGATGTGTGTGTGTGTACTCTGTTCATGCTTTTGTGCAGTGTTAATGCAATCCATGATGCATTTTGCTGCATAGGCATGTTTGAACTTATTGGTTCATCAAGTGTAAAATTTAAAAAAGTTGTTTTGCTGACCAAAAATATGTGGAACACTCATGATACTTCCTTTATTTGGTGTACTACTAACTTGCAAGTGCTGGCAGCTAGGCAAGGATTTTTTTCAAATCTTTTCCAGGGTGTGACCTGTCTCCTGGGCAGTTTGCTCTTTCTTTCATGAATGTTCTTGTTCTATTAGGCAGAAACTGAATTCTTTTTCTGGCACCAGATTGATTTATAAATTTATTTGTAGGTGAACTTTTAATATTGGAGTGTAAGGCAGGGGTGTGGTGGCTCAGTGGGTAAGACACCAGGCTTGTCGATCGGAAGATCGCAAGTTCGGAGGTTCGAATCCCTCGCCCTGCGTGACGGAGTGAGCTCCCGCACTCGCCCCAGCTCTTGCCAACCTAGCAATTCGAAAGCATGCAAATGCAAGTAGATGAATAGGTACCACTTCAGTGGGATGGTAACAGCGTTCCGCGTGTGTCATGCCGGCCACATGACCCCGGAAGCGTCTTCGGACAGCGCTGGCTCTTCGGCTAAGAAACGGAGATGAGCACCGGCCCCTGGAGTCGGACACGACTGCACAGATGTGCGGGGGGAACCTTTACCTTTACCTTAAGGCAACAGTCCATGTTTTTGTCTGCAAAGTTAGGTTTAGGTGCACATAGATTAAATTCAGAAGAGCTTTATTTTAAAGTAGTTTTCTATAGAAATCTTAGTGATGCTAATGGATGATCAGAAATCATGTTATGTCCTCCTGCCCTTTTGGTGTTAATTCATTTGAAAGGAATGTGTGAGAGGTTAAGATCTTTTTTTTTCTTTAAATAGAAAGACAATAATTTATCTCACATTCCTTTCATTTAGCATGCTCCCAGGACCAAGAAAGAAGGATACACTTGTACTTGAATTCAAAGAAGATGGCATAAGAAGAAGATAAGCAAATGCTTCCATAATGGGAATGGTTTTTTCTTTGCCAATTTTTCTGCAACCTGGCTTGCTGGTAGCAGTCAGCATGAACTACTACCCTCTTTATTTTTTGATCCTGGGATGAAGAGGAGGAGGTGAGCTCAAAACAAAACACATTTACTATTTGTGCATCCCCCTAGACCATAGCTTTCCAAACTCTGTGTCACGACACTTTAGTGTGTTGCAACACACAGTTTAGTGCGTCACAAAACAACCAGGAAGTGGCGGCGGTGTGTACGGCGGTGGCAGCAACATCGACAGCAGCGTGCCATCAGCGCTTCCGCGTTTTAGCTGAAAACATGAGGCCGCCGCCGCTGCCGCCATGCATGCCACCACTGTGCGTGTGCCCCCCGCGCTGCCGCCGTGCATGCCCCCGCTGCTGTGCGCACGCACCGCCGCCGCTGTTGGTGTGTCGCCAACGGCAGCAGTTTGGAAAGCACTGCCCTAGACATTGTACAACTAAATCTGACTGGTATACTCCCGAATTCCAAATCATCAGGAAGAAAAAGATCCTATGAAAAATGATGCAGCAGGGAATAGATATAACAGTCATTTGAAGTCTTCAATGAATATTTTACTTCTTCCTCTTAAAGGACTACCTTTGACTCAGATGAATAACCAACTGGTATCTTAAAAATCTGCTCAAGAATGAATTTGGTGTACTATCTGAAACAGTCTTCTCCCACCCAACCTGATGTCCTCTAGATTTAGAAATTGTAGTTCAACATACCTGGAAGGCATGGTTAGAGAAGACTGCTAATTTGAAAAGTCTAAGCATCTGAAGGAGGTAGAGACCAGTGGGGAGAAATTAGGCTCCAAGTATTTGATTTGTAATCATTATAATTCTTTTTTCTTGGTCTCTTCTGTAATGTGTGTACATGTCAATAAAAATTAGCATAAGCCATAATCATCTGGCTGTAGTATCAATGCACTGTAAACATCATTAAAAATAAATCCTACAGATTGCTCAGCAGTAACGTCAAAATGCCACTCAGGGGTATAATATCTATGCAGTTTGCACAGCACTTTTTGCTCTGAGGATTTCACAAATACACTGCTAAAAGGCTTAAATTAAATGGGTCCATGCAATAATTACACGTTTACCTGTGTTCTTTAAAACACAGGGTGAGTAATGCTTACATCGTTTTAAGCATGTATTTTGGCAAGCACCATGAAGTCTAAAGGGCCACTCAAGAACACTCTCAGTGACTGGCAATGGCAAACGATGTTCCTTTTGGGTGTGCTTCTCTCAATGCAAGCCTTATGCATTAGCACGTCCTACAGTAAAAATCTGGGGCTGAATCCTATTTTATTTTACCCAAAATAATCACAGAGTATGAGCACTAGAAGTACTCCAAAAGTGAAGGGGCCCTTACCAGAGTGTTGCTATACTGAGCACCCTGACCACTGGAAACCTTGTGAACTTGGCATAGATCTTGTGGATCTAGTGACTCCCCTCTGCCTCTCTGTTTTCAAGTCAGTGAAGACCCAAGTACAGCCTAGGCCAGCCTTTCTCAACCTCTTGACCCTGGAGGAACCCTTGAAATATTTTTCAGGCCTCAGGGAACCCCAGCACATGCAGGCTCAAATATAGGCCAGACGTTACAAAATTATTATATGCGTTTCATGGGTAGGCCTGTATATATGTATTAACAGTGTTCTTAAACTAAAAATGAAGAATGAAACTTATCTCTCTAATGTGAAGTTTCCCAAATTTGAAATGATTTTTTAAATACACCGTGATCTCCCAGGGAACCCCTAATGACCTCTCGTGGAACACTAGGGTTCCATGGAACCCTGGTTGAGAAACCCTGGCCTAGGAAGACTAGAAGTGAAGAGAAAATTAAATCAGCAGTAGCTTCTTCACAAATAACCCTCAAGTTAGTCTGGCCACTTCTTGATGCTTTGTGAACAAGGAACATGGGACGATGATGGGGCCTTTTGAGGTCTGAATCAAACGAAACTGATTTTTAATTTTCAAAACCAAACTTCTTAAGTTTTAAGGATGCTGTCAAGAAGGTTCAAACAAACCCTGAATTAATTCTAGACTAGCAAGTCTAGCAAGTCTGGAGCCATGCATCTGACAGTCTTTCTTTCAAAAGCCATACTGTAATGTGAATCAAAGTTTACTTTAAAGAATCCATATTGGGCTTTTCTCTTTATTCATCTCAAACAATAAAAGCTGGTATATGACTTGTTCATGGAAAGGTTTGCTAGACAATAAATAAGAGAGATACTATACACTCTCAGAAGATACTCTGAAGCAGTGAAGATAATACACCTGCAGTTCCTGATAATTAGAATGAGAACATAAAACCCTGCCATTTATTTTTCTTTAATAGTACATACATCAGATCATGGAGGAATACAAAACTTGTTAGAACTTCTCAAAACTTATATAACTTATAGAAATAATCTCAGGAAGAATTTATACAACTTGACCAACACTACAAGGACAGAGGAACTGTTCAACAGGGAGCTTACCAAATTCCCTCCAAGATACATCCTACACTGGATTTATTGTTCCCATAATATTATTTTTCTCAGATACTTTTCTTGTATTGATATAGTGAACAAAATTTATTTCAATATCACATAAAGTGTGTTGTGACCTAGTTTCAGAAACTTTGAAAGTTAGTACTAACTTTGACTAGCTTTGCCATATACCTGTGAAAATCAATAAATTTTAACAGACAACAGTCTCATATTTTGTTTTATTTGGTATATTGTTATATTATAGAACTATGTTTTGTTTTTTTAGGTTTTCCTCTTTAAAGAGAGAATTCCTGAGATTTCAAATGAAAGCTGCATGACCTCGCAAGTCTGAGAAGATGGCTTTGGTGCCAAGAACGAACATATGGATAGACAAATGCATAATTTGGATACTGATAGGAGAGTCCAGATGTAAGAAAACCAATTAAGATTCATAGGATAAAGCAAAAATTATGTTTTGGTCTAGCAGTCCACAAACATGTCAGTTTTACTTGGTAGGCCCTAAGAAATAACCAGCAGTCAATGATAATACAAAGTAGTAGCAAGCAGTGAAATTTGGGGTTATCATCAAAAGCACAGTGGCCAACCAGATCATAAAATTTGTTTGTAAATATGCTGACACTGAACAAAGAGCCATTTCTTCTTCCTGGATACTACAGGACATACTACCGAATTCCTTTTAATATTGGCCTTAATCCTAGGCTGATCATACGTCCCGTTTTGAACGGGACGGTCCCGTTTTTTTAGCATTTTTCAACCGTCCCGTCGTTTTGATAAAAATCTCAATTTTGTTCCATTTTTTAAACCCGGCGGGAATGGCGCGGAAGGAGGATCCGAGCCAGAGCTGCCCGGAAGAGGATGCCCTCCCACCTATCAGCACGTGGCAAAGGAGGGTGGCAGAAAGGAGGGCGGACCGGGGGTGGGGTTTGCAGGTGGGAGCCAATCGTGCGGACCGGGGGACGGGGTTTGCAGGTGGGAGCCAATCACATGGACCAGGGGACGGGGTTTGCAGGCGGGAGCCAATCACACGGACCGGGGGACGGGGTATGCAGGCAGGAGCCAATCGTGCAGACCGGGGACCCCTGTCTTTTTCATGAATATGGAATATAACATAAGACCCCGTCCTGTTTTGCCATCCCAATGTCCCGTTTTTGTTTCAAGGAAATATGGTCAGCCTACTTAATCCTGTCTTCCACGTTGGAGAAGCAGGCCATTCCATTCTTTCACTTTCCTGAGCTAACAGAAGAACTTTTCCTTTTCAGAACTTCTTTTCTTAACTTTTAGAGTTTTCCTTTGCTGTCTTGTCCTGGAGAAAATCTATCTGTGAGGTTGCTAAGAGTCAGCACCAAGTTGATGCCACATAATCAATCAATCAATTTGCTACCTTGGCACTTTCATCTAAAATACAGTACAGTTTTAGGCTTCCACTAGAGTGGTAGATATATTTTCTTTTATGCTTAAATATGCTTATACTGGGAATGAGATAGCAAGGACAGGGATTTTATTTTTTTTCCTGATTTAAATTCATATGCCTTTTGCCACTGATGTCATGATTAGTTTCTGATTTATCATTTACTATGTAATGTAATGTAAATAAGTTTATTGTTGTAACTACAGGTCATAACATAGGAATGCCATAAAATACAATAAAATAGCAATAAAATAGTGAAATTATAGAGTAATAGAAGTATTAACTGTAAAATGGTTACAACAAAATAAAGCTAAAGCTACAACTAAGAATTTAAGTATTTCTTTTGAAGTTTAAATGACAGCAGAGCAAAAGTAGCAACTAGGTTGCTGACAGTTGGAAACACATCTGCAAGAGAATAGTTCAATTTTTCAAGGTCGGAGCCCTTGAGTTCATCTGCCATTAATAATTTGGCCCTGATCTCATTGTAAATAGGGCAGTGGAGGACATAATGGATAACGTCCTCCACTTGACCAACACAAGGACAGAGGCATTGTTCGACAGGGAGCTTACAAAATCTCCCTTCGAGATATGCGGAAGGCATGGTCTGCAGGCGAAGGGATCTTAAAGCCCTTCTCAGTGAAGCACTGGTTATGCTAACCAGATACTGGGAGAGACTTTTATTTTTTTTATAATGATGATACCAAGATGAAAATTTGGACAATTGTACTACAATAGCATCTTTATTAGCATCCCTTGCAAATAGCCAATCTCTAATATTTCCTCTATTCCAAGATCTAAGTTCTCCCAAAGGTGGTAGGGAATACATTTGTAGAATGGGTAACAAAAATTCAGTCCATTGATTCCCAGCTGTGTAATGGAGAAAACAGTTTGGCAAGATGGGATTCTTGAAGGCTTTCTAGTTTCTTATAGTGCCCCAACAATGCAAGATGTATTCTAACAGCAATGGAAGGTAGTCCTACCTCCATCCCTAAATAGGCAGAGAGGGTGCCCTGGGAGAAGCCCAAGACCTTCCTTGTGAAGTTGTTTTGGACTACTTCCAATTGGGCAATGTCCTTCTCCATTTTCTCCACTCCCTTTTTGCACTGAAGATGTTGCCTAGCCTGGCAATGAAAAGTCTGCAAGAAAACAACAAGGCTCAGAGAGCACCAAGGACTCCACAGTTCAACCCTGAGATACAAATATTCTCTTCAAATGTCCTTCTCATCCTACCCCCAAATCTCAGCCCCATACAGCATCTGGGCTATCATGTTGCCTTGGAATATTTTAAGTGCAGGGGCTACTAATTGTCCTCCTTTAGAATAAAAAAAAAGTCAGAATAGCACGTACTGTATGCTGGGCAGTTGCCAAGACAGTGGATAAGTGTGTTTTCCATAAAAGGGACTTATGAAAGGTGATGCCCAGATATTTAAAAGAGGGACATTGCTCTATTTGTTGGGCATTAATTGTCCATCTGTGTTTAATATTACTTTTGCCAAAAACTACTACCTTTGTTTTATTATAATTTATCTTCAGTTTTTCCCTTTCACAGTAAGCAGCTAGTCTGGCCCATAATCTTCTAAAGCCAATCTCGGTACAGGAAATAAGAGTCATGTCATCAGCATACATTAACATTGAAATTTTCTGTCCATTGAGTGAGGGGGAGAAAAAACATTGTGACTTCATGGCCACTACAATATCATTAATATAGAAGTTAAATAAGAAGGGAGCAAGTAAATAGCCCTGTTTATCTCCTCTCTCCAATAAGTTAGGGTCTGACAAGGACCCTTGTGGGCCCATTCTTACTCTAGCTGTAATGTCAGTATGTAGTTCAATAATTAGTTTAAGAAAGCGCTTATCGATACCTGTCCTAGAACGTTTCTCCCATAGTTGAGACCTGTCAATGGAATCAAAGGCAGAGGTAAGGTCAATAAAAGCGACACAGAGTTGTTTTGTATGCCCATTGGTATATTTCTGAATAAGGGCCTTCAAAGTAGCACAGTGATCTACTGTGCTGTGTCCTTTTCGAAACCCTGCCTGTTCTGGATGAAAGAGTTTTGTTTCTTCCTCCCAATCTTCTAATATATTCAGAAGATGTCTGGCATAGAGCTTAGAAGAAATACTGTATCTAGCGGACTAATTGGATGACAATTGGCAGGTTCCTACCGGTTGACCTTTTTAAAGATTGGGTATGTTATACTTTGTTTCCAGTGGGGAGGTACAACACATGTTATATCTACTTCTGAGAAGAATCTAGTCAGGATGGGGACCCACCAGGAATCATTCATTTTATATACCTCTGGAGGAATCATATCCTCTCCAGGAGCTTTTCCAAGGGCCAAGGTTGAAATCAGTTGCTTACACTCAGATTTTGAGACAGCTGGCCACTCTGGTAGTAATCATAGTTCAGTAGGGTCTGTTGTTGACTCAGTATATGGGCAGTTATAAATGGAGGAAAAATATTGGGAACAACTTTGTGCTGAGATACATGCATGGGGCGTGGTGCTGTGTGTGGAAATACCATTAGCCAATTCCCAAGATTTCCTCTCATTTTTTAAAATTAAGCTTCTTAATCTTTAATAATTCCTTATATAATAATTATAATTTGATCATGTTACTCACTTAACATTTCAATTGCTCCATCGATTATTTAAATGAATGAATGTGAGGAAGTTTATTATACTCTTGCTGATTTAGAGAAAGTGTAAGATAAAGTGAGTATGCTTAAATTACGGAATTTTTTGCACAAATATGCTAGGGAGATTATAGGATGCAATGAAGAGTACTCAACTAGAAATCAATATATCAAAATCAAGGTAGTTTCTTGACAGGGAAAATCGAGTGATTGTTGGAAGTCATACATAAATGATGAAAAACTAGAGCAAGTAGATGAATTCATGTTAATGGGTTTAATGTTTATTAAGCATTAAAAAATGGATGGAGAAATTTCATGATATGCAAATGCTGGTAGAAAGTAGTGGTTAGTATGTTTTTTTGACGAATGAATTAATCTTCTTCTTAAACAAGACGAGAAATAGTCAAGAATGAATGGCTGCAAAAGTGACTGACCAGTATGAAAGAAGTACGTTGAAGCTGTTTCTCTTATAGAGAAAATGAATAAGGATCTAATTTACTAATCTAACAGAATAATTTTAGGATTTAACAGACTAATATCTACTAAACCAAGGCTTTACTGCAAAATGATAGGATTATGTCAATTGCGTCATTATGCAGATGAGGTACATTGACAGAAATGTTGTCAATTCAGATTTAATGGATACCTTCCTCCAAAACAGTACTAAATCAAAGTTTGCTGTATGTTAGCCCAGTTAACCACTAGTCTAGACCATTCACACTTCCCCCCCCCCAAAAAAAAGTATTACATGTAAACAAATGAATTCCTTAGATGCAAACAGCAGAAGATGCCCCTGATTTGCCTTCATGCCTGCAAATCCAAAAATAATCTGGGCTGTCCAACAATCTGTCACTGTATTATCCTTGGTTCCAGCCACCGCTGGATAAGTGTGTGTCCAATTAGTTGAAATGAGTTCCAGCATTGGAACTTCAAGTACCCAGGGGGAAACTTACTACGCAAACCAGCCCTAACAAACCGCCCAGAGTCTACCACGGTAGAGATGGGCGGGGATAAATCCAAATAATAAACAAACAAACAAACAAAGTTGTTTCCATGAAATATTCTTCCTCTCTTTAAAACTATACTTTGCTGTGGATTTATTACAAAGCCCTTATTTGAGTATCTATAATACAACAACCTGATTACAACTAAGGTTACTTTCTCAGTCTATGCTTCTCTGGCAAGAAAGATCCGCCCAGAAAGGAGGACAGGGACGTTTTGCTTATGGCACCTGGATAGTGGGTGCTTGTACATTTATTTTATTAGACTGCTTTGTAGTCCTGCTTTATTAGCAATACAAGAGCCACAAAGCAGAGCTCCATCCTTGGCATCAGCATATACTGCATCTTTGTTATAGGCTGGTTTGGGAGAACAAGTCAAAGCAGAATAGCAATACCCCTGGGACACTCAACCAATACCATGGAAGAGCATATACAGGTGGCACACAGCAGAGGATAGAAATACAGAGCGGCAATACACTGATTCAGCAGAGGACAAGGCAGCTATATATTTATGTGTTATTAATGGTTATTTCCGCTACTATGGGGTCACCTACATTGCCAGAGAACCCTACACAAGTTCAGTATAGTGAAGTAAGCTTTAATCATGGCATTTCAATTAAAATGAAATATAACAGTATAGCCTTTGCTCAGTGTAGAGGACGCCTGAGCTATAGGGTCATAAAGAGCCATATTTATGATACTGATGTGCCACTGTTTCATTAAATTGAAGATGAAAAATCTTGCAGCAATGCTTTTGTTTTTAATGCTTTTAGCTTCATGATTGTTTTTTGCCTGACTGGCCACATCAGGATCGAAAATGCTACAATTTGATATCACATACTTTAAATAGTACTTTAAAAGGTTATTAGATGAGACAAGCATTCTTTATTTAAATTTGCACTGCACAGTATGCCTAGCTGGTATACTAGTCCCCAGACCTGATTAATCCTACTAGAAAAACTCAGACACAGTCATTCTACTGGCAGTAACAAAATCCTAATGTGAATACAGTTCAATCCAGATAAAGTTGCAAATGTATAATTAAAGTTCTTTTTGACAGTTTAATTAAATGAGCATTAAACTTTTCTGAAGTAATTTAAACTATTTCATGCACAAAATGGTAAAGACAACTGATGAACATTTAGATGCAATTTCAATTCCCATTCTTTAACAACAACAAAAAGAATTTTAAATGATTGAATAGGTGCCTGAAATATTTCATTTGCCGTGCGTATGTATGTGTGACTGTGTGTAAAGCAGGCTCCAGCATTTTAAGAGTGACTGCATTTCACCACCCAATGCCCTTTTTCTATCTGTGACATTTTCATTAAGATGACAGGTATACATTATGTCACTGCAACAAATGACAGCATTGTTGGCTGTTAATAACTACGCTGAGTGGGTAAGAAACAGCGACAGAAAAAAAATCCCTGGGGACAAAGCCTCATTGTGATCATTAAACAATTATTGCAACATGAAATTAGACAGAGTTGTCAAGCAATAGCTCTGTTTTACTGCGAGGGAAATGAGGGCAGATCTTTTCAAATATATGGAACAAATCCAAACCTTGCAGGCTGCCTATAGGAAGGTGTAGGGTTTACATTTCAGTGAATAATAGTCTGCTATACTAGGAGTTCATAAAATGCACTGTCTAGTCAAGTAAGTAATCTTTACTGAAATTTTTAAACATTTTAAAATAAGGAGCATTTTGTCATTGGTTTATTTTATGTTAAGAACTGGCACACAATTGGTGGTAGGATTTTTTTTAAAAAAATGGCAGAAAATACATTAAAATATTTTCACATGTATCTGTTCTATATATGCACATTTTTGCTGTCTTGGCATGGTGGCTCAGCGGGTAAGACGCCAGGCTTGTCGATCAGCAGATCGCAAGTTCGGAGGTTCGAATCCCTAGCCCTGCGTGCGGAGTGAGCTCCCGCACTAGCTCCAGCTCTTGCCAACCTAGCAATTTGAAAGCATGCAAATGCAAGTAGATAAATAGGTACCACTTCGGTGGGTAGGTAACAGTGTTCCGCGTGCGTCATGCAGCCACATGACTGTGGAAGCGTCTTCGGACAACGCTGGCTCTTCGGCTAACAAACGGAGATGAGCACCGGCCCCTAGAGTCAGAAATGACTGGACAAATGTGCGGGGGGGACCTTTACCTTTTTACACTGTCTCATGTGGAAGGCAATAAAGATTTAATGGGAAAAATCAGTTATGATTATTAGTCATGTCTTAGATGTTAATCAGGAGCTGGCATGATTGTATTTTTTATTTATATTTTTTAAAAAATTATCATTCAAATCATTCAATCATGTTCAATTTTCAGAGACTGCCTGGACAAGTCCCTGTAGTTTTCTTGGCAAGGTTTTTCAGAAGTGGTTTGCCATTGCCTCCTTCCCAGGGTTGAGAGAGAGTGACTGGCCCAAGGTCACCCAGCTGGCTTTGTGCCTAAGGTGGGACTAGAACTCACGGTCTCCTGGTTTCTAGCCTGATGCCTTAACCACTAGACCAAACTGGCTCTCATATAAAATATGCGTTCAAGTTAGTGTTGACTCCTGGCAACTGCCTGGACTAGTCCCTGCAGTTTTCTTGGCAAGGTTTTTCAGAAGTGGTTTGCCATTGCCTCCTTTTTGAAGTGTGGCCATGTACATGGCAAGGACAGGTGCAGCTGTCATCTTAAAAAAAAAAGTTGCATCATTTCATAGTGAACTTTACCTCTTTAGCGTCATGGCATTTACTCAGAGTTCTTGGGAGTCTTAAAGTCACTTAAAGGTGTTCTTTCACAATTCTGTGATCCAAATTTAAAACTAGCAGCTGAAAAATAGACCATTTATAACAGGGGTGGGAAACCTTTTTTCTGCCAAGGGCCATTTTGATATTTGTAACATCATTTGCGGACCGGGGGGGCGGGATTTGTGGGTGGGAGCCAATCATGTGGAAGGGGGCAGGGTTTGCAGGCGGGAGCCAATCACGCACACTGGGAGCGGGGTTTGTGGGCGGGAGCCAATCACAAGCATCGGGGCGGGGTTTGCAGGTGGGAGCCAATCGCGTGGAAGGGGGTGGGGTTTGCGGGTGGGAGCTCCTAGATTTATTGAATTTCGAGTCCTGCCTGCGGTTGCCTTGTGAGGGCCAGACCAAATGATTTCGGGGACCTTATATGGCCTGCGGGCCGGACGTTCCCCACCCCTGATTTATAAGAATTTCTGTTATGTAAGGAATGATTATTATGGCAGTGGAGTGCTTTTGATTTGGAGGCAAAAGGTGTGGAGACACAAATGTAGCATTTCTTGCACTCCTTAAAGCAATTGTGCCTTTTCCTAGGATTGTGCAGCTGTCTTCCGAAGTTGCAGTGCAATGCTGGAACTGCAATCCTGGTTTAAAAAGTGGCAGACAAGAGCTTTGTTTGCATCTCATGAACTCTGAAGCATCATTTTCTCTTCAGATTTGAAGCACTACACAGCCTTAATAGCTATTTTTTAAAAAGCATTCAAAGCTAAAACAAAGCATTTGTTACTGCAGTGTTTCAGTGTATTTCCAAATATAAAGGTGCAAAGTGTTTGCATATTCTAATTTCTACATTTGATTCTGATTCTATTTATTTTCTTCCCTCTCTTCACAAGAATGGAAGAGAAAGAGAAATAACAACTTAGAGGGGATATTCTGCTATTCAGTAAATAATGATAGCAGATAAGAAGCCTACCATGATGTGGTATTTGGTTTTCCTTGAATTTCTGTGGGTAAATTTATATATTATTTTTCCAATCATAAATATTTTATAATCATCTTACAGCAAATATGAATACCAACCCTGTGAATAATACACTGTATATTCAAATATCTCACAATTAAACTGCTTAACTATTCTTTCTTAAAACATGGTATCCACAAGGTGGTAAATTTTGTCACTGTCAGAAGCAAAAAGTTTATAAAAAGAACAAGGTTGGGTGCATTTATTCAAAAGAAATTACAGTGCTTCTGAATTTATCTTATTTTTAAGTCAAATGTTCACTTTGAGTGCAACTAGAAAAACTTGCCATTTCTTCTTGTTACAAATATACAAAGTCGTGTTTTTTTTTAAGAAATGTCGTATTAAATAGCATAAATATATATCTTGGAGCTCCAGTATCCCAAACAAAATTGATTAAAGTAATTTAACAAGTAGATTATGTCAAAGGAAATGCAATAATACCATGAATATTGATGCTTACCAAAAATTCTTAGAATTTTTGAAAGCTAGAAGAAAATGTCAAAAGATATTGTTAAATATAAAGCACCATTTACCAGGAAGACAATGATTCCCTCGCTTTTGGCCTCCCACACTTCAGCATGCTGCCTCCTACATTGTTGCAAAGAGTCACCCAACTTTCTGGAGCAGCTACAAGAGGGTTACAAGGAAAATGACAATTGCAGAAAATTCCCTCCCTCCCCATTCCACTGACATAAAACTCCATTGGATGAAAGAATTTATTGCCTCTGTTGTTAAACAGGGCCATGCAATGCTTTCTATGGGCACTTCAGGTTGAGAAAGTTTTTGATAGAACAGGGGTGGGGAACCTTTTTTCTGCCAAGGGCCATTTGGATATTTATAACTGGGGACCGGGGTGGGGGGCGGGGTTTCTGGGATTTCCGTGGACCGGAGTTTGCAGGCGGGAGCCAATCACAAGCACTGGGGGACGGAGTTTGCAGGCGGGAGCTAATTGCGTGGATGGGGCAGGGTTTGAGGGCGGGAGCCCTGCGGCCCTTATACGGCCCGTGGGCCTGACATTGCCCACCCCTGTGATAGAATCACCCCATCTAAATAAATTGACAAACTGAAATAGAGACTTGCATCAATGCTGTGAATCAAATCAGATGCCTGCAAAACACAAAGATAAAATTATTTGGCAAACACCACATACCTGTATATTTCAAACCCACCAACACACTGAGACAGAGGCTTGTACACCCCAAAGATCAAACTCCAAAACACAAGAAAAGCAATGTAGTGTATGCAATCCAGTGCAGTGAGGAGTGCTCTGAGCTCTACATTGGAGAAACCAAACAACCTTTGCACAGGAGGATGGCCCAACACAGGAGGAGCAACACCACAGGACCAGAGTCAGCAGTTTACCTTCATCTAAAGGAAAAAGGACACTCATTTGAGGACATTAATGTTCACATTTTAGACAGGGAAGATAAGTGGTTTGAAAGAGGGGTCAAGGAATCCATTTATGCCAACTTGGAAAATCCTTTGAATAGAGGTGGGGGCCTCAGGCACAATCTTTCCCCTATTTTCCTTCCTGCTTTGTCTTCTGTGCCTAGGAAGATTAAGACCATTTTGCAATCTCAACAACAGCAAGGTAATCTTAACAATCCTCCTTTGGATGATAAAGGGACTTAGAAATAAACATCTCAAATAACCATGACCTAGCCCCAGGTGCAAGGTTACACAGCCACCCTAGAAACATATTTAAGGATTCCCTTACAAACTTTGCTCAGACTGAAGAAGCTTCTTGGATAAGGAGCGAAATGTTTCCACTGAGAAAATAGAAATCCAGTTGACATGATTCAAGCTACAGACAATTCCACCTGGATGACTGAGAACCTTCATCGACATAAAGTGTCATCATTATTCTGAAGATCCACAGTTCTATCTCCTTTTTTTCACATCCTTTTTTTAAAAAGAATTTTAAGTTTAAGACAAAGATAAAAACTACACAATAAAACAAAGAAAACTACAAAAAGAAAAAAAACTAAAAAGTGTAAAACACAAGAAAAAAGAATTTTAAAGATTACATACAAAGGTGATTTCCGACTTTCAACAGCAAGAATATATAGCAATTTCTGTAATCAGTCTCTTACTCTATATCAAACCAAGATCACATCATTTCTATAAATCTTTCCGTTAGCACATATGCAAATAACTAATGCAATTGCTCCTTCCCTTTATATAAAGAAAATGTGTGTGTATGTGTGTGTGTGTGTGTGTGTGTGTGTGTGTGTGTGTAAAATTCCCTTCTCACCCCTATAGGTGGTATGTGTCTTCCTCAACCTTGGGTCCTCTGCCAGAGGCCTGGGAGTTTGAGGGTTCTGCGCAGTATCTTAGCTGTTCCTAGCACTGCACTCTTCTGGACAGAGAGCTCTGATGTTGCTCCTGGCATCTGTTGGAGCCACTCTCCCAGCTTAGGAGTCACAGACCCGAGTGCTCCTACCACCACTGGGACCACTTTGGCCTTCACTTTCCACATCCTCTCTAGTTCCTCCTTCAGGTGCTGGTACTTCTCCAGCTTCTCATACTCCTTCTTCCTGAAGTTGCTGTCACTTGGCACCGCTACATCTATCACCATCGCTGTCTTCTGGTCCTTGTCTGCTACCACAATGTCTGGTTGATTGGCCAGTACCTGCCGGTCTGTCTGGATCTGGAAGTCCCACAGTATCTTAGCCCTGTCATTCTCCACAACCTTCTGTGGAATCTCCCATCTGGACTTTGGAGGGTCTAGCCCATACACTGTGCAGATGTTCCTGTATACAATGCCAGCTACTTGGTTGGACGCAAAGGACAGCAGCAGACCTCGGCGTGGTAGGCCTGGGTGGTGAGGAGCAACGGGCCTGGAACTAAGAACTTGGTCATCCCCTCCCAACCGACCCAGAGACGGCAGAGAGTGCTTAGGGTCCCTCCAGTTTGAAGGAAGGACTCCCTCCCGAGTGTGAGAGACGAGTGGGGAGTCCGGGAGTGACTGGTGGTATAAGAGAGCACTCAACTCCCAAGTGAAGGACAGGGGGTGAGGAGGATTGGATGAGTTGTCCCCCCTACCGACCAGTGAGAGAAGCTGGGGGGGCATAGTGAATGTTACAGTGAATGGGCGGGTGATGACTAGGTCTGATGGCGCCGAGAGCAGGAGCTGGTGCGCTGGAGGGCCTGCCATCGCCCTGTGGGTTGTTGAAAGTGTGTGAGGATGTATGAGTGGATGGAGGGATCCCTATTTCGAACCAGGGACTCAGGAGGTCCAGGATTGGGAGCGAATGGACTGGGAGTCTCTGAGGACTGTAGGGCAGGTCACATCATTGAGGTGGTAACAGGTCGGGGATGCTATGGTGGGAACTGGAGGGCAGGCCATCTTTGAGGAAGACGCCCCTGGTGTTTGCTACCAGTGGCGTGTTCCGGCTCTCTGAGTTCAGACCCAGGCCCTGGACAGCAGATCCAGGGCTGTTTCCAACTGCCTTTCTCCTCAAGAAACCATCGCTGGACCCTATTGTTCTGGACAATTTTCATCCAGTCTCCCACCTTCCCTTTTTAGGGAAGGTGGTTGAGAAAGTGGTGGCGTTGCAGCTCCAGAGGGTTCTGGATGAAATGGATTATCTGGACCCCTTTCAGTCAGGTTTCTGGCCTGGATATGGGACAGAAACGGCATTGGTCACACTTATGGATGATCTCTGGTGGGAGCGGGATGGGGGTAATGCATCCATCCTTGCTTATGTCGATGAAGGTTCTCAGTCATCCAGGTGGAACAGTCTGTGGCTTGTATCATGTCAACTGGATTTCTATTTTCTCAGTGGAAACGTTTTGCTCCTTATCCAAGGAGCTTCTTCAGTCGGAGTAAAGTTAGTAAGGGAATCCTTAAATATGTTTCTAGGGTGGCTGTGTGACCTTGCACCTGGGGCTAGGTCATGGTTATTTTGAGATGTTTATTTCTAAGTCCCTTTATCATCTAAAGGAGGATCGTTAAGATTACCCTGCTGCTGTTGAGCTTGTGAAATGGTCTTAATCTGTGCCTAGGAAGATTAAGACCATTTCACAAGCTCAACAGCAGCAGGGTAATCTTAACGATCCTCCTTTAGATGATAAAGGGACTTAGAAATAAACATCTCAAAATAACCATGACCTAGCCCCAGGTGCAAGGTCACACAGCCACCCTAGAAACATATTTAAGGATTCCCTTACTAACTTTACTCAGACTGAAGAAGCTCCTTGGATAAGGAGCAAAACGTTTCCACTGAGAAAACAGAAATCCAGTTGACATGATTCAAGCCACAGATCCATCCTTGCTCTTCTTGACCTCTCAGCGGCTTTCAATACCATCAGCCATGGTATCCTTTTGGGTCGGCTCAGGGAGTTGGAGGTGAGCAGCGTGGTTTTGCGCTGGTTCACCTCCTTCCTCCAGGGCCACTCCCAAACGGTGGTGATAGGGAGTGAGAGATCTGACCCTCGACTCCTCCTTTGTGGGGTGCTGCAGGGTTTGGTTCTCTCTCCACTCCTTTTCAACATCTACATGAAACCACTGGGTGAGATCATCTGTCACCATGGGATGAGGTATCATCAATATGCTGATGATACCCAATTATACATCTCTGTCCCGGGTGAGGTAAGTGATGCTGTGACTGCCCTCTCTCAATGCCTGGGGGCTGTAGGGGCCTTTATGGGGACCAAGAGGCTTCACCTGAACCCTAGTAAGACGGAGTGGCTGTGGGTTAATGGCTCTTCCATATCCAGGACATTATCATCTTTGGTTCTGGATGGGGTGGCACTGCCCCAGACAGACCCGGTGCAGAATCTGGGGGTCCTCCTGGACTCACAACTCCTGCTCAAAGAGCAGGTGGCAGTCGTGGCCAGAAGGGCCTTTGCGCAACTTCATGTTGTGCGCCAGTTATGCCCTTTCCTGGATTGGGAAGCCCTTTGAACAGTCACTCATGCTCTTGTTATCTCCCATATAGACTATTGCAATGCACTCTACATGGGGTTACCCTTGAAGAGTATCCGGAAGCTACAGATGGTCCAGAATGCAGCCGCGCGATCTATCGTTGGTGCCCCTAGATTGGCACATATAACACCTTTACTCTGCGAGATGCATTGGGTACCGGTTTGCTTCCGGGTCCAATTCAAGGTGTTGGTTATCACTTTTAAAGCCCTACATGGCATGGGGCCAGGTTACCTGAGGGACCGCCTCGTCCCCAATACATCAACCCGTCCCACCTGATCATGCAGAGAGGGCATGTTGCAGATCCCGTCTGTAAGAGAATTCATGTGATGGGGTCCAGGAGGCGAGCCTTCTCTGCAGTAGCTCCCGCCCTGTGGAAGAATCTGCCCCCAGAGGTGAGTTTAGCCCCATCACTCCTGACCTTAAGGAGGAACCTGAAAACTTGGCTCTGCCACCTTGCTTGGGGCCGGGAGGGGAATAGTTACTCTTGGGGATGGCTAGTGCCTCAGAGTGCTCCTCATACCCATGGACTGATTTAGATCTTGCCACTTGGATTTTACCCTTATTTTATAATTATTTAATAATTGTATTATATTTTATATATTGTGCTTGTATTTTATGCTTGTGTTTCAATGGATCATTTTGTTGTAAACCACCCAGAGTCTCTCCTGTGGAGGGAGATGGGTGGTGATAAAAATTTGATAAATAAATATATAAATTAATAAATGATTAATAACACTACAATAATCTTAACTCTATTAAACCTAAAAATCAAACAATTATTATTATATCTTATACATATCTAATAAATCTTGCAAATCAAACAGATCTTAAAACAATTCCAATATATCTTAATCCAAGTAATTAAAAGAAAACAAAATCATGATAACCTTATTATCAGTCCAGTTATACATTCTTAAATTTTTACCCTACTTCAAAATAAACTAAAACAATTACGTATCTCCCAATTACACCCAAGGCATTTTTCTTATAAAAATCAAACAGCTCAACTGCTCCCCTTGAAAACCCAAACCTCTCAATAGGAAACCTCCCACATAACATATTTTTTTCTTTCCCATAACAATCCTTCAGAAAGACATAACAATTTTCCAGAAAAACAACTCTCTTTATAATCTGCAGTTCAGACTCGCTGTAACCCCTTCAATTCCAAGATGTAGTCTTCGCCTGGCATAGCTTCAATATCACTGACCACAAAAGGATCTCTGTCTTTGCCAAAATCTTCATCTTCAGCCAGATGACACAGTTTAGAAATGATCTCTTCCCCAATATGCCGTATATTCTGCAGAATAACTTGACTGTACTCTGAAAGGGTCTCTTTAAAGGACTGCTTAAGCTCACAACAAAACTCCAAAAAAATCTCCTTAAAATCTTCCATCTTTCAGGCAGTAGATTATGGCACCCCCTAGCTACTTAACTCACAGTAGATAGGAGTTAATAAATTAATAAGTTGATACAGTTTCCACATGAAATTGAAACAAAAAGAGATATACTAACAAGCAGATCTCGAGAAAAGTGAACAAAAAACTAAGAATGAAAAACAAGAAATCCAATGCGTAGGAAAATATTCAATCCTTCAAATTCAATACAAAAACAATAACAGGAAAGCAATTATTTGTTCTCAGTTTTCCTTAATCTTTAAACGGGAAAACAAGCCAAAACTTAAAAAGATTATTAAAAGTATTCCAGAAATAACGATAAGCACCAAGAGAGTCTGTTTCTTCTTACTGTAGAAAGCCTCTCTTAGGGTATAAAACTTAAAAAATTAAATTGGGTGATTAAGAAATGGGAAGGCAGGACTTACTGTCCCTTTAAGGGACTGCAGCACGGCTCGGAAATGGAGAAATCCCAGCCTCCCAGTAAAGTCTTCCCCGTCAATCGCGCACACTGTCCACGATCTCCTGGGTACAACTCGTCGCTCGGAGGACAAATGGGTCAATTCCAAGCTTTTTCCTTAGTCCAGAAAAAAGCTCTGGGCTACAGGAAAACCAGCCTGAACCCGAAAAAAATGCCACAATACCAGTTCTGCCCACGGAGCTTGCGGGCACAGCTGCTTAGTCTGCCATATTCCCAGGCCTGGATGAGGCAGAGGATGTGCTGTTCCAAGTGAGGCACTGCCTAGCTGTGGTAATAGACTGGATGAGGGTGAATGAACTGGAGCTCAATCCAGACAAGACAGAGGTGCTGTTAGATGATTTGTCTGTCCAAATGAATGGTGTTCAACCTATTCTGGAAGAAGCTGCACTCTCCCCAAAGGATCAAATGTGTATCATGTGGGTGTTTACAGATTCATCTTTTAATTAGAGCCGTAACTGTTCTTTGTGTCACGAAGAAACTTTTACCAGCTTAGCAAATGTACACCATTTACAAATGTATTTGAATAGAGTTAGTCTCACCTCAAATGGCCCCCCATACTGGAGTGTGTTACAGTTTATATTAAGTTTTCAAGCATTGTGATGCATAAAAAAGACACAAAGGAATAGAAACTGGTAAGAATTACATAACCAAGGGAAGTTTTCCATTGCACTGTCCTTGAAAATGATTTTACATGGTATTTATGCATTTAACATCTATATATTTATTGGTAGTGAAGTAGATTTACTGATCTACTTCAGTAAATCAAATAATTGGAATTCAGTTAAATTAAAAATGAGATAACAGTATTTCTGTCAACACAGCTCACCACACATTTTAACAAAAAATAGAAACAAATTGCCAGAATCTTCTATAATACCCACTGGCTATAAGTGCAGAGTTCCATGTATAGAAATATAGTTGTACTAATTGAACTAATTACTCAGAGTGCCAAAGATCTGATTATGAATCAGGCTGAGAAAGGTAGCTGAAGTGTTTTCACCCTCCTCTCCAAATCCCTTAATTAGACCATTATTCACATATCAAAATTTCAAAAGACACTCTGTCCAGCTTCATCAACCTTCCCTTCCAAGATCATCTTTCCCAGATATACCCTGGGAAGGAATTATGTTAGTAAGGAAACTTAGTAACAATAGGAATGCTTCAGGATTAATTTAGAACTTGGAGCTTCGGTGAACATGCTCTGGATTGTTTATTGGCATGGAAAATGTATCGAGCTGGAAAACATTAGGGACTATGTTTATATTTCCCATATTCAAACAGATTTACCCCATTTCACAATTCAGTTGGCTTATGTACTTTGATATGAGAAGACCTGTGTTCTCCTTGCAAATAAATCTATTCCCTGGTTCAATCTTGCCAAGGTTATGTAATTCAAGAAAACCTGGTGTGGGATCTAAGTGCTGGATTTTCTACTAACTGCCAGGGGCCTGGTTGCTATTATTGCTGCCGGACAGCAATACTTAAATGTGGTGGTGGCACACTGGATGAATTTTTTTAAGCCTGCAGGAAATTTATTTATTGTTTGATTTGATGTGGCCCAACTCCAAACAACTATGTTTAATGCAAATTCTGGATGGAGTTCACTCTTGAATATTTCTTATGTTGCACTAGAAAATTAATAACATTTAGAAGCTTTCTGGGTTTTTTATGGAAATACAGCTGTTATCTCTTAATATAACTCAAGGGTCGGCAAACTTTTTGAGCCGAGAGCCATTTTGGTATGCTCGTGCACATTTTGAAGTGCTCGAGAGCCAGGGGGCGGGGTTTGCGGGCGGGAGCCAATCGCGTGGAAGGGGGCGCTTTGGCGCGCGCTGATTGGTGGAGGCTCAGAAGGAAGGGCGCTGCCACCAATCAGCATCTCCGTTTCTTCTCCAGGGTTCTTCTCCTGTAGAAGAAACAGGGACGCTGATTGGTGGAGGCTCAGAAGGAAGGGCGCTGCCACCAATCAGCATCTCCGTTTCTTCTCCAGGGTTCTTCTCCTGTAGAAGAAACAGGGACGCTGATTGGTGGAGGCTCAGAAGGAAGGGCGCTGCCACCAATCAGCGTCTCCGTTTCTTCTCCAGGGTTCTTCTCCTGGAGAAGAAACAGGGACGCTGATTGGTGGGGGCGCCCTTCCTTCTGAGCCTCCACCAATCAGCGTCTCTGTCTCAGCGTCTTCTCCAGGGTTCGCGCCGCTTCCAGAGACCGGCTTTCTGATGTCGGTCGGCAAAGATGGAAAAAGAGCCAGCGTCAGGAGGCCAAAGAGCCAGATCTGGCTCGCGAGCCGCCAATTCCGACCCTTGATATAACTGAACAAAAAATGAATTGCTGCATTACAGGGTCTCCAAGCAGTCCAATGCATACATAGATTATTTCAATTGAGGTAGCAGCTATGCACACACAAAGTTGTTTTCATGCAGATTTGTCCTCCGCTGAAGATGATGGGACAGCCCCAGAGAAGAGAATATTGAAGTGTTTACTGGAGTTTTTGAGTGCTTTAAAAATTGTTTAATTCAAATCAAAGTATGCACAGTTGATGTTTAACCCAACTTTAAAGAATTCTTTTAACTCAGAGCTTAGCATTTCAGGTGTGCTTACACTGGGATATTTTAGTAAGCTGGAAGATTACTCTCATTCTCTAAAAACAAGATGGAGTTTTAGCAATATTTACATGCCAACCTGTATAAGAAATATGGAAATGTTGATTTATTTTTGAATTAGAAACTCTACTTAATAGTTTTAGCATTTCAAAAAAAATTATAACAGGGAGAAGGAGCAATGCCTTTCAGACTGTTGGATTCAAACTTTCATCAGTTCTAGACAAAAGCCAGAGACCCCTAGCAGATGCATTCCAGCGACATTTCAGGAGCCATATATTGAATCCTGATACAAGGATGGCAGCAATATGGTACTTAAAATGTATGTTTAATGAAAACATTTCACAATGTTATTTAACTTTAAACTTATACTTGATAAATCTTCACTCATTTAGACTTATTGAAAAATTCTAAGTTTTTGGTTTGTGTCTGTGCAATAAATACACTGCTCAAAAAAATAAAGGGAACACTGAAACAACACAACGTAAGTCCAAGTCAATCACACGTCTGAGAAATCAAACTGTCCACTTAGGTAGCAACACTGATTGACAATCAATTTCACATGCTGTTGTGCACATGGAATAGACAACAGGTGGAAAGCATAGGCAGTTAGCAAGACAGCCCCAATAAAGGAGTGGATCTGCAGGTGGTGACCACAGACCACTTCTCAGTTCCTATGCTTTCTGGCTGATGGTTTGGTCACATTTGAATGCTGGCGGTGCTTCCACTCCAGTGGTAGCATGAGACGGAGTCTACAACCCACACAAGTGGCTCAGGTAGTGCAGCTCATCCAGGATGGCACATCAATGCGAGCTGTGGCAAGGTTTGCTGTGTCTGTCAGCGTAGTGTCCAGAGCATGGAGGCGCTACCAGGAGACAGGTCAGTACATCAGGAGACGTGGAGGAGGCTGTAGGAGGGCAACAACCCAGCAGCAGGACCGCTACCTCCGCCTTTGTGCAAGGAGGGACAGGAGGAGCACTGCCAGAGCCCTGCAAAATGACCTCCAGTGGACCACAAATGTGCGTGTGGCTGCTCAAACGGTCAGAAACAGACTCCATGAGGGTGGTATGAGGGCCCGACGTCCACAGGTGGGGGTTGTACTTACAGCCCAACACCGTGCAGGACGTTTGGCATTTGCCAGAGAACACCAAGATTGGCAACTTCGCCACTGGCGCCCTGTGCTCTTCACAGATGAAAGCAGGTTCACACTGAGCACATGTGACAGACATGACAGGGTCTGAAGACGCCGTGGAGAACGTTCTGCTGCCTGCAACATCCTCCAGCATGACCAGTTTGGCAGTGGGTCAGTAATGGTGTGGGGTGGCATTTCTTTAGGGGGCCGCACAGCCCTCCATGTGCTCGCCAGAGGTAGCCTGACTGCCATTAGGTACCGAGATGAGATCCTCAGACCCCTTGTGAGACCATATGCTGGTGCGGTTGGCCCTGGGTTCCTCCTAATGCAAGACAATGCTAGACCTCATGTGGCTGGAGTGTGCCAGCAGTTCCTGCAAGACGAAGGCATTGATGCTATGGACTGGCCCGCCTGTTCCCCAGACCTGAATCCAATTGAGCACATCTGGGACATCATGTCTCGCTCCATCCACCAATGCCACGTTGCACCACAGACTGTCCAGGAGTTGGGGGATGCTTTAGTCCAGGTGTGGGAGGAGATCCCTCAGGAGACCATCCGCCACCTCATCAGGAGCATGCCCAGGCGTTGTAGGGAGGTCATACAGGCACGTGGAGGCCACACACACTACTGAGCCTCATTTTGACTTGTTTTAAGGACATTACATCAACGTTGGATCAGCCTGTAGTGTTCTTTTCCACTTTAATTTTGAGTGTAACTCCACATCCAGACCTCCAGGGGTTGCTTACATTTGATTTCCATTGCTTTTTGTGTGATGTTGTTGTCAGCACATTCAACTATGTCTATGAAGGTTCTCAGTCATCCAGGTGGAATTGTCTGTAGCTTGAATCATGTCAACTGGATTTCTATTTTCTCAGTGGAAACGTTTCGCTCCTTATCCAAGGAGCTTCTTCAGTCTGAGCAAAGTTGGTAAGGGAATCCTAAATATGTTTCTAGGTAGCTGTGATTTATTTAGGATTCCCTTACCAACTTTGCTCAGACTGAAGAAGCTCCTTGGATAAGGAGCGAAACGTTTCCACTGAGAAAATAGAAATCCAGTTGACATGATTCAAGCTACAGACACATTCAACTATGTAATGAACAAAGTAATTAATAAGAATATTTCATTCATTCAGATCTAGGATGTCTTATTTCAGTGTTCCCTTTATTTTTTTGAGCAGTGTATATTCTTTTGTTCAATATTTTATTTATAAAACAGGTAAATTCTAGAATTGTTCTGATAGAATCTTCTACAAGACTGTCACCCATTTGCCAAAAGTCTACCAATCTCCTTGTTTTCTTCTCCTCTGATTTAGAATGTATTCATTACACTAAAACTCTTTGTAATATTTTAAAACAACAATTGTAATTCACTGAAGCAAGGGGACAGGGTAGTATAACAAGTAGAAAAAGGCTTCTTAGAGCAGGATATATTAAGATGTGTCTCTGCATTGTCAAAAGCTTTCTTCATTTTCTATTAAATAAAAATATTAATGACAACTTGGAATATTTTTTTAAGCAAATAGGAAAATCCACATATTTATGTACTGCAGGTGGCCACAGGGCTCCATAACATGAGAAGAAAGATTAAATTCATTTCAGTCTCTTAAAGTAATCATTGTTGTTTAGTTCCACCAGACCCAGGAGAAAAATATCTCATCTCTCCAAAACTGTGTGAAAATACAACTCTAGAAACTGTTGAAGGAAAATCAACCATTTGCTTCAATATAAATGCAAAATGCACATGTATGCATTGATACCAATGGAAGGCAATGAACATTTAGTATTGGGAGAGCCTCTGAAATGTTTCTAAGAAAAAGCTGTGTGCCTTTTTTGATTACTAAGCAACCAGTCAACATCTTACTGTAATATTAAAAGACAGTTCCAGCTAATCCAACTGTTTTTCTTAGTTGTGTCTGACAAATTTAGCTTTAAGATGAATTAGAAAGAGCTAGTCTCTATTTTTTAAATGGGCTCATAAAAGAAAAGAGAGCAGGCTGGTTATTTGTGAGTAGTGAGTATTAATGTTGAACACAGGAGAGCTTTCTTAGCCACCCTCATTGACACAAAGTAGACCAATTAAGAACAATTCTTGTATTTCATTGAATTTGGTAATTTTTTTTCCAGAACAGGATTCTAGCTATCATGCCACTCACTTCATGGCCCTCAGATCAGGTGTATGAGAATGAGCTATATTGGCTCTGCAAAAAAGAGTGTGTGTCCAGGGCCTTGATAGTTGGGCCAATTGTACCAACCAGAAATTGCTCACATCCTTCTGGAATCCATTTGCCTCTGAAGGAAGACCATGTGAGTAGATCACAACCCTTGCAGAGAAGAAGCTGCAAACCTCAGTAGGAAATGGTTTGGCCAAGGCAAAGTTATGAAATGTTAAAAATCTCCCTCCCCCCAATCCTCCTCCTCTTCTTGCCCCACTGGGGGGAAAAAGTAGAATATGAACTCACGCATGTGTTGGCCATTAACATGTTGGGTAGGGCAGCATTCAGAGAGGCTTTTGCTAGAGGAAATATGATTCTGTATGAGTGGAGACAACCATTTTCAGCTAAGGGAAGCACCAGGGAAGGTGCTTCATATCGCCCTTACACCTTGACACTCTGCCTTCATAGACTGAAGTATTTTTCCTACCTCACATAACTTAATGTTGGAACAACTTCACAGCTAGCATGGTAGTCTGCCCTGATTAGCCAATATACAAACACCCTCTACTGATATTCAGATTAACAGAATGCCTAGGGAAGTAAACTAAAGCCCTATTTATTAATAATAGTCTACCCCAAGGCATCAATCTAGCTCTAAGTCAAGAAGACTAGATACTTGCCAAGTCTGCTTCACAGGGTGGAGAAAATGAGATTCCAGTCCAACATAAATACTCTAAATAAACAAACACTGCCTCAGAGCAATACATTTGTATTGTCCTTTACAACAAAACAGCAGAGGACTTTAGCATTCTACTTAGTTGCAGAAGCCAATTCAAATACTTATGTGATTGGTCAAGGGTCATATAACAAGAATGTGACAAAAGTAGTTTGAACTTTAATTAACACAATGCCAAAATGTCACTTCAGTAACTGTATAATGATAATGAAAGTGTGAAAGAAATTTCATCACGAGGATAGTATCTAAAAAAACAGAGGAAGTCATATATGTGTGTAAGCATGGGTGAGCAAGTATCACAGAAATAATATTATTATTATTGGATGTATTTTAAATATTGTTTTTGTATAGTTTTTAAACTTTCAATTGTTGTAACCCGCCCAGAGTCCCTTGCAAGGGAGATGGGCGGGGAATAAATTTAAATAAATAAATAAATAAATAAATAAATAAATAAATAAATAAATAAATAAATGGAGGTATTAGAAGGTTTTTAAAAGGGGGGTGTTTCAAGACAGAAGTAAAATACAGATCCACTATTCATTGCAATAGGAAAGAGCATAATTCATTAGCCCAATTATGTAGGAAGAAAGCGTACAGGTAGTTCTCGCTTAGCGACCACAATTGGGACTGGCAACTCGGTTGTTAAGCAAAGTGGTCACTAATTGAAACTGCAACTGTGTTTGTGATCTTACTTCAGCTTTCTTTTGCTTTACAGACCTGCGAAGGTCATAAATGTGAGGACTGGTTATAGTTACTTTTTCATCCCTGTTGTAACTGCGGTCACTAAACAAGGACTATCTGTACAAAGAAAAGGCTCCAATGAGGCACTAGTCACAGCTATGCAAAACCATTTCAGGCTACCCTAGGAATTAGAGTTGAGGATTGGGGGGGGTGCCTTTAACTATCATTTATTTCTCTGTATTACTATAATCATAATCTCTTAACTGCTTGACTAATGTCTATTTAAGGCAGTTTAGATACAGAATGTTAAAAATCTTCTTATTAATAAAACCAGATTCCAACAACAACAAAAACTTCTGACTCTATATCCAATAATGATTTGCATGCCGAATTGAAAAAAAATCATCTGTTATAGGATCAGGCATCACTTCTTTCCCCTAAAAATAATTTATGAAGTCCCAAATTACAGCCATGTCCTAGCAGTTTTTAAAAGCCAAGATGGATCTAGAATGCAAGTTTAAGCCTCAGCCTTCCAAAAATGTGTTCAGATTTTCAGGTTGTACAAGCTAGAAAAATGTGCCTTAATAGCAACAGAACGCAACACAACTGTTCACTGCCAAATTTTATGCAATCTAGATCCCAGCTGGTCAATACTGTGTGGAAGCCATCTGATTTTCAGAAACCCAATGATTTCCTCACACTACTACCAACACTGTCACAGAATAGATCAAAAAGTGGAACATCACATTCTCTGCATTACTTCATGCTTTAATGGTTGACTCAACCATTTCATAATCTTCAGGTTCTGCTTTGCCCATTTCTGTAACTGACAGCCAGTTTGGTCTAGTGGTTAAGGTAACAGGCTAGAAACCAGGAGACTGTGAGTTCTAGTCCCGCCTTAGGCATGAAAGCCGGCTGGGTGACCTTGGGCCAGTCACTCTCTCTCTCTCAGCCCAACCCACCTCACAGGGTTGTTGTGGGGAAAATAGGAGAAGGAAGGAGTAATAGGGATGTTCCCCACCTTGAGTTATTTATAAAAATAATAAAGTCGAGATAGAAAATAAATGTAAAAAAATAAAAAATAAATCATAACTCCAGGACACTCCAAAGATAAAACTGAACAACTTGAAAAAGCAGCAATACAAGCTAGTGGCATATACCACTTTTCCCAAGGGTTCATATAAAAAAAAATCGAGAAACTCTATCTAGCATTTTGAGTCCATTTCCAGATGAAAATATAAAATCTAGTTTAAACTTAACTTATTGCTAATGAATAAATCATTATGTCCTTCAGATGGTTACGGCAGAGATACGTCTATAAGTGTACTTGTGGAGAAAGAAAAGAGGTAGATGCCAATGAATTATTTTTAAAAAAAAAATACTATTGTATATATTTCAGGTACAGCCTTCTAAAACAAAAGCTTATGAAGAATGCAATTTTAAAAAGAATAGCTGACAATTAACCTTCCTTGGCACTCAATAAAGGAGCTTTTGAAATGGTAGGGTTCTTCAAATACGGGTTTTTTATAGTTAGTTATGTTGTATGGGAATTTTGTTGTTGTTTGGTGAATGGAAGGTGCTCTAATTGCAGAGAAGCAGGCCTGTAAGTTTTCTAATTGTTCCATGTCCTTAAAAACAAGGGAACTTTCAAAGGTCAGACTATAGTCTGTACCCAAGAAGGGATGAATAAGAGTCTATTAAAATGCAACACAATCTTGGTAAGCACAATAATTTAAGGCTTAGTGTAAAGCACGGCAAAACTCCAATTTCTGTTTTTGTGAAACTTTTTTTTTTAATGTTTCTGGTTTCACACAGCAGACCCCTGTTCAGCATCTTGCTGCCATGGAATCGTCCCCCCGCCCCCCCCCCTCTTGACAATTCAATTCCGTGGACAGGCATGCGGCCAACTCAAATGAGACCCAGCACGGTGAAAAGCCCTTCAGGTAAACAGTGTGATAAGCTAAACTGCAAAAACTAGGCAATGTTTTTGGACTATGAGGCAGTTGCTATGGAGACAGTTGCTAATTAACCGCATTCAGCCAAGAGAACAAAGGGTTTTAAGGGCAGACAGGACTCTGTATCTTAGAGTGAGCAATGTATTACTGTACATCTTAAGCAATCTGCACATCTCCCATATCTGAAATACCTGAATCTTTGCTTCACTTGCAAAATACCTTAAGAAACACTTGAGCACTTCCTTGGAGTTTAATCAGATTTGGCTCATCAGGAGGAATTACTAATCAAAATATTATAAACATTGAACAAAAATGCACTTGGTCAAGAAAGCTTGAGATAAACATTTAGGTTTATTCAAGCAACTCCTTGTTTCTGTACTAAAACTAAAGATGCTGCCTCTACTGTATATCCACTAATGTATTAGAGTTCACAGCATCCTAATATTGTGCAGTTTAAAATATTAATTCCAGAGGAAAACATCATCTTGAAACAAATTTGCTCTCTATACACAGCAAGTTAATTGTTATGTTTTGAGTATTATTAGACTTCCTATGGGGGAAGGACCAAAAACACACACCCCAATTTAGACAGGAATTCCATCTATATTCTGAGAATTGAACCATTAAACTATAAAACTTAATAAGTCCAGGTTGATCTAATGGATAGATTATTGCTTCTGCAGACAGAAAAAGTAGATTCAGATCCCTATTGAACTATGAAACTTAGGTTAAAGCAGAGCTTTCCAAAGTTTTCATGTTGGTGACACACTTTTTAGACATGCATCATTTTTGTGACACACTTTTACAGCAGGGCATCATTTCGCGATACACTCTTACAGCAGGGCACAAGGGAGGCACTAGGACCTGCGCAGAATCACAGCAGGTTTGGAGGCAGCCAGGCACAAGGCAGGCACTAGGACCTGCGCGGAATCACAGCAGGTTTGGAGGCAGCAAGGCACAAGGCAGGCACTAGGACCTGCGCGGAATCCTGGCAGGGCTCAGAGGCAGCAGCAGCCGCGACACACCCAAACACTGCAGCCGACACACTAACGTGTCCTGACACACAGTTTGGAAAGCTCTGGGTTAAAGACTAGTCAAATCCCTTTTTCATAGTTTGCTTTACCTCACAGAGATGCAATGAAATAAGATGTGAACCCTCACTATCCTGCTATAAAGAGTCCACTATTCGGGGAGATGGGTGGGGATAAATTTGAATAATAAACAAACAAACAAACAAACAAACTCTTTAGAGGAATGACATGATATAAGCAAACATATAAAACTTTTCTTTTGGACTCTTCGCAAAGTTTGATAGAATATGTGCCAATACTTTTTTTTTTTTTTTTTGAAACTAGAAAATACAGGAAAGCATAATTTTAAGGACCACAGGCAGTGGAACATTGGTACTGGAGGGAATAAACAACACTGTCACTGCCACTCCTTGGATATTCACTAAATGCATGAGCAAATTGGACTAAACTTCCCCTTTCTGTTTTACATCCAGTTTTAGACAGTATTTTATTCTGAACTTCTGATGATCAAAATAGTTTATTTCTTAGCAGAGGCTTAAGCATTTTTTACAGTGCTTAGATTTTAACAAAAATAATAATGATTATTTCTGGTGATATCAAAGTGGTGGATAGCTTCTGCCTTTTAGGATCAACCATCAACAGTAAAAGAAGAAGTCAAGAAATACGCTACAGACTAGCACTTGGTAGAGTAGCCAAGAAGTCCTTGGAAAAGATATTTAAATGCCATTATGCGTCTATACCTACAAAGATCAGAATCGTGCAAGCCATGATATTCCCTGTGACACTCTATGGAAGTGAAAGTTGAACTTTAAAGAAGCAGGATAGGAAGAGTATTGATGCTTTTGAACTCTGGTGTTGGAGAAGACTCCTGAGAATATCACGGACAGCCAAGAAAACAAACAAATGGATCATTGAACAAATCAACCCAGAGTTCTCATTAAAGGCACAAATGACCAGGCTCAAATTACCCTACTTTGGACACATTGTGCAAAGACCCAGCTCTCTGGAAAAGGCTCTAGTGCTAGGAAAGGTGGAAGGAAAGAGAAGAAGAGGATGACCAGCAGCAAGGAATGGACTCAATTACAGTGGCTATGAGTGCACCTGTGACACCCTTGATCCGTTGACTATTAAATCTGAGTTCCTGACACAAGCCACTCAGGGATAGGAAGGAATCTTTATTAAAGCCAGTGATCCATTGCATGTTAAAGACTCAAGTGAATCAAGCTCCTGTAACCAAATTTAAAAGTCTCCAAGTCCCCCCCCCCAAAAAAATTGGGATTTGCAGCTTAATCGACCTTTGATCTATCCTGGGTGCTGAATTGCTCGGCACGATACTTTGATTAACATAGTTTGCAGTTCTGTGAATACACCAACCCCTACTTTACACATCTGGTAGTTTTACTGTAAAGCACCCCCAAATGACCCTGTGAGTTTAACAGACTGGCGGGATGTTCCTTCCTGGCGCCATGGCAGGATGGCATGGATGACATCCTGACATATCACCCCCCTAAAAATAAATCCCCTGCCTTCAGTGCTTTATATACAAAAAAGCCGGTTGGGAGACCTTGGGCGAGTCACTCTCTCTCGGCCCAACTCACCTCACAGGGTTGCTGTTGTGGGGAAAATAGGAGGAGGAAGGAGTATTAGGTATATTTGCTGCCTTGAGTTGTTTATAAAAATAATAAAGGCGGGATAGAAAATAGATAGATAGATAGATAGATGATAGATAGATAGATAGATAGATAGATAGATAGATAGATAGATAGCAAAAGACCTGTTAGATAGGTTTCCCTCCCTTTTCTCAAACCCTCTATTTCGGCTTGTTTGGGAATTTGTCATGAAACTTTTTCACTAAGTTAGGTGCATGTACATAACGAGTGTCCACTCACTTGCTCTGAGATCTGGGAAAATGTTTCCACTGTATTAAGTACTGCAAATCCCCCCCCCTCAATGCCATCTGGAGTCTAGTATCTCTTGCACCACAAAGTGCTGTTCTCCATCGACCATTACTGGAACTGGTATAGGTTGCTCTGGGTGCCAACGTTCTGAGTCTTTAACTGGTTTCAGCAGACTACAATGAAAAATGGGATGGACTTTTCTCAAATTTTTTGGTAGCTGTAACTGCACTGTCACATTGTTGATAATTTTGGTAATAGGGAAGTGTCCCACGTATTTTGGACCCAGCTTTTGGGAGGGTTGTGAGGATTTTAGAAACTTTGTAGATAAATACACCTTCTCCCCCACTTTCAGTTGCCGTTCTGATGCCCTTTTGCAGTCAGCATATTTCTTGTAAGTTTCTTTGGCGTCTGCCAATGCCCTCTCTATTGTTGGCCACCTGTTAGCTATGCGTTTCATCCACTCATCCAATGGGACGATTTCGGTTTTATCTTTTGGCAACTCCGGGAATGCCACAAACTCTTGCCCGTTCACCACTTGGAAACAGGGAAATCCCGTACTCTGGTGTACTGAATTGTTATAAGCCACTTCAGCAAATGGAAGTAGATCCATCCAATTGTCCTGCTGATAGCTGACATAGCATCTAAGGTATTGCTCCAACACTTGGTTAGTACGTTCACAGCCTCCGTCCATTTCCGGATGATGGCTGAACCTTAAGCCTTGTCCCATGCCAATCATCTTTAGGAATGCCCTCGAAAATTTGGAGGTGAATTGTACGCCCTGGTTGCTTATGATTTGTTCAGGGGTTCTGTGCAGTGTATAAATGTGTTGCACAAACATCTTGGCTAGCTGTCCTGCATTTAATATACTGGTGCAAGGAATGAAATGGGCTTGCTTTGAAAATGAATCGGTTACTACCCAAATCACTGTCTTCTTGTGGCTCTCTGGTAAATCTACCATAAAGTCCATTTTCACCACCTTAGGGTCCCCCTTCCCCTTGGTCTTTAGCAAGTCAGTGAGGGGTAAAGCCACTTGTGCAAAATTGTGTATGAATTGCTGGTAAAAATTTGCGAACCCCAAGAAACTCCGCAACTGTCTCCTAGTTCGAGGTGGTTCCCAAGCCACCACATCTTGCAGCTTCTCCAGATCCATTTCAATCCCTTTGCTTGATACCCAATACCCCAGATAATCTAACTGCTCCTTATGAAATTCACATGTTGACAATTTAGCATACAACTGATTTTGCAGTAATTGTTTCAGCACTTCCCTCACCAAAGACACATGTTCTTCTATCGTTTCAGTATAAACCAGGATATCATCTAAATAGACTAACACCCCCCGTACAGGAAATGATGTATCACTTCATTTATTTAATGCATGAAGACCCCAGGGGCCCCTCTCAATCTGAAGGGCATTACTAAGTACTCAAAGGACCCCAGCTGGCAATTAAACACTGTTTTCCACTCATCTCCCTCCCGACTTCGAACTTGGAAGTATGCTTCCCTTAAGTCTAATTTGGTAAAAATCTTCCCCCTTGATAGGTGGGCTAGTATGTCCTTCATCAGCGGTAAGGGGTATTTATTGGAAGTACAGATAGCTGGTTAGATTCCACTTCTCTGAACACCTCCTTTAAATCTCGGTACTGCTGAATTGCTCGGCACAATACTTTGATTAACATAGTTTGCAGTTCTGTGAATACACCAACCCCTACTTTACACGTCTGGTAGTTTTACTGTAAAGCACCCCCAAATGACCCTGTGAGTTTAACAGACTGGCGGGATGTTCCTTCCTGGCTCCATGGCAGAATGGCATGGATGACATCCTGATAGCACCGTTTGAAGACTTGAAATAACAGGTTAGGATATATTGTCATAGAGAAAATCTATGTGGTCACTAGGAGTCAAAAACGACTTGGTGGAACATAACCAAAGCGTATTTTTATATTTATTTATTGAATTTATATACTGTAGCTGTCCATCTCACTTGCATGTTTAATATTCCCATAACACTTACTTTAATTGCCAAATTAAAGGTTATGAATCAATAAAGTAAGTGCACAAAGAAAGATTTGAAACCTAGAGAGGTAACTCAGCGGGCAAAAACCTTGACTGCCAAGTGCTGAAGACAAAAGTCAGTATTAGCTGAGATCTCAGTCCAATCCTGCAGGGATGCATAAACAGTGAGGGTGGCAAGATCCATCCAAGATAACTTTTGCCAGTCCCACTCATCCAATGGTTTTCCCACCAGCTCCAGTTTTTCAACTGAGCCCCTTCCCTATCAGACAGATAACCCAAGTGAAGCCTCCATATAACTGGATGAAATATGGTTCTGGGGAACGCAGAGGAAAGCTCTACTTTTGAGCTTGGAGACATACCTGACTTTTGAACAAGATGCACCTCTGCTCTAGCAAGAATTGTTAATATATATTATTATAATCACTGGTCTCAAATTAGTATTTCTAGGAACCCAAAGTGCTGAAACATTCCCCCTGTTAAAAATACTCAATTCACTCAGCCATGCTATCTGACAATCTTTGGTGTGTGTTCTCAGGGAAGCTTGGGATCTTAGACTGCTGCACAATCAGTCAACAATATATTGATAACCCTACTCACCTTCAACCTTACTCATCTTCCTTAAAGTGCTTGTATAGTTTTATTTATTATTTATTTATTTATTAAAGTGCTTGTATAGTTTTCCAGCATTACTGATGGGTGCAGGCAGAAAACAATCCATTTAACCTTTTCTGCCTTCTGCTGAAAGTCTGCAACAGCCAGTGGCTCAGATTCTCTTTATGAGCTGAATTTACTATGTCAGAGGCATGAGGGGAAAGCTACTACATTAAGATAGCCCTCTTTCTTGGTCTGATTCATGTAAACAAAACTTTAATGTAAGAGAGCATTCAGTTTTCTTTGCACAATCCTTCTTTCATTAGGACTTGCTAGGATTTTCACAGTGAAACAGTCTGGATTAGAAATCACTTGAAGTTCAGTCATGAATCTATTTTTCAGCCACACTTTTAATCCAAGCCTTAAGGCAGGGGTAGGCAATGTAGCATTCTCTGGGTGTTTTAACTCACCACTCCCTTAAACTTCAGCCAGCATGCCCAATGGCAAGGGATTATGGAAGGCCCTATTTTGCTTACTCTTGCCTTATGGCACACACCTATGGTTTAAGGAATCAGTACCAAGACAATCTCTTCTATTCAGAACAGGTTTGCTTTTCATTTTTCAAAAAAGGTAACTGCCGAGATGTTGCAAGATCTTGGGGATGGAGGATTTGGCACCAGAGCTATCGTATGCTGGTTCCTGTGGACCAGAAAAGGTTTCCAAACTCCACTATCATTTTTTCATGGTGATGTGGAGTGATAAGAGTTTTTTCTTTGCATATAAAATGATGTGTTTTAGGGGAAAACCCTGAAATGTATGTCTTAACATTTTTTTTAAAAAAGGAACATATAACGGAGCCCAAGATACTAATAAAAAGGCAAATTACCTCATTGGTGCATGTTTTTCACCATTTATGTAGCTTTCCTGCAGAGCAGACAAAATGTATGGCCTTTTGTGCATCATGGGAAAACTAATTTCATATACATACATTGCTATTTTTTAAAGTGGAGGTCTTGTTTTTCAAGTTTTTTTTAAAATGAACAGCTACTTATCCATCACACTAAGAAGCACAAATGAGGACATAAATGTTTTTGAGTTGAGGATTCAGTTTTGGAATAGAAAGTCTTGACACAGTGGCTCTTAGCAGCTCATTAAAAGGCAAAACTCATCTAGTTTTTCTTAATAAATAGTGTTTTCATGCTGAGCTCTTTCTAGATCATAGACGTTCACTATGCGGGATATATAAGAACTAAGGCAAGCTGTGTGCACTGGATGCAGGACCAAAAGCTTCCAATACTTTTGGTCCACCTGTACAATGTTTCTAATATTCTATCACAGTGATTTCCAAACTGCCGCCGTTGGCGACACACCAACAGTGGCAGCGGCGGTGGCGCGGGGGTGTGCGCAGGGGCGGGGGTGTGCACAGCGGTGGCGGCCTCACTAAAACACAGAAGCGCTGATGGCGCGCCGCTGCCATCGTCACTGCCGCCACCGCCATACACACCACCGCACGTGCCCCCGCCGCATGCACCCCCACCGTGCACACCCCCGCCATGCACACCCCCGCCGCCGCTTCACGACACACTAAGCTGTGTGTTGCGACACACTAAAGTGTCGCGACACAGAGTTTGGAAAGCTATGTTCTATCATTAAAAAACTTATAGTGGATGGCATATTTCTAGCATTTTAAAAATCTCCATAAATATTTGTCAATCAGCTATTGATGAAAAAAAGTTCAATAAGCTTTCTACCTATAAGAGATTCCAAAACATTCAAAAATATGCAATTGTTCTACCTGTTTCACTGGGAAGCACTCAAAAAGCTCACTCCTCTCCACTCTTCCAAAACAGCCTGGTTGAGACAAAAAAATTAATGGAACTGAACCCCAGTGCCAGCAGAGAAAGAACACAGACAATTTGGACCTATAGGCACCCCCTAGACCACTGGAATGCTGATAGCAGCATGTAGTAATGTTCCCTTTTTGCTGCATCTGGGTGGGAGTAAATAAGTTTTGGATATTTAAGGTTCTTTCAGTGGGGGAATTTTTTTCTTCTTCCTGTGATTGGCTCTGCCTTGAAGCCGTATCTAATTCTTGACCCTCAGACTGGGCCAGATATCTTATTCTTGAAACCTGACCATTTTATTCAGCCTTTGACTATCATACTGACTTAAAGCATGACTATTGCCTGGCCCCTAGCAGTTTAGACAAAAGGCTGAAGTCTGATTTATAGCTTTACAAGCAAGTACAACAGTAACTGTCCTAGTAATTTACAACCAGACTGTTACTCCCTGCAGGAATCTAGTTAGGCAGTGAAAAAAGGGTCCTCTGAAGATGAAGCCCTCACAGACTATATGGAAGAAGGTGGTGCGTTCTGCGCAAGCTGCCATGCAGGTCTGGAATTACATGCGAGAGCTGCTTCAAAGGAGTAGGAGAGAGAAATCTTGGCTATGTGATACTATAGAAGTTATTTATTATGTGGTTGTCCCAGATTGTAGTAAGGTGCATGAAAGCAAGGAGAAAATTGAAGGCCAATATGTGTAATGGTCTATATCAATATACCCTGGGCTGTCCAAAGAGGTATGTGCCCACTGATCAGTACCATGGGAAGGCAGATACCATGGGGTCCAATAGTCCTGTAAGAGAATGTAGTTCTATATGAACATATAGCACCAAGCAAAATTAGAGAGATACAACCCTTGAAAGCAGAGTGGAATTGAATTATGACCTCAATGGTATAGAGCAGGGGTCGGCAAACTTTTTATGCCGGGAGCCATTTTGACATGCTCGTGCACATTTTGAAATGCTCGAGAGCCAGGGGGCGGGGTTTGCGGGCGGGGGCCAATCGCGTGGAAGGGGGCGGGGTTTGCGGGCGGGAGCCAATCGCGCGGAAGGGTAAGATACAGGGCTGCGCTGCGCTTGGCCGGCCGCCCCGGCCCTCGCTCACCTTCCATGGCCGGTCCTCGCGGGCCGCCGGCGACACTCCCGTCCCGCTGCACCCCAGCTCTCCAAGGCGCGCAGGCTGGCCAAGGCGGAGGCACTGCTGGCGGCGCGCGTCTCTGAGCCGGTCCGGCTGGGCTGTGAAGCTGGATGAGCCGCTGGACCTGGAGCGCTTCCGCGCGCAGCTGAGCGAGGCCCCACGCCGGTCTTTTTGGAGCGCTTCCGCGCGCAGCTGAGCGAGGCCCCGCGCCGGTCTTTTTGGAGCGCTTCCGCGCGCAGCTGAGCGCTGGGCTGTGGAAATGCGCTCCAAAAAGACCGGCGCGGGGCCTCGCTCAGGTGCGCGCGGAAGCGCTCCAAAAAGACCGGTGCGGGGCCTCGCTCAGCTGCGCGCGGAAGTGCTCCAGGTCCGGCGGCTCGTCCAGCTTCACAGCCCAGCGCAGCTGAGCGAGGCCCCGCGCCGGTCTTTTTGGAGCGCTTCCAAAAAGGATTGGATTGAAGCAAGTTCTCAATATGGTGCCCTTCAGAGATGTGGGACTAAAGACCGAAACCAGCCACCGTTGCCTATTCTGGCTCAAGCTGCTGGAAGTTTGTAGTCATCACCCCCCCCACCGCTCTTGCTGTGGCGCCTGAACGTCTGGGTAAACGGCGGGGAGATGCCCTTTGCAGCGACGGGCGCGGGGCGAGTGGCGCGCCCCTTTGCAGACGCCCCGGGGAGAAGTGGTAGGCGAGACCTTGCAAGCGTGGTGGGGAGAGGGGAGCCCTTCTCAGCCCTTTTGCACGCGTACGCACACCTCTACACCTCAACCCTTTTGCACACAAACACACGCCCGCTCCCCTTTTGCCCGCGTTGCTGCAGGCGCGCGGGGGAGGTCTTCTTCGCTGGAGGCGTTTTAGCAAATGGTGGGCAGCCACCTGCCGGGCGCGCCGGAGGGCGCGGTTGGCGAAGCCGCAGCTCTCCGGAAGCGGCTGAACCACATCTCCCAGCAGCCCCAGGCGGGTGGTCAGGGCCGAGAACTGGAGCGGGGCAACAGCCCAGCGCAGCTGAGCGAGGCCCCGCGCCGGTCTTTTTGGAGCGCTTCCTCGCGCAGCTGAGCGAGGCCCCGCGCCGGTCTTTTTTTCGCGCCTCTGGGAAGCAGGGCCAATCGGGCTTCGCCTTGTTCAGCCCGCCTCTCTGCTCCCCTTTGGCGCGCGCTGATTGGTGGAGGCGTCCTTCCTTCTGAGCCTCCACCAATCAGCGTCTGTTTCTTCCCCAGGGTTCGCGCTGCTTCCGGAGACCGGCTTTCCGGATGTCGGGCGGCAGACAGAGAGAGAGAGCCAGAGCCGAGGGGCCAAAGAGCCAGATCTGGCTCAAGAGCCGCCATTTCCGACCCTTGGTATAGAGGGCTCAGTCCTGGCCCTCTTACTTCACAAAAGCATAGTTTGAAGAATGATATCCCAAAGGAGTTCAGTCCTGAATCGCTCCTGCGGTCACATCTTGGTTCTCAAAAAGACCTACTGCAGTCTGGACTGTATGGATTCTAGTGATTCCAGAATCGTTGGTTGTGGAATTGGAAAAAAGGTGAACATAATAAGGAATTCTAAGATGCCACGGGCAGTTGAGAGTAGGGTCAAAATCAAGAGTTTATTGGGTAAATCAGGAGTTTATTGGGTAATTTTATTTAATGACATGGAAGCAGCATGGGGATTTTTCATAAAAGGTGGAGAATTCCAATAGCCTTGACAAGAGGGAAGAGTATGTACAGATTACCCTGGGGCATAGTATGGATCTTAGAGGAAGACAAAGGGAGGGCTACAATAGCTGTTGAGTCTGTTGCCCCAAGGGCTGGCTTCCAAACAGTGTCATACAAACAAGACAAACGATTGCAGTGAGCCTCTTTGATAAGTGCCTGTCAATGCTTGGAAAAGTCTACTGCATGGCCTTCTCCAAGGCAGAAAGGACAATGATTATGATTGGGCGGGGAGCAGTTATTTCTGCAACGCTGGCACCTGTGCAAATGCCCTTTAGGCTCCTAAGATCTAGACCAGATAGCTTGCAGAAAGAGGACAAAAAAAATGAACTAGTCTTCCGTGAGGAAAGTACAGCTCAGAAGATAGAAGAAAAGAAATAATAGGAAAAATAGAAAAGGTTTAAAAATTAATATGGTCAAGAGCTCAAGGGCAAACATGTGATGGCTGTGGTGGTTGAAAACTAACTGAAGGGATTCAGAGGGAGTTACACTTAGTCATGTGATATGCTTGGAGAGTGACTCTCCCAACAAATAATTCTGTAAACTCCAGAAGACTCTGAACATGCCTCTATGCATGCACATATTTGTAAATTTACATATTTGTAAATTACAAAGGCCAAGCTAAAGAAGCCTTAGTTGTGTAGGCCTGAGCAGCAAGACCAAACTTTATTGGCTTGAAAGAAGGGTTTAAACCACAAGGGTTTGGGAAATCAAGAAAAACTAGCTGGACCAACCAAGAAAACCTTTTTTTAAAAAAAAGCTGTGCATACAGGTCAGAGGAAGGAATAGCTGACCTTCTTGTTCTTTCCAGCTCAAGTATACCATAGTGTGCTGGATCGGAAATGACTCCTCTGAACTGAGTATACAGTTCCTGTTCCAAAACTATTTTAGATGAACTGTATCTTGTTTGCACTGAAAGAGAAATTCCACCAAACAGTGTTCAAGCATTTCCTTGCCTTCCCCATCACCAGATCACTCATATATTTGCCTAAATGCCGAGTTTGGGTTGATAAATTTCCTGAACACATTCCCAAAATCTTGATATTAGTTTTCTTCTCCCCTAAAGCCTCAGAACTGTAATATTTGGAGGCTCAGATATTCTAAAACTTTATACTTGCTGCAACAAACAACATAAGTTAAAGCAGAGAAATCAATCTCAGTAAGGAAAAAAAATAATGCCTGAATTATTTTAATCTTAAATTCAACAGCTTTCTAACACATCTTTTAGATGTCCTAGAGAGACTTTTAAATGTTGATAGTTTCCAGCTAAGCCAAGAACAGTATTACCTTCATTTATATTCTTCCACAACTTTCAGACAATAAACTCCAACACAGCCCGATTCACTGTTATTAGAGGCAGTGCTGAAGTGGCTAAAATGAACAAAGAGATTCCCTTAAAACCTCTATGGCAGGAGTCAACCATCTGGTGCTCTTCAGATTTTTTGGACATCTGTCAGCATCCCCAGCCAGAATGGCCAATGATGCATGGCCAGCAAAAGATGGCTGAATCCACACAACATGCTAAGTTATAATTCATTGTTGATAAAACACAATGACTAGGTCCATACAACATGCTAAGGTAAAATCAAGCAAACCACATTTTGGCTGAGCGAAATGTATGACTGAGCCTATATGAAGCCTACATGAAGGATCCAACAGACTGCTGAACAAGATTCTCCAATCTATGTGCAGAGAAAGGCAGTAACAGAAGCAAGTGAAATAGCAGTCCCTGTGAATCCTACACATACACACAGAGCTTAAGTCACAGCTTGAGCTTAATGATAATTCATAAGAAAAATAATTAAATAGGTAACTGTTACACAATCATATTCAAATTGCTAGTTAACCAGAAAAATGCATGTTGTGAAAAACTGGATAAAATTATATAAACAACATAAAAATATTGTAATAAAAAGAAGAATGCTACCAGGAGCAGCTACATAAACATTTCACTTATCCAAATATTTAGAACAGTGATCAAGCTTTTGATATCCAAACATATAATTTTGGCCAACATATTATTACAGCTAATATTCTCTAAGTCAATGATTCCCAAACTGTATCTTCAAAGGTCCACCAGGTGGGTCCACCACTGTTTCTTCTGTTTCTGCCAGAAACCCTAAACCTAACCCTCTCATCTCAAGCTCTTGCTTCCTCACATTCATCACCACTCAACTGGTTGGCAAAAATGGATCTGTGGTTGAATACTGATTTGTCAAAGATACAGTGATAATGTGAGTGGCAGTAGGAGTACTAAGTTCAGGAAAGTAACAGCAGTCTTGAGGGCTGTTATCAACTGTAAGTCCACTTATCTGTGCTAAGTGGACCTGTTATCTTGCATACAGGACCCCCAAAGAAAAGTGTGAATAGAAATTGAACAATGACTATCTATAATTGTTTTTCATAGGGCTGGAGTTCCTGTCATCCCAAATTCCTAAGTGCTCAGAGATTTTTACTGAAAAACATTTTGGACAAGCACATTTATGCTAAGAGTTATTATTGTAGCAAGGGATACAAAAACAAATTCAAATGGTAAATAAATACTTCATTTTGGATTAAATTTTGGGGTACACAATTTAGTTTCAAAAGGTCTTTAAAAATGGAGAGGATGAAATGGCAAACACAAATGCAAGGGTAATCAAGATCTTATCAAGATCTTCCTGAAAAAACAGGGAGCCTCATACTCTTGAAGACAAAATGTAGGGAAAGGGCGTTTGTTTAATTTGGTGATCCCTGTATTTTCCAAATGTTTATATAGTGCTTCATGACTGCAAAAAGTTTGAGAAACGCTGCTCCAAGTAGAATATGATAGATAATATGCTGGGTTCAATTCTTTAGTCAGCTACTAATGTGACTGGAGGCCATGGACAAACCTCTCTATCTGCTGCTGACCCTCACAGGGTTGTGGTGAGGATAAGAGAGGAGGGGGAGAGAAACTCTGTAAAGTATAGCCAATAGAGGGACTGTATGCATAACATGTTAATGTTATGAATATGTGTGAATGTTACAAAATCCCATACTTAACCACAGGTTTGAAAAAAAATGTTTAGGCAATTTGTGTATTGTAACTGATCCACCAACGATGATCAGAGAGGCCCCATCACTGGAGTATATTTTGTGTATGTTGCTGTGAAACAGAAATTGCAAGACTATATCTTTGTGCAACGATTGCAGTAACAGTTGGATAAACATGCAACCCAATATCTCACATCTGGTGTTTCAGCTCTCTCAGTCATACTTCTAGATTCAGATATATTTGTCCTTTATAGTGTACAAACTTTATGACTTACATTGTTATAACAGCAGTACAGAAAGAAAACACCTTTAAGTTAAAACCAGCAGGAAAAAAAACCCCATATGTTTAACAATGCATTAGAGAGTTCCTTTAAATATTTTCTCCTTTGGGTTCCAAAAGAGGACACGTATAAAACATCATAGGGAGAATTCTGGCTATGAATGAAGTTAAAATGACATCTCCTCAGTGTAACGCAAAATCTCTGAAAACTGAACAGAATAGGACTGAATTTGATGGGCTGGGATAGGCCAGCAGAAGAAAAAGTTGAAAAATCGATTTGATGTAGCTTGGGGAAGAGATTTCAGGAAAAAAATCCCCTATGAATCCCTACAGTAGAAGCAGGGGCAATAGCTTGGAATACTGCTCCATTCAACCCCCCCCCCCATCGCTCTTGGTCATGTGACCCAGAGTGGAGCTATTATTAAGGAGTTGGAAAGAATTCCAGTAGCCACGCTTTGCATGTTTTCCCTAACTTGTTATTTTTTTTTCCTAATCCAATGGAATGTTGGAAAGAAGTTATGTTAAGGGGGTTCCAACTTTTTCCATCTATCTGTCAGATTGATAATGCTCCCAAAACTGGACAAAACAGTGTGGCATTTGGTGTGTGGGAGAGAAGCCAGCAACAGAAAGATTAAGTTCAAAAATAGGCTGGGTCAGTCTGGAGGCTATGGAGAAAAAAAAAACTACTTAAAAATTCTCCCAATGCATCCCTATGGAAGGCGCAGTTGGGCAGCGACTTGGAAGGTTGGTGACTGCTCCATTATAAGAATCTCTCTGTCCCGCTCCTGATCTTGTAGGCTGGAGAGGAGTGCATGCAGCCCATCATATGCTTCCCATTACACATATAAACATACATAGATGCAACATAAGGGGAAAACAGGAATCAATATACAGACACAATACAGGTAGTCCTCGCTTAATGACGGTAACTGGGACCAGAATTTCCATTGATAAGCAATGTGGTCGTAAAGTGTAAGGTCATGTGACCACATTGCTTAGATACAGAAATCCCGGCAGTCCCCATTGCTGTCGTTAAGCAAGGATCACAGGTAATTAAGCGAGGACCTCCTCGCAACTTCCTGCTGACTTCCAAAAAGCAAAGTCAATGGGGGAGCCAGCAGGAAGCTGCAAGTCCTGGGCAGCTCACAAGCAGGCTGGCAGGCTGGAAGTGGCTACTGCAGCGCTGCACAAGCATGGCCAGGCACGGGGTGGCTGCTGCTGGGTGTCGGAGAATGTGCCAGTGGCTCCCGCGACACTGCCCAAGCATGGGAAGGTGTGCACTATGGAGTGTGAGCAGGGAAGGGTGCTTTGGGCGGGCTCCTCAGGAGAAAAAGTGGTGGGATCAGGAGTGACTTGTGACCTTCTCTGCCAGTTTCCCCATTGACTTTGCTTGTGAGAAGCTGGCAGGAAAGGTTGCAAATGGCAATCATATGACCACGGGATACTGCAACTGTTGTAAGTGCGAGCAGGTTGCCAAGTGCCTGGATTGTGATCACGTGACCGTGGGGGTGCTAGGACAGCTGGAACTTCAAGGACTGGTCGTAAGTACCACTCGTTCAGCGCTTTCATCACTTTGAACAGTCACTGAATGAGTGGTCATTAACTGAGGACTGCCTGTATATTACTTCATTACACAGAAGAATATATTGACTCTTCCTATGGTCACTATTCGTAAAGGAATTGGAAAGATTTACAGAAGCCATTTTCTCCATGTTTTCCCTACTTCGTTATTTGAGAAAAGGCATGTAGGCAGTAAGGCCAGAATCAGGTACTAAAATTCACACTACAATTGTGGTTGGAATTTCTCTTCTTAAAGTTGTGTACCCTTCTAGGGACACCACTTTATGTATAAGTTGTCCAAACTGAAAACATATCATGTAATGGGAAGAGGAATAACCTTGAGGAACAGGAGGAAGAGCCGCAACCAAGACAATGGTTAGATAAAAGAAATCTGAGTCCGGGCCAGAATTGTCACCTGAGAAAGCAACTCAGACAAGACCCTCCCTAGTTCTCACGAAGATAAAGGGAGAGGGGAATAGCTTGCAAGATTCTGTTACTATAGTCTTAAAATAAAAGTAGTATTAGCATGCATGACTTTGGTTTCCTAGTCTGGTCTACCTTGGAGGGCTGACACATGCACACACGCAACAACTGCCTATATGCTCACATATACCATCAGTGCTAAAAATGGAAGCTGAAAATAAGTTGGGTAGTTTAGCAAGACAGTGATCTGAAATGTACCTTCAAATCAACCATGAAGTACTTACAGGAAAGAAAGTTTTGGAATGACCTCGTCTCCAGACTTGAATATGCTCACATATACATGTTCACATGCACCATCAGTGAAGAAACAAGCTCAAAACAGGTTGGGTATTTTAGCAAGACAATAATCTGAAATGTACCTTCAAATCAACCATGAAGTACTTACAGGAAAGAAAGATAAAAGTTTTGGAATGACCTCTAGTCTCCAGATTTGAATATTATTGAAAATCTGTGGGGAGATTTCAAACATGCAGTATGCAGGAGGCCTAAGAATATTTCTGACCTTGAAGGGTTCTGCAAGGAAGAGTGAGAAAGGAATCCCTAGAAGCAAGAATAGAAAGATGCTGAGCTGGCTACAAGAACATTTGGAAGCTATTATTTCTGCCAAAGGAGGTATTACAAAGCACTGGCTGAAAAGGTATCCAAACTTGTGAACCTGCCATATTCACTCTTTTTCTTATTTTGAATCTGTAAACAACTGTACATAAATAGTGAGCATACATTCAAATTTGCAGAGATACTATAACTTTGTATCCATGTACAGGTAGTCTTCAACTTACGACCACAATTGGGACCGGAACTTCCGTTGCTAAGCGAGGCGGTTGTTAAGTGAGTCACACCCAATTTGATGACCTTTTTGCCACAGTTGTTAAGTGAATCACCACAGTCATTAAGTGAATCACTGTAGTTGTTAAGTGAATCCGGCTACCCCCATTGACTTTGCTTGTCGGAAGCCAGCTGGGAAGGTTGCAAATGGCAATCACATGACCCTGGAATGTTGCAACTGTCTTAAGTGCAAGCCAGTTGCCAAGCACCTGAATTTTGATCACGTGACCATAGGGATGCGGCGACAGTCGTAAGTGCGAGGACCGGTCGCAAGTCACTTTTTCCAGCGCCATCACAACTTTGAATGTCGCTAAACAAATGGTCGTAAGTCAAGGACTACCTGTAGTTGTGTCAGCTTTTGTTCCCTACGGGTGTCTAAACTTTTGATAGAACTATATTTGTTTTGCAATATGATCTTCAGTCATTCTCTCTATATGACCAAACCATCACAACATACTTTTCTTGTACTGCTTACTCGCTTTTGTATTCACTCAAAATTCTTTCCGCATTCATACATTCTTCAACCAATCATTTCTAGTTTTAGCACACACACTTAAGTATCTCAGGGCCACTGCATTCATCTTTTATATTTCTCCCAACATACTCACTCACATAACATTTTACTTTTCTGTGCTGTGAAACTAGACTTGCTTTTTCTAAGGATAAATGACAGCTGCACTTTGACAACATCAAGAACATCTGTAGTCCTTGTTTTTACAAACTTGCTCAAATGTAACCTACACCAGAGCAAAAACATGAACAGGCAAGTATTTTGGCAATAGGTAACTTCATAGTTACTTCCCAAGAAGAAATTAATTATCAAGAAAAGTAGGCCAACAGTATGATCTAGATACAAATGCAGACCAGCCAACATCTTTGATCTTCAGTATACTAGTATAACATATTTCAAAAATACCAGCTTTTATAGATAATATCAAAGAAAAGCCAAACAGTCACATTCAAAGAAAGCATTTAATAAATATATCTCAAAATATAAAATAGTGTGGTGTTGGAGGAAAATTCTGAGAGTGCCTTGGACTGCAAGAAGATCAAACCAGTCCATACTCCAGGAAATAAAGCCAGACTGCTCACTTGAGGGAATGATATTAAAGGCAAAACTGAAGTACTTTGGCCACATAATGAGAAGACAGGATACCCTGGAGAAGAAGCTGATGCTAGGAAAAGTGGAAGGCAAAAGGAAGAGGGGCCGACCAAGGGCAAGATGGATGGATGGTATTCTGGAGGTGACGGACTCAACCATTGGGGAGCTGGGGATGGTGACGGCCGACAGAAAGCTCTGGCGTGGACTGGTCCATGAAGTCACGAAGAGTCGGAAACGAATGAACGAATAAACAACAACAAAGAAGGTTTCAATATATAACAAAATCTTTATAAAGGTTCTATTAATTGCTCAATTTACGAACAGCTACCATTCTCTTCATAAATTGCTGGTTGTTTTTCTTCATTACATGTGAATTGCTAGTATTTAAGGATCAGTTCTTCTCAGCTATATATGTACAGCTCCAAAGGAATACAATATGAAAAAATTGCACCATTTACTTTTTTTTGCCTCAGAAAAAAGTTCCTCCTTCTAAGCCACGCCTTTTAAGGAAAATATGAAAAACCTCAGATACAAGCACCAGATGAGTTTGGGCAGGTGAGGGAAGCATTCTGTGTCAGCAATCTCTAATTTCATTTGGAATTAACCACAGACAAATCTGAGGGAAATTACTGCTACAATCTACAAATTGCGTTCTTACAGTATCTACAAGAACCATTTTACTGGATGATAATGCGTTTACCTTTTGACTCCTATGTTCAAGTTTGTATCACATTTCTCCAATCAAAACTCCTATGCATACATTACTTATGTGTAAGTCAGTTACACATAAGGGGGACCACAATTCTCATACTGTTATGGTACTGTGATCTCATGATAGATCTACCCTCTGACACTACAAATGAGCAGAATGCTTTATAACTGGCTAATTTATGAACAAACAGCCCTAAAATGTGTCATACTGTCAACACAAGGAGGATGGGAACCCAGATCCTAAGTCAATCCTTCAAATATAGCATAGCAGTACTGCAGCCTACTGAAATCTGTCTTTGCACACTTCCATCCGTGCATCTAACATGGGAGGGAAAAGTTGTACATGGAACTTTTCCACATATTTTTTCCCACCCCAGGGCAGATGTGGAGGTTTAAGATATTAAGATAGCAACCAGGAAACTGAGAGTTCAAGTCCCACCTTAGGCACAAAGCCAGCTGGGTCACTTTGGGCCAGTCACTCTCTTTCACCCTTAGGAAGAAGACAGTAGCAAATCATTTCCAAAAATCTTGCCAACAAAACTGCAGGGACTTGTCCATGCAGTTGTCAAGACTGACTCAAAGGTGCGTACACACACACACACACTACATTGTGTTGGTCCAAAATCCCATGAATACTGGAAGCTAACTTGTCTATATTATACAGCTGCTACAAATAATTTCTCCACTCCACTGCTTATTGAATCATGTCTCCCAAATTAAACAACAGAGCAGGCCTGCACAACTTGTAGAGGGGAAAGGGCCACATTGATAAATTAAAAATAATTGCGGGCTGCAAAGAAATATCTTGCATGCCAATCAGCGGTTCAGCAGCTACTGGTGCAACAGCAGCAGCGTTGGAGCTGGTGGCAACAGCAAGACCTGGAGGCCTTAGAGCAGAGCTTTCCAAACTGTATGTCGAGACACGTTAGTGTGTCGGCTGCAGTGTCTCGGTATGTCGCAGCTGCTGCTGCCTCCAAGCCCTGCCAGGATTCCACGCAGGTCCTAGTGCCTGCCTTGTGCCTTGCTGCCTCCAAACCTGCTGTGATTCCACACAGGTCCTAGTGCCTGCCTTGTGCCTTGCTGCCTCCAAACCTGCCCTGCCAGGATTCCACGCAGGTCCTAGTGCCTGCCTTGTGCCTTGCTGCCTCCAAACCTGCTGTGATTCCACACAGGTCCTAGTGCCTGCCTTGTGCCTTGCTGCCTCCAAACCTGCCCTGCCAGGATTCTGCGCAGGTCCTAGTGCCTGCCTTGTGCCCTGCTGTAAGAGTGTGTCGCGAAACGATGCCCTGCTGTAAGAGTGTGTCGCAAAATGATGCATGTCTAAAAAGTGTGTCACCAACATGAAAAGTTTGGAAAGCTCTGTCTTAGAGGCACTTAGCAGTGCATCTTTTGGGGTGGTGGCAGCAGTGAATTTATTGACTTTTTTAAAAATGCCAGCAGTCCTGCAGGACTGTTGTGCAGGCCTGCAGTAGAGGATGCCAGAATAGTGCTCAGTATTAAATTTGACCAGAAATGCTGCTCAACCAGTTTAGAATGGCTTGAATTGATTGAGAATTTTGTCATTTTGCTTCTGGGATAAAAATAAGGAATAAAACAGAGTTGGGTGTATGTGAAAAGCGATCACCTGTACTATTCTCAAAGCACTGTCCCCAGACCTGCTATAGATTCACACCTGCAACCGGAACGCTTGCCTCCAGATTCCATGATGATACCAAAGCTGGCAACTCTGTATCTATTTGTGAAGAATGGCTCAAATTACTGAAGTTGTACACTATGGGGAAAAGTAGCTATTACTGTTAACACCTTTTCCAGCAGCCCCAGCAATGGAGATGAGCACCAGTTTCCATGTATGCAAGAGAAAAGATACTGACCATAAATAAATTCTTATTCAGCCCTTCAGATACTTGCAAACTACTACAGGTAGTCCTCGGTTAACGACCATTCACTCAGTGACCGTTCAAAGTTCCGATGGCACTGAACAAGGAGTCTTACAACCGGTCCTTGAAGTTGCAGCTATTGCAGAGTCCCAACGGTCACGTGATTATCATTTGCAACCTTCACTGCCAGCTTCCATAAAGCAAAGTCAATGGGGAAGCCAGCAGGAGGTCACAAATGGCAATCACCACGCTTAATGACCGCATGGGATTCACTTAACTACCACAACTGGAACTGCTGGAACTGATGTCGTTAGTTGGCGTGGTCACGTGATGTTGCACTTCATGACTGTGTCGCTTAGCAATAGATTTCCTGGTCCAAATTACTGTCGTTAACCAAAGACTACCTGTACCATGATCCCCCAGTTATATCTTCTCCAGGCTAAACTTACTCAGTTTACCATTCCACGTTAGTTTTTCCTTCCAAGCCTCTTATCATCTTGGTTGCTCTACTCTGGATACACTCCAGTTTCTTAATGTCTTTCCTAAATTGTGGTGCCCAGAACAGGATGCAATATTCTAAGTGTGATCTGGCCAATGGAATATGGGAAGGAATAACTTCTTTTGATCTTGACACTATATTTTTGTTGATGCAGCCTAGGATTACGTGTGTGTGTGTGTGTGTGTGTGTGTGTGTGTGAGTGAGTGTTTTAATAGCTGTATCATATTACTAGCTCTTGTTCAGCTTGTGATCTACCAAGATAGCCAGGCCCTTTTTGCATGTATTGCTATTCAGTATGGCTACTGCCATTCTATTTCCTTTGATTTTTCCAACCCACCAATGTATGAGTTTTGCATTTCACCCTGCTGAAATTCATCCTGTTGGTTTCTACCCACTGTTCTGGCTTGTCAAAATTCTCCTGATACTGTTGTTTACCATTGCTCCATCTTTATATTGTGGCCAAATGTGATAATCCTGTTTTCTAATCCCTCATCAAAGACATGTATAAATATATTAAACAGCACGGAACCTAGAATAGAGCCCTGTGAAATGGCACTCAAAGATTTATAGGAACATCCTCAACTCTACCAAGAAGGACCAAAGTTCTCTAGACCTCTTTGTCCTCCAAAATAAACAAACACTAGCATGCACAGGGAGGAAAAATTGCCATCCAATCCTTCAAAATTTGCTACGGACTGCAACTCATTCAAAGATTGTTTCAATTAAAAAATTAACTGGCAGGATTTTTTTAATAGTTCATGGGCGACTGTGAAATTAAAGTGTACCTTCATCTCTGAAAACTTTAAATACTATCATATCTTTTCCATAAATAAACATAATATGCTGTCCAAAATTATCTTGTTTATTAATATTATTCCATATGGCATCTGGAATAAATACGATGTATTTATATTAAAGTCCAAGGAGAACAATTTTATTATTAGGATTATAAGACTCTATTATAAAACTGTAAATTCTCAAATTCCACAAGTACTGCACAGCTTGAATTTTAAAGAAATTTTATCCAATGAGAAAGAGAACATATGTTCTCTTTCCTGGCATGCATTACCGAAACCTGGCTGGGCAGCGAAGGAGTTCCTCTTTCAGAGATGTGCCCACCCGGGTTTCAAGTATGGCACCAGCCGAGACTTCGGGGCCGGGGAGGTGGGGTGGCTGTTGTCATCTGAGAATCCCTGGTAGCCGTCAGGGGCCTTGCTCCACAAGTTTCTGGATGTGAGACCCTGTTCTTTAAGTTGGGTACCCATTACCAGTTGGGAGTGTTGCTACTGTACCAGCCTCCCTGCTGCGTATCATCCTCCCTGCGTGAGCTGCTGAAGGCCATCTCGGGATTGGCGGTGGAGTTCCCCAGACTTATGTTCTGGGGGACTTCAATCTGCCGTCCCTGGGATGGGCCTCAGAAGCGGCCCGGGAGTTCATGGTCACCATGGCGACCATGGGCCTCTTCCAGATCATTCAGGTCCCGACTTGAGACAGTGGCCTCACACCAGATTTAGTTTTCTTGTCGGAGCAATGGCAGTGTGATCTGAGGGGAGAACTACAGCTTTCCCCTTTGTCATGGTCAGATCACGCCCTGGTGACTTTGAGATTCTCTTATGCCGCCCCCCTCCACAGGGAGGCGGGACCTATTCGATTGGTCTGCCCCCAGTGACTGATGGACCCAGAAGGGTTCCAGAGGGAGCTGGGGGTTATACCCGAGGATTTGCTGTACGATCCAGCGGAGCCCTTGGCTGCTGCTTGGAATAGGGAGGCGGCCAGGGCCTTGGACAAGATTGCACCTGTGCAGCCTCTCTTGTCCCAGTGAACCCAATACTCCCCGTGGTTCACGGGAGAGCTAAAGGTTCTGAAGAGGATTAAGAGATGCCTAGAGTGCCGCTGGAGGAAGACAAAGACTGAATCCGACCGAACACAAGCTAGAGCCTCTGTTAAGGCCTACCTTGTGGCGGTAAGAGCGGCGAAACGTCAATATTTCTCTGCTCTTATTGTATTCACGGAATGCCACCCGGCGACCCTGTTTAAGATTACCCGATCCCTTTTGGGGAAAGGGGAGTCAGAAATTCATCTACAGGGTCGGGCCGAGGAATTTTCTGGGCATCTGCAGGATAAAATCACTCGGATCCGCTCCAAGTTGGACTCTGAGTGTGAGGCAGAGTCTGGGGAGACACCCAGGGAATGTACTCACCTTGTTATCTGGAAGCAGTTTGACCCCATTGGTCCCGAGGAAGTGGACAGAGTCCTCCGGACTGTAAATGCCACCACATGCCAATTAGATCCTTGTCCCTCCTGGCTGGTGAAAGCATCCCGGGGGGTGACTTGTGGTTGGGCCCAAGCAATGGTAAATACATCCTTGAGAGAGGGGGTGTTTCTGGTAGCTTTCAAGGAAGTGCTGGTGCTCCCCCTCCTCAAGAAGCCATTGCTGGACCCCACTATACTGGGGAATTTTCGTCCAGTCTCCCACCTCCCCTTTTTGGGGAAGGTGGTTGAGAAGGTGGTGGCGTTGCAGCTCCAGAGGATTCTGGATGAAACGGATTATCTGGACCCCTTTCAGTCAGGTTTCAGGGTGGGTCATGGGACGGAAACTGGATTGGTCGTGCTTATGGATGATCTTTGGCGGGAGTGATATGGAGGCAGTGCATCCATTCTCACTCTTCTTGACCTCTCAGTGGCGTTCGATACCGTAGACCATTGTATCCTTCTGGGACGGCTCAGGGAGTTGGGGGTGGGCAGCGTGGTTCTGCGCTGGTTCACCTCCTTCCTCCAGGGCCAGTCCCAGTCAGTGTTGATAGGGAGCAAGAGATCCAGCCCATAGGCCCTTCTTTGTGGGGTCCCACATGGCTTGGTACTCTCGCCACTCCTTTTTAACATCTACATGAAACCGCTGGGCGAGATCATCCGTCACCACGGGCTGAGGTATCATCAATATGCCGATGATACCCAGTTATACATCTCCATCCCGGGTGAAGTAAGTGATGCAGTGACCACCTTGTCCATGTGCTTGGGGGCTGTAGGGGTCTGGATGGGGAAAAACAGGCTTTAACTGAACCCTGGTAAGACAGAGTGGCTGTGGATTAATGGCCCCTCGGTTTCTGGGAATTTCTCATCTTTAGTTTTGGATGGGGTTGCACTGCCCCAGACAGACCCGGTCCGTAACTTGGGGGTCCTCTTGGATTCACGACTCCTGCTCGATGAGCAGGTGGCAGTCGTGGCCAGGAGGGCCTTTGCTCAACTTCGTATTATGCGCCAGTTACGCCCTTTCCTACACTGAGAGTCCCTTTGAACGGTCACTCATGCCCTGGTTGTCTCCCATATAGATTTTATTTATTTACTTTTTATTTGGATTTATCCCCGCCCATCTCCACCATGGTAGACTCTGGGCGGTTTACAATCACAATATAAAAAGTTAAAAACTTATACATCTAAAAACTACTATAATTTTTTTAAAAAAAATCCAAAAGATGGTGTGTTCTTAAAAGGAGGATATTACTAAGCTAACCACCCCCAGGAGGAACTATTATTTCCTTTGTTCCAGGCAAGGCGGCAGAACCAGGTCTTTAAAGACTTCCTGAAGGCCAGGAGCGAGGGTGCCCATCTCACCTCAGGGGGCAAGTTATTCCACAGGGCGGGTGCTATCGCAGAGAAGGCACGCCTTCTGGACCCCGCTAGATGGAATTCTTTTAATGATGGGATCCGAAGCATGCCCTCCATGCATGATCGTGTGGGGCGAGTAGATGTGATCGGGATAAGATGGTCCCTCAGATACCCTGGTCCCATGCCATGTAGGGCTTTAAAGGTGATAACCAACACCTTGAATTGGACCCGGAAGCAGACTACTGTAATGCACTCTACATGGGGCTACCCTTGAAGAATATCCAGAAGCTACAGCTGGTACAGAATGCGGCCGTGTGGGCAGTTTTAAGTGTACCAAGATCGACACACATAACACCTCTGCTCTGTGAGCTGCATTGGGTGCCAGTTTGCTTCCGGGTCCAATTCAAGGTGTTGGTCATTACCTTTAAAGCCCTACATGGCATGGGCCCAGGTTATCTGAGGGACCGCCTCATCCCCATCACAACGTCCCGTCCTACCCGATCTTGCAGAGAGGGCATGCTGCAGACCCCCTCTATGAAAGAATTCCATCTAGTGGGGTCTCGGAGGCGAGCCTTCTCTGCAGCGGCACCTGCCCTGTGGAACATTCTCCCCCCGGAGATAAGACAGGCCCCTTCACTCCTGGACTTCTGGAAAAAACTTAAAACCTGGCTCTGTGATCTCGCCTGGGGCAAGAAGGAAAGTGGTCACGTTTGGGGATGGCTGATCTCTTAGAGCCGCCTCAAATATTTTAAATATTTTTATCCTCACTGTAAGAACCACCTGCCACTTGGATTTTATTGTATTTGTATTTGTATTGTTATATTTATTGTATTTTAATGATCTTTTATTGCAGTTGTAAACCACCCAGAGTCCCTCCTTGAGGGGGAGATGGGCGGTCATAGAAATTTAATAAATAAATAATAAATAAATAAATGTTCTAGTAACATGAATACTTTATTTTCCTAGAATATTTTTATTGCCTAAAAAAATCAAAATTCACCTACAACCTGGAAATAGAGTTCCCGATTGGGGGAGATGGGCGGTCATATAAATTGAATGAATGAATGAATGAATGAATGAATGAATGAATGAATAATAATAATAATAATAATAATAATAATAATAATAATAATATATTCGAGACATCATAAAAATGACAAATCAGATAATAAGAATGCCTTTTGAAACCGCACTACAGCACTAAATTAAAAAATGCAGTCACCATTGTATAGCACCCTTATGTAGCTGTCTTCCATGTCTTATTTTTTTTAAAAAAAACTTTATTTCAGTGGGAATCTTTTTTTATTGTTTACTGTCAAAAACTGTTTTCTGATCCAAGTGCTAGTAAAAATGGTAGCACAGGGAAAAAATGCTTCATATGCCTGTGCTCAGAAAACTAGGAAAAATAATGCTACATGCATATCATTAATCCATCAAAAGGCAGTATTGTATAAAGGAAATATTTTTAAAAGTTAGTTTGTAACAGCCAGGCACTGAGCAGTGTTTTAATGACACATGCCAGAGTTTTGTACATACTTCTCTATGTGCTTCTTTGGGGAATGTTAAATAATTCCCCTAATTATCAGAAACCCCAAGTACAAAATACTCAACAAAAAAAGGTGGAAATGTTTCCAGGGAAGCCAAGGGAGGCTGAAAACCTCTAGTGCTTGATATAAATTGGGGAGGGGGAGGGGGGGGGAGGGGGGGGAGGGGGAGGGGGGGAGGGGGGGAGGGAGAAAAAACAATCGAGCCAGGAAAGAGAGGTCTAGAAAGTTTCTGCCAACAGCAGCTGAGATGCTTCATCACCAGCCTATTTTCCAGACATTCTGTTTCATACGGCTTCAAGGGTCACATGACAGCTGCAACCTAATGCCTTAAGGTCTGTTTCTGCCTCTCTGTGACACTGACAGGCTGTGAGAGACTCCAACCCCACAGAAAGAATGTTCCCCCCTTTTTCCATTACATCATCCAACCAGTCCTGGGGGAGAAGGGAGAGATTCACAGCTGGTGGCAGCTGCACTACCATCTGCTCCAGTTTGCTTGGCAGATTCCTACTGAACCTCTTCTGGGGAAGCACGCCTGTGTCTCAACACAAAACACCCCATTGTGCGAAAAGATATTTGCAGATTGTGGAGGAGCCAGTTCTTCACTAAATGGTCAGAAACAGAGGCATCAGGTAAGGATTTCTGACCGCACGGAAAAAGCCTACTGCACAAAAGACAAAATTGCTAAACATGCCGTGCTTACGGGAGAATCAAGAGTGGCGCCATAACCTGCCATCTGCTTGCCACAATGCCAGGGTGAAAAAAACTAGTCAGCAATAATTTTGAGAAGGGAGTGGGGGCGGGGGAGGGAGAACGGGAAGGGAAAAGCAGCTTAAGCCTTCAAAGTCAGAGATTAGCTGGAGCAACTTGGAAAAAACTAAAACTAGAAACAACTTAGCCCTAGATGGGAAAAACTTCAAATATATTTATGAATACTGTCAGCACGTCTGATAATTTATGGGAGCCCCAGCTGGAAGGGAAGACTTTGCAGTCACTCACTGATGGGGGAGTGGGACTGTGGTAGTCAGAGAACCTCACCATAAACTAATAGCACTAAAGGTGCTGGCTGGGGAATTCTGGGAGTTGACGTCCACACATCTTAAACTCTCCAAGGATAAGAAACACTGTCCTTTGCGATATGTATTGCCAACCCCTAAGCTGGATTGCAGTTGTAAAAAGTGCTTTCCATATTCAGTAAGCATGAATACTGCTTGCTTGTCTTAGTCATGCTACACTCCTGGAGTACGTTTAAAACTTTTGTGGAGGAGTTCAGAACTAATGTAAACTCTCTGTTTATCACTACACAACACACATTTCAGGTTTTTTTTTTTTTTAACCCAGTGACAGAGGGATAAGAAGTGGGACAAAAGGTGGAACAGTGCACAGGCATGAGCAATCGACAGTCGTCTGTGCTATTGCCATCATAATTCATTTGTTAAAAAAGCTACTTCCCTGCAATAAAATGGCTGGGATTTTGGAGTACATGTACCATAGATCCCACCACAAGTGAGTTGTTTAGGTTCTGATATAAACAACAGACAAGACCTCTGGTTTCAGGAACACTCCTATGAACTCTCACCACTTTTGAAGCGTCTCACATCTCTACAGAAGAAGCTTCAGGCAATGTTTACTGCAGTTTTCAAAAGTGGCTGGGTTTTATATCTATATTGTATTTTAGCTATACTTTGAAACTTAATAAAGTTTAAACCAAAAAAAAAAAAAGTGGCTGGATTGGTATGACTTACCATACATCTTGCCTTCATCAGACAATATGATTTTCCTCCTCCCACAAGGGGGATATATAGCTAGGGCCTCCTGAAAGCTCTGTTCAATATCTGGACTCCAGACCCCTTCTGCGTCATTGTCAATCGGTTTATCTGCAGAATCACTCATTCTTTCAATGTCCTCGGCAGGACTCTCGCTGCCGCTCCAGCTGCTGGGCTCAATGGTGGTGGCTGGTTTCTCCAAGCCTTAGCCTGGAAGCTTTAAGAGAATAAACCTAAAAACAACAAAGAACAGTTTCAGGTGAATTTTTCTTGGTTAGTTTTAATATCTGATACAACAAAAGCACAAGCTGTACTCAGAGATGTGGAGAACTAAAGAAAATGAGTCAGGTTCTACTCTCCTTAAACCAACAGAGGGTCCAGTAAAAGGTAAAAGTTCCCCCGCACAGTCGGGTCCAACTCTAGGGGCCGGTGCTCATCTCTGTTTGTTAGACGAAGAGAGCCAACGTTGTCCAAAGACGCTTCCGCGGTCATGTGACCGACATGACATGCGTGGAACGCTGTTACCTTCCTACCGAAGTGGTACCTATTCATCTACTTGCATTTGCATGCTTTCAAATTGCTAGGTTGGCAAGAGCTGGGGCGAGTGGGGGAGCTCACTCTGTCACGCGGGGCTAGGATCTCGAACCTCCTAACTTGCGACCTTCCGATCGACAAGCCTGGCGTCTTAACCGCTGAGCCATCACTCCCCCTCGAGGGTCCAGTACCTATTATTTTATCTGAAACTAATGAGAACTGTAATCTATTTATCAATACACATAACATTTTGGAATATACTGGTTACACTGACTTAATAATTATAACAAGTTCTAGAAGTTTAGATCTAGTCCCTGTTAGAACCAAGGAAACATTTCTGTTTTAAAATAGGAATTTTGTTATTTTAATTCATCTCAGATGACCAAGGGATTTTGACACAGATGGAAAACCAGTATATTGCACTTTCTTTATTTTACCCCTGAATGGCATAGTTTGTGACTGAAGAAACAAGGAAGTGAGTAAACCTTTAAAAATAAATCATATAATGCAAACAAAGGATAACTAGACCAGATTTTATATTTGTATCAACTATGGAACAAGAGATGGCTCTTGCTTCAGATGTGCGGTCAATTTATTAAGAAATAATCTAACATGACAGCACCTGCTAAGTCCACTGGACTCACAGACATTTCATTGTTTCTCTTGTATTTGTGGAAAATGTACTGCTGATACAAAGGTGTGCTCTAGGCAAAAATCTGCTGCACCAGCAGGGCTTCACAGTGGTAAGCCTACCGAAGACGGTGCAAAAGCACCAGGAATGAATTTATCTCAACCTGCTGAAGCATTGCTGATTCTTATTAGGGACAAAACATACATGGATAGACTAAGACTAATGTAAAAGATAGCTTCCAGAAATGTTTGCTCAAATTTTCACACCCTTCCTTTTTTTGGGGGGGCGGGGGGGAAATCCAGATGAAAGATCTAAGAAGAAGTAGGAAAGTTTTTTCCCCACTTCTTTCAGGATACAGAGGAAAATATGAGAAATAGACCAAATCATTTGTTTAACACTGCTGCATATTATGAATTAACCCTCTGCAAGTGATTTAGAGTTGCCTCAATGAAGAGACAGACGTGCCCTGGAGAAACATAATTCTCATTGAAGCAGGGATAAATTGATTTGCTCCAATGAAGCTCTTTACGTTCTCTTGGCATTTCAACTCCCACCTGCCATTTGCCAATGTCAGAAGCAGATTCCAGTGCCTGTCCCAAAAACTTCTTGGGCTTTGGCGAGGGCAGACCAAAGAAGGTGGAGTGTGTGTTGAGGAGGGGAGCTGTGAGGGGCTGTAAAGCAGAGCAAAAGTTGCAGCACGGCATGAACTCCTCCTGGGTGAGAACTCAGCAACAAACTCCTACGTGGACCAAACAATGCTTAGTGTACCCGAGAGCTACTGGCCACAGCAAGCCTACTAGGTACAAATAAGTTCTCTGGAGCTGAACAAAGCTTTAAACAAATTCCTCATTTGTGTGAATGCTGATATTTTACAGATGCAAACATCCTGTTTTGCAACAAATAAATAGCTTCTGTTTATTTCCAGAGAACTTAGTGATTAATCGCTTCAAGCTCAGCTCAATGTATGAAGAGCCCATTCTGCTGGTTGCATTTTAATCCAGAGTGATTCACTGGTATTGTGCAAAAGTAACCTTTGTATCATCCAGTTTTTAAATGTCTATTACACTTTTATGAGTGAAAAGTCAATATTAAAATGTTTCTCTGTTTCAGGGTGCTTTTTTAAAAAAAAGTATAATTAAATTGTTTATGTACACCACAACTCAAACCAGGTGGATAACATAGTTGAGTATTTTTAATACAAACTAAACAACCTATGACCCGTTGGGTCATTCTTCTTTTAACATACTGTATAATATAGGCTTGTGCTGTTTCCCCTCCCCTCAGGACAGCCCCGGTGAAGCCGCCTCCTCCTCCTCCTCAGTTGACCCAAAAGAACTGCCTGCCACTTTGTGGGGGGAGGGGGAACAAAGGGAGACATGGACCTCGAGGTAAACTGCACTTGGGAGGAAGAGGGCTTACCCCTTCACCACCAGCACCCCCCAGCCAGCCCTACCTCACCAGCAGGCATCCGAGTCACTCCCTCATCCTTCCCTTGCCGCCCACAGCCATAGGTGGTTTCAAATTTCAGCCTTGGTTCCAAAGCAGCCAATGGCTTCTCTCCCATCAGGCCTTGCCACCAGCCGATTGGGTGCAGGGGCCAGAGGGAGGTGGGAAAGAGGTTGGGGATATGCCTATGACAATCAGGTGACCTGGGCAGCACAGCAGCGCTGAAGAGGCCACAACTTTGCCAAATTTCAATCCCACGGGAGTAATGGGTCCCAGATTTTGTACATGCATATTTATTGAATTTTGATTCCAAAACTGGAAAAAACACCACCTTCAAACACAGATCTAAACAGTTTCAGCTAGTTAATTTGCACAAGAGTGCTTTCGATCTCATAGTAGAAACCTGACAGTCTTTAAAACAAATAATTTAAAACAATTTTGTTTTTCATTTACTGTACAATCCAAATATTTTCAGAGCATCTAATGTCTTAGGTCTTCATCCTCTACAGTCTCCTATCTCTGCCTTAGCTTTTTTTCCCCTTCTAATATTTTCCCTGAAATATTTGGGTTCCTAGGCTGCTTCTGGAAATGCAAAACATTCATCCCTGTCGCAAACAGATCCACTCCACTCTCTATCATTTATTTTGCATATGTTGCAAACTGGACCTTTATGAGAATTTGGGCTCTCACTTCTACATTCACTTCAATCACTGGATTGGATCCCTAATAAGCCACACTTTAATCACATGCAAATCACTGAGGCTTGGCTTGCTAATAATTAACTTATCCTATTTATTTTAACATGACTTAGTCGATATGTAACCTATTGTTAGCCAGGCAGGTCGAACTAGCTGGTAAAAATAGCTCAATTCCCATTGTTTGCTGTCAGAAAGGATAGAAAAACATTTTGTCATCCACATCATCTTTTTTTTTGGGGGGGGGGGATACATCTGGGAAAATAACGTATCATTTTTAATTGCATTAATTCTTTGAAAAGCCTATAAGGTGGGGCAGAGGATCTTTTTGGGCCATCATATTGCTGAAAAAATTGTTCAGGTTCCTTACAACTAGGAAGTTTTTAAATCATTGCCAGAACTGAGGAATTCTCACAAAAGGAAATTCTATTTTTTATTTTTTATACAGAAAGTTTATGCAAGCTGAGTTGTTCTGAATAATCTGTTAAATTTCCTTATATATCAAATGCAAAGAGGTACGTCCAGTAAAGCATAACTAAAAGTTACATTTTCTAATGTTCTCACTTGAACAAATGCTTTATTTAACTGATTATAGCTTCAACATATACAAATCAGTGTCGTTTATGACCTGGTCTTATTACCAGATGCTACATTTGCTACCAAACACACAGACTGCCTGCAGAGTAACATGTATTTGCAAATTATTGTGGCAAACACTTGGCAAAGATGTTCAGCAGTATTTAACCTATGAAAATTATTTCCAATTAATAAAAGCTATCAACTACAGATTTTTATATGATTTATTAATTATTTAACAGAGCCCAATTCCTGATTCTTGCTTTATTAAAAACCTTTAACTGTAGCCTCGGCAACAGTTAGTTAAAAGCAATATTAATAAATTAGAATAATGTTCAATTTAAATGTAAAGTTTGCCATTTTTATCATTAGGTCTCTGACTCATTTTTTTTAGCACCCTGCACTGGGATGCCACCCATTCTGGGGGAAACCCACAGGCTTGAATAAAACCAAGGGTCAGAAATGCCTTTTTGTTCCTGTAAAGAAGAATCAGAAATGATGTCAGTTTTCAGATAAATGGCTTCACAACAAGCCTCTTATTTTAGGGGTCCAGAGAAACAAATCAAGATAAATCATTTTAGTTGCCTTTTCAGTACATGTCTTAAAGAAGAACTGTTTTACACACACACACCTTTTGTACCATTAGACAGAGAAAATGAAAGCTATGTAATTGATTTAAAAACTGTTTTGCCTAAAAATTGAAGGAGGATTGTCTTAAGAGCTGGATTTTTTATTCTCAAAAAAGAAGAAACATTTACTTTTTCTTCATTCCAGCAACCTGGGGGGGGTGGGGGGGTCCATGTCTGCAGTTTACTCCCATAATTCAACAAAAACTATAACTGATAGAGACATGGCTTGAATAACAATCATATTTATTTCCCTCTTGTCTGTTTTTCTGTAATTTGAGCTAATGCTGCTCAAGTGCATGGGGTTCTTGTTACAAATCTGAAACAAGCAGAAGAGTCTAGAACACACAAAAGCTTATATATGAAAATGGCAAACATCATTAGCACTGATGGAAGTAATGATACACTCAAGGGGCATTTCTGAACACTGAAACCTTGTTCCCACAGTTCTGTCAATTGCTTCCAAGGATAATTCTAGCCAATGTGGTTAAATCATTTTAAACATCAATGAAGCATTCCAGTTTGCAGTGTCTTCTTCAACAGAATTAAAACATGACAATAAATGAGCAAATAATACATTCTACACAGTGTTTTCCTTATATAGTCTTCACAGACGTCTTCCAATAGTTCCTGGCTGTAGTACATTTCTATTATGTGGAATTTTTAGAAAAAAGTTTCCTTCACTACCCCAAAGAACTTAAAAGGGTTATTTTCATTTTTTTCCCCTTCTTGTTTGTTTAAATAATTTTCAACATGGCCAACTAGCTAGGAATTTGAGGAGCTGTAGGCCCAAAACATCTGGAAAGTGCCAGGTTGGGGAAGGACTCATGTTGCCAAATTCCAGATTTGATTTGCATTTAGGAAATATTTTCCACTGACTCTAAAATATTCCTGCACTATGAAATTCATGACATGAACAAATGTAAAGCAGATAATTCATATGAGATAGTCTACATGAGATATATTTGAAGGACTGTGTTACATTTTCAAGGCTAACGTTTAGGCTCTCAAGGGCTGCAAAAAGGCCCTTGAAGAAAACCCTACACTCTTCTTCTTCATCATTTCCTTGTAAATATTTAGCATTCTTTTCTCAAGGAGGTGTGGGAAAATTATGGAAATTGTTCCCACTTTTCATAGGAAGGAAATAGGGTTGTACAAAGATCCCTTCTATTATAGTTGGTAATTGCCATGGCAGAATGAGATGAAGTGATTGCATCACAATGCATAGGATTAAAGAGAGTGTAGTGTTGCCCTTTCCTCCAACACTTCATGGTGATCCTCTACTATGCTGTAAGAATAAAATGTGCATTTTTGTAGCCTCTATTCCTACTCTCGTTCTTATCTTACAAATGAAGGATGGTGATGACATACAACACAGTCATGTGGATCATCACTAAAGAGATCCCCAAAGGGACAGTAAGCAGTTATCTCTCTTCCTGTGGGGCCAGAACATAATGCCTGCTCCTGTAATTGTATAATGAATACCTTGTGATCAAAATGAACAAATGGATTTATTAAGAATGCACTTTTGGCCATGGGTCTTAGACAGATTCCAGAGGGCAGATGTATAGAGAGCACAAAATACACTCAGATGAGGCACCCTAAAACCAGCAATTTTGGCCCACAGCTGAGGCCCTTCAATTTGGTTGTGATGTTACTACATAAGGAGGCTGAAAGGAAAATATTACCATGGATTAACAAATATACATGAGTATTCCTGAAATGGTTGGCTTTTGACATTTTACCTAAGCATGCAGGAGCATGGTTTTCTGAATTACTATGCATTGGGCAAATGTAAAAATCCTAGAGAAGAGCCATGAAGGTGATGACAACCACCCAGTATGCTTGTCACAGTTGGGTTGGGAAGTCACCAAAAACTGTGTAGAACAGCTGCACGAAACACACATTGGAAAAGGCAACGTAAGGCACTTGGCCAGCAAAAGTTTTTGGAAAGTGTAAGGCCAGTTGGACCTACCACTGCCCACTCTGAACAGGTGCAGCCATGCACAGATCCAGAGCAGAAAATGTAGGACTGGGAAAAGAGCAGTACAGAAGAATTAAAAAGACTTTACACTGATTTTGCCATATATTCAAGGGACGTTTTTTCTGGTACTATAAAAATGGCTGAGAAGAGGATTGCCAAGGGACATAAAGATTTAAAAATGCAAAGAATGACTCAAAGCTTTCTAGGCAAAGAAGATCTTCACGCCACAGATAGCAGTTGGGAAAGACAAAGTAATTTGACGAAAGAGGGTTCTAGGGACAAGCGATCCTGTCTATACCGTGTACTTTCCTGTACATTTGAAAGCACAAACTATGGTTTAGTGCTGAAATAGGATTGCTGCAAAATGAGTAGATATGATCTTTGAACTCACCCACAAACGGTGCCCTGGGCTATACCTCCCTAGCAAGACAAGAAAACTAGATTCTGCTGCTAGCAGCTGTCCACAAATCCCAATCTACGCTTTGCACATGGGTGGGAAAAGCCTTCCAGCAGCAGGTGCAAAGAGGTGCAAAAGCTGTGTCTTACACTTGATAGCTATATAAGCCTTCTGGCAGCCTGCCAACCAAGTGGGTCAGCCATGCTTTGAACCTGCCAGCTGTATTCAATATTTCAAGAACAGGTTGCTACAGCAGCCCTTCGGCAAGTTATTTATTTCCACAACAATAGGATAACCAAGCCAGACCTCTACATACCCTCTCCATACCCTCATTAAAAAGCACAGTTAAAGAAAACAGAATAGATTCAACCCATATCCTTACACTCCCAACCCCCAAAACAGGATACAGTACAAAGAAAACCAAATGTATCGCTCCTGTAAAGCTAAGGAAAAATATCCAATCTGTATATATGTTTAATAATATAAGGAACACTACTGGCAATGTAGTAATATGCATTAAAGCTATGCAATGTTTTGGAACTGATTTGGAAATAGTGTTTTGGAATGTACAGGAGTTCAAATGCAGCATCTGTTTGTCTCATTAAGGGAGCTGTGTCTTTTTCCACAATCGTGCAGCTGTTGCAGGTAGAACTGTTGATATATTACCATAGAATAAATAAATATACTAGATCAGAAATGTTTTATCTACTGAGAATATTTTATGTACAGCTTTCTGCACTAACTGAATCTCTGTGCATTTAATTCTATGCCATATCTGAGCTCTTAAATTCATGTTAAAACTTGAACAGATTTTCTTTGGCCCAGATGAGCAGACACTATGCCCTAGACCAGTGTTTCACAACCTTAGCAACTTTAAGATGTCTGGACTTCAACTCCCAGAATTCCCCAGCCAGCATCTTGAAGTCCAGACATCTTAAAGTTGCTAAGGTTGAGAAAAACTGCCCTAGACCATACTCAACACTCCACTGAATCTACTTCAGCAACTTCATACTGCTACCTTCCTGTTGTGTTGTGGTTGCAACTCCAGGAACTTCCAGATTGGGTAAGAATTCTGAGGGTTGAAGTCCTGGAGGGTGGCACTTGGGGAAGGCCGGTCTAGACATTGCAGGCAAAGACAAAACAAAACAAAACAGCAGCACTATGCAAGCTATTTCCTTTCCATAAATCTGCAGGCAATTACTGAACTTCCAGTTGTGGGCCTCCTGATAATTCTTAAAATACCCTAGGGCTCTTCCAGAAGATACTATGAAGTCCATAGCATTAGAAAAGCTCCACGCATTTCACCGTCTACCTAAAGCCTTTTTTTGGACCCTGGAAACATAAGATCATACTGCTAAAAATTGGTGGCAGACCAACAAATACTGGAAGTATGTTTTCACACAGATCTTCAGTGAGAAACCAAAGGAGAAAGGCGCATGAGCCATTAGACCAGCTTGACACACCTAAATATGTAAAAACAAAATCCCTCAACAACAAAAATATCAGAAACATCAAGCACATGTGAGATATCACGGTATCTTGTTCCATCCACTGTGTCCTCTGGTAAAAACAAAACAAAACAAAACAAAACAAAACGTGGAAGGAAGGAAGGAAGGAAGGAAGGAAGGAAGGAAGGAAGGAAGGAAGGAAGGAAGGCCTGGCAGGCCTGGCAGGCAGGCAAATGGCTTCAATATGGTTTTCAACCCTGGCTCTGCAGCACCTGAATGCTTTTGGAATCTGGAATTTTGTCTGTAGTAAGGTCATCTTATATGCAAAGAGACACTTAAAAAAACATTTAGAGAACAAAGCCAATAAAAAAAGATTAGGCGTTATTAGAGTGTAATTACCTACCAAATTTAATTAAGTCTGACTTGGTTAGCTGGGGTGGGGGGGGGGGGGGAGAGAGAGAGAGAGAGAGAGAGAGAGAGAGAGAGAGAGAGAGAGAGAGAGAGAGAGAGAGAAATGTTCATTGATCAGGAAATAACATCATCTTCATTAGCTGCAAAGGTACAGTCCACTAATGATGTGCTCCTAGGAGATGAGAGGGTGAATTCATGCTTTCAGCAGTAAAAAGATTGCCTCCAAAAATCCACTGCTATTAAATTCTATGCCTCTTGTTCTCTTTTACTTTATCCTGCATTTTCTTCTGCAAGAACTCACCAAGTGGCAAATAGGTTATCAGCTTCATTCAGAGGCACAAATACATCATGTGTAGTACTAGCAAAATCTCCCACAATCATGTACCCTCAGCATGTAGATATTCAAACCATGGGTAATCACAGAGAAAATTCTAGTATTACACCCCCATTAGGAACATTGATTTACTTGAGCAACTGCCTTACAGAGAAACCATCTCATAGTGCTGTGATTTTAAAGTGCTGTTTTTAAGAATCTCCCCTTCTACAAACAACAGTGATATCCACCAAACCCAGTATCATAGTTTATGTATTCTGCCTACATTTCCCTTGCAGTTATCACTTGTCAGTGAAGCACCCTCTGTCACCAGCTCAGATTTATGTGGGCAGTCTTGTTTCATCTCCTCATTGCTTATGTAGTTTAGCTCTGTTTTTAAGGTATCGGCTTACTATAAAAATAACTCTGTTGGCATTCACCAGGATTGTGAAACCTTGGAGACTCAGAGAAAAGAGACAACACAAAGGCATTGCAATAAATAAATAAATGAAGCAGCAAAGAAAAGGACAAAGGGGTTCCAAAAATCAGCTGAAGACTAAGAACCAGAGGCTCCTTGATTAAATTTCTACCCATCTAATTCCAAGGCTCTTAGATGCTGCTTTTTCCTAGTACTATCCCTCATGGCTGGGATACAAATGCAACTCCTGCAACCAACTGTGCAGCACAAGTGCATATAACAACCATGTTGGATAAGACAAGTGACGTCTCTGTACATTATGAATGAGAGAGGAGACGGCTTGAACATATTCACAATTATAATATCAATAATTGTCGAGAAGGAGAGATGCTGCCAATAGTTTATGCAGCTCCTTCCAAATATTAAAAGTATCTCTTCCTTAAACAGGTTCTAAGCCAAATGAGTAATATGTGTAAATCTGTCCTACTCTAAGGCTTTATCCTCACATCCCCTGAAGGCAACACAGGACACCCCAGTAACCTTTTATACCCCATGTTCTCATGACGTTGCCTTCATCTCATCTCCAGACCACAGCTGAGACAACTTAAAAGTTGTATGTGTTTCAGTTTTCAAGTAGTGTTCTCCCTCTTCTCCCAATACAATTTTTGCCATGGACACAATCTATCATATTTCAACAAGAATGTGGTTGGTGATCTACCCAGTCCCTAATGGCCAGCTAATGCTGCTGCAGGCGTGCCTCCTCCCCTCCAGTTGCTGGGAGCTGCCCTCCATGGCAATTTTGGTTTGGGCTGCAGGACAGACTGGAAACCTGGCTTCCATAAAGTCATCTCCCTGACCAGAAATTCCTGCAGCGCTTGCCAGGTCTTATGTGGGTTCCTTATAGGCAAACATTTACACTTTTTCAAAAGAGTATTAAACTTTTTTTTTTAAAGAAGTTTAATGCAATTGGTAGTTGTTTTTTTCCATCAGAAGGTGACACTTGATGGGAGGACAATTGAAGCTGTGGAATCCACTAATCATTTTCTTTAACTGGTCCTGTATTAAACCAGTATGGTCAGCACCACTTGCCAGCATGAGAAGCAATGTACCTTATTTGGCATAAAACGTTTCTGCCAGCTCACAGGCTGGAGGAAAACACTGGCTGACTGGCTGTGCCCTGGGACAGGAGTGATTGCACCACCAGGCTTAGCTAGCATTAGAAAAAGGGAAGAGTTTAAAATTAACAAGCAACTAATTGAACAATTTGTAAATTGTTCACAAGAAGACAGAAACAATTTAACAGGGGCCTGCAACTTCTGAAGAATAAGAGAAAAATAGGCAGTCTAGGAAAATGTGAATTTCCTTCAGATTATCAACCAAATAATCAGGAGTGGAAGAGGAATTCCAACGTTGCACATTCCAGAATGAATTGCCTGCAACTCATACACTACTGCATAGTTCAGAATACAGCTATCCCTTGAATTCAGCCCTTCTCCAAAAGAAGCATCTGTCTCAGCTAAATAATTGTATATTTTCTAGTACCGTATTTTCCGGCGTATAAGACGACTGGGCGTATAAGACGACCCCCAACTTTTCCAGTTAAAATATAGAGTTTGGGATATACTCGCCGTATAAGACTACCCCTCTTCAAAACCTGCAGCTTGCTCCGCCCCGGGGTGGAAAATATCCACGCCAATCAGCTGTGTGGTGGGGAAGCGGAGTAGAAAGTAAAAAACTGCAGGGAGAAAACAGGGAAGCGGAGTAGAAAGCGAATACCGTAGTAATGCGAAGCGCAGCAGCGCGGGGTGTGTGTGTGAAGGAGAATATTGGGGGGAGGGGTGAGAAAGCTTTAAAGATTTACAGAAAGCTTTAATTACCTGGGCAAGGCAGAGGGGTGAAGAATACATTTCCAAGCTTTAGCGGAACAAACCATGAAGGAGGAGGAGGAGGAGGAGGAGCGTGATGGGGGAAGTTTGAAAAAGCAGATCCAAGCGCAAAAGTTACTGAGTCATTTCAGCCTCCCTCCCTCTCGCTCTCTTTCCCTGGTGATGGATCAGTGCGGGGGGGGGGGGGGGGTTGACATGATTCAAGCTACAGACAATTCCACCTGGATGACTGAGAACCTTCATCGACATATTTTTAAAAAGTTGCAGATATCATTGAGATGAAACACTAGAACACACCTATAAATGAACAGATGAGAAAGTGGAAATCCTTGAATGTGACTTGACCAGACAAAGGAGCTGCTGATACACTGACAGTGAAATTAATGCTAAATATAGCTCTATTAATATGGACTTGAATACATTCTGAAAAGGATACATTCTATTTTCAGTGATTCTATAAATAGATGTGATATCTTTGGGAAGGAGACTTTTGTTTCAATCTAGAAACAGTGAACTTCTGATCAAGAGCTATGTTGTGTAATTATCTAATAGAAATAAGTTTCCAATCTGAAGTTATTGAGAGAAAGTGACTGAAACAGAGAAAGTGTTAAGAGTTAGCGTGAGAACTAGGAATGCGTGTTTGAATTAGGAACGGTTGTTGGTTGTGAATGAGCGTAGAAAAAGGAGAAAAGTGGGTAAGAGGAAAAACCAAGCTGCAATAAGAATGAGGAGAGAGGCCAAAAGTACTGGGGTCTGTTGTGGCCACTGGCAGCCAGAGAATGGTGCCTAACAGTGAACTCTGTCTGGATGGTCTGGAGATGGTGGTGGTGGCAGTCTGGTGGTGGCTGCTAGAGGCTGGTGCTGGACAGAGGACCAAGCCCCTGAGATAAAAGCCCTGCGATGCTGTGCTGGTGACAGGTCCACTCATGCAGCATGACCATTGCCAACTGCCAAGAGTTGGAGGAGAAATGCCTCAGTTGCTGCAGTAGCCAGGCATATTTCCAAAGATAAGGGTGGAAAGAGTGGCGGCTAGAAAGAGTCCTACCATTATGAGGCAGCCCATAGGCACACAGGCACACAGCCACAGAATGGGAGGTAAGGATTGAGAAGTGGAAAGGCGCTTGAGTACGGTTCTGTTCAGGATATGAGAAAGACCATTTGTTTGTTGGAAGGAGAATGTGAAGAGCTGAAGTGGGTGAACTGGTCAGAGTAGTGATGGAATTGGTCAGAGCTGGTGATGGAATGGACTGGGGGAAACGTTGGGTGTTACAAGCCACCCTCTGGGTGAGGCGCCAAGAATGGCAGTAGAGTAAGTAATAGCCAGCCTACTCCCTCCTTACTATGTTTCTAAAGAGCCTTGAAGTCATGGTTCTTCAGGAAGGCATACTACCCCATAAATTGTGGCATATCTGGCTGATTGAACTATAGTTGGTATTAATGGTTTTGTCTTAAATTATTTTATATTGATATATCAATATATTGATATATTAATACTTTGCAAGCTGCTTGGAGTCTCTGGAAATGGAACAGCACACCAGTTGAAATAATAAAAAATAATTATAAATAACTAAAATAAAGTAGCCCAGATCCAATGGTTTAATTTTAGGGCAATTTATTTTTTCTTTCAAAAACCTCATTTAAAATAGTCCCCACTATTTTTCAGGAAAGGGAGGGGCAGGGGAACATGGGATTGCAAGTGAAAGGAAGTTAAAAGAAGAATGATTGCATAAATAGCCTTCACATCATGCAACCTATGGCTACAACCCAATGCCAACATTTTGCATGCCAATTATGTCACATATACAGGAGTCATTATCTCAGATTATTGATTTGGGTGAAGTTTACACTGCAAGATAAATAACCTCATGAACTTGTACATATTAATTTTGTATAACATTTACTGAACAGTAGTTGAATTTACTTAAAAACAGGATATAATCCATTAGAGATAGAATATATTTAGGCTAAAAAGGTAAAGGTTCCCCCCGCACATTTGTGCAGTCGTGTCCGACTCTAGGGGCCGGTGCTCATCTCCGTTTGTTAGCCGAAGAGCCAGCGTTGTCCGAAGACGCTTCCAGAGTCATGTGGCCGCATGACGTGCGTGGAACGCTGTTTATTTAGGCTACTTTTTTACAAAAAAGCAGTAAAATCAGCTGGTGGTAAAAAGTGCGTATCTGCTGATTTCAGACAAAGAAGCAATTCTAGATCATAAACTAGGACAAAAACTAGACTTATGGTACAAATATCAGCATTAGAGCTACACACTCAACTATCATTATATAGATGTTTCTTGTGTGACTTACCACAAGTATTGTATAGTATTGTGGATCTTTCACAATGCAGATAAGTAATTATCTGGCTATTCTCTTAAACTTATCAGTTTCTATCTAACTACACTATTATTTGTAAACCGTTCAGATTCCAGTTATAAGAAGAAATACAAATATTACTTTTGTGCTTATATCATTTTATCTAAGGCAGCATGTATTCTATGTATGTATGTAATAACAAAGATACCTTCTATATGATTAGATACAATATGAAAAGCTCAGTTTAGGAAAAGCATCTTTTACTGAGTGTGGGTAAATGTCTATTTGGGTCAATGAGTCACTAATTTCTTCATTATTTATACTTCTTATTCTCAAGACTGGACAACTTTTGCCTTCCACATATCATACATTTATAGACTGTATTTGTCACAGATATAAACATTCCCTTCTATCTAATGTGTGGGAACGACACTCAAGCATGTGTGTATAAGACCCTGCACATGTGTATATCCATGTATATTTATCTATGTCTATAAAAGAACATCCTTGTATGAGATGAATTATTATCTATGATAATTTAAAATGGAATCTTCATCATTGGGAGGCAGGATACAAGGATGCCACAGGACTTATATATGGACGACAAAGCAGGCTACTATAGCCCATTATTCTTAGAGGACAAACTTCTGACTTCTTCTTAAGAGTGGCACAGAGATACTCTAAACACATGAATAATTTGCATATTGAAGGCAACCTTGCTTATTTCCAATTTTACAAAACGATCATTCTCATACAACAGTCTTTTAAAACTGAGATTGTTTTTTCAGTACAGTGCCAATCCCCAGCTCTGTACTGTATGGGAACTCTTAATGGAAACATGTATTTTACATATGTGAATACTGCTGGGAATAGAGACATGATTTTACAATCTGAAATGTACCTTTTTTTAAAATAACTTTCTTGATAGTTTTGAATCCACTATGGCCCAGTAAATGTTTAATCTCTGCATCTTCTTCCAAGAAAGCTGTCTTTTTATTTTCATGGAATTTTGGCTTTTACAGTTGGCTCAGCATGGTTACAACTGACTGATCTGCATCAGGAAGTTTCTCAGGCATGATTTAAGAGGTTTACAGGGGCCTCTGAAATTTTACTGGACTTCTTTATCCCATACAAGGAAAGAGAAGTATTTTGAAACTGCAAACGTCAGCATTTTTTATTTTTATAATTCTAGTGAAACACAGCCTATGAAAATTGTATCTTTGAAACTATGCCTCAGTCTAACAAAACTATGGAATACACCTCTTTTTCAGCAGCCTGCCCGTCTTACACATGTAAACAAAGTTCACCTTGAACTCACAAGTTCTGCAAATAATTGCAATCAGTGCTAACAAGGGAGAAAAGATTACCAAGCCTTCATTCCTATTACTGGGAGCTTCCTAGAAGTTTCAATTGATTTTTCTGTAGCTTGAATCATGTCAACTGGATTTCTATTTTCTTAGTGGAAACGTTTCACTCCTTATCCAAGGAGCTTCTTCAGTCTGAGTAAAGTTAGTAAGGGAATCCTTAAATATGTTTCTAGGCTGGCTGTGTGACCTTGCACCTGGGGCTAGGTCATGGTTATTTTGAGATGTTTGTTTCTAAGTCCCTTTATCATCTAAAGGAGGATCGTTAAGATTACCCTGCTGCTGTTGAGCTTGTGAAATGGTCTTAATCTTCCTAGGCACAGAAGACAAAGCAGGAAGGAAGATAGGGGAAAGGTTATGCCTGAGGCCCCCACCTCTATTCAAGGAAGGATTTTCCAAGTTGGCATGAATGGATTCCTTGACCCCTCTCTCAAACCACCTATCTTCTCTGTCTAAAATGTGAACATTAATGTCCTCAAATGAGTGTCCTTTTTCCTTTAGATGAAGATAAACTGCTGACTCTGGTCCTGTGGTGTTACTTCTCCTGTGTTGGGCCATCCTCCTGTACAAAGGTTGTTTGGTTTCTCCAATGTAGAGTTCAGAGCACTCCTCACTGCACTGGATTGCATACACTACATTGCTTTCCTTGTGTTTATGATTCAAGCTACAGACAATTCCACCTGGATGACTGAGAACCTTCATAGACATATTGCCATTCAATTGATTTTCTACTTCATTTGTTCAAAAGTTCAATTGTTAAACCATCAAAGTGCCATATGTATACATGAGTCAAAAGTGACTACCCTATGCTTATGAGTCCCATGCAGCTCCTAGAAGTTAAAAAATGATTCAACCTAGGAGAACGTTTATACATATAAGAGAATTGGAACTGTAAAACAATTGCCTCACTTTTCCCTCTCCTACACATACTAGATATACAGTATGGGATTTTGGATGACAGTCACGGAATTAGCCGAAGCATCAAAGATAAAGTGGTGATGGTTTTACATGGATGAAGGTGCTGGGAGAGGAGACGTGGGGCAGTGAAAACAGCATGAGAGGAAGAAGTGGAGAATTGTAGGGAGACAATATAGGAGCAGTGACGATGATGAACAAAGCAACGTTGACAGAAATAACAAAACGTAGCATCCAAGGTGGTGGCTGATCCATAACTGCAGTAAACTGCAAGTGTCATAATTGATGAGGTTTCATTAACAGCCTCTGGTATCTACTTAAAAGGCTTTACATATCTGAACCAGACAATAGTCCCTGGAACCTTACTGTAGATTCCACTAAGTATTCACTGCACTATACTTGTTTTGGACAGGGTATCTCTCTTAAAGCTTGTCAGATGGGTAACATTGCCACTTGGTTGTCATTTTGTCTCATGTGACTCTCTTAATTAATCCTTCCAACTATCCATCATGAAATTTTACTTATTTGAATCTGAGCCTGAAATGAGAATAAATCAGTTATCAGTCAAAGACCTCTTTGGTTACTTAATGAATAATCTACAGAGGGAACTAGACATGCTCTGTTGCACAGAGATGATGGAAATTACAGCTCAAGACATCTGGAGAACACCAGGTGGAAAGGCGGGCCTATAGGCTCCTCCAGGCTATTTAATATCTACATAAAGCATTTGAGGAAGGTTATACGAACTTGTCTGTAGCTTGAATCATGTCAATTGGATTTCTATTTTCTCAGTGGAAACGTTTCGCTCCTTATCCAAGGAGCTTCTTCAGTCTGAGCAAAGCTTTGCTCAGACTGAAGAAGCTCCTTGGATAAGGAGCGAAACGTTTCCACTGAGAAAATAGAAATCCAGTTGACATGATTCAAGCTACAGACAATTCCACCTGGATGACTGAGAACCTTCATAGTTATACGAACTTGTCTTTTTATATTATATAGAACATTCACTTGTCCTGCTAATAGAATAGGCATGCACACTTGATCCAAACTCCATCAGCTAACTTTTTTTTCATGGGGATTTTGGCTGAAGTAACTTTGGCACAGGATTTGAGAGTATTTTTGGAAGCTTTGAAAAACATCCCAAGCCTCTGGGTTTTATTATTTAACAGAATCCTTATTTCTACATATCAAAGCAAAACAAAATGGTATTCACTCAAGCTTTCACTCTACAACAGGACAACAGCAGCAGCAAAAGAACTAAGGTGGAACACACCAAAATCTTTCTGAACCTTGGTGCAGAAGAACAACTGGAGCTTTCTAGAATTATAGCCCATCACAGTTCTTGGGAGAAGGCAACACAAACTGAAACCATGGGGTGTTTCTAAAGGTCTTTGATATGGGTTAAGATGAATTAATAGGGTTCTCTGACAACTATTACTAGTCTCTGCTATTGCTGTTTAGTGTATAGTTTAAAAATATAATACATGATGTGTTCTTTCAAAGCTTTAATATAAAAACATAAAACATGTTACCTGATCCCTCATGGTGACATTCTGCTGCCTTCTAGGCCTTTACAAAATACTAGATCAGGAGTGGGGAACATATGGCTCTTCAAGGGTTACTGACTACAGTGCCCAACTGCATCAGCCAATACAGCCAATGTTGAGGGATCAGGACACTATTGTTGTTGTTGTTATTGTTGTTATTATTACTAAAATTTATATGCCGCCTGAACATCTGGAGGGCCACATGTGTTTCCCACATTTTTCAGGATTCACCTTTCCTGGATTTGCCTCTAAATCTATGGACCTTTCAGCAAGTCTGTTCAATTATAATAGTGTAAGTATCAATAAAAATCAAGTGGTTGCATTCAGTTTTAATTAGAATTTTATTAAACTACCCAAAACTGACACTGGGAATACCAATGATATGGAGATCAGAATGATCCATATAACAGGTACTGGTAACAATCAAAGAGAATATTTGTAGCTCAGGGTTGAACTGACTTGCTCTCTGTTTATATACCATGGCTTGTCCTGTTTGTGTTGGAGGAGGTGTTGTTCTCCCCTTAGGAGTTCCTTAGGAATTTGCTAGAGAATTCCTGGAAGCTTGGCACTCAGACAAAGCAGCCATCAACAGACACATAGAGGTAAACAACATTTACATACCATTCATAAGAGACAATAGAAAAGTCAGAAGACCAGAACACCTCCTTGCCAGCAATCAACACCCAGATATGCAAAGATTAACACCAGGATTAGCACTAGAGGAACAATCAAACAGCACAATATACCCTAATCAAGGAACTATTAACTCAGTCAATTAACCAAGCAGCAAATAACAGCCCAATAAAGGAACTCCTAAGGGGAGAACACCACCTCCACCAACACAAGTAGGACAAGCTATGGTATATAAACAGAGAGCAAGTCCTACTCCCTTTTCGCACTGAAGATATTGCCTAGTCTGGCAATGAAACGTCTGCAAGAAAATAACAAGGCTCAGAGAGCACCAAAGACTCCACAGGTACTGGTAATTCAGCCACAATACTACTACTACTAATTGAATTAGAATTTTTAACAGCCATCTTGACTCCATTTTATATTTATATTTTATATTTATATTTTATGTACTATATGTTGCTTTATTTATTTTAATTTTTTAGCTTTATTGTAAACTGCCTAGAGTCCCTCTTTTGGGGGAGATGGGTGGTGGTGAAATTTGATAAATAAATAAAAAGAAATAATATAATAATATTAAAATAATTATATACAAATATATTATTACAGAATTATTTTATATTTTAGGAAACTTAAAATCCACAATTCTGCAGATTTCATGTTCTAAATTTGTTAGATTTTTTGTTTTGTTGTTTATTCGTTCAGTCGCTTCCGACTCTTCGTGACTTCATGGACCAGCCCACGCCAGAGCTTCCTGTCAGCCGTCACCATCCCCAGCTCCCCCACGCTCGAATCTAACAAATTTGGTTTGTCAAGTTAAGAAGTTGTGTTTTTACTCATTTTATCATGAGAGATGTTAAATGTGACAGAAAAGTTCTTGTTTCTTTTCTAAGAAAGCTCTTATGGTGGAAGATTGAAGCAGGGAATTTTACATGCAGGTATTATATTCTAATTCAAATTAGTTATTCCTGCTGAGTGTAAGTTAGAAAGAGAAATTTTATGCAATTTTATGTAACAATTCTGAATACATGAAGTAAAAAGCAAGCAAACATTGCATGTTTATACAAGCACCAATTTGAATGCATCATCACAGAAAACAGCGATATAAAGTCATGTCCTTATAAAGTCAACTTCAGTTTGTCCAGCAGAAAGATAAAGAGCGCCTTTTAAAAGTATCCTAGACATATTGCCAGGAAAATAATTACATGTTTTACCAGAGAAGAATATATTTAGAGGGAATAAAATTAACTATGTTTTGCAGAAATGGATACTATATACCACTGATTGAGGTCCATGCTTAATACAGTACCATTTTCAGGTCATTTTTCAGATGCAGTTAAAATCAACCTAAACATTGTCAAGTGCTGCTTCAAGCAAGCATCTCACCAAACAACAAGATGGGCACCTGCTTATATTGTTGGGGTTCTTGGCAGAGATGCCACCATCAAGATAATGTGTGAAATAAATTAGCATTAGCCCTGAACTTGCACCAGTGGCAGAAGACAACCCCCAACAGTTTAGCTTCAATCTATTGCCTCCTCTTTGTGGGTTGTCACTCTGAATATTATGTGTGAATCGCTTTTAAGAAGTCCGGCAAAATGGAGGAAGATACTAAGCAAATATATCTGGCTTAAGGGAACATATTTTGGGGGGGGGGGGGGAGAGGAAGAGATGTAAGAGGCAGACCCATCATTCCTTGTTCTTTGTAAACAAGCAAGCAACATTTGTGGTTACTTTACTGCCAAACTTGCAGGTGCTAAATAATCAGTGCTGGCTGATCACTTTATACATGATTTAGCCCAATGATTAGCTTTCTCATAAAATTAACTGGGCAGGATTTTCACTTCTAAGTGGCATTACTGTTGAGACAGCCAACATTTACCAATGTGAACTAAACTTGCTCCAAATGTGGAAATATAACTCTTACTCAGACACAAGAGGATCCAGTGCTTCATGGTTTGATATTGTAAAAAATACCTGGAACTTTAAAGGGGAAAAAATGAAATGTTATCCATGAATGAGAATTTTCTCTCTAACTTGCCTGAATTTGGGCCTGGATCACACATACATATAGATTCCCTCCACCCCACCTCATTTATTAAGAGTTTTGATTATATCATGCCTGGACTGCAGCAGAAAAGATGATTATGCATTCCTTGAAGGACTTCAAAGGTTGCCTTAAAATATATCAATTCTCAAACTTTGAACTGGCTCTTTATCAATAAAAAGGAAAGACTGGGCAATGTGATTCCATGTGGTCAAGGTTCAATTTGTTGTTTAAAATTGATTTGTAGTATTTTGCCTAAAAATGCAACCAGTCTTGTACTGTAGAAAACTATATATAATTTTCTTTCTTTCCTTTGCTATTTTAACTTCATTCTTTCTTCACAACCATGTTAGCCTGTTCACCCTACTTAGTTTTCTATACTGTATCTAGCCTTGTTTGAACTGGTTGAATTGTATTCACAAGGTTTTGGGGGTGGGAGGTACTGTTACTTGTCACTTTTAAGAAAATTAATAACATTTATTCTAAAAATCCCTACAAATGCAGCTACATCCCAGAATTTCTCCATTCCTGAGAAAAGGTAAACAGACGCAGCTGAAAGCAATGCATCTGCTATAATACAAGGAGACATGAAAATATTTCTACTTCTAATATTTATGGTGGCTCATTCACAATTCCAAATCATATCCATGCTTATTGCAAACTATTTCTTTCTTCCATATACACTAGTCTAAGACCATAATAAACTTGCTTTGTTTTGCTTGCTTCTTTCCTTCCTGGTTATCTAAGGGAAATCTGATAGTTCCTTTCTGTCCTGATAGTTGGAGTTTAATGTTATAAAAAACAGGCAGTACTGTAATAGCACCTCACTCCCCCCACCCTACCCCACCCCAAAAGCAAGGGTAACAGGGAAATCATGACACTTTCCTTACATACAATAATAAGAGGGTTTCTTTTTCTGTAGCTAGAAATATCATGGGGAAAAATATCTTCTTTTCCACACACAAGAAGGAAATGAAAGGTGGTTGGAATATAGCAGAATGTACCTGCTACAGACTTTACTGCTAGTTACGGATAAAAGAAGCTTCTTTCCCTCTCTGTCACGTGAAGAATGGACAGGCCCATGGTTTCACCTATAATGGTCTTGCTAGTATTCCAAATATATTGGGAGTTGCAGTTTCCAGTATTTCCAGCCAGCATGGACACTGGCCATACTATTTTTGAATTCTAGCAGCTGAGAATACCTGAGGGAATTGGTTTGAAAAAGATAAAAATCCATCTGAAACTACTAGAACAGTGTTTCTCAACCTTGGCAACTTGAAGATGTGTGGACTTCAACTCCCAGAATTCCCTAGCCAGCATTCTGAGAGTTTAAGTCCACACATCTTCAAGCCACCAAAGTTGAGAACCACTGTACTAGAAGCTACATGAATTGTTACTAAGAACTATGAAGCTTTCTGATTAGGACTTCAACCTTCATCCTGTGCTTCAAACTGTTTTCCACAAATAGGATCAGAACAACTATAGCTTCACCTAGAATCACTTACACACACCAGGTGGCTTTTAAATTGAACAAAATTTTAAAAAATTGAAAAACTTCAAGTATTATTTGGATGTCCTGCATTTAGCACTATCTTGAGATATTTACCCATGAGGAAATATTGTAGATTAAACATCCTCCCACATAGACTCATAAATTTTTCTTTTTTTTTCATGCACAGGGTAGGCATGATTATAGCAATTTTTTAATTCTATGATGTAATGTTAATTAAAATGCTATACTTTCTACCTTTTTTATTACATATTACTTGATCTATATAGATACTATTCTGAAACCCTTTTTGGTGGTGCTTAGAAGTGATCAGCAAGTGTCATTCTTTGAAAGTTGGGGAAAACACCAGCAAAAGGGTGGTGGTGGTTTATGTATGCTTATTCGTGGAAGAGGTGAATTCCAGAAATTCTTTCTTGTCTCATGAAACATGGATGGAATGCTGCTTTTCAGAAAACTTCTCTCAACAAGATTGTCCTTCCAAAGAAAAAGTCTTGTCTTTTAAGGGCCTAGTAAATATTCTTATTATTTCCACTACTCATAAAAGCTTTAAAAGTTATTTTTATTACCTTGGAAAACTTGAATTTCTTATATGTATGCCAAACTTGATTTCACATCTAGCAAACTTTGTTTTGCAAAATTTACTTGCCTGAAACAAAGTGTTGCACAAAGCTGTTAAACAAAATGTTGCTGTAACGGAACCTTTCCATGTTTAATTATATTCAGGACAGGACTGTGTTTTTGCAACTACGACCCTTCCAACAGTTATTCAATTGCACAGAAGTTGTATCAATCTGTATCAATATTAACTTTCACTCACAAATATTTTATAGATAAGATTTATTTATTTAATTAATTTTTATCCCGCCTTTATTATTTTTATAAATAACTCAAGGCGGGGAACATACCTAATACTCCTTCCTCCTCCTATTTGCCCCACAACAACAACCCTGTGAGGTGAGTTGGGCTGTGTGTGTGTGACTGGCCCAAGGTCACCCAGCCGGCTTTCATGCCTACATACATGAAGATACATACATACATAAAGATACATACACTCAGGTGCTGCCATCAGTATCAGTTCCCAAATTCTTCTGTACAACTGCGCAGCCAATCTAAGCTAAGTTACTAGCTTGACATTAAGCATAAGTTGTAGACTTACACAGGTATACCTATTAGCTTCACTTCAAAATCAATCAGACTTTCCTCCTGTCTCCCCAATTTCATCCTCCACTGAAAATACACATGAAGATGTGTAATGATAGGATTAGAAATAGAAATTCCACGTACAAAGTTAACTCAGTTTAGAAGGGAAATAGCACATTCTAGCTTCCTTGGAGAGAGATTCCGGAGATCAAGAGACAAACATGGATCTACACCTGATTTGTTACAGGCACAGGATCCACTTGCAAAAGGTATTCCTAAAGCTGAACAGAACTCATTTTATCTCCCATCCTCACTCACAGGACTATCAGAGGATATTCTGTATTATTCAGAAGGATAAGGACTGTGCCCATCTTCCATATTTGCCTAGGCAGACAGAGAAAAGGGAACAGAAGCTCCTTGCATGGAGAGCAAAGGATTCCCATTCCTTGTAAGACCCCAGTATGATGCCTGAGTACACGTTGGGAGAAGAGAGGAGAAAAAGTAAGGCTCAATGGAGATCTCACTACATAAACACTTGCCTCCTTCAGTCATAAACCATAAGAAACGAACAGGGTGAAATCTACCTTTTTTAAATCACTCTGAAGAAATAACCCTTAAAGTACTGATGACCCTAAAGATACACAAATCTTCACTACTGTATGAGAAATCATACAACTCAACTTTTTACAGTGTTCACAGAAGGGAAACTCAACAACAAAAAGCCAATTAAAAGAGGTTTTGTTTAACATAAACAAGCTGCTGCCTTAGCCATATGTCTTTGTTCTTGTAAATGTAATCCCCCTATTTGGTACCCTAGACTGGAGACTTTGAAATTCCTCTTAGGGATAATAACAGTAGACAGCACTTGAATGCTCCCTTTGAAGCACACACTACACAGACTTTACTGCTGACCTTCAATTTTCAACAAGATTAATCCCAGATCTACAATTGAGGTAGTCTAAATGTGATTATCAATCACAGTTGGTTTTTTCATTGTTGCTGACCGTTTCAGAATACACTCCAAAATGGCAACTGGCAGGATATAAATTACCTGTTCAACATTGCATTAATATTTTATGCATAATAAAATGTAAAGGGAGAAAGCCTCTTGCTCCCTCTACACATTTTATTTGCTTTGGAGTAGACCAAAACATTGCTTGCCTTGCTCTGTACACTGGCCAGTGCATAGTTGCAATATTCCAACAACAGTCAAGAGACAGACATGTTCCTGTATTCCTTTCAAAGGGGAGTTTGTTTATTTATTGATTGCTTGGCAAGTTGTAGCTGCACAATGAATAATTCCTGGGAATGCAAAATTCAGGAAGAGTCGTGTTTGAAATTATAAGAATATGCAAGTGAATGGTTACTGCAAAGACTGAAACAGAGAGACAGACAGACACTAGGATGAGAATTTTCCAGTTCTTACTATCCTATCCTATCCCCAAACCTAATTTAATGTTCCAAAGGAAGATTTAACATGACTCTCTACCTGCCAAGGAAGGTTAGAGCAAAAAAAAGCATATAAACATCACAAAAAATCTCTACCCTGCCAGCTTCCTTTCATTATTACCTGGGGTTGCCAACTCACACAGAATCCAATGCTGCAAATATTTCCCCTCAATAAATATGTGGACTCGACTTCCGGTGGGAATATGGCAGCCTGAACAGCTGTGCTCGCGGGTTCCGTGAGCAGAACTGACAACGGGGCAATTTTTCAAGCTCAGGCAGGTTTTCCCTGAAGCTCAGGAGCATTTTTCCGGAGAAAGGAAAACACTCAGAATCACCCCATCTGTCCTCGGGAAGGCTGCTTGCAGCCAGAAGATCGCAAACAGCATCCGTGATCGACTGGTAAGAGCAGCCAGGAGGCTGGGGCGTCATCATTTCCAAGCTGCGCTGTAGCCTTAAAGGGACATTAAGACTGGCTACCCCATTTCTAAGTCACCCAATTTATATATTTTTAAGTATATGTACCCTAAGAGAGGCTTTCTACAGCAAGGAGAAACGCATTCTCTTGGTGCTTTTGTTATTTTTGTGATTAATTTCTTTAAAAAAAAATTTTTTTTAAGTCTTGGAATTTGCTTTCCATCCAAATATTAAGGAAGGTTGAGAGTATGTAATCATCTCCCTATTATGGAATGTTATGGAAAAGAAGGGGTTATTATGTATGGGAGGCTTTCTGTTGAGAAGATTTTTACTATTTATTATTGGATGTATTTTAAGATTTATAGGTTTTTAGTTTTAATATTTTATTGTAAACCGCCCAGAGTCTACTTTGTAGAGATGGGCGGTGATAAATTTGACAAATAAATAAATAAATAAATAAATAAATAAATAAGTCTGATTTTTTAAGGGGGGCAGTTGGGCTGTTTGATTTCTTTATGAAAAAAGCTCTGTGTGTATTGTGGGGATATGTAAATGCTCTGGTTTATTTTGAAGTGGGGTAAGGGTTTAAGAAAAGAAAATCAGGAAATCAGAAGACGTCTACTTCTTGGGAAAAGAAAAGCCAGGAAATCAGAAGACGTCTACTTCTTGGGAAGAGAGTAATGGCAAATCTTGATAAAATAGTTAAGAGCAGAGACATCACACTGACAACAAAGGTCCGCATAGTTAAAGCAATGGTATTCCCTGTAGTAACCTATGGCTGTGAGAGCTGGACCATAAGGAAGGCTGAGCGAAGGAAGATAGATGCTTTTGAACTGTGGTGTTGGAGGAAAATTCTGAGAGTGCCTTGGACTGCAAGAAGATCAAACCAGTCCATACTCCAGGAAATAAATCCAGACTGCTCACTTGAGGGAATGATATTAAAGGCAAAACTGAAGTACTTTGGCCACATAATGAGAAGACAGGATAGCCTGGAGAAGAAGCTGATGCTAGGGAAAGTGGAAGGCAAAAGGAAGAGGGGCCGACCAAGGGCAAGGTGGATGGATGATATTCTGGAGGTGACGGACTCAACCATGGGGGAGCTGGGGATGGTGACGGCCGACAAGAAGCTCTGGCGTGGGCTGGTCCATGAAGTCACGAAGAGTCGGAAGCGACTGAACGAATAAACAACAAAAAAAGGGTTTAAGAATATTTATCTGGATTGCTTTGAAGGGTTTGTTTGACTTCATTTATTTTTAATGATTTGGATTAAGATTAATAAGGTATAATAATAAATGCTTGGTTTTAGGCTTAATATGATGATTATTATAATTGTATTATTAATTATAATGGCAGACAATTTATATGCTTTTTAGTTTGATTATTATAGTAGACAGAAATTTATGGAATAGTAGTAGAACAGAAATAATTAAATAATAGTTATCTTTGGGGGAAGTTGATTAGGAGGTTGATATACTGTATGTATGTGTGTGTGTGTGTGTGTGTGTGTGTGTGTGTGTGTGTATATATATATATATATATATATATATATATATATATATATTTCTTCTTGATTAGGAGATAGATAGATAGATAGATAGATAGATAGATAGATAGATAGATAGATAGATAGATAGATTCTTTTTCTTTTAATATAAGGGGATGGAGCAACTGTATTTAGTGATTTTTATAATGTGCCAATGGAATGATTTATAGAAATAATGTGATTTTGGTTTAATATAGAGTAAGGGATTAGTTATGGAAATTTGTTGTATATCCTTGCTGTTAAAAGTCGAAAGTCACCTCTTCTTGTAATTTTTTTACAAAAAATTATCTTGTGTTTTCACTCTTTTTTAGTTTTTTCTTTTTCCTTTTTGTAGTTTTTTTGCTTTTTTGTAGTTTTTATCTTTGCCTTAAATCTAATAAAATTCATTTTTAAAAATAAATAAAAAATAAATATGTGGACTCTATATGCATATCTGTATATATTTCCCCTCAACAAATATAAATACACACACACACACACCTATGCATCTCTCTCTATATAGGCCACACTAGAAAAAAAAGCAAGGCCAGAACAAAATATTAAATATTAACAAAATTAAAATGAATTCCCTATAAAATAAGAGAACCCATTTATAAAATTAATGTAAATTCAATCTGCTTATACTCAGAAACCACTGAATGCAGAAGGATACACATAAGAAAGAGAAAAAATAAATCTGGGTTAAGCACTATAGGTCTCTGCATGCTTACTCCCTAATAAGACCCGTTGGATTCAGGAGCTCTTGCTTTCAATAAAATATGGATACACTGCTGCTATCGGGGGAATATATCTTTTTAGCCAGCCTACAGCACACGTGTTGTTGGTGGGGAGGAAACTGGGAGGAAATCCTTGGGATACCAACCTGATTGCCACAAAGAACCTGGCAGATAGAGGTGTATCTTCAAATGATTTCTGCTGCTTCTTTCCCAAGTAAACATGCTCAGATCCTCTAGCTCCTGTTCAATCAGCATGTTAGCTTCATTCTCTTCTTGTTCCCTGTCACCTGTAGAAGCTGCACATCCACAGTAGAGAGCTTCTCTATTGAGACTTTCCATCATCTGAGGATCTGGATTTTTAAGAGTCCTCAGTTGCCTCTCAGCTACAGGTACTCCTCGACTTAAGACTGTTTAACGATGGTTCAAAGTTACAACGGCCTTAGAAAAAGTGCTTTACAACCTGTAGTTGCACTTATGACCGTCGTGCCACCTCCACAGTCATGTGATTGCAACTTGGGCACTTGGCAACTGGCTCGCATTTACAACCAGTTGCAACATCCTGCAGTTACATGATCATGATTTGCGACATTTTTTGCTGGTTTCCGGCAAAAAAACGTCCATTGGGGAAGCTAGATTCGCTTAACGACCCGTGATTTGCTTAACCACCATCGTAAAAATGGTCATAATATCGGGGGTCCAGTCACATGGTGACTCGATTTATGACTGCAACGATTTACGATGGAAATTCCGGTTCCAATTGTGGTCATAAGTCGAGGATTACCTCTTAATGTGTTTGCTTCCATCCCCAATGAAGGCAAAAGCTCCCCACCTTTCAGCTACTCACTTTCACTTCTGTGCACCTCTCACACTGCTCCTCACTTTCAACAATAGCTTTGTCTATTACTGTATTCTCAGCTAATGTAAGGTGACCTTCCTCCCCCATCTCCCACACAAGTTAAATGCTTATTAGGGGAGGGAACCTCTTCTTCAATTCAGGTAAACACAGTAAGGGCTAACTGTTGCTGGAATCAATATTAAAGGTAAAGGTACCCCCCGCACATTTGTGCAGTCGTGTCCGACTCTAGGGGCCGGTGCTCATCTCCGTTTGTTAGCCAAAGAGCCAGCGTTGTCCGAAGACGCTTCCGCGGTCATGTGGCCGCATGACACGCGCGGAACGCTGTTACCTACCCACCGAAGTGGTACCTATTAATCTACTTGCATTTGCTTGCTTTCGAATTGCTAGGTTGGCAAGAGCTGGGGCGAGTGCGGGAGCTCACTCCGTCAAGTAGGGCTAGGGTCTCGAACCTCCAAGCTTGCAATCTTCCGATCGACAAGCCTGGTGTCTTATGCACTGAGCCACCACGCCCCCTTAATATTACTAGAATCAATATTACACATTACTAAACCTGGGGACGGAGTGTGGTATAGCATATGCGTCAAGGTGCATTAAGTTCAGGATTCAACTGGATTCTCTAATTAAAGAAATCTCAGGCAGCCCCGCTAAAACTTTCACTTTAATCCTGAGGGAACCACTGTCAGTCAAAGTAGACAACACTGGGCTAAATGAGTCAAAATCCTGTCAAGTGAAAGTCAGCATTATATGTCCTATATGATTATAGAAGCAGTTTCTTCTTTCCAATGGTTCCTTGGCTTTACATTATCCAGGAGCTATACTACTCCTTCTTCCTGCAAAGTCCAAGTGGTTTGAGATTTCCTTCTAATGATTATTTGGAAAAAGAAGACCTGGATAACTACAGCCTAGTCAGCCCATCAATACTGGGCAAAATTCTGGAAGTGACAGTTGGTTTCTTAGCATTTAGGAGGGGAAATGCATTGCTTGGAAGGAAACAGCATGGGTTTATCAACAGAATATCATGCCAAATCAATTCAATCTTCTTCTTTTTGACAAGAGTCACCACTTTAGATGCCCACAGGAATGCCATGGACATAATGTACTTTGATTTCAGTAAAGCATTCCACAAAGTCTCCCATTAGAGTCTACTAAAGAAGATGACAAAAAGTAGGGTGCATTTGCTACCGTTAGATGGACACAGAGTTGATCCAACAAATGTTCTCAACAAGAATATAACAATGGTTCCACATCAAGTTGGAAGGAAGTGATGAGTGGCACACAGCAAGACTCTGTGATAAATTATTTGGATGTGGGGTTAGATAATATTTTATCAAATTTGCAGATGACACAAATATCAGGAGAATAGTAAACACTTTAGAGGACAGTATCAAGATTCAAGAGAAGCTTCAGAAACTGGAACAACGGACTAAAACCAGCAAGATAAATTCCAACAGGAACAAATGCAAAGTCCTACATTTAGGAAGGAAAAATTAAATGCGGAGGTGGGGGGAGGGGTGCCCATACTGAGCAGCAGTACATGCAACAAGGATCTGGGTGTCTTGGTGAATCACATGTGAACGTGAGTCAACCATGAGATGCAGCTGCAAAAAAAGAAAAACCTCAAAGAAATCCTAGTCTGTATCAACAGAAGTGCAGTGTCAGAACAAAAGAAAGCACTGTTCCTTTTTATCCTGTGTTGGCTAGATTATACTTAGAACACTGCGTCCAGTTCTAGATACTGCGTTACAGGATGAAGATTGACAAACTGGAGCATTTCCAGAAGAGAGCTATCAGGATGTTAAGTGACCTGGAAGGAAAAATTTATGAGGAACTATTGGAGGCACTGAGTATGTTTAGCCAATAATATAAGACTATGGGGAGACATGGTAGCTGTCTTCAATTATGTAAATGACTGCTATGCAGAAGCTGGGGCAGAACTGTTCAGAATTATTCCAGAAGACAGGACAAGAAGCAATGGGTTTAAATGGCAATGTGTGCCAGACAGCCTTACAGGCAGGTGGTGGACTCTGATCTGCTATTTATTTTATTTTTTATTTTATTTATTTTCCATCCCACCTTTATTATTTTTATAAGTAACTCAAGGCGGCGAACATACCTAATACTCCTTCCTCCTCCTATTTCCCCCACAACAACAGCCCTGTGAGGTGAGTTGGGCTGAGAGAGAGTGACTGGCCCAAGGTCACCCAGCCGGCTTTTATGCCTTAGGCGGGACTAGAACTCACAGCCTCCTGGTTTCTAGCCCATTGCCTTAACCACTAGACTAGTGTGCCAAGAGAAAAGTTTAAGGTATTGGGAATGCCTTACTTAAGAAGTGTGTGTGTGGTTAAACCAAAGAGGTAGGATCAAGAATGAATGTGTGCTAAATGAATATAGGTTGGATACTAAAGGTAAAGTAAAACCTTGACATGGTTCAGTCATACAGGGAGAATGAAAGATGACACAGGACAAATGTATGAAGAAAGAGTGAATAGGCTGAGAGGAAGGGGGAGACCAAGAAAGTTGGTTTGGCTGGAGTTGATGAAAGCCTCAAAAAGAGAAGGCTAAGAAGGTTAAAGAACAAGAGTCAATACAGGGATTGGCACATCCCTGAGATGGAGGCAAGAATGGTTTTCAAAGACAGAATGATATGAGAGGCATAATGAACAGAGTTGGCGTAAAATTGATTGATTTACATATCTTTTCCTTTTCTCTTACCTCTTCAGTTTCTTTTATTTGCTACTTCTTACTCTTTTTCTGCACTTTGCATAATGCTGCTTACCTTGAAAGGCAATTGTGTGATGAATATGTTGCTCAAAGCACCAAAAATGCAATTAGAACAGCTTGAAAACTACTGAATAGTCATCAGCTGAGGTAGCGTACAAAGTGTAACTGTGCCTTGCTGCCATCACAGCCCCCTGGAAATCTAGACACACACACAGAACAAAATCAAGGACAATGTTAGGCTAAGAACTTGATCTTCCCAAAACAAATTAAACTGCATTCACCCAACGAAGGTTTCCGCTGACCAAGAGGACCGGATTTAATTCCAGTTTACTCATCCCCATGTAACTCAATATTAACAAAGGGAATACTGACCCCTTTACCAGAGTTTAGTGAGAATTAGCATTAGAACTGAATGTCCTATGCATTTTGGATACATTTCACTCCGAAGTTCCAGATAAGCTCTCCCAGAAGTTTCCTCTAGAACAGAGCTTTCCAAACTGTGTGTCGGGACACGTTAGTGTGTCGGCTGGAGTGTCTGGGGGTGTCACAGCTCCTGCTGCCTCCGAGCCCTGCCAGGATTCCACGCAGGTCCTAGTGCCTGCCTTGTGCCTTACTGTAAGTGTGTGTCGCGAAATGATACATGTCTAAAAAGTGTGTCACCAACATGAAAAGTTTGGAAAGCTCTGCTCTAGAAATTGAGTAATATTAGAGAACATATAGGCTGGCCATGGTTATGCAACAGTCCTCCTGGCACCATTATTTACCATTATGGGACAGGAAGAAAGAGGATGAGTGAAAATATGTCACTAAGGCACGACCCACGGTATCAAAGGTTCTCAAAAAGTCTCCCAAATTAATAGGGCTCTGTTTATTATTTCCCTCAACCATTTCCTGTCATAGCTCATCAAAAGTAACCAAAGCTGTTTTGTTTTGAAATCTCAAACAAATAGTTGAAATAAACCAATATGGTATGTTTGAGTTTGTGTTATAGTGGTTATGTTATATAACGTAGTTTTACACCATGTTCTATACAAACGCATCACAAAGCAGTTTACAAAATAGGTAATGCCATAAGATAAATAAATTAAAATAATATAAAATGATACAAATTAAAAAGATACGAGATAAAAGAAAAACAATAGCAATAGACATATTCAGCTAATATCATATGCAGAAGGTAAAAGGGTTTCTCAACCAGAGTTCCGTGGAACCCTAGGGTTCCGTGAGAGGTCACTAGGGTTCCCTGGGAAATCACGATTTATTTAAAAATTATTTCAAATTCGAGCAACTTCACATTAAAGAGGTCAGTTTCATTCTTTATTTTTAGTTTAAGAACACTGTTAATCCATATATACAGGCCTACACATGAAACAAATATAATAATTTTGTAACTTCTGGTCTATATTTGAGCCTGAATGTGCAGGGGTTCCCTGAGGCCAGAAAAATATTTCAAGGATTCCTCCAGGGTCAAAAGGTTGAGAAAGGCTGGTCTGGTGAAGAGATGTAGTAGTTGGTGCCTTAGAAATTGCATAGGACAGAAAAGTCCACAGTGTTGGAGCCATGATGGAGAAGGCCCATCTTCAAACTACCACAAGATAGCATTCTACAGCTCCTGGCCTACTCAAAGGATCTCTCCAATGATCTCAGTAATCAACAGGCCTGCAATGGCAAGGACAGTCAACCAGGTATACCTCTCTCAAATTGTTTGGCATCATGCATTATAAGCAAAACCCTGAACCTGTTTACCCATCAGTTGAGTAAGCAAGGTATACTTTATCTCTCCAGATATTTTGTTCAGAAAGGAATCCAAAACAATTGGATAGATCATTGTCAAGATTATTTCAACCAGATGAATCAAACAATAGGACCCAAAGGAAGGCAGACTGACCAATTCTATCACAGCAGTGGCCAGATTGGGCTGATGGCAAAGATTTAAGTCACCATGTGGTTTTCACCAAGAAGCAAAATTCAGGGCAAGAAAGTATCACAATCAACTAGGCAAATGGATGTCAAGGATCCTCTCCAGGTCAGTCTCAGAGAAACAAAACTTTTTTCCCCCATGTGCCACAGCAGGTTGCTACCTCTGTTGTTTGCTCTTGGATCTTCAAGGGAGTGATATTCTTATTCTTATTCTTCAATTCTGGCACAGCAATGATCCAACCAGCCTCAAATTGCTGATAAAAATGCTAACCTCTGCCCCAGATCTAATTATTGCAATGATGTGTGTGTGTGTGTGTGCATTGTGTATGATTTAGTTCATACATCAGCAATTGTAGCATAGCAAAATACAAATTAGAAATGGAAGTAGTGATTACATTACTTCCTGTAATCCTCAGCAATGAATGAGAACATGGCTGGAGATTAACTGGACTTCCAGGACATTGCAGAAATATTCAACCCTACTAGAAGAGCACTTGTTTACATTAGCTGTGTTGACGCATTAGTACCAAAGACACTTGTTCATCCATGAACCATCAGTTGCCTGCCCATTTGAGTTTAGATATTTAGCAGTTCTAAGCAGACAACTTGCTGAAAACGTGCCCCTCTTTATTAGGAACATCAAGATTAAAGCTCTTACATCTTATTAACTAGAATATGCCTACACAGACAGTACAAATAAATTACCTGAATTCAAAGTACTGGAAAAATGTAGCAAAAACTCAGCCTTGCTTTATTAACTAATTGTGCCATCATAAGAGTATAAGGCTCCTGTCACATACATAAATGGTGTATATGATCTTTAATATGTAGTGTCCCATATAATTGCTTTGCCTTTCACTAATATATTAACTAGATTAAAATACTGCCATATTTGCATGAGAAATGTAAGGAAAAAAATAACTTCATAATTCTCCGCAACATTTACTACACACACATGCACAATTATTAAGAAATTGTAGAGAAGCCGATACACACCTTGATACAACAATACTCAGCTTTACAAAAGTTTCTAAACTAACTGCAGCTAATGTAACTATTAATTGTGTTGGCAAAATAAATCTGAGATCTAATGAGAGTCCTAGAATTGGAAGTCTGTTTTACTAGTGAAGCAAGTCAATATACCGCAATCAATTATGCTTCTTTTGGAATGATCATAGTCTTCAGTACGAGAAACCTATGCAGGATCAACTTGAAAAACAAGTTTAACTCTTGCCCACAAGCTAATATTACACTCTCCAACACACCTTTCTAAAATTTCTTTTGTGCATACAGCTTGTGCAATCCAGTTCTAGGCAATTATTTACAACTGAACGTTATGCATCTTCTCCATAAAGCAATTTTATAACTCTACATTTGAAGATTGTTTTTTTTTCTTAAAAATATAATTTTATTATTAAAAGAAAAACAAACAAAGACAACAACAACATCAACAACATAAAAATGAATAACAAAGTACATAACAAACTTAATAAACATACATTCAAATCTAAATAACCCTACATAACAAAATCCTTATAACATCATATCACGTGAAACAATTAATTTAAAACGACTTCCTGTTTCTTTCTTGAAGAAAACTTCTTACTTTTAATTTTTACTATATTTCTATTATATTCCTCTTTTTATTAATGTTCCTTTAATATATAAATATCTTAACTCTTATTTTATTTTAAACCTTTCATTTGTTCTTGTATTCTAGTACATATATTCTAATATATTATCTTATTTATCCCTTCTAATATTTTTCCCATTACAATAGTTTTATTTTATATTCTTTTTGCAAAAATTCTATAAATGGGTTCCATATAATATATTGGAAGATTGTTTATACCCAATTTACAAGTATTGCCATTTCTATAATTATCAGTGGTTTCTTTTTACATTTTTCCCTTTTTCTCACAGAAAAAAATGAGAATGTAATGAGAAATGATGAGAAATTTCAAGTATCATATAGCACAGACTTCCCCAATCAGACACCCTCCTGAAATATTAGAACTTCCACTGCCGACGCTGATCCAAAGTTCTTGGGAAATGTAGACTCAAGACCCATCAGGCCACATTACCAAGTTGGTAAAGGCTCAGAGAGTTAGCATCATGGACCTTTTCATGATTTTTATTTCAGTCCAGCTAACATTCTGCTCATAGATACCTTTGAGGAAACAGCTATGATTACATTGCTTTGTACTTTCATTCTCAATTAATACAATGCAGTGACTGCATTTATCTCTGAATGTATGCACAAAACACTTGTACCGTATACACAGACAGGTGATCTCTGGGTCAGGAGCCATGTCCAATTAATATATTTTTGCTTTTAGGTGCTAATTAATGCCACTCTGAAGAAGAGCCTATCCATAAATTAACCACGCAAATGGTAAGGAAGTATACACTGCAATTATACAGGCTAGAACTTCACCATGAAACACTTGTGGAAGGTTTGTAATTAGCCTGCAGTAAGAAAGAACAGCCTGCAGAAGACTACACAAGGAAACTTTGATTCAAGGGAAAAGAAGTGATTCTTTCAGGCTATTAGTGTGCTGCATTAATGCAGTTGACTGAGCAGACAAATAAAATCCTGCGTACTAGCAACTTTTACAGATTTCTTTGCAAAATGAATGCATCACAATAGGTAGGGGCATACAAGCAGCTGTATGTTTGGTCTAGTGGTTAAGGCTCTGGGCTAGAAACCAGGAGTCTCTGAGTTCTGGTCCTGCCTTAGACATGAAAGCTGGCTGGGTGACCTTGGGCCAGTCACTCTCTCTCTCAGCCGAGCTCACCTCACAGGGTTGTTGTTATGGGGAAAATAGGAGGAGGAAGGAGTATTAGGTATGTTCGCCGCCTTGAGTTATTTATAAAAATAATAAAGGTGGGCTGGAAAATAAATAAATAAATACTTCCAATTGGGAACAGCAGCAGAGAACACATATGGAATCAGAACAAGTTTCAGATCTCTTCCCTTCATCTTTACTCTACAGTTGCTGTAAAATGGCATGCTCTGGCAAGCTCTGCGCCAATCCCACCTACCTAAGACAATAATAAGAAATGCAAAGTTATATGTGCATAACCTGAATAGATATTCTTAAATCATCCAAACCCCAAAGTGCTTATTTTCAGCTAAGAAAACTGAAGCAATACAAGTGGTAGCCAAAGTCATATTTCCCCGGGGAGATCAGAGAAATCCAACTTCTTTCCTTATACCTGAGGAACCAAAATATGACGCGCATATACAGTATAGTCTAATTGATTGGTTTCATAACCATCTATCTATAGACCATTATTCTAAAATTGCACGTCAAACTCAACATAGCTAATCAGCTTCCGCAATTCTTTTCGGTGTTTTACATCTAAAATGGCATGGATTATCTTTCCTGAAAGAAACAAACAACAAGCACCAGGATCAAGAAATAGGACTCCAACTTTAACATGATTCAACCACAACCATTAAGAGGGGCTAATATGTAAACCCAGCCCTCCCTTCTTTCACAGGGTTAACACTTGCCCCAGGGGGTGACTGTGCAAGATTTTTGTTGTGTGATTACCATTAAAAGCAGCAAGACCCACTAGCTAAAACCACGCATCTCTCATAATTTGCCTCTTTGAATTATTCAAATGTCTATTCCATAACATGACTGTATGAGTTAAGAGAAGAAAACCATGTGGAATTATAGCTTAGTCATCCATTTAGACATAAACTGCCCTTTGCTCCCTGCATGAATAATCCTACAGATTCATTACCAAAGAAGAGAGCCATCATATACTGTAGGAGCCTTGAGTGACTGTAAAAAGTGCAGGATCCTGGAAGGCACAGCAAATTAATCCACTGTCTGCTCTTAAAATGAAGCATATAAATTGAATTTTAAAATGACTAGTTGCCTTAAGAATCTGCACCTTTCTACTATAAATGCCACGCTGAGGATCAGCCTGATTCACCAGACTATTTACCACCATCTGGCCATATCCACTATTTTATGGCTTGCCATATGCACTATTCCAGCCATGCTCTAAAAGGGCAAGCACTTCCCCACCAGCCCCCAAAAGTCGGGAACTTTTAAACTAAATGATCTATGCCAAAAGGGTACTAGTGAGGCATTTTGGAATTATAGCTAACCCTCATTTAGCGACTGACTCATTTAGTGACCATTTGCAGTTACAACAATGATGAAAAAGTAACTTTGCGACCAGTCCTCACATTTACGACCTTTGCAGGTCTGTAAAGCAAAGGAAAGCAGAAGTAAGGTCATAAGCACAATCACGTTTTCACTTAGTGACCGCTTCGCTAATGACCAAGTTGCCGGTCCCAACACGTAAAGCCATTTCACTTGCCGATCCATGGAACAGCATGACACACCACCGCAGATGACCCCTATCAGCAGCTTTGAGCTGGGGAATCAGAGTGTAGGATAAAAGCAAACTGATGTGTCTCGAATGAGAGTATTCATCCATTTATTTTTACATGGAGCCTAACTTTTACACATAATTTTCCAAGCCGCCAAGCAGTTGTGTTAATGTTGCCCAGATGAGCTAAGCAGAATAACTTTGCTACACTGCTGACTATTCTTTACTAAGTAATTTTTCAAACAAAGCAAAACAGAAACACATTTCCCTCCATCTACCCTTTCTCATAAATGAAGTTGCTCGTTTACAAAGACATCTCTTTTCTCATACTGCGTGTCCAAATTGTAGCTGCCCAATTAAACTGTAGGTTTAATTTACTCACAAAGTAACAATTTCTTCTTCACTATGAGCCAGAAGTATAAACCTATTTTCTGGGTCAAAGAAAAAGGCATACAATAGAACGAGCAATTCCTCTATCCACAGAGTGTCAAAGGAGACTCGTTGTCATAAAGTCCATGGCCTTTATCAGACAGGTTACCTTGGAGTGAAAGTTATGTCACATAATCCTCAATTCTGTTCCACACTGTACACCATCTGGAGATAAAGTCAAACGCTAATCTGATTTCTCTGTTGTTATTTTTTTAAAGTGCCTATTTGGATTGAATATTGTATGCCATCTGGCAAGATAAGCTGTTTATTCACATCTATTGCATGCTTGCCTGCAAATCATTCACAAAACCAACAGCACAGACCTTCATTTCTTAATTTAGGGAGGTTTCAGGAATTTGGGAAGTACATTTTATACAAAACCACTTACAGAATTATTCATCCAAACAGCATCAACACACCTTCCCGGAGCTCTTTCTTGAACACAGTATGTTGCACGGATCAGGAAATGAATGTTATGACAAAGACAAGTACTAAAGAATCTAGACAGCTCCATGTCCCCAGATAAAATAGCCTTTAATCACATCATATTTGTTTACTTACTTACTTATTTAATGTCTATAGCCGCCCGTCTCAACAAGTGACTCTGGGCAGCTATAGAAATTAAATAAATAAATAAAAATATATACCCTTATAACAGTTTATAAGGAAGAAAACCTGGCTAAAAAAGTGAAGCATAGAAAGCAAAAATTCCAAAACAATTTAAGAGACCAATCCGCAGCATGCCAAATTGACCATTTATTCTGTTCTCCTTTAGATATTTTAATCAAATCTTCACCAAAATATCACCAAACTCAGAAGAGAGTCAGTAAGTAAAATCCTCAGAGTCTTTGAAAGAAACATTCTGCACTGTATGTTTAAAGTCTATACTTTAGACTTTACTATTTACTATATTTAAATCTTTGGTAAAATGTAAATATGAAATGCATATTTTAGTAACAGGTTTCTCTAAAATTAACTTAATATCTGTTGATATTACGAATATCTATGCTTAGAATTTAACACAGAAAAAATCATGTACTGTATATGGCCATCTGCTATTCGTGCCTGAGTGTGCTACCTGTGTAGCTTGTCACTTCATTTTGACATACTTCAACATACATTTATAAAGAATGTACAAACCATATTTAACAAGGCCTAAGAAAAATCCTCTGCATGTTTACTTAGAAATAAGACCTGTTTTGCCCAGTCATCTTTCCCCTGCAAATATAAATATAATTGCTCATAAGAATCCATGTAAAATAAAGCTAGCTTTATCTGTTTCAGGAACAAGTAAAAATCAAAAACATATTCCTTCATTTCAGGCTGGCCTTATAACATGCAGTTTCTGTGCTACAGAAAAATCACAAGATGTGCTATCTTGTTCCACTGCTTGAAATGGAAATCCACCTGTAACCTTACTTACTTACTATCTTGGAAGCCAGTTATAAAATTGTTCCACCTTTTAAACTTCATCTTACCTATCTATAGTGATCAAGGGAATATTTTCTTTTTCATATCTCATGATAATTTAGCATGCTTATGCAGTGGCCTGCTTTGACCATCAAATCATAGCCTTTTAAATAGATGCATTTAAGACTTTCCCCCATGTACATTTCTTAACCATCTCATTCCTTCTAAAAAGCTACAGACTCATTTGAGTTGAACAGAACTCCTGGTAGCTACATGGATATATCCATGTACTTGTCTTGGCAACAACATGGAGGTGATTTCATTTTTCTCAGGATTTTCTTTTTTTCTTTTTATTTCCCAGTCTAGGCTACAGCCCTGGTATTTCCTAGTGACTCCACCCTGATTAGGTTTTCCAAAATCTGCTGTGGTCAGCTCAGCTGAATGAGCTATTTCTTCTAAGCTGTGATTTAATCACCTGCTTAGCTCCTAAATGTAAATCATGAATAAGAAGCAAGATTGGAGTATCTGTCAACTTTTAAAGCCAAGATATAAATACCTAAACAAAGCCACAGTGTCCTTGAACAAAGTTGAAAGTTCACTTTCAGAAGGGGGAGTTATCTCTTAAAAGACCCTCACAATAGGAATGCTGCTTGGCAAGTGAAAGGAAAAAGACCTTATTTTGAGACACAGTCTGAATATTCCTGGATCCAAAGTTTGAGAAGTTATTCTTTTGGAGCTGGACTATCTGGAACTTTCACATAGTATTCAAAGGAAACCTGTCATTATGATCTATGTTCTAACAAGGAACTACCAGAATCCCATTAGCCTCAGCGTGATTTTCTACTAAATATCAATTCTAGCTCCTATTCAGAATGAGTTCATCCATACATTTCATAAAGATAGCTTATTCCCCATACAATAAAACCTTGATTTAACAGGGGTGAATGGAGGGGAGGGATGTCCATTAAATCTCAATTTGCATCATTTGCATAATTATATAATTGGTGTAAAAGGCATCATTCGCAGTAAAACCTCAATTATCGACAAACCCTCAGTGAAATCCAAACAGAAAATTTGGCCATTGTATCCAAAGTCCACTAAACTGAGGGTTTACCATGCTAAATAAACACCCTGAATGCACATTAGACACATTTGTTCACAGGCTAAGTTAAACATGGATTTGCATGATGGGAATAAGCCAGGCACAGTCCATGCTTCTCTTGTCCTCTTTTTCCTCTGCACAGTTTGGAGGAAGCTTTTAGAAATCTTTGCTTAAATACAACTGTTTCTTATGTTAACTCAACAGACAGCCAGTGGAATTAAAATTAACTGTGGTTAGTTTCACAAGGTTGTGATCCAACTATATTTGTTCAAATTATCACTATGGGTAGAATTCATTGCCCCTTCTGCTTGCAAAGCCAAAACAGCTTTCAAAACTGTTCTAGAGGAATGGGGAAGATTCAAGGGCACTTGGGCGAGCAACCCAGACAGAGTACAGTTGAAAAAGCATGGGGAAATCAACTCATACAATTCTGGATTTAGCTAAGCAAGCCAAGTTCAAACTGTATCTTCTGATGCTAACTAAAACTGATGCAACCAAAATTCTGATCAAGACAACTACGTTTAACTAATGCCACATTTATCTAAAACACACATCTTATGCTTGAGAACATCTCCCTTTAGCCACACAGAAGGAAAAACATGTAAACAAGCCTTACTAGAGTTCATTGCTGTTTGTGCTAACCCTGGTTTAGCCAAGCAACATTAAATCATGACCAATGTCTGGATCATTTACTGTGTTATGAACAAGTCAGCAGTGGCTGGATTTGCATATAATACTAAACCATAAGTCATGGTTTACAAGCCAAAAACAAGCCACTGTGGCTTAGTACAATGGGTGAATTCAGCCATGGTGTTTTTCAACATCTTAACAGTAAATTCTTAACCACTGGGGAAAATAAAAATCACACTGCTACAGTGAAATAATGAGGTTAGGACACCATGGTCTTCTTCTGTATTAGTAAGATGACCATCAAAAACTGAAGCTGTTATACAGGTAGTCCTCATTTAGTGACTGCCTCATTTAGCGACCATTCACAGTTACAACAGTGATGAGAAATTAACTTTGTGACTAATCCTTGCATTTATGACCTTTGCTCATCTGTAAAGCAAAGGAAAACTGAAGTAAAATCATAAGCACAGTCAGTTTCACTTAGTTATCACTTCACTTAAAGACAAAGTTGCCGATCCCAATTGTGGTTGCTAAATGAGGATTGTCTGTATATAGAATTTGCCATATTTTATCTCAGTTTTTTCTTTTACTATTTTGTTTCAAAAGGAAAATCCACTAGAAATTTGCAACAAATATTACTCCATAAGCTCTACTGAACAAAGGAAAAAAAACAAGGAGTAATGTTTCCTATCTTTAATGCAACATACACTGAGATGCCCTATACATTATACATTTTGAATGACTTACGCTCTTCTCAAGGACCAACAAAAATACAAAAAAGTATGAAATCCGGCTGCTCATAATCACTTAATTTATACAAAAAGGTCACATAAAAGGAGCATAACCAAAGCATATTAATTTTATGCAACAATCATTTTTGGCACAATCCTATCAGTGTTTCCTGCAATAAAAACAAAATACAAATGGCGGTGGACAGGACACTGAAAGCAATCAGTAGATGTACCTCAGTAAAAGGCACCAGCAAAAGAGGCCACTAGATGCTCCTCGTCTTCGGATGTATATCTCACCTCCCCCCTTTACATATTTATCTAACCCTTTGTGGGATTTATTCAATGGGCGTGGTGGCTCAGCGGGTAAGACACCAGGCTTGTTGATCAGAAGATCGCAAGTTTGGAGGTTCGAATCCCTAGTTCCGTGTGACGGAGTGAGCTCCCGCACTCGCCCCAGCTCTTGCCAACCTAGCAATTCGAAAGCATGCAAATGCAAGTAGATGAATAGGTACCACTTCGGTGGGACGGTACAGCATTCCGTGTGCGTCATGCCGGCCACATGACTGCGGAAGCGTCTTCGGACAACGCTGGCTCTTCAGCTAACAAAGGGAGATGAGCACCGGCCCCTAGAGTCGGACACGACTGCACAAATGTGCGGGGGGAACCTTTAACCTTTTTATCCTTCCTCTAGTAGAATGGACATCACTAGCAGATCAAATTCTATCTCTTCCCTGCTACCCTCCAAAGGCTGAAGGGACACTCGGGGGCAGATCTGGATGAAATGCTGCAGAAAAGGAATCATTGTTCCATCTGTATATTTTAACCAAATTTTTTAACCCCCCGTGGGAAAATATGTGGCTGAAAGGATTGAAATTTACACTGTTATAATCTTAAAGATAATTTTTACAAAATGATGTACTGTTGGTATATGTCACCAGAGAAATTGACTGGAACGTATAAAGGGCACTTCAAATTTATATTGGAAATGTGAACAACAAGAAGGGACATTTTATCGTGTTTGGTGGACATGTAAAAGAGCTAGAAAATTCTGGATTCAAGTACATACACTGATTCAGAGGATTTTAAAGATTAATATACAATTGAGACCAGAGATCTTTCTTTTGGGACTGATGGACAAACAGTTGGAAAAAAGTTATAGAGCTTTGTTTTTGTACATGATAACTGCAGTGAGATGGAAAGATTCAGCATTACCCACAATGGAGGAATGGTTGGTGAAGATGATGGAACTTGCTGAGATGGCTAAATTGACTTCTTTGATCAGAAAAAAGACAATATCTATGTTTATTGCTGACTGGAAACCCCTTATGGACTTTTTGTGTAAAACAGAAAAAAATAAACGTATGATGTATGGTTTTGATGATTAGACAGGATAGATTATAGAAAGAAGAGTTATGTTGTAACCATAGAGTAAGAGGTAAATTTATAATTGTACTTATAACTGCTATAAAGAAGATCGGAAGCTACTTCTTTATATCTTTTTTCTCTCTTTTCTATTTTTCTTTTACTTTTTTTCCCCTTCTTGAACTTTTAGCTTTCTCTCTGGTTTCTTTTTCTTTTTCTTACTTTATATTGGTTTGTATTAGTTTTATCTTCCTTTTAAAAAAATCTTTAATAAAAAAATTATATATTACTTTTTCACCAGTTTATCCAATTCATGGTCTTAATGCACTTAATTAGCCAGCACTCTTACAGGCAAAATCAAAGCATGTCAGCTTATTCATTTCTCTTCAGGAGAAATGAGAAAGAATCCAGATGAGCAGATAAGACAATATATAACCATGTAAACACTTCTCTTCTGTGGAAAAGCCAGTTCACCTGCGCAGAGAGTGAAATGTGAGTGTTTTGTTTTGTCAAGCCATCTGTGCATGAAAAGCCTTTGCTTGTCTCCAGTGTCAATATACCATCAAGGCAAAGGATTTGCCAGGACAGATATACCTGCCTTCCCACCCAATTGATTCAGACTCCTGTGGAACTCACAACATTTTATCACTCCCTGGCCTGTGCTTTGATCCTTGGAAAACTTCCTCTTGCAGCCATTAAGAAGTTTTTAACTGGCCTCCTGGGAGCAAACTATAAGCTGAATCCTCGGTTTCTTTCATTGTAGGTAAAGGGGACTTTCTGCACAGTAAACAAGGTTGCTTAGATGCCAGCTCTTTGCTTCATCCGATAGGGATAAGGAGACCCCCGATTCAAGCACATACAGTAGGAGATCCTACTTCAGGTACTAACAGGAAGGAGGACAATCTCTTTGTGGGGAAGGGAATGAAGGTGTTCACCCTTTGTATCACCCACTTCAGTAAAAGCAACTTGGATATGTGTATTCTTCCGCTGAAGAGGTATGAGTAGCCTGGTCCAGACCCTTTATTATTGTGTGGGTTAGGTCTGGCTGTTCAGTAGGTGTATTGGGTTGGAGAATACATTATGCTGTTCCTGACTGTTATGTTACATCCACAGGTTTAAAGAAGAGTATTCATTCTACCTACTGGTTTATGTCACTGCTGACAGAAGAGCTGATCTTGCCCTGTGAAGGAATTAATGTTGCAGCAACCATCTGAAATAAAGAGCTGCTTCTAGACATGGAAACTCTCCCCATGAATAAGGACTCTGATTTTCCAGGTTCTTAATCTCATGGGAGTGCCCATAGAGATAGAACAGGCTATCAATTATAGATGGTCACCATTTCATGTGAATGATGATGTAAAGAGCGAGCACACTTATCCCCACCAGATTGGGGGTAGATTTTTTCCCACTGTTGGGTTCTTGGTGTTCCCTGAGTTTGATTGTTTTCCTGCAGATGTTTTGTTACTACACTAGGTAACATCATCAGTGCATGAGAGAGTGCAGCTGGCTGATGAAGTTACCTAGCCTGGTAATGAACTATCTGCAGGAAAACAAACAAGCTCAGAGAACACCAAAAACCCAACAAGTCAACCCTGAGCTATATATATTCTCTACTACTGCAATGGTTCCCATTTTATATAATTCCTGGAAAAAAACTTAGCTTTCCCAATTCACTCATTACACTCTTACCTATTTTTCCTGCACCAACAGAAGACAGGACAAGGAAGGAGCATCTTATCCAGAAACCTGTTCCCTGTTTGTCAAGAATCCCGGGATGAAGGAATGTCTGATCGTGCATATAATTAGCAGATGCTGTTGTGAACCTTCTTCTCAACACTGTTTTCTTTACAAATGCTTCTCTAATATATATTCTAAGACTGTATGATCATTGCCACTCATAATAGGTTCAGGATTATTAAAAGCTACAATATTGTGTATTGTTTTAAATGTTCTTTTTATTGTATTGTGTTTTTATTTTGTTCACCGCCCAGAGTTCCTTCTGGTAGACAGGCAGCTATATAAGGTTTACTGATTGATAGATAAATAAATAAATGTGTACAATGACTGGATGGGGGTGCTGAACCTAGGAAAAGTACATCTCCCTATCCATGGCACACCACTGGCTCCTGCATTCTTAAATATACTTTGAGATACAGCTAAACTTACACATGGATGCTCAATTGAATTTTCCTTTACTCACTTTCCTTTCCAATCCCTCTCTGCCACCATCATAATATGGGGTACACAAAAGAACAGAAAAGAATATGTTCTAGTGGCGAGTTTTGCGTAATAGTAATAGTTTATCAAGACAGAAGAATATGTGTACTGTCTTTTTCCAAAGATAAAACATTGGCTTACACTAAATCTAAATTGAAATACTGACTAGTTCAGTTCTTAAATGATACATCTATTTTTTTAATGTCTTCAAGTTAGTGTTAACTCCTGGTGACTGCTTGGACAAGTCCCTGCAGTTTTCTTGGCAAGTTTTTTCAGAAGTAGTTTGCCATTGCCTCCTTCCCAGGGCTGAGAGAGTGTGACTGGCCCAAAGTCACCCAGCTGGCTTTGTGCCTAAGGTGGGACTAGAACTCACGGTCTCCTGGTTTATAGCCTGGTACCTTAATCACTACACCACACTCGTTCTCAGTACATGAAGAGTTTCAAATTAATTGTCTACTAGCATTAGTTTTGTGGTGTGAATAGATGGGTGCTCTGGATTTCCTTCTCAATGGAAATGAAGGGTACTTCAGTGCAAGATCTTCCAAGAGCATTTAAATACCACTTCATGATTGCAGTACAGTAGCTCATATCAAAATGCCTCTGACAGAAAAATACTTTCTTTTTTATCTATGTCATAAATGTAAAACCAGAGAGCAAAATATTAAAAAAATAAGATCTAGAGGGAGTCAAACATAAATGCAGCATTTTTTGTTATATACTCCTATACCAATTCCTAGAATTTATGTTTACAAATAATGATGCTTATACTCTCCCTTTACTACTACCTACTAATCGAATATTGGTCAGAGAAGATGAGTCTTTTGGGGTGTATTTTGTCAATACTACAGACTCCTAGATAGCAAGCTTTTTTCTTTCATCAAAAAGAAATTGTTTCTCAAGAGGGAAGAATGAAGCAAAAAGAAAAGGCAGGAATGCTTTATTTATGCTGTTTCTACGGTACAACGAAGACCTCTCCAGTTCCAAAATAAAGCCCCAATTGCTGGTTGCCCGCAGATAATGTGGAACAAGACAGGATTTTAGTGAATAGAAACAGTACAAAGCAGACCTCTGTTTCCACCCTGCTCATTTTTAGAAATGATAGGATTGTGTCTTTTAAAAAAAAATCACTGGACAATTTTCTCAAAAAAACCCCACCTGTATTATTTTTCAAATTGTTTTTTCTGCTACTTTATCCAGCTCCTTCATTCTTATTTTAATATATTAACTTTTTACTAATATTTATCTTCCATGGAGCCATTAATTTATTTTGCTGCCTTATTTTCCAAAACACCATATTTAATCAAGGATGGACTTAGGCTGCATTTCATATCAATAAAAACAATCAGATTTCTAGATATCACAGAGTTTCTCATCTTATATTCATTATATTTTAATTTTATCTTTCTCCCGTATTTTTCTTAAATTATCGCTTCTTTTATTTAATGAAATTTAAATCAGTTTGTTACTAAAGATAACTCTTGCATTATCACCAATCCTGTGGAATTATTTTTCTTCTGAAGTACAGGAAGAGCAAAGCTGGTGCATTTCAGGAGATTTTTCATAAGGTATCTTTTTATAATAGTTTTCTTTAATTGCTAAGCTCTGATATTTATATTTTGAATAGGTTGGTGTTGTTTTTTTTACCTTGTAATACTGTTGTTTATGCTCTTGTAACCACTTCTGGAAATTGGTTTACAACAGGAGAATTAGAGAAATGGAAAGCAATATTTTTATATTTTAAAAGAAATTCTACTGCTGCTCAATTTTCATCTTTTCCCATTTCTTCAACTATTTCAAAGGTTTTTATTAGCCAATTTATCATTAAATTATTTGTATATTCCAGCTCTGCTCAACGAAGCCAGTATTCTTTAATTATACCAACACATAGTGATTCTTCAGATTTCAATAATTCTTTACAACAATTATCTTGACAATAATCAAATTGGAACTAATTTGTCTCAGTTTTTCTGTCATATATTACCTAGATTAATCTAGCAGTTCATTTAAATGAATTTAAATATTATATAGAATCCATAGAATATATTTCTGTGTACAATGATCTGATTTAATATAATCCCATATAAAATCAATATATTTTTTCTGGAATTGTTTATATAAACTTATTTAAATATACAAGTAATATTTCATCAGGGTAAGCCCTACAGCTCTTCCTCCTAAAACTGTCACTAATCAAAGCCTGACTTTTTTTTCTATCCAGTCTCCATCCAGCTCAATGTTTTTCTGCATTTCTTGGAAATATCCTGAATTTGATCATTCAGGATTCCTAATTGAACCACAGTGAAATAGCAAAAAATCAAGAGTTTTATGCAATTAACTGAAGTTGCATAAATATCTGCCCAAGTTTTAGATGGCTGAAGAAGTAAATCTAAGTCATAAGCTCAAAACATATTTAGCTAGACGTATACAAATAGTTGTAACAAAAGGAATTATATAATGTATTTCTCTTTCTTAATTAAAAAGGTCCATAATTTAAATGGACAATAAAATTTTAAAAGTGTAACTAAAATATAATGAAGCCACATTCAAGTTTACAGTCTCCCCTCTTCTATGCTTATATAATTCATGCATTCATTCATTTACTGGTTAAGAATAATAGAGCTGCCGTATTTTTCGAGCAGCCACAGAGATGGGAAGACCTGTGTAGTCATCTCTCTCTGGTTTTTGTGTGTTCACTTAACAGCACTGAGCGTGTAAAGACAGACAAACCATCTCTGTGATAAACTGGTATTATCATCACAAGTTACTTTTGTGCAAGGAAGATGCAGACATTCCAGACTAATATGAACACGGAGTCATACTTATTCTCCACTCCAACTTCCAAAGATGCATTGAATGAAGCACTCTATTTATAACAATTAGGAAAAGAAAGAAGAGGAGGAGCAGAACAAATGTGGCAATACCTCAACCCTGCATGTGACTGGTTTGTCATCATCCTGACCCTCCAACAACTACGTTGTTTCCTACCTCTAGATTTCCCAGTGGACAGAACTTCATCTTGTGCTTCCTACCTTTCCTGTTCCTGCTTCCTTCTATGCCCTCCTGTCCACTTGAAACCTGCATCTTTTACTCCAGTCCTATGCCTTGTTCCTCTGACTGTCTGGCACAATTTAGTCCAGGGGTAGGGGATCTGGGCCCACCAGATGTTTTGGACTTCAGCTCCTAATCAGCAGTTGCTGACCAGCTGCATTGGGAGTGATAGTCAAAAAATATTTAGAGGTTTCAGGTTGCCTACCCTTGAATTAACCCCTGCATTGGGTCATGGTCAGGTTTCAGATGTCCCACAGCTGACAGATGCTCTCAATCTGTTGAGATTTTGAATTGCACACAGAGATGCCACCTATTGATTTCTTTGTAGGGGGATATTTCCAGCATATTGTGTTAAATTTGTTTCATGGCAAAAGAAATGCAACTAAAAGTTTTCTTTAGAGTAAGCAGGTAAACTAGAGAGGTGAAAAATATCTGTACCCTCCTTCAATACTATGTAAGTATAATATTTACTATACTTTAGTAAATAGCCTCCTTCAAAACTATTGCCGTTATCAACTGACTCCCACAGCCTCTTTAACTACTATTTCATGTGTTTCATTTTTATCCCACCTTTTTTCTGACAACTCAAGGCAGCTTCCCTGGGAGTCTCCTCTAATTTTATCTCCACAACAACAACCTGGTGAAGTGCAATGGCCTGAAAGAGAATGACTGGCCCAAACGCAAGGAGCTCTGTGGCTTAGTGAAGATCTGAATCTGAGTCTGCCTGGCCCATGTCTGACTCCTCAGCCACTACACTGGCTTCTTGTTACCATCTATCCTGCTTTGAACAGGGTTTTAGTAGTAGGAAATGGCAGGTGTAAATATTTACACCTCCATCCATGCAAGCTGAGTTTCTTCATCCCAACATGTCAAAAAGCTAGTCTCCACCTAATCTTTTTTACACAATCCTGAGAGAGCAACCTATTGAGGGTTTGCTCAGAAGTCAACCCATAAACTCCAAGTTGCAACCTAAGAAAATTTACACTTGCTTTCTCTCCCTCTCTCCTAACATGTTTACAAATTTATCAAGCTTTAATGTTTTGGTTCTTTCTTCAGACTGAATGCAGATGTGCAAAACAGCAAACAATAAACCCTGGCCTTTATCACACTCATTTCATAAAAATAAAACAAGGATTCAACTCCCGATTTTTATTTTAAAAAATTAACTTCTACTATAAAATTATATAAGAATGCCTTTATAAAATCTAATAGGGGCCTAGGGGGATCCTCAGCTGTTTTTGAATCAGTTTTTGCTTTCTCCTAAAAGAAAAGACATTTCTGATTCAATATCTAAAAACTGCTTCTTCTTTTTTATCCCTGTTTCTTTATTCTAGGAGGAAATTGTTCAGGTAGCTCAGGTAAAAGGAGGTCAAAGGTTTTCCTTTAAAAGAAAGAGTAGCCAACCCAACTGAACAAAATGTTACATTCATAAACGTATAAATGCCATACAGCAAGATACATTCCCTTTGAATAGCCTCAGCATAACCATCTCTGTACAAAATTAAAACACTGGTTTATTCTTAATGCATATTACTAAATTAGATGTTGTGACAAGTGCCGCATTAATTTTTTGTCCAAGTAATACGTTGTCCTATACTTTTCAAAGTAGCTGCTCGGCATAATTATTACATTTAACTTGTAGGGTGGCAATTGCTTCAACACAGCACCTGCCACTAGTCCGCCACATAATTACAGACCACTGACCTTTCTTTAAAAGCATCGTGGAAATGTTACTAGAAAACCCAATTGCCTTTTATACAAACACTGAACTGTAGCTATGGCAATTCCCCTTCCTCTTTCTAAAAAAAATGTGTTTATGTAAAGGCGGAGCTAACTAATTGCACTTACCATAATTTTCCAAATCTTGAACCGTTTCACAACATTTGCAACAAGTTTCTGCCATCTCAAGACAAAGTGTAGGTCATAATATGCACACAGATGGATGTAGAATTGAAAATATTCCCTGAAGTCATAATGGTGGGGTTATGCAGGATGTCATTTAAAAGCTATTCACCAACAATGTCTTTCCCTTTTAGCCAGAATCCTACTGTATAAATTCAACTGGGGAAAAGGGTCCATTAATTGAAATTGTGAATGTCGCTACACTAGAGTTGTAAACATAAACTGAAGGAGCTAACATGGTGAGAAAAAAACTAAGCACTATTTGAAAGTAATAGTTACAGCAGGATAACACTTGCAAGGCTGTTTGAATGACAGTGGGGATTTAGCAAGCCAGAGGGTCAACCTACACCTCAACTGAGACTCCATTTCTAACACATTGGGAGGTTTAGAGCAGGCTGCTCCACATCAGTTGGACTACGACTCCCATAATCCTCACCCAGACAGAACTGACCAGACCATCTTGGAATTATAGGAACTGTAGTTCAATCTACCAGGAGTGTATTTATCCACATGTTTCATTCTACCAGAGCTAGCATTGTCCTGATTTCACTCACTTCTGAAGCTACAAGCAAGTCAACCCTTCGTACCCTAGTTTTTGCTCTGTAAAATGAGAGCAAAAAATTACTCAATATGGTCATTATAGAAGTGCCTCAGCTTAGCATACGCTACAGAAATTACAGTAAGAATGACTTGCCCCAAAGAATCAAAATGGACTAAGCACAATTAAATCTAAATTTCTCATGCCATACAAGGAAGTAATGCATGGATAATAATAGTTTCATCCCACTGCTTTTATTGAGGGCTCGGTAATACCTCTGCTTAAGATTACTATTTCAAGTTGAGTGACCAAGTCTTACAGCTGTCATACAAACATGCTATTTTTAAAGGTGCAAAAAAAAAAATGTGTCCCTGACATAAAGTCTCCAGCCATGGGCACTTCTAGCTTGACACAGGGCAAGGAATCCAAGGACCTACCTCCAAACTTTCAGGGAAATGCAGCTACTACACAAGGCTACAGTTAAGGTTGCAGTGCAAGGAGGAGAAAAGAAGAGTGGGTGATATGCTGAAGGCGACAGGATGGGGAAAAAATCAAGATGACACCGATAGTATGTTTGAGTGCCTCTGACCCTAAGTTCCCTTTGCATTACAGGACACAGGAAACAGAGTCACTTCATTAATGGCCCTAGAAAGGTAACAAATACACTGGGGCAGGGTTGTGTAATTTTGCACACCTTAGAGCCACACTCCTCTCTCGTTTTTTGCCTTGGTAGCTTCTCTCCCTTTCTTCTTTGTCTCCAACGCTGCACAGATGTTCATTCTGCATACAGCTGGTACACAAGATTCCAGCCTTCGTGAATAGAAGGCTTTTGCGCAGGGACATCTTACACTTATGCTCCTATACAGAAATCACCCTCCAGTAACTTAGGGTACAGCTAGACACACACTTTGTGTTAATTCAGGATTGTTGTTCTACCCCTGCAGTTTTCATACTATCTCTGATTAACTTCTAACTCAGCTGTACTTGAGAAAGATTTGCAGTGATAAAGCTAGAGCCTGAAGCAGACAGCTTTCCACTGGCAGGAATTCCTGCTTTGTTCCTCCTCCCAGCTCCTCAGCTTTCCTGGGCACTTACCACCAAACTTTTTCAATCCAGTGGAGGAGTTGTTTTGCAGTTCCTCTTCACTCAGACCATTTTTTCTTAACTGATGAGCTAAGAGTGAGGACAGGCATGTAGCACTGGCTAGATGCCTTATTTTTTGCACTTCCTTCTTGGTCAGTTAAAAGGAGCACAGCATTTTGTGAATGGTAGCAATTAGGACAACTGCAGGCCAAGGTGAACTGGTTTCTGAATGAAAATGGTGTAAGTGCCTTTAGGCTCCCCGTGTAGACAAGATGTAAACAAGGAGGTAGAGACATCTTGTATAATCCAAATCATGATCCTATCTTCATGGCAAGACAGCCATCTACCACAAAGGTCCCCAACCTATGGGCCGTGCCTGTTAGGAAGTGGGCCATGGGGCTCCCTCCTGCAAACCCCGCCCCCTGGTGCGCGCAATTGGCTCCCACCTGCAAACCCCACCCCCCTGGTCCGTGGAAAAATTTTCTTCCACGACCGGTCCCTGGTGCCAGAAAGGTTGGGGACCACTGATCTACCACACTGAATTCCTGAATATTCTGACACAGTGCATCTCCTAGGGCTGTCACAATGACTTCAGCAAAGGACTGTAAAACACATTTATAGCCACTCCTCGTTAAGCAGCTACCTCATTTAGCGACCACTCACAAATATGACTGTAATAAAAAAACATAGTTTTCCGACCAATGCATGCATTTACAACCACATTTCAGCACCTGACAACAAAAGCCTTCAGTATGAAACTGATTAAGTTCTGGTCAGTTTCAGGCAGTAGCATAAGCTGTGGGGACTAATCAACTAATTAAGGTCACAGAGCTGAGCTTCTTAACCTTCATTTAGCACTTTTCAGGGAAGTGCTGCCCTGTGGAGAAAACAGCTCAGGAAGAGATAGCTTATTTAGGGAATCTCTCTGCCCTGTGAGGGAGCAAAAAAAAGGGGGGGAATGGGTCAGGCACAGGACACTGTATGAGAGAACTTTATCTAAATGAGAGGGCAGCAACCAGTTATCTTCGCAGGGTCTCTCTCTTTCTCTCTCAGTCACATGTTTGCTTAGCAATCATTCTGCTTCCTATTTAAGGTACAGATTGCGGTTGTTAAATGAAGAGAGGGTCTATAATCTTCCTTCAGATCTCCTAATACACAAAGATCACCGGATATTAAATAATACAGATACATTTTAGAAACTTGCAACCAAAGCTGTGTGAGCATCTCAGAAGCAGAATCCTCCTCAGATGAGGATGAAGCATTTGAGGAACCTGAAAGGCTGATGTCCACATAAAAATGACTTTTCTGACTGCTGACTATCCTCTACACAGCTAGCTCGCAAAAGGATTTCGTACAATATCTTTGTGCACAAGCAAGTGCAGAGAATTAACAATGCAGATCCTGGACATTGCCCTCAGCTACCATCACTTGAAGGCAATGTCCAGGATCTGCATTGTTAATTCTCTGCACTTGCTTGTGAACAAAGATATTGTACGAAATCCTTTAGGGTGTCATTGCCCTCAGCTACCATCACTTGCAAGGGGGCGTGGTGGCTCAGCGGGTAAGACGCCAGGCTTGTCAATCGGAAGATCGCAAGTTCGGAGGTTCGAATCCCTAGGTCTGCGTGCGGAGTGAGCTCCCGCACTCGCCCCAGCTCTTGCCAACCTAGCAATTCGAAAGCATGCAAATGCAAGTAGATGAATAGGCACCACTTCGGTGGGACTTCGGTACAGCGTTCCGCATGCATCATGCCAGCCACATGACCGCGGAAGCGTCTTCGGACAACGCTGGCTCTTCGGCTAACAAACGAAAATGAGCACCGGCCCCTAGAGTCGGACACGACTGCACAAATGTGCAGGGGGAACCTTTACTTTTTTACCATCACTTGATCAAAATGCTGTTAGTGGGGAATCCTTGCATGGCTAACGAAATGCTTTGATATGACAGCAGCAGACCTGCGTATTTGTCAGCCTCACGTGTTCGTCTGCCATGCTTCTGACTTTTCTACACGTGTAGTTTGCTGGTTTGTACTACTTGGCTTCAAGAGGCTGGCATTTCTGCATCGCTTTGAGAAAACTGATAAGCACCTGCTCCCTAACGAACATTCTGTAGGGGAGAGGGATTGTTGGAGTGGGAATTGGTTTGTTATGGCTGGACTCTGATGGGTGTCATAGCCGCTTCTTTTGATAAGGCTGCTAAGGCGCGAAAACCGTTATTCGAGGCTTCGTCTGGACTGAAGTGTACTAATCCTGAATAAATGAATCCTTTAGAGTAACTGCCTGAGGGATTTCTTGATTGGGAATTCTGACACTGAGGGTTATCACAGTATTATGCAAAGCAGGGATGACTGATTCAAAGCACAAAATAGTCGGCAACAAAAATGCCATGTCCTTGCTCCACATATGCCCAGAGAGTAAAGCTTTGCTTCCAAAAGTTTCTTCAGTTATTTTTTCCTTTGATGTGGTTTACATTCTAGAAGGAGGCAGCTGGGGAAAAGCACAGATGAGGACTTTTATTTTCCAGAGTTGTTTTCATAAAAGCAATCACATAAATGTCATACTATTTACATCCACATGCATAATCCTGGAAAACTTATCTGACCATCATGCTCCTTGCAACATGCTATTGCAATGTTCAACTTATTCTAAAGAACTCTGGCAGTGGAGATGAGTTTTAAAATCCAAAGCCCAGCTCCCCTCTGAGCTTCATTTATAGTTTAAAGCTAGAGGAAATATTCTCAAAACTTATCACCTGGAATACATTTGATCCAGGCAAATTTCAAGCAGTATTTTATAACAGTTTAGGTGTCACTCAATAGGAGGCTGAGGATGCATCATGAGCAATGTGGATTATATGTGGGTCTGGACAATCATTATTATGTTTGAATCATGGAGCCTGTATAGAAGGAGCAATAGCTTTGTTTCCTGCCTTCCTTCTAGCTACCAGGCATCAACCTACTCAGGGATAACAATGTAAGATTGGAAGATCCACTGGGGAGAAGAATTGCATCAACCATTCCAACATTATTTCAAGTTACCATATAGGATTTTCCTAAACAAATCAAATCAAGTACTTAGCAATGTGCTTTTGTTTTTTCTGTATTTCTAAACCAAACTGCAGAAGCTGGCTCTGACACAAAATGTATCTTGCACAGGATTTGATTTACAATTACCGTCGGGCCAAGACATCTTGCCAGTCATCCAAAAAAGGCAGGCAGGCTGGCAGGCTTGCGGGAAACCAGCTTGGGGAAGGGTATGATAGACTGCACCATTTACTGGAGGAAACATCAAGTCTTGAATCTTCCAAGTTGAATGGCAGAATTCAAACATACTCAGAAATGCTATCTTTTGACCCAGAAGCACCATTCCATGATGCTATGTGCATATAGCTAGGCCATGATTTCTCAGAGAGGAAAATAAGCCCTTTTTATGTGCTTAGGAACATCATTCTTCTCTTGAAACCATTTCCAGTTATGTCTAACTACAGTATCTTGGATTGAGACTAGGGAAACAGTCCAGCCTTCTGGCTAACTACACAGCATGGATGAGTGAGATTTCCAGTATTTCCAAAAGCATGTTATAGCCCTTTTAGTCTCCAAAACTGATTACAAGTTCCATCAGAGCATCTGAGGTCTGTGAGTCAGCTCACACATCTGCATAAGATTTTGGAAAGCAGATTTTACCGATTATATGAAATGGGGAGAAACTGAATTTACATTAAAAGGACAAGCAGAAAGAAAGGAAAAACTAAATCTTAGAGCCAACTTCCAGAGTTTTCCCCCCAAATCCATGTTAAAAAGTAAGCAATCTGTGTCTCAGATTTCCCTATATAGCTGCACCTGCTTGGTATAGCACCTGCCTGAGTTCTGCACCAATGCCAGCTTCTGCAGGTCCAAATATGATTCATTAGGTAAGTTTACCGTTTCAGTGGCTTGATCCACGCACAGGGAACAAGGATTTTCTTTTCTCTCATAGTCATGTGTTTTCCCTTTCTTCCCCCATAGACACACACAAAGCACCTTCATAAGATTAGAAAGGAATTATAATTTTAAAAAATGATGGAAATAAATAGGTTTTGCATTAACTACAATGGAGGAAGAAATGCACAGATTTGTTGTCACTGGCTGCTCAAGACAGATCTTTCTGATATCTGCTCTTAGCCTGATTTTTTAAAAACAGAAAGTTTGTAAGTTAAATTTGACTATAATTATTTCCTCTTCATTCCAAGACCGAAATCCAAATGCACACTTACTTCTGAAAGAGCATATAGAAGATCAGACTGAAAGCATTCATTGTGTTAAATGGGGGCAGGGTGGTGGTGGTCTCTAACAGCCTGAGGGTTAGATAGCCTCATAAGACAGCTCCCAAACGGAAGCATGAAGTCAACATTTGGGGCCAGCAATCTTTCTCTCCCCAAAGCTCCACTCCTTGGAAACCATGATCTACCCACTGAAGAAATTTGGCCAGAACTGAGGGATGAAGAAGATGCTCCCACTTTAATCCTTGCATTAGAAAAAGAAAGGGGGGGTTTGCAAGTAAGCAAGTGTTCTTCCCAACACTTAAATAGTACAAAATAACTATTTCTATTCTAAATTGCTATTACTTTAGGCATCCTCATTTACTTCTAGGGTGCTCAATACACATCAAACAAAGGATTTCTGGAAATAATCTTCTTTGAAACTATGTTTTTCTATGAATTGTACTGTAGGGTATCACAGGCCAATAGACTGTCATAAAAACACTGTAAGTTTTTTGTTGGATGTAAGGACTCTGCTTAGTGCAGAGACAACAGTGCACTAAGTTCACGAACATGATATGCAAACTAACCAATCACAACTTCAGAAGGGAGCACAATGAAATGTAAAAAGAAGCATCTACCTTTCATTTAACACTTTTTCATTTTGCATAATTTGAGCTGCTGTGCTTTTATGTCTCAATATAAGTTATATTATGAATATGATAAAAGGGATGGACAGGCCTACACTGCCAACTCAGAAACATGATCTTCAACCAAAGTAAGCTTCTGAACTGACTTTTGTGAATAAAGCCCCATGTTATTTAATTAGCTTTTACATTTCTAATCTGTTCCATTCACCCTGAGATAAACAACTACAAGACCCAATTCAGAGGCTTATCTTGACTGCTGATCTTGTTTCTGTGGTCAGACATTGCAAGGAGTAATAGGTATGTTCCCCGCCTTGAGTTATTTATAAAAATAATAAAGGTGGGATAGAAAATAATATAATAAAATATAATAAAATAAAATAAAATAAAATAATAAAATAAAATAAAATAAAATAAAATAAAATAATAAAATAAATAAAATAAAATAAAATAAAATAAAATAAAATAAAATAAAATAAAATAATAAAATAAATAAAATATAATAAAATAATAAAATAAAATAAAATAAAATAATAAAATAAAATAAAATAAAATAAAATAAACCTCTCTCCAGCCTCATTCATAACGTGTGATGTAAATGTCCCACAGGGACTTCCCAAATTACACAATTCTTACCCCACAGAAAAAGATAAACATTAAAAAGATGTGATACTGATACACATGTAGAATGTCTTCCTTACATATTTCTTTATAAGCCTGATAGGAAAGGAAATGTCTGTCCAGTCCTCCATGATGAACAAGTCTACCAGCCAGGGCAAGAATTTGAAATTCGCCTAAAATATGGTCCTAGAACCATCTCATCGTTCTACACAGAATTCATAGTTCTCTCATGATTGTTCACAAACGAACCCAGTTCATTGGGTGTTACAGCAACGGTCTTCAACCTATTGCCTCTAGATGCATTAGGTAATACCGTAATTCCTGACATTTATCCAGCTGAGTATGATGGGAACTAAGCTCAAGTATAACTGCAGAAGTTATATTAAGGCTCTTTACTACTATAGTTTTATTTATTCATAAATAAAATTTATAGAATTTACATGGCCATCCAACTCAAACAGTATGAGTGTGTGGTGTATAAAAAAAATAAAAAAACCAACTAAAATAAAAGTCAATAATATCAGTAGTAATCACTAATACATGACCTTGCTCACTTATCTATTCTGATGGAAACTTACTCATATTGGCTCCAGCACTTGGGAAAGTAATATTTTAAGCCTTTCTAAAGGCCAGCAGGGTAAGGGCCAACCAAACATGGGGGGGGGGGTGTCATTCCAAAGGGCAGTACTGAAAAGGTATGCCATCTGGGTTTCATCAGGAGGTACTGTTTCAAGGATTCCTACATCACTTTGACAACAAATTTGATTGATGCATATTCATTTACAATAGCCACATTCTTCCACAATATACAAAAAACAAAGGACCAACCTTAGTTAATGGTCATTTCTGGTGATTTTGCTAAAACAACAAACAAAATAGGCTCATGTTTTCTGTACACTGGAATTCACTCCCGAGTAACAAAAATGAACACAGTGCCTTCAGTGTCCTTGGTGGAAAATATTAAAAAACCTTCATAGTTCTTATGATAGTGAGTTTAGGTGCCCATTTTCACACATGCCAGACCAATGCTGTCATCGAGACTGCTCTGTGTTACTTCCTTCCCAAGGACCCTTCCCTTCCTTTTGGTAGTTATACAACCACTCTAATTAAACATTAGAGATTCAGCCACGGAGTGCAGTTCCATAGAAATAGCAGAAACCGACACACCATCCAAATTTTGAACCTTGCTGCTATCCAAAATTAGCCGCCCTTCATTTCAGTTACTCAAATGACTGGAATGTTTATTATTAATCCCTTTCTATATTTCTTTTGTCTTGAACAACCAACTTACTTATTCTTCTCTCATTTTCTGTTGTTCTTTGGCGCATTTATTTATTTGGATTTCAAGGCCACCCAACTTCACAATGCCTCAGAATGGCTTACAATTAAAACAGAATTAAAAGAAATAACATATATCAAAGAAAAGGAATACAATTGACCAGACGACCAACCCCATAATACTGAAACATTTATATTTCTCAGCTATAATCGAATTAAGTTATGTGCTGAATTAAACTGATGTGATTAAACATTTATTTATTTATTTATTTATTATATTTATACCCCGCCTATCCCCTCCCTAATGGACATAAACATACCTAACTCCATGATGGACTCTGCCAGCCCCCCTTCAATTTTGTTCTCTTTCACTCTCCTGCACTGCAAGATTCCACCCACAACACACTCCCAAAAATTCAACCTTGTGAGGTAGGTTGGGTTAAAAGAGACTGAGCAAACTTCCATGGCTGAAGATGGTCTCTCCTTTCCTATTCCATCACCTTAGCCAGTACATCATACTAACTCTAAGAATGCAATGTGATTCCATTATCTCTAATAAGATATGTTAATTTGCAGTGAATTTGCAACAAGGAGGTTCAACAAGACATATAGATTTGAAAATTAATGCATCAAAGCCTCAGGTGGTTGAGCTAGTCAGGGCAAATGGAGTGATTGCAAGCTATACATACTGTAAATGGCAAAAAAAAACTAGAGCTAGCAGATGAATCTGCATACCTTGGAAGAATGTTTACTAATGATGAAGAAATGGGTGAAGTCATTTGAAGATGTACAAATGCTAACAGAAAGGTAGTGTGTAGTATATGGTCTACTGTTGCAAGGGATGTATATTTTCAAAAGCTAAAATGGCTGTACTGTATTTCTGCCCACTTCCGTTATATGAAAGTGAGAGTTGGGTCTGTTAGGATAAACTTAAAAGTTGGATGCAGCAGGATTGCAGTACTTAAAAACAGTGTGTGGTTAAAGAAGAAACAGTCAAGAATGAATGGAGCTTGAATACAAAAGTGAGTGCCAAAGTTCAAAAGGTGTGTGTTGAGGTGGTTTGATTATATAAAGTAAAGAAATGAGGATAGAATTTCAGAGCAAATATATGAAGGAAGAATGAATGAGTCAAGAGGAAGGGGAAGATTGAGAATGTCAATCTTGGGTGTAGTTGAGAAGATCCCCAAAGAGAACTGAAAAGTTTCAAGAAAAGACATGGCTGGTTTGCAAAGATACAAAGTTGTGGAGAAATATGGTGAATGCTGTTGGTGTAAACTAGTTTTAGCTATGCTTCCTTTTCTTCTGATCTCAGGCTTTCAGTTTTGCTTGAACACTCTACATAACAACTTACCTCAGAAAGGAATAACATTAAAGGTATGTACAGTATGTATCTGTTAAAACTATTGTTTTCTGCCAGTTCTATACTGCTTTCATCAGGCCTTATAACTGAGCCACGTGTTTAGAAAAGTGACAGGCCTAGCCCTCTTGGACTTCACTATTTCAGGAGGGCCATGGGGAAGGAGCTATTATAATATTCTCACACGGAACTTATATATTAGTAGAAAAGCAAATAATAGAAACCTTATCGTTAGCTTGCTAGCCTATGTTTAAGGAATTTTTGACATCAGGTGCATTTAAAATAGAGGCATCTCACCTACCTCTGAATAGTAAATCTCACTGTTATACTATATGGCTATGATGAACGTATTGGAGCCCTCCAACGAAACAGTACAGTATTAGAGGTTCTATGATTCAAAGATAACTAACTTTTTTAAAAAAAATAATAATAATAATAACTTTTAAGTTTTATATATCTAACAAGTGCAGAAAATGCCTCCTGACAAGCATTCACACAAAGATTAAAAGGACTGTGGTTTGAGGAAAACTCAATGAAAATAAGATAAATTAAAATTAAAAGTATACAAAAAAGAATCTCTTTATGTAAATGCGAGGAAACATTTCTTCAAGCGTGTTGTATTTTGTCTAAACGTATTTGAAGACCATGCTGCTTTGATGCTGTTAATAAGATAAGCTGCTATAGAAAGCTTACAAATCCATTTAAATTGATTTTAATTAATGAATCAATCACTAGCCACTGATGACTGGGTTTACAGACAATGAACAACTTGATGCCTCAGGCTTCTAATTCCCACCTGAAATCCACATTATAGTGATAAGTTGCCTCTTGAACTGACATCAAATTTGCTACTTCTACTAAATTAAGGGCATCTTGCACATATTATTGAGAAGCACAAATTTTAAGCATGTCAAATTATACAGAACTTTTTACTGTCAGTAAAGAATGAAACACATTGTTGGTTAATTAACAGTATATTTCTGAAATTTATATCTTCTTTGGGATAATATTGTCTATTATGCTCTCTAAAATACAGGGTTCCTTGTATACTGTTTGACTATACATATAATTAGAGCTGTGCAAAAACAAGGCTTGCCATTTAAGATCAAAAAGATACATCCTGTATTTTGTTTTAAAGGATTTTTGGTTGTTTTGAAGTCTGTTTTATTTAGTTCTCTGGAACTCTGCTCTGGGATCTTCTGGTAAAAAAGACCATAAAATAAAATAAAATAAAATAAATAAATAAAATAAAATAAAATAAAAAACATTACTATGCACTCTTCTACAATATGCAAAAAGGTTTCACTCTTACCACATTCAGAAACAGATACAAAAATAAGAGTTGTTTATCCTCACAAATCAATTTCAGGCAGCTCAGAATCCTAATCTCTGCACTCATTAGTTAGGAAGATCTTTTAAAAGATCCCAAATTGAATTTCTGCTATCTCTGATTTACGATATATCAAGTGTCAGACCTACTTTCATAAGGAAAGAATCATAAGGGACTGTGAGGATTCTGGGAAAGGAATAGAAGACACAATAGATGTAGACCAGTGTTTTTCAAACTTGGCAAGTGTAATATGTGTGGACTTCAACTCCCAGAATTCCCCAGCTGGCTGGGGAATTCTGGGAGTTGAAGTTCACACATCCTACACTTGCCAAGTTTGAAAAAAACACTGACATAGACAATCAAGAGATATAAGGCAAGTCAGTTGGCAGCTAATCTGATAAATGGCAACTCAGCCCTGGTGGCAAGAACCTGTGAAGAAGAGTTTCAAATTATTCAAAGAGATTCCGCCTTAATTATATCATTATAAATAGAGCCCTTTTAAACATCGACCCATCAAATCTTGGATTTTGTATTTAAATTTATTGTATTGGAGAGTATTTATATACGTTGTTTTAATTGTTGAATTTTAACTGTCGATTTTTTGTAAACCGCCCAGAGTTCCCTCGCGGGGAGATAGAGCGGTAAATACAAGTCGAATTATTAATAAATAAATAAATAAATAAATAAATAAATAAATAAATAAAGGTGAGAAATCCCCTTGCAGCTTCTAAGATTTTATATTTATTCCAGACTAGCATTAAAGATACCTTACTGACATGTGTGTAGTTCTTGCTTCCTTGATCCTTGCTTCTTTCCCAATTAGATGGAATTTGACCATGGCACCAAGTGATTCCAATGAAGTATCTCAGGTGTTTTTCATTCCCCCTATCCACCCAAAATTTTCAGTTGAGCTCCTATTTACATAATAAAGGCTGGTTTTCAGGATCCAAATGTTTCTAGTTTGAAAGATAAATCAATAGTAGCTGACCTCCAACTCATACCCTCCAATAGGGTCACGTTCCATATGCTATCTGCCAGATGTTCAGCTGTCCTTGTCCATAATTTGGGTACATCCTTTCAGTCATTATCATCATCAGTGTTCAACTGGTGTCACAGAAAAAAGACAGTGTTTTGATTACTGTGACTGAGTATATCAAGGTGCCTGAGTGTTTGGGGGATAAAGGCTGTGTATCTGCTACATGCCAAGGGCTACCTGGGGGGGGGGGGGAGAGAGATAGAGCCAGAAGGGTACACCTAGTTGGATCAGATGAAAAACATGATTATGTAAATCAATTCTTAGTAAATAATTGTAAACTAATTTCCAAAATCAAGTCCTGAAGTAATAAGGTTTAAGCTAATCTCCAAGTATTATTTTATCTATTATTTGATTTAATCAATTCTTAGTATAATTTGGTTAATGAATTATTTCAACGTTTTGTGACATTTAGCTTTAATTGAATTCTAGTAATGTATGTAGTGTTTGTTTTCTAAATTCATTCTTTAAATCTATCTATCTATCTATCTATCGAATACCAAAGAGCACATCCAAACTTTTATAGGAGGACAAATTAATTTGAATCATCAGCTTGCAGTCCATTGGTCCTCTCAGGAACACAGATATTCTCTCTTGGACATTCTTCTGAGTTAAATATTAATGCAAGTGGAGAAAGATTCATAGAATGGCTCCATGGGGACCAACTTGGGGAGGCCATATGGAGCTATTTTTAAAAAATGATGAAGTTGGTGGCAAATGGTTGTTCTGCCATAACCCAACTGCAAAGTGCACTGTCCCTGAAATGTGGTGATAGCAGCAACAATTTTTGGCAGCACATTCAAATACCAAAGCTAGAGAAAGGTCATATAACATCCCCTAATTCTCTGACCATATTTCTGAGCCCAAAGAATAGTCTGATCAGGGGTAGGCAGAAGATAAACATGGGCATGGGCATTTCAAAGGGATGTTATGAAAGGCATAAAGGAGAAGGAACATGTGATCTGGGGAACAGATAATCTATTTGGGAGTTACATCTTGGTACAGAGATCTTTAACCTGATTATCCTTGAAAAGTATGGAGACTTACAAGCATAGAAGCCTTCAGAAGGGAATAGACATGTCCTGAAATAATGTCCATAGCAGCTTTACCAACCTACTGTTTCCAGCTTGGCTTCCCGCCTGTATTTCTGGCTGACCACCATTTACTCTGTCCTTCCTTTGACCTTGCCTTCACCTCTGAGTGCTCTTTTGAGAGCTATGACTTCACTTTTTCCCCTTTGTGGGTACACAACTCAATACCCTCTTAAAAGCTGTTCCTGGAAGAACCTGCAAAGCAATGTGAATGATGGCATGGCATGTAGGGAAGTTCATGGATTGCATGGAATGTATAATCATTAATAATCACAATATGATCATTCAGGATAGTAAGGTGTGAAGATCAGCAAAGGCAGATGCAACATACTATGTGAGATCTCTCTTCCACACTCATACTCAAATAGCCTGTCTTTCAAAAATACTTCCAGCAGCAGGAATTCCTCTTCTATTTTTCCAAATTTGGATGATTGTGCTGCTCCATGACTCAAAACTGAGGGGAAGTAGCTACATGTGAGCCACACAGCAAAATATATCACAAATTCTTACTTCACTGAGGGTTACAAGAACCCAGGTTGCACATAATATTGTCTAACCTCGAAAGAGAGAAGAGAAGAGAAGAGAAGAGAAGAGAAGAGAAGAGAAGAGAAGAGAAGAGAAGAGAAGAGAAGAGAAGAGAAGACCCACTCACCTCATCATAAATCTATGGTATTTTGAAAGCTTTCATTTTGGAACTTAGAATGGCAAGAGCCAATTAACAAATATAAATATATATAATATATTTATATATTATTATTTATATATTATAAATATATTTATTATATATTTATAATATATATATATATATATATATATATATATATATATATATAAAATATTAAAAAAAAGTCTATTGGCTTCAGAGTATCATTAACGACAAATGTTGTTTTTAAACCACCACCACCCCAATTGGTGTATTGTTTTATAATTACTCTATGGTAGTCAGGCAACTATCAGGTCACTACACAAGGCACAGCATCCAAACGTCCTAATCAACCTAAAACCATTGTAATGTCAAATTTATTTTGGCTCGGAAAATTTCAGGTTGGAAACGTATAGCAGGGAATAAAAAGAAAAGCAAAACTCTTAATACAATCAAAGTAATCTGTTTTGTACAGTATGTGTGAGGAAAAAGTATTAGCCCACAGTACAAAATTGCATTTACTGAACCCAAGTCACAATACAGGCTGCTGTCCACCTACAGGGATGGATTCTGTAGCCCCTGAGGCTGAGTTAGATAGCACACTTTAGCCTGGCCTTGGTTATATTTGAGCCAAAGACAACCAAAGCTAGGTTGGATCTTGCTATCAAGAGAAGGGGAATGGGGAGGAAGACAATGGCTTATTTCTTCCAAGGTTTTTCTCTGTTCTTTGCCCTTTTGTGTCTTTTAGCCTGGTTCCTGCAAAGCTTTTTCTAATAAAAAAAAATTAAAAACTTTTTGGGAAAGAGCAGAAAGTATGAGTTAAAAATGTTCTGTCTTTTTTAAAAAAAAAAAATCCTTAATGTTTATTCTTGAAAAATCCAGATAGCAGGTCTGATTCATTTCTGCAGATGCCACAGTATCCAGACATTCAAAATCAAGACCACAGATCATAAACAGCTTTAGCAAATGGAGCTGAAGGCCTTTGTTCCTCAGACGAACATCTTCCTATTGCTTACAAAAGCAGCATCTACTAACCACTGACCCTGATATAGCCAGCACTAGGAAAGGAAGTTATTCAACACTAAATTTCCTGCTTTTGGTTGTAGCCAAGAACTGAGAAGCTTGTAGTGGTTTCAGGAACTGAGTCATCTAATGATTCATGAACAAGATACTGGTTTTAATATGCTCCTAATCACATGATTCAAAAACCTGACATCAAGCCTAAATGAGACTTAATTCATAGTTTAAAAGCAGAACAAAATCTATGTTATGACTGGGATGGGGGAACCCCTAACACTTCAATTTACATTTGCTTTCAGCTTCTTTTTTGATATATTTGTTCCCATTATGGTATTTTTATCTAAAACCATTCTGAAAATTTATTTAGAGACTGCCAAAGTAAAACCCAACAGATCATTCAAAGGTTGCAATTGAAACATAATGCTGTTTTGCTGCATGCATGCAGCTTTCCAAGAAACAAATGACAGGTGGGGTAGCAAATGTTTTTATGGACCCCCCCCCCCAAAAAAAAGGAAAAATAAACTCGGCAGCCATATTTTTAATCAAATCCTCTGTTGCTAATGTCAATCTGCAATATTTATGCAACTCTGATTTAATCAAGGACCAACTGACAACACCAAATGGCAATTCTATGGTTTTGTAACAATCTGCCAGAAAACAGAAACTTAGTACAGAAACATCCCCTTTCTGAAGGTTGGAACTTACCCTCTTGAACACAGGGAGAGGTCTAAGTGCAGATACAAGATTCCCAACTCCTTCAACATTTGAGAAGGGAAAGTGAATTTTGACAATACTGTCCCCCACTTGATCTGAACATTTCTAGAACAAAGGCAGAAGCACTTAGCTGGCCCTGCTACACTGAGGCCAGGAAGATAGAAAAGGGGACAACTTCTGTCTTCTAGATTTTACACAATATTGCAAGCACATTTAAAAAGAAACTAAAAAGGATAGCATGCTGGAAAAAAAAAAGTAACCATTGACAAGAAAAGGCCAAAGTGCAATTTGAAGCTGGCAGTCATTTTATGGCTTCAGTCCTACAGCAGATTTACTTAGATGACGTCAGTGGCTCCAATCCAGCTTGCTTTTTTTTTTTTTTTTGGTAGCATTTCCCACTTGCCTCTTGAAGCCTCCACAGTGCTATAGAGCAAGAGACCATAATCAAAATTCCCTTTGTGAAACAGAATTTACCTCAGGGCACACAGGCCTAGCTGGCTGAATCGAAGGCTCTTCACCCTGTACTTCATGTCTAGCAATAAATGGCCTACAATACTGTACTTTCCTCAGTGCAGAAGAAACATTAAAAGCAGCCTGCTACATTTTAAGAAGATGTTTTCATTTGCTTCTCAAAAATCTCACATGCCAGAATTTTACTTAATATTTCAAAGCTATCACATGTCATGACAATACACCAGCCAGGCTAGTGGCTCATTTAGACCTGAAAATGCTTTTTTTTAATAAGAATTTTATTAAGTTTCAAGCAAAGATAAAAGCTACAGAAAAACAAAAAACTACAAAGAAAAAAAGAAAAAACTAAAGAGGTGTATAAACACAAGAGAATTTTTTTTCAAAATTACAAAAAGAGGTGACTTCCGACTTTTAACAGCCAGGATATACAACAATATTCCATAATCAATCCCTTACTCTATATTAAACCAAAATCACATCATTTCTATATATCATTCTATTGGCACATTATAAAAATCACTAAATACAGTTGCTCCCAACCCTTATATTGAAAGAAAGAAAGAAAGAAAGAAAGAAAGAAAGAAAGAAAGAAAGAAAGAAAGAAAGAAAGAAAGAAAGATAGATTACCCCTCCATGTCTTAACCAGAAAAAGTTGAAGATATGAAAGGATTCTGGAATGTGTTTACACAAGCAAAAGTGAGATATGCAGACAGTTCCCCAGGGAAAGTAGAAGCAGAAAACTGAAAGTTCAAAACAGCCGATTCAACGTGTAGGAAAATGCTAATATCTTCAAATTTAGTACAAAAATAATAACAGGGAGACAATTATTTACTCTCTATCCTCCTTAATATTTGGAGGGAAAACAAAGTCCAAAACTTAAAAAGATTTTTTTAAAAAATTGATCCCAAAAATAACGATAAGCACCATGAGAACCCACTTCTCCTTGCTGTAGAAAGCCGCTCTTAGGGTACGCATACTTAAAAGAAATATAAATTGGGTGATTTAGAAATGGGGTGGGCAGTCTTAGTGTCCCTTTAAGGCTACAGCGTGGCTTGGAAATGGTGACATCCCAGCTCCCGGCTGCTCTTACCAGTCGAATGCGAACGCTGTTTGCGATCTTCTGGCTGCAAGCAGCCGTCCGGAGGACAGATGGGGTGATTCCAGGTGTTTTCCTTTTTCTGGAAAAACACTCCTGGGCTTCAGGAAAAACCTGCCTGAGCCCAAAAAACCTGCCACGTTGTCAGTTCTGCCCGCTGAGCCCACGGGCACAGCTGTTCAGTCTGTCATGTCCCCACCGGAAGTTGAAATGCTCATACACTCTTGATGGTTTGTATACATGCAGCTCTAAAATATATGCCAAAATGTGGTCTAGCTAATCCTCGACAATACTTTGGTACCAAGGTCCCTCAAGCAGATGCTTCAACAAGAGGTGATGGAGTGCCACCTAGTCAGCTCCGAAACAGGAAATGCATCATTTTTAAAAAAAAGGTACAAGCAATAACTGATTTAACTGAATTGCGTCCAATTTAGGAATGACGTAAATAAAATATAAACATAATATTGTTATATTTAGAACATAAATATAAATACATCTTTTACACGCACAGGCCTTTGAACTGAATATCTGGCATAGGGATGGCCTGGCTTTCAGGCACAATTCTGCTTACCCAGTCAAATATTCAAGAACACCCAGTGGGTTTTTATGCCTTTTCAATCAAAAGTGAATCCAAGCAGTTTACAATAAATTATACAATACGTATATTATTAACAAATGACACCATCCTAACTTCTAAAGAGGAGATAATTCATTCTTGAAGGTAAAGGAATGTATATTCTGAAGCTGACTCTTAATGCAAAAGGCTGGACCTGCAAGTGCTTCATGTTCATCAGGCTCCATAAAACATGACGTTAAGTGGAGAACCTGCAACCATTCCAGAACGTACCTCTTGGATAATTCAAATCCACGTAAGCTAGAATGCTTCGGTTCAAATTTATGATCCTTTCAAAATTAGGCACTGTGGTTATCTCCTTATGTACTTACTAAGGAGGAAGAAGCATTGATGCAGGACTTTTGAATAAAGATCGAATTGTGCTTTGAGGTATATTTTCCAAGCATGAAGAGGAATGGCAGCTAAAGTGAGGACAAATTTTATTCGAAATGATTCCATTATTTTTAGAAGTTTAAATACTGCTGGATCAGATCAAAGATTGATCTGCATATAAAACAAGTTGCATTTCAGGAAAAAAAATGTGAAAGTGTTAGATTATATCTTCCAACTTTGCAGCCTAACCTTTATTTGTATTGTTTTATCATACAGAGAAAAGGGGAAGGAAGGAAGGAAGGAAGGAAGGAAGGAAGGAAGGAAGGAAGGAAGGAAGGAAGGAAGGAGGGAGGGAGGGAGGGAGGGAGGGAGGGAGGGAGGGAGGGAGGGAGGGAAGGAAGGAAGGAAGGAAGGAAGGAAGGAAGGAAGGAAGGAAGGAAGGAAGGAAGGAAGGAAGGAAACTAGAAGACATATTAAAATAAATAAGACAGCTTTTACATAACAGATTAAGTCTTGACCACATGGAGTTATCTTGATCAGTCCTTCCATTGTGTTGGTAGAAAAACAATTCATAAGTAGAGAATTAACACGTCAACAAGCCAGGACTTTGAAGCAGTGTAAAAGAGTCTCACCACTGCAGCAAAACAATTGTTCTAGCTCTGCTTAGTTCACAATAAATCTAGAGTTTTTCATAGATTGACAGATTCCATATAATTTAACATTACAGTAATTTAACTTTTGCTTTCAGGACTGCACATTTCCCACATTATTGCTATAGGCATTGACTTTCCCAGCACAATCTGCATTCCATCTAGACAAAACATAGTTATCATATGGGTAGGTAGATGACCATGCTGTTTACATACCTGTCAAATATCCTTCTCTCCATGTTTAAAATGACAAAATCACACACTATTAGTATGGCCCTTTCCAAAGATAGCTTTTCAGCACAAGAGGATAACAATTAGTCCTTTGAGGAATGGATCTCTTCCACCTCATTCTGGGATACTTTATTTATTTATTTTATTTACTTCTCAGTCTAATATACATCTCTGAGATTTCCTGGTGGACTCCCATTCAAGTACTAACCAGACAACCAAAATTAGCTTTTTCAAGATGAGCCAAGTCACCTTGGTGTTGCCAACTGCTGTGATGCATAAAACACTTGACAACTTCAAAACACCACCTGGTTTTCTACAGCCTACACCAGAGCTTTCCAAACTTTTCATCTTGGTGACACACTTTTTAGACATGCATCATTTCACGACACACTCTTACAGCAGGGCACAAGGCAGGCACTAAGACCTGCGCGGAATCACAGCAGGTTTGGAGGCAGCCAGGCACAAGGCAGGCACTAGGACCTGCGCGGAATCCTGGCAGGGCAGGTTTGGAGGCAGCAAGGCACAAGGCAGGCACTAGGACCTGCGCGGAATCCTGGCAGGGCAGGTTTGGAGGCAGCAAGGCACAAGGCAGGCACTAGGACCTGCACGGAATCCTGGCAGGGCAGGTTTGGAGGCAGCAAGGCACAAGGCAGGCACTAGGACCTGCGCGGAATCCTGGCAGGGCAGGTTTGGAGGCAGCAAGGCACAAGGCAGGCACTAGGACCTGCATGGAATCCTGACAGGGTTCGGGGGCAGCAGCAGCCGCGACACACCCAGACACTTCAGCCGACGTGTCCCGACACACAGTTTGGAAAGCTCTGGCCTACACCTTTATAGGGACCAAATTGTGCTTCAGTGATATACTATAAAAGTTTTCTACAACAGGGTGTTCTACAGATGTATTGATCTTCAAAACCCATAGTTCTCAATTAGTATGGCTGTCAACTGGAAAAACTGCATGGGAAGTTGCATGGGAAGTATGAGCACTGTAGTACCAGACTGTTCTAGGAATTAGATACAAATTTTGAAATTATGATTTCATACTGTTTTTCACTGCAGTGTGATCTTTGGTGGTGTTAACTGCATCCAGGTCAGGATTAGATAAATCCAACAGTTGTAATTTCATATTTTAGAAAAACAGGCCAAACTCCAAAGTACATCATTCAGAATGACTGAAAGATATGGGAACATGGAAACGTGACATTTTTGGATTCCCTCCACAAGATTTTCCCCTTTTAATTGGCAAATACTTTTTCCAAAGTCTCAAAAACAGTTTCCCATAAGTTAGAACTAAAAGCCCATATTTCACATAGAATCTAAGGCAGAGCTTTCCAAACTGTGTGTCGGGACACATTAGTGTGTCGGCTGCAGTGTCTGGGTGTGTCGCTGCTGCTGCTACCTCCTGGCTTCCACGCAGGTCCTAGTGCCTGCCTTGTGCCTTGCTGCCTCCAAACCAGCCGTGATTCCGTGCAGATCCTAGTGCCTGCCTTGTGCCCTGCTGTAAGAGTGTGTCGTGAAATGATGCCCTGCTGTAAGAGTGTGTCGCGAAAGGATGCATGTCTAAAAAGTGTGTCACCAACATGAAAAGTTTGGAAAGCTCTGATCTAGAGCCTGTTATTAATTTCATCTAAAAATGATTCTTCTCCAAGCATGATTCTCTCAGAGTTCTGTTTAAGAATATGTATTAAGATTAATGGAGTACTGGTACAAGGATTCCAGCAAGTTAATTATTTTCAATTTAGAACCAATATATCTCTGCATACATGAGGGCGGAGACTTTTGAGTCTTTTTCTCATAGCCTTACTATGCCCTGGAGAGGAGACAGCTCTCTTCACTGATAATGGGGAAGGTCTTCAGCTAGCTGTTTACACAAACACTTGAATCTTTATCTGTCTGAACACCAACTGTCTGAACACCAACCAGCAGGTGGGACAGAAACAGTATCTCCGGTATCACTCCTGGCTCAAGAAACCACAGTCATTGCTGCAGCAGCAACTTTCTGACACCAAATACCTGCCTTCCAAAGCTGACAAGTATGATGGGAATCTTGGCAGATTTGTTATTTCCTTGCTCAATGCAAATTACACATCTCACCAAGTCCTAAGGAATTTCTAACCAGTTCTGTGTAGGATTTATAATCAACCTGACCAAGGGAGCTGCAAAATGCACAACCCCACTTCTAATACAAAATGGCCTGGACCTGGACAAGTACTACAATTTTGTGACACTACTGAGAGCTACATTTGACAATTCCATCAAACAGGTGACTGCCAACCATAAAATCCAGAGCCTAAGATAGGATAAGCACACTGTATAAACATATACATCTACTTTTCAGTTGTTAGCTGTAATGAATAAAGTTTATAACTAATATGAAGAGAACTATCAAATGAAATACAGGATTAATTTATTTGACAGGGCACCTCAAAGACTTTGGCTGTTAATCCAAGTATCCATAGGTATCAAGGGAAGACTCAAGGAACTGCAACAAAGTAATGATGGGAGAGGAGGGCATAATTACACTGATGCATGTTATGTCTATGTTTATATTTTGGAGAACCTGGTCACTTCACAGGTGAATGCCCTGCTGAAAATCCCCTTCCAACCAACTGCACTGCTCACTCATTTTATCAAGAAAAAGGACCCTTTAAGGTAAGATTCCAAGGCCCCAAAATGTTTTCTTCTATTCAAACAAGCATTTACTTCTTCACCCTCCAATATCCAGATCCACACTGTCCTTTGTGGTTCAGGCTGATGTTTCTGATGTGTTTCTATAATCTGCTCCAGAGTTTGATGACCGCAAGTTCCCCTGTGTATTTTTCCCAAAAATACCTACCAAGGGAGCTAAATTATGATATTTTTACAAAAGAGCTTTTGGCTGTCAAAGATGCTTTTGAACATTAGCATCATCTTCTGTAATGTACCAAACACACTACAAAGGTTCCAACTTCTCAGAGACTTACACAGCAGGTCACAAGGGCAGGATTCTTTCCCCATTTTAACATTCTTACCTCCTAGCCTGCAGAATAAGGACTCCAATGCCTTAGCCTATAAAGTGGATTACTTCTTGTTCTATGATCCTCCCACCACGTTCATTCTGTACCTGGAAATCTTTTATCACCCCCTCAGCACCTGCCTTGCTGTGACAGCTGGTTGTCACAATGGCAAGAAGGCTAGCAGCTATTTCCAAAACCACCGACAGGTGCAGCCTACCCCACCTTCACAAGAGACAAGCCTCCTCCCCAGTGAGAAAATGAATCCGAATATTTCTAAGTTAACTTGACTGCATATAGGTTTCTCATTTGAAAATAGAATACTCACTGCCTCTAATGAATATTATTAATCGGAGGTCTGAGAGACTTTGATTAATTGTTTCCAGTCCAGGTTGTTACAAGAGAAGTTGACATCTATCCCACATATGTATCAGCTTGGATAGATAACCTTCAGAGTACCCCTTGTCTTCCCCCTCCATCTTTTCTTGGGAACGGGGGTGGGTGGGGACTGCTTCACAACAACCAGCTATATCTTCCTCCTTCCTTAAGAGAAGAAGTCTTACAGCTGTGCCACAATAGCCAGTCAGGTAGATATTTAGGATTATTTAAAATCACCCCTCCTCTTCTCTGTGACTTTTGATGGCCTTCCATTAGATCAAGGTCCTGGATGCCATTCTAGTAATGGCTGATCTTTTCTCTATGATTGCACATTTCATTTCCTGTCACAGCATCCCCTCTATTCCTGAGGCTATTAATCTGTTTATTCAATAGCTTTCTGGAAATATGGTTTACCCAGTCATCTCATTTCTGACAAAGGTGGGCAGTTCACAGCACATTTTTGGAAAGCTCTATTTCACCTATTAGATATGTAGCTCCACTTATCTTCTGCATCATCCATCTGTAGATGATGAAACAGAAAGGACAAAAGCCCAATTCAAAGTGCTTTATATCTTCTAAAAATGTCTATAGCAGCACTAGATTATTTTATATAGACTTTGTTCAAGAAGGGCATGACAAGCAGACAGACATTAGTAGTAGCCCTGACACTATGGAATATATTCCCTTGGCGATATGTTTGGTCCCCTTACTCCTTTTAGGAAACTACTCAAAACTTCCCTTTTTAAAGAGGCCTTTAATTATCTTAATGCCTAAAGAATAGCCATCCTATTTATTATTTAATTATTGTTTATGCATACTGTGAAATTGCTTTTATGTTCTGTTCAGGTAGAAACTCTTAAAGAAATAGTTTTATTTAATATAAAAACTATTTACAAAAGACAAGTCTTTTAAGCAGACAATTGTAGATTGACTTGGATCAACTGGACTTCATGGCTGGTTGCACTTGGAAGGCTTGGCTGCTATGCAGTAACACTGGCTAGCGTTCACAACAAGTAGACCAAAATCCTCTGAATCAATGATGCAAAGTTGGTTGAATCTGCAGGACTAAACTTGGATCACTGGACTAGGCTCTTCTGAAGCACTGAGGAAGGACCAGGCAGGATTACACGACGATGCTGGACTGGATACACTGGACAAGGTTCTTCTGGAGTGACAGGATACACTGGACTGGAACTACAAGGCAAGACTGGACTAGGTTCTATGGATAAAGTTCCTCTGGAGTAGCAAGGCAATACTGGACTGGATCCACAAGGCAAGGCTGGGCTGGATTCTCTGGACAAAGTTCCTCTAGAGCACCAAGCGAATACTGGACTGGATTCTCTGGACAACGCTGAACTGGATTCAATGGACAATAATTCCCTGGAGCTACAGGACAATACTGGACTGGATAGACTAGGCAAGGTATTTCTGGAACAAGGCACGATGGCACTAAGTTAGCACGATAAGGCTGACCAGTAGCACACTGATGAAGCTTAGTCGAATTAACAGGAAGTTGCTTGACTAAGACTGCAGGGCGAAACTTGGCTGAAGCGGCTAAGCGCGACTGGACTGAAGCTTTGGAAACGCAAGGGGCTGAGGTTTGCTGAAGAACTGTGAGATAAGACCCTGTTCCGCTTGGTGAAAGAGCAGCGTGAGACTCCGAGCAGCTGGGGTCAATTCCAAAATGAGGCAAGGCTCTGGTTCCATGGCTGCTACAGGGCAGGACTCTGAAGACTGTTCTGGCTGGACTTCTCCTGAAAAAGCTGTTAGTTTATTGGAACGGTTGTCTCCGGCAATCAGGTGCTTGCACTGACGTCCTTTTATTCTGTTCTCCGAATGCCTTCTATCCTCAGGAGCCAATCGGGCTTCCCTCTGCTTGGTGCACTTCTCAGCCCACCTTTCTCATGCAGTGATTGGTGCTCTAGACTTAGTTCCTGGTTCTGGACCAACTGGCTCCTCAGGATTCTCCCGCTCTGCTGGGTCATCCCCGGGACCGGACTCCTGTACCTGCTCATCACAAGTCTGGTCACGAGTATTGCACTTTTGACCCTGCACCTGCTCATCACGAGTTCCACTCGCCAGTTGCTGCACAAGATAAGTTTCGTTTCTCTGATAAGTTTCGTTAGTCAGGCTGGACTCTGACATTTTATGTCGACATACTTCTGTACACCATCTAGTGTTGTTAGACTGGGGCACTACAGGAATTTTATTTATATAAAAATTTAGAGCCAGTTTGGTCTAGTGGTTAAGGTGCTGGGCTAGAAACTGGGAGACCGTGAGTTCTAGTCCTGCCTTACGCATGAAAGCCTGCTGGGTGACCTTGGGCCAGTCACACACTCTCAGCCCAACTCACCTCACAGGGTGGTTGTTGTGGGGAAAAGAGGAGGAGGAAGGAGTATTAGGTATGCTCGCTGCCTTGAGTTATTTATAAAAATAATAAAGGCGGGATTATATATATATTTATATCATATCATATCATATCATATCATATCATATCATATAATATCATTATATATATTAATTATATTTCTTTATACGTTTCTTTATTGTTCCTACTATGTACAGAATCTTGCCAGACTAAAGGTACCCTAACTGATCTAAGGGGGGAAATACTCCTGGGACTCTAGGGCGGGGACAGCCTAACTTTCTTAGCCAGTCTGTTGAGGCTCTCAATGCTGTGAGAATGCTTATCTCCCTGATGGAATGTGCCCCTTCTTTCTTCTGATCCAAGCTCCATCACATCACCTGCCTCCTCAGGGATACATTCCATCACATCAGAAGAAACCTCCTAACTATGACTGTATATGCACTGATATACTTAAGAGAGCCAGTTTGGTCTAGTGGTTAAGGCAGGGCTTTCCAAAGTTTTCCCGCGGCGACACACCAACCGCCGTTGGTGTGTCGCCGCGGGAAAACCCGGAAGTGCCGCCGTTGCGACAGCGCGCAAAACCCCAGAAGCGCTGCTGCCACTTTCAGTTTTTGTGCGCCACCGTTGGTGTCACCGTGGGAAAACCCGGAAGTGCTGATGATGATCAGCACTTCCGGGTTGTGTGGCGACACACCAGACTGTGTGTGGTGACACACTTTTGTGTCGCGACACACAGTTTGGAATGCTCTGGGTTAAGGCAACGGGCTAGAAACCAGGAGACTGAGAGTTCTAGTCCCACCTTAGGCATGAAAGCCGGCCTGGTGACCTTGGGCCAGGCACCCTCTCTCAGCCCAACTCACCTAACAGGGTTGTTGTTGTGGGGAAAATAGGAGGAGGAAGGAGTGTTAGGTATGTTTGCCGCCTTGAGTTATTTATAAAAAAATAATAATAAAGGCAGGATAAAAAAAAATTAATGTAACTGTATCAGACAGGGGACATTCCCACCAGCATTCATTGCATACAGTGGGGCGAAAAAGTATTTAGTCAGCCACCAATTGTGCAAGTTCTCCCACTTAAAAAGATGAGAGAGGCCTGTAATTGACATCATAGGTAGACCTCAACTATGAGAGACAAAATGAGAAAACAAATCCAGACAATCCCATTGTCTGATTTGGAAAGAATTTATTTGCAAATTATGGTGGAAAATAAGTATTTGGTCACCTACAAACAAGCAAGATTTCTGGCTCTCACAGACCTGTAACTTCTTCTTTAAGAGGCTTCTCTGTCCTCCACTCATTACCTGTATTAATGGCACCTGTTTGAACTTGTTATCAGTATAAAAGACACCTGTCCACAACCTCAAACAGTCACACTCCAAACTCCACTATGGTGAAGACCAAAGAGTTGTCGAAGGACACCAGAAACAAAATTGTAGACCTGCACCAGGCTGGGAAGACTGAATCTGCAATAGGCAAGCAGCTTGGTGTGAAGAAATCAACTGTGGGAGCAATAATTAGAAAATGGAAGACATACAAGACCACTGATAATGTCCCTCGATCTGGGGCTCCACGCAAGATCTCACCCCGTGGGGTCAAAATGGTCACAAGAACGGTGAGCAAAAATCCCAGAACCACACGGGGGGACCTAGTGAATGACCTGCAGAGAGCTGGGACCAACGTAACAAAGGCTACCATCAGTAACACACTACGCCGCCAGGGACTCAGATCCTGCAGTGCCAGACGTGTCCCCCTGCTTAAGCCAGTACATGTCCGGGCCCGTCTGAAGTTTGCTACAGAGCATTTGGATGATCCAGAAGAGGATTGGGAGAATGTCATATGGTCAGATGAAACCAAAGTAGAACTGTTTGGTAGAAACACAACTCGTCGTGTTTGGAGGAGAGAATTGCATCCAAAGAACACCATACCTACTGTGAAGCATGGGGGTGGCAACATCATGCTTTGGGGCTGTTTCTCTGCAAAGGGACCGGGACGACTGATCCGTGTACAGGAAAGAATGAATGGGGCCATGTATCGTGAGATTTTGAGTGCAAACCTCCTTCCATCAGCAAGGGCATTGAAGATGAAACGTGGCTGGGTCTTTCAGCATGACAATGATCCCAAACACACCGCCCGGGCAACGAAGGAGTGGCTTCGTAAGAAGCATTTCAAGGTCCTGGAGTGGCCTAGCCCAAGGGTCGGAAATGGTGGCTCGCGAGCCAGATGCAGCTCTTTGGCCCCTTGAGTGTGGCTCTTCCGCACCTGAACTCACCCCCGCCCCTTCCACATGATTGGCCCCCGCCCGCAAACCCCGCCCCCTGGCTCTCGCACTGAGCGAGGCCCGGCGCGGCAGGGAGGCGCTGCTGGCGGGGTGGGGGGATTGATGGGGTGGGAGGGTGCACCCGGAGGGCCTCCCGCGGCCACTTCTCCAAGGCGGGTTGCAGAGCGCACGCTGCGCCTACGGGAACACCTGGTCCCTCTGCTCCCTCCAGCTCCGCCACCAGCCCCAGCAGCGCCGCCCGGCAAACCTCCGCCGTCCCCCCGCCGCCACCGCCCCGGCCAGTCCCCCTGCGCTGCCCTGCCGCTCGCGTCCCGGGCCCGCGCCCTCGCCCAGCACCTGGATGCCGCGGAGCAGCACCATCTCCAGCCGCAGCAGCCCCTGCAGCCGCTCCTGCGCCGCCTCCGACAGCGCCGCGTCCCGGTCCAGCAGCGCCTCCCTGCTGTGGCTTATTGGGGCGGGTGGGAGGGCGCGGGGGAGCCGCACAGGCGCCGAGGGGGGCGGGCCGGGCGCCCGCCCGCCTGCTTGCCTCCCTCCGCGAGGCCCCCCGCTGCCTTCCCGGGATCCGGGCACGCTGGAGAGGTCCGCGGGGCAGCGTCGGGGCTTTCTCGCCCTCTCGAGGCTTGGCTGCTGCTCAGCTGGGGTGCAGCGGGACGGGAGCTCCGCCCGCGTGCCTTCCCTGGCCGGTCCTCACGGGCTGATCGCATGGAAGGTGCGCGGGCGGAGCTGCCTGTCTGGCACTCAGGCGCTCCGGTAGCGCGGCCCCGCCGCCGCCCTTTCTCTCCGGCTTGGATCCCCGGAAGGCAGCGGGGGGAGGCAAGCAGGCAGGTAAGCGAGCGGGCCGGCCTCGTTTCCCGCCCATCATTTTCTTGGCTCGACGTGGGCGGAAGCGGCCGAGGGGGGCGGGCCCGGCGACGGAGGCCCGCTTGCCTCCCTCTGCGAGGCCCCCGATCCGGCTTGGATCCCGGGAAGGCAGCGGGGGGAGGCAAGCAGGCAGGTAAGCGAGCGGGCCGGCCTCGTTTCCCGCCCCCCATCATTTTCTTGGCTCGACGTGGGCGGGCGGAAGTGGCCGAGGGGGGCGGGCCCGGCGGCGGAGGCCCGCTTGCCTCCCTCCGCGAGGCCCCCGATCCGGCTTGGATCCCGGGAAGGCAGCGGGGGGAGGCAAGGAGGCAGGTAAGCGAGCGGGCCGGCCTCGTTTCCCGCCCCCCATCATTTTCTTGGCTGGATGCGGGCGGGCGGGCGGAAGCGGCCGAGGGGGGTGGGCCCGGCAGCGGAAGCCCGCTTGCCTCCCTCCGCGAGGCCCCCGATCCGGCTTGGATCCCGGGAAGGCAGCGGAGGGAGGCAAGCAGGCAGGTAAGCGAGCGGGCCGGCCTCGTTTCCCGCCCCCCATCATTTTCTTGGCTCGACGCGGGCGGGCGGAAGCGGCCAAGGGGGGCGGGCCCGGCGGCGGAGGCCCGCTTGCCTCCCTCCGTGAGGCTCCCGATCTGGCTTGGATCCCGGGAAGGCAGCGGAGGGAGGCAAGCAGGCAGGTAAGCGAGCAGGCGGGGCGGGCGGGCCTCGTTTCCCCGCTCTGGAGGCCGGGCTCGCCGAGGACCCCCGACCCTCCCAAACAGATTTGCCGTGCCACCCGCCCCAATAAGCCACGTGATTGGCTCCTGCCCACAAACCCCGCCCCCTTCCACGTGATTGGCCCCCGCCCGCAAACCCCGCCCCCTGGCTCTCAAGCATTTCAAAATGTGCACGAGCATGTCAAAATGGCTCCCGGCATAAAAAGTTTGCCGACCCCTGGCCTAGACAATCTCCAGATCTCAACCCCATAGAAAAACTTTGGAGGGAGTTGAAAGTCCGTGTTGCCCAGCGACAGCCCCAAAACATCACTGCTCTAGAGGAGATCTGCATGGAGGAATGGGCCAACATACCAGCAACAGTGTGTGCCAACCTTGTGAAGACTTACAGAAAACGTTTGACCTCTGTCATTGCCAACAAAGGATATATAACAAAGTATTGAGATGAACTTTTGATATTGACCAAATACTTATTTTCCACCATAATTTGCAAATAAATTCTTTCCAAATCAGACATTGTGATTGTGTGGATTTGTTTTCTCATTTTGTCTCTCATAGTTGAGGTCTACCTATGATGTCAATTACAGGCCTCTCTCATCTTTTTAAGTGGGAGAACTTGCACAATTGGTGGCTGACTAAATACTTTTTCGCCCCACTGTATGCTTTAAAAGATTTGGTGTGCTCAGTTCTTAAATTAATAGGTGAAAGCTGCTTCAAATGTTCCAAGTCCTCAACTCAGATAGGCAAGTGTACTGAATCAGTAACATCTTTGTATCTTTTCAGTGACTTCACCTAAAAGCTTAGAAGGATTCTAAGAAGCTTTCTCCAAAATGCCAAGAGGATTTTCCAAGGCTTTGAATACCAACCTTTCCCCCATCAGGAGCATCATCCCACATCATTTCATTGGTTTGCAAATACCGTATTTTCCGGCGTATAAGACGACTGGGCGTATAAGACGACCCCCAACTTTTCCAGTTAAAATATAGAGTTTGGGATATACTCGCCGTATAAGACTACCCCTCTTCAAAACCTGCAGCTTGCTCCGCCCCGGGGTGGAAAATATCCACGCCAATCAGCTGTGTGGTGGGGAAGCGGAGTAGAAAGTAAAAAACTGCAGGGAGAAAACAGGGAAGCGGAGTAGAAAGCGAATACCATAGTAATGCGAAGCGCAGCAGTGCGGGGTGTGTGTGTGAAGGAGAATATTTGGGTGAGGGGTGAGAAAGCTTTAACTATTTAAAAAAAGCTTTAATTACCTGGGCAAGGCAGAGGGGTGAAGAATACATTTCCAAGCTTTAGCGGAACAAACCATGGAGGAGGAGGAGGAGGAGGAGGAGGAGGAGGAGGGTGGTGATGGGGGGAAGTTTGAAAAAGCAGATCCAAGCACAAAAGTTACTGAGTGAGTACTGAGCAACTCCACTTCCCCGCCGCACAGCTGATCCCTGCCACACAGCTGATCGGCGCCGAGATTTTCCACCCGGGCCCTCCCCCCCCCCGAATACATCTCCAAGCTTTAGCAGAACAAACCATGAAGGAGGAGGAGGAAGAGGGTGGTGGTGGTGATGATGATGGGGGGAGGTTTGAAAAAGCAGATCCAAGCGCAAAAGTTACTGAGTGAGTACTGAGCAACTCCACTTCCCCGCCGCACAGCTGATCCCTGCCGCACAGCTGATCGGCGCCAAGATTTTCCACCCGGGCCCTCCCCCCCCGAATACATCTCCAAGCTTTAGCAGAACAAACCATGAAGGAGGAGGAGGAAGAGGGTGGTGGTGATGATGGGGGGAGGTTTGAAAAAGCAGATCCAAGCGCAAAAGTTAGTGAGTCATTTCAGCCTCCCTCCCTCTCGCTCTCTTTCCCTGGTGATGGATCAGTGCGGGGGGGGGTCCCACCCTCCGCTCCCTCCCTCCCTCCCTTGCCATTTCCTCCCTTCCCTCCCGACCCCCCCCCGGCACTGATCCATCACCAGGGAAAGAGAGCGAGAGGGAGGGAGGCTGAAATGACTCACTAACTTTTGCGCTTGGATCTGCTTTTTCAAACCTCCCCCCATCATCACCACCACCCTCTTCCTCCTCCTCCTTCATGGTTTGTTCTGCTAAAGCTTGGAGATGTATTCGGGGGGGGGAGGGCCTGGGTGGAAAATCTCGGCGCCGATCAGCTGTGCCCCGGGGATCAGCTGTGCGGCGGGGAAGTGGAGTTGCACCCACCCTATAAGACAACACCCAGCGTATAAGACGACCCCCGCCTTTTGAGAAGATTTTCCTGGGTTAAAAAGTCGCCTTATACGCCGGAAAATACGGTATCTTACTTTCTAGTAAGACTTGTTAACCCTGCACAGCAAAGCTTGTGACTTAAGAAACCTATACTGTATCCAACATTCATTTGACCACATGGATCTGATCAGGCCCAAGAGAATGCTGGACTTCTTTTAAAAGACGAAAAATTGGAAGATCGTAGAAATATAGATTACAGAGATCAAAACACAGAGAATTATGGCCTTCAGGAACAGGAAAACAGATTATTTGGCTATTTTTAAAACTCAGTTTTGGTAGAGATGTCAATATGCAAGTGCTACATAAAAATGATTGTTCTACTCATTTTCAAAATAAGAAAAAATAATGGGCAGGGTGTTAAAAGTTTTATTTCTTTTACTTAGCAGGGGACAGAGATACGTTCAACTGACCAGGTTTTCTCCAATGGACTATGCAGATAAAACTAAGTATCTGGAAAATGTTGCCATGGGACACATAACATGAGAGAGAAAAAGCTCATAGTACACAGCAATCTAATTTTCATAAAGAAATAATGTTTGGATTGGAAATCAACAACTACTGCTGAAAATGAGAATGGTAACAGCAGGTGATATATTTAAAAAAAGCTTGGAAAAGGAAGTTGGAGGGGGGCACATTCACTACTATGGGAAATTGAAATGGAAGTATCAAAAAAATAGTGATCCTAAAAAAGAAAACTAAAACAGAAAAATACCCTTCAGAAGGTAGTACAGGCAAGCTGGGGGGCGGGGGAGACAAAAGAGAGTACAGTGTATAATCTTAAACAAAAAAGGTGATGGGTCAAGGAAGAGGATCCCAGGGGCAATGAATGTTTGGCAGGGTCAGAGGGCAACAGAGGAAGATCTTATTCTAAAGTCATTCAATGAAAAAAAAAAGGAAGGCTATTGCAACCAATATTTTTTGCACCAAAAGACAGAATAGGCAAAGGAAAAAATCCCATTGCATCCTGTGCCTATTCTAAAATCTCTCACTTCTTCAGAAGTCTAGAAACAAATCAAATGAATGACATAAGTAAGACAATGTTTCAAAGATTTGTATTAGTCATATCACTGCACTGTTTTCAATTACTGTAGTTATACTCTAACAAACATGGAATCCATAAAAGCTTTTTTATCTCAAAAGAATCCTCAGAATGCTTTATAAATTATATTTATTGTTTTGATCTGAGGAGTGTCCAGTCTTGATCATAAGAATGTCCAGTTTCTGAAGAGAAACATTTAGACACTGTATGTTTAGGCTGCTTGCATACAGGTGGGCTACTTCCTTGGCCAGTCTTAAATATGCTTTATATTCAGTATTTTACCAATAACTTACAGATGACAAGAGTTTTTACAATTGTTTTGCTGGGCTGAAAAGGAAGCATACCGATTTTACAACCAGTTCCCAAGTTTGGGATGTATCCATGAGGTAATGAATTTACCTTCCAGATCTACTTCATTTTTAAGCAGAGATGCACCCATGCAATTTCAAAAACAGCTCCTCTAGGGTGATCTTTGAAAAAGATGATCAGATCAGGAGGCCCAAGATTTGAGAAGCAAGTTATCTCTCCCCCAGGAGAGTGAAAAGCATTCCAGGTCATTCCACCACACTTGGACAGGGCCCAAAGTTATCTGAGCACTGCAACTAATCCATAGTTACCAGCTAAACCATAGCCAGAATACATACATACATAATATGCCTGTTACTACACAATATTTAAGCAAATAAACAATTCCAATGAAAGGATAACCCTGGTTCCTTCCTGAAACATTCAAGGAACATTTTCACCTGGGATAGCCAAGCTCCTTGGAAATCCAAACGTGAAATGTATAAAACTACTATTGATCAGCTAAATTAACTGATAACTTATCTGAAACATATACTAGCCATATGGTGCCAAAACTTTTGTCTGTGGCTAACATAACAACAGGGTATGGCAGAGTTCTACTGGAAGCATTATTTGACATAACCGTCCATGGCATTCCTCCCCCCACCCCACCCCAGACACACAGAGAAAGAAACAAAAAACGCTCTAAGGCACTTGCATGCACATCTATTTGCATTTTAAAAAAACAGGTGAACAAAGAGTAAACCAGATGTCAACTTTCAAAAGGGAGCTGTCTGGTTTGGGAGAGTTAACAGAGGCAGACAAACTGCTAGGGCTCACAAGGGAGACAATAAGCTTCTCTCAAAACATTCTGGCCAAGGGGAGTGGCTATTTAAAACACTTGCCTTCCTTTATTCCAGCATGGTCGAAGTGGATTCTGCTCTTACGTGCCAACTCCAATGAAGTCATTTTGTTTCAATGGGGTTTTCTATGCATTTTAGCAACCCGTGTGCATTGTAGCAAAGAACAAAACACTTTAAAAAAAGAGCTTTGATTTGCAACTGCAAAAGCCCATATATAAATGAAGTTAATGCTCTGATCTTATATAATGCTGAATAAATTATATCAGTTTAGGCAAACTAGAAATTATGCAAGAACTTTGAGAACATTAAGAGCAAATTAGAAATTACAGTCTTAACTAATGCCATAAAGGTAAGGTGCAAGAAGTAATAGATAAGACTGATTTACAACTGGCCTTCCATAGAAGCCATAGATTCACATCTGTTTTACAATGGAAAATTATAAGGATTTTTTTAATGCTGTAATTCTTTTTGTTGCTGTCATGATGTTCTTAAAAGCATATTTTGATGACAGCAATTCAACTGCTCAAAAGCCTTCACCACACAACCTATATTGATATATAAAACAGTCCTTTTTAGTATTTAATTTGACATTATGAGCTGGATTTCATGTATTTTCAAATAAATTCAATTTAACTATGTTTGGATGGTAAGAGAGAGAACACACAACACATAAAAAAGGGGAATTAAAGGATCTCTGCTATCATCTGATCTGCCAATAAGAGAATTTTTAACATACTAGATTTCTTACTGAACTGAACATATTAATATTTTGGGTTATCTTTAGGATACCTTTCATATTAAGTTAAAATACCAACTTGAACTCCTTCCAAAAGCTAGTACTACACTGAATTATGGTATTTAGAAAATTCTGTGGATAAAGCAATGCAACGCATTAAAGAGTTTGCTGCAGAGAATATAGGTTTAAATATGTTCTCACATAATAAACATTTCCCATCATTGGTAGTAGCTTTCAGTTTATGTACTGATAAAATAATATAACTCGCTGATATTGCAGATCAGTGGAAATGGAATTATAAACACTATACTAATAATCTTTTAAGTTTTGGTCCTGGTAAAAGAAATAGTTGTCAAATTGCCAAAAATTAGGCAGCTCTGTATCTTTTGCTGAAACAAATACAAGAGAAAACCAAAAACTCTTAGAAGATTACTTAGGTTTATTTGGCTAAATATAATAATTAGGCAATTTTAAATAATCCTACTGTAATTTCTATTATTTCAAAGTAAATGGATTGATTTTCACAAGACCCTTTTTTCTTTTCCTTCAAATTCTTCTTCCTACTTTTCCTGTAAAACCTGCTCCTTGCATTAAAGCCAGTAGGCCTTACTAGTATTATAGCAAGTAGGTATTATAGGGTTCCATTCTTACCTTAACACCCTTCTTCAACTAATACAAAACTCAGGTGCAAACATTTGCTCCCATGTATTCCTGGTTACCCAAGCACTGTCAAAATTTACATTATAATTGCTTAGGAGCAAGGGTTTCTTTTTCCATAAATTACACAATAACACACCTTGTATGCTACATAATCACATAATTCCATTCAATTATTTTAAGCTACAAGTTAGTGATACTCACTTTCAATAAAAATACACTTGAGGTTTTTTAAAAATAACAAATTTCTTTGGGGTATGGAACTTCTTCCTATGAAAAATGTACTTAGTAATGACGCCCATATAGTCTGTCTGCGATTCTAGAGACAGTTATTTGTGAGTAAGCATTCCCATGAAAGTGTCTGTTTAACACTGAAGATTATTTTCCAGCACAGACTTATCATCCAAAAATCCTCCTATAACAACTAATCAGGATTTTGTAATACCATGGTCACACACAATATGCTCTACTTTAGAAATCCCAATTACGTCTTTCCACTCCAAGCAGCATTATGAGATAGGATCCTAGGAGCCCAATCATAAATCCAGGGCTACAAGCCAGTCATGATGGTACATGCCAATAGTGCAAGTTGTGATGTAGGAATGCTAGTCCACCAAGTTGGCATGCATGGCTTACAAAGTGATTTTGGAGCTTCAGAATAAAAAAGGTACATTTGCTTCTGATTCTAAATTCTAATTCTCACCATCATAAAACACCAGTTTGAGATCACTTTGTCCTTGTTCAGGAAGATACAAAAAAAGTGGAAGTATGTATTGTATTAAGGCTTGTTATCATCAAGCCAGAACTTCATGCAGAAGCCAGTTTCTGAATGCACAGCTAATGTAGATTCACTTCTGAACATGCATTCCCACCTCCTCCCATTCCATCTGCTCAAGAAGACTCCAGTGATCTATTAACTAGATGTGTCTTTGATATGTGAAGGGATTATTTACAGACTTTGGGATCAACTGGTCATTACACAGAACTAGAGTTAGATGCTGGTATCAACACCATAAGAGATTAAAATCCACCCATATAGTAGTTATTTGCTTGTATTTAGTAGGCAACTTTTAAAAAAAGCCCCCATTTTGGTTCCAGTTCCAGGACAGTAAACCATGGAGGTAGACAATCTACAAGTGAATTTCTGCTTCTATCTATCTATCTATCTATCTATCTATCTATCTATCTATCTATCTATCTATGCAGAACTATACATGAGGAAAATTTTATAATATAAACCTTGCTCACAACTCATCTCCACATTGTATGTTTAAGGATATTCTTATTTTAAAATTACTCTCTAGATCATAATTCTCAAGAACATAAAAATCCTAAAGATCAAATCAGCAAAAATTTGATTGCATGACAATATAAATAAACACACATCCCATGTTAATATGAGAGTTCTGATGCAACAAATATTTAAATCCTAAACTAATGAAGCAGCTTTAGGAAACAAGGCATCAAACCATTTCAGATAAACAGTGTGAAACTCATAACTGTGCCAGAAAACCTGCTGGGTTAAAAACTTAAAAATACCCTTACAAGATATCCATTCCTTACTGGCATGTGCATTACAAGCTGCATACCAAGTTCCACAATATGGAAATAAGCCCAAAATATTTTAAAATAAAATCCATTATTTCCACAAAAAGTACAGATCATACAGGATTATAGTAGGATAATAGCTACCCAATTACACTTTTTTTTTTACTACACACACAAACACATATAATTTTTCCTTCAACTTTCCATTGCTTAGAAGAGGTTTTTGCAGTTTGGTTCTAGTACACCTTTGAGCAGTTCTACTTAACACTTTCATGTTCTTTAGCAACCAGAATACTAATTCCACCCCCTTCTTGCTTTAATGCCTGTAGATACAGCCATTTTTAAAAGTTTTTTTAATATAATTTAATTGCTGAAAATTTAGCAATGTTTTTACTTTTTACAAACATGGTAGGGCTTACTGTCTTCATTTTTCTAATCTTAACTTTCATTAGCAATGGAGAACTACCATAAAATGCTACCTCCTTCAAATTTAATTCATCATCTAAGCAAAAGGGAAAAAATGTTACTTTCAAATTATTAAAGTAGCTTTCTAACCAACACGCATAAAGAGCCACATTCTTCAAACACTAAAAATCTTCCAGCTGGAATTCAGTGAGGGCCAAGTTCTTAGTTGTGCTAGAACTGTTCTTTTCCACTGTTTACTAAACCTTCTTTTAAAACCAACACTTCACTCTAGTCTCTTCCTTGTGGTAACTTTAGTAAATATATTTTGGACCCAAGTACACATATGTGACAGACCGTGCAGCTGCTTTTGATAACTTTTCATATTTTCAGCAGGACTGAACATCTACATTTATTTTTAACAGCAAACATATCTATCCAGATATTACCATTCCATTACTTTCATTTCACATAAGGGGAGAACCTGGAATCACAGGGCCAAACTATTTTGCTAAACAATGCACCTATAAGTGTTGAAAATATTTAATGCAAGTAGGACTGCAAAGTTATAACTCACGTTATCAATAAATCATCATGGTATAAGCATGCATTAAAATAAAATATAAAGAAATCTAAAATGAATTGTGGAGAACTGTGAAAATACTAACAGAGTACCTCTCCAACATAGGAATCATTTCCAAAACTCAGATAGGCCTCAAGTTTGTCCTCCTGACCTTTTGAAGAGAAATATGAATTCTCAGAATTCCATTTGAAAAATAGGCATGGGCTGCTGTCTGTACAGTGATACCGAAGTAAGGCAGTGTAAAACAGCCTTTGAATTATCTGGAATCTTTTTAACACTGTCAGTACAGTCTGATGTCCTTGCAGTGGTATTCCCCAACTATTTATAGAAATGGCAATGCACTATGTACCCTAGGACAACCATTCCAAATTTAGGAACGCATTTCTTTAAATCTTGCATGAAATAAGACCAGATTTCTATTTACAATTTGTGCTCCTAGTGCACTGTACATAACGCTCTTTTCCTTTGATACAATTTCCACATCCAGATAAAATGCATTGTAAGTTTAGCTAAACATGATAGTTTTCTTTTCCTTAACTGCCTTCAGTACTGATACTTATCTACAGTTGTCTTACAAAACTACAGCTAAGGATGTTTCTTTAACTAGATTAATTTACAGATTAAAATGTTTGGTGTTCCTGACAGAGTTTTAGCTGAGCTACTTTTGTTCATTGGCTATTTTAAATCAGAATCAACATACATCATACCTGAAGTCACATAGTCCATTACGAGCACCAGGCTTTGTTTTTTAAATTTAGAAAATATTTAGGAAGAAAGGGATTTTCACACTCTGAGATTGAAATATATAGCCACTTAACACTCAGAAATAAAGGAAGGTAGGTGCCCATCAACTTTGGAGACATTTATTGAGGGCCATTTGATATGGAGACATATCCCCGTATCCAAAGGAGGTAGTTACTTCTAATCACTTAACTACTCTCCTGAGAAACACAGGTGGACTGGTTTTTCATTGTTTCATAAATATTTTAATACTGTGATAATGTTGGATGCTTTTGGGGGGGGGAAATCAATCCAGGATTGTATAGATTTCTTGTTCCTCTGTTCCCCCCAGTAGATTAGAATAAGAAACCAAGTTTGGCTAGTGAACTATCCCTCACTTTTCATATTTTGTTTTGGATTGAGATGAACTGATTTTCTCTCTCTCTCCCCCCCCTCTCTCTCTCTCTCCCCCCACCATGTAAGTGGACTTCCTTTCTTTGACAGTGTGAATTGTGGAACAAAAGAGTCTCTTTTGGCCAGTAGCACTATTGAGGTGTGGGGAGGGGATGCCCAAGATCCCTGTAAAAGGTTAGAGGAAAATAAACAAACATTGGGCTCCTACCGAAAGGAAGTTTTCCAGGGACAATCTCCTCGTTTTGTCGGCACTGTGACTTTGTTGTCTTTTTTGGATACAATGTTTCTGCTGACTCCGGAAAATTTTCCACTTGAATGTGCAATTAAGCAGCAGCAGTTCTGGAGAAAGCAAAGAAGCAGCGAAAGAGAACATTCCTTCTTTCATCTTTAAGGAGGGATAAAAAGGGAGAAAGGGAAGAAAGAAAAAAAGCAAAAGCAAAACCTCAAAGCTCTAACAGCCAGCTAAATCTCGGATCCAGCCACTTTCCAAACCTCAGCGCTAGGACGAAAAACTCAAGGGATGGGTTCATTTTACTATGCAAGGCCTGATCTGCTCCCAAGTTATTCCTTCTCGACGAAAAATGTGAAAAATGCCAAAGATTTGTGTGTGCGCGCGCGGGAGTCTGTGTGTGTGTGCGCGCGAGAGAGAGAGAGAGTGCGCGCGCGCGCCAGGCTGCAAAGCAGTGACTCAGGCAACTAAATTAAAGCAGCAACAGCAATAAGGCGCAGAGGGCGAGAGGAACGGCGGCCGCCTGTTGCAGCTCTGGCTAAATACCCAAATCAGGCTAAACTCCGCTGGAAACAGCTTCGCCTCCCGCTCCCCTGTCTCCCAAGGCTACTTTGCCTGATTTTCGCTTTCCCCCAACTCGTCTCCCCACTGTTCACCTGCGGAGACTGAGAAGGGGGGCGTGAAAAGAGGGGGGCCATCGACACGATTCTCCCAAGTAAATAACAGAGGACCGCCCCCCCACCGTTCCCTGCCACACAAAGCAAAGCGAACCGTAAAGAGAAGCTGCTCCCTCCAGCCTCCACTCGCCCCTCCACGCACACGCACAAAACTTACCTCCACTCCACTCCCCACCTTTGCAAACACCACCAGCCTTTTTTTGCAAATCAATTTCAAACTTCTTCCAGCTTCCCCTGGGGACTTTTGGCTTGCTTAATGTCTAGCCTTCGTGTTTTGCTTGTTGTTGTTTTTGATGTTATTTTTTCCCTTAAAAAATTACTGTGTGTGTGCGTCTTGGGCTCTACAGCTTGTTGGCTGGCGGGATTATTGAAGCCCTTCAAGTGATTAGTTACTGCCCCCAAACCAGTGGTGGCAGGGCGGGCTGGGCTTTCGAATGGGCTTGTGCAGCGCGAGCGATGCTAAGAATGTTCGGAATGAGAAGAGGAATGAAATGAACGCGAGGAGCGGACTCTCTACAGGGGAGGCGGAGCCACGGCCCGCAACAGCCAGGGGATGCAGAGGGGAGGAGCCAGGAAGCAGCTGGTGACCTCATAGGAAAGTCCAGGGGAGGAGGGAGCGGGCGAGGGGAAGGGGGGGGGGATCAGATCACATGGGGAGGGGGAAGGGGGGTGAGAGGCGGAGAGGTGTCTTTGCGAGCCACCTTAGTCGCAGGCGCAGCGGAGCAGCCTCTTGAAATGGGATCTTGCTCACATGCCGAGGCACAATCGCGAAGGCGGAGCCGAGGCCGTTCGGCTGAGCCAGGACCGCTCCAGCTGCCGCTCCCGTTGGGGGATGTACAGGCGGCGGAGAGCGAGGATTTCAGCGCCCTGGGGAAGAGCAGGCTGATGCAAACTTTCTGGAGCTCCTCGGAGTGCGCGCTGGCGAGAGGTGGAATTTGTCTCAATCAATCGCAGCAGCAAGGAGAGGAAGAGGAAAGAGAAAGAAAAAGCCGCTCAGTTTCAGTTAAACACAATGTAACTCTTAGGATCTTTGGGGAAGAAAGCGTATCTTCAGGAACAAATAATAATAACGATGCCTTAACTGCGATAGGGAAAGTAGGATGGGCGAGAGTTTGTTTATATTCGTTTGTTTTCTCAGGGTTTGATTATATATATTTTTTAATCTCAAGCGCGGCAACTCGTTCACTTTTGAATTTGCTCAACGGCTGCGTTTGTGAGATTCCACATCGCGTGTTTCCCTTCCCGGGGTGAAATCGATGTCATTTCCCCCTTGCAGAAATGTGCTCCTTAGGGATTCTCGGTAGCGAACTACCTCAATTAACCGTTTGAGATCTGGATGGGAAGGGAAGCGACGTTCTAAAGTCGGGAGCGGTGGGGTCGTGATTTGGGGGAGACGGAGCCAGAGCAAGGATGGGTCACCGGCATCACACCTCACCACAAACTAGGCAACCATATTTATGCAAACCTGGCATAATCATGGGTTTAGTTTATGGTTCAGTGTGTCCTGAAAACTCAGAAAAAATGGTTAAATAAATCATAGTTATCATGGATAAGTGTCATGCAAACACAGGCTACCCTAGGTAATTGTGACACTGGAATCTCCTGTTTAAAAAATGCCTTTTTCCTTCTAATGGTGATTTCCCCACTAGTAACTTACTGCATCTTCTGGAGTCATCTAACCATCATTAGGGGCATCAGAAGGGGCGTGGTGGCTCAGTGGGTAAGACGCCAGGCTTAAGATTGCAAGTTCGGAGGTTCGAATCCCTAGCCCCGCGTGATGGAGTGAGCTCCCGCACTCGCCCCAGCTCTTGCCAACCTAGCAATTCGAAAGCATGCAAATGCAAGTAGATTAATAGGTACCACTTCGGTGGGTAGGTAACAGCGTTCCGCGCATGTCATGCGGCCACATGACCGTGGAAGCGTCTTCGGACAACGCTGGCTCTTTTGCTATCAAACGGAGATGAGCACCGGCCCCTAGAGTCGGACACGACTGCACAAATGTGCGGGGGGTACCTTTACCTTTTTAACCATCATTAGGCTCTTCCTCACATTCACCCGACCTGCTAACCATATTTAGAGGACATAGCCTCATGCTGCAGCCTTTGTCTCATCGCCAGCCCACCACAAAGGCAGCCCAAATTCATCTTCAGCTGTTCCCATTTTATAGTAGTGTTTTCTATCTCCTCCCAACCCAAGTCTTGGTGTCCACATGGTACACAATCCCTCATTCACCATCTTGGTCAAGAGCTGGCATCTCCTGAGCACCTATTGGCTGACTGAGGCTGTCATGGCCCTCCATTTTGGCTTGGGCTTCAGAAAGGACTGGACCCCTGATTTCCACAGAAGCATCTGCCCACTTAATTCCTGACCTATGCTTCACAAAGCATCCATCAGACATTATGCAGGCTCCTAATATATACTGCTCTTCTGGAAGACTGCTAGACTTGTTGCTAAACTTACTTACTCACTTACTCACTCACCCATCCATCCATCCAGCCTTTATTATTTTTATAAATAACTCAAGGTGGTGAATATACCTAATACTCCCTCCTCCTCCTCCTATTTTCCCCACAACAGCAGCCCTGTGAGGTGTGTTGGGCTGAGCGAGAGTGATTGGCCCAAGGTCACCCAGCCGGCTTTCATGCCTAAGGCGGGATTAGAACTCACAGACTCCTGGTTTCTAGCCCAGCACCTTAACCACTAGACCAAACTGGCTCTTGTTTTACAATCTCTCAGAAGACCAGTAAACAATACTGTAAAAAAAAGGGCTGCTTGTCTGTGTAAACTGGGAAAGAGATGTGTCGCTGGTTCTGTCCCCAGTGAGTGCACTGCTGGGTTTTCAGCTGCTTTTTCTGACAAGATGGCTTGTGTGGAGGTGCTTTCCTACTGCTTGTATTATGTTGAAGGAAGGCAACGCTGTTTTGCCTGTTCTATGGGGTATTTCTGGGTGCTGCTGACCATGGCCCTTGGCTGCAAGCATTGCCTTTCCCTTGCAAGGCTCATCAGTTTGGGATATTAGGGAGTTGGGGTGAAATTGACAAGCGTTCTGCCAGTTTTCCCTTTTAATTCAAGTGACAGGAAGACTATTAAACCCATGTCCAAAAATAGCCCAGCTGACAGGATGGGTCTGCGATGAAGAGAGAGAGAGAACTCTGTTGATGCACTTCATGAGTGGCCTCCTGCTTCACCCCACATTCTTCCTCTACCCACCAAACTGTCAGCCAGGATATTTTGGGAACAGGTCTACTAGAAGACTGGTAGACCTGCGTTCAGAAATAGCTCAGTTGACAGGTGATGAGCACAAAGCATCTCTGCACCAGGACCACTTTTCCACACTTTAAATGAGCAAATGGTGGTGGTTTATCCAATCACCTGGTAACAGGCCACTTGTAAGCCACATTGCTGAAGCAAATTAGCACTCAGAGAGATATGTATTCATTTAATGTCTCTAAAATGTGATAATTTGAGCCTTGTCATTTGTACCTCAAGTGAGAATTCTGCATTGATTTGCTCTATGATCCATTTGTTTGTTTTCTACACTATCCATGGTAATCTCGGGAGTCTTCTCTGACATCAAAATTCAAAAGCATCAATACTCTTCCTATCCTACTGCTTCAAAGTCTAAAATACGAAGGATTGCAATTACAGGAAAAAAGTTTATGTGGAAGCATCCCTTGTGTCCAAAGCCATTACCAGATAGGTTACTGTTAAATAACGTAATTCATGCTACCATACTTTTCTGATTCAGGGAGTGCAGGAATGCACTTTAATATGGCCAGGAAGAAGAGCCCTAAGTCACTAATGGGGAAATGGCCAATATTATAGAAAGTTGGAGGTTGTGCTATGCTAAGTATATTCAACAGTAACCTATCTGGTAGGATGGGCCCATCCTAAAGTTATATCAGTGGAGCATTTTCTTTGCTTACTTCCAGTTCTGCATATGGGAGGAGGGAACCAAATATATCTCTATCTCATCATAGCCATATCTCCATCCATCCATCCATCCATCCATCCATTGGAGTGCAACAAAAGATTCAATTTTATCTGAGCAGGTTGAAAGTGTATTTAATTTTTTTAAAGTCTGTTTTAGTAGCTTTTGAATTTGTGACCAATGACAGTGTGCCAAAGACAGACAAATCATGCTAAGCTTTAAGTTGGCTTGGTGCTATGTGAACCTGCCCATTATGATTCACAAATCAGGTGTTATGGCATAGCAGATTGCACAAACTTGGCTAGTTAGTAAATCATAGTTAAAACACACCACAGCTTAGCCCAATCAGTAACTGTATTGGCATGACTTTTGAAATCAAAATGTTCCATTGATCATAAGCACATAGCTGGATTATTTCCTCCACTGGACCGCATCAGTTTGCCGTGTTATTGACACCCCAAACAGACACCATTTTGCACATTTTAAAAACTGGAGTTGGTAAGCTAGGTTTATTAAAAGTTACGATGTCTTGCTTCTAGACTCCCAATATTGGGGTGACATGTCAGCATGTGCATGTTCATCAATTGAATATTATAGCTTTGCATATCATGGGAACATAGTCCGTGTACCATTATGGATAGAATTACTGTAATAAGGGAGTCCTAGCTGGGTTGACACATATGAGGCCATAAAGGAGCTTTGGGGGTTTTGCTTTATTAACCCAGACACTGCAATTGGTAAACTATGATTTAGTATGATATAATAGACCAAGGCAAGTGTGGTTTATTCAGTAAACCATGGTTAAAACAAACCTTATTTTAGCATACGTAAACTGACTGATTAAGAACTTTTTAAACTATACTCCAAGAATGACTTATGCTATCCAAAATCTCTTCTAGTTAACATGACACCACAGGCCAAATTATGGCTCGCCCAGAAGCAAGTGGCATGCTGGTATATGCTGTTTTAAGCGTGCCCACTGGTTCTTCCCACAACTAGATACTTTTCATGAGTTTTTAAAGCATATCAGAACTAGAGAAAGAAACCAAGAACGAGGGAATGGGAGTGTATGGGGAGGGGCTCAGCGGGTAAGACGCCAGGCTTGTCGATCGGAAGATCGCAAGTTCGGAGGTTCGAATCCCTAGCCCCGTGTGACGGAGTGAGCTCCTGCACTAGCCCCAGCTCTTGCCAACCTAGCAATTTGAAAGCATGCAAGTGCAAGTAGATAAATAGGTACCACTTCGGTGGGTAGGTAACAGCGTTCCGCGTGCATCATGCAGCCACATGACCGTGGAAGCGTCTTTGGACAACGCTGGCTCTTCGGCAAACAAATGGAGATGAGCACCGGCCCCTAGAGTCGGACACGACTGCACAAATGTGCGGGGGCAACCTTTACCTTTTATCCTCCTCTTCCCCCCCCCTTTTCCTTGTGCCTTGTATATTTTAGATTGCAAGACTAAGGATGGGGACACTTTTCTGATACTTGTAAACCACTCTGGGAGCCTTTTTAAAAATAAACTAAAGGTAAAGAGTGAAATAAAAATGTTTTTGATAAATATATAAATCCTGGCTTCCTTCTGTGGCTTTATTTAAGAGGAAATCACCAGAATCGCTGTTTGAGATAATCAGCTACATTAAACATGGGTCAAAGAGTTTGTTTTGCTATTAATGGTGCCCCTCACAGGAGGAACCAAAATCAAAACAGAATCAAAACATGAGGCTGCAGTATGTTTTTTATTCATTCATTGGTGACTTGTTCATTCATTTGGCTAGCCATGTCATGCAGATGTGACTCTGAAAGCAATAAATAAATAAACAAACAAATAAATAGCCTTTTGTTAAAAGGGTGTACCTGGATTCAAATGAATTCAATGCAGCAGGAGTAGCACTGAGAATGTGAAAAATATCCTAACACTGGAGAATCAGTTTTACTCCCTGAGTGCTGGGTGTAATCCAGAAAATTAATCTAATCATGGAAGAATGTTTTCACACAAAGATCGACTTGGATGACAGTGAGTATATTCTAAAAGTTCTCAGTAGTGCGATCTACATAACACACTAAGCCAAAATGTGGCTTGCTTGGCTGTAGCTCAACTTTGAATTACGTTAAGGACTTCTGCTTCTCAGCTCTTTCCTAGTTACGTGACACAAGGGTCAAATTATGGTTCGTTCACACAAGAATGAATGGCCTGCTGGTGCTTATTAACCATGATTTCATGTGGACTCAAGGAATTGTGGTTTATTCTGTAAAGAGAAGTAAAGAAAGCCATGGCTTTGCATGTTATGCAGACATTGCCACTATATTTACTACACTGTAAATTTAGGAAACTGTTGGGTTATGGAGTCCTTGGTGCTCTCTGAGCCTTGTTGTTTTCTTGCAGACGTTTCATTGCCAGGCTAGGCGACATCTTCAGTGCAAAAAGGGAGTGGGACTTGCTCTCTGTTTATATACCCTGGCTTCTCCTGCCTGTGTTGGTGGGGGTGTTGTACTCTCCTTGGTAGTACCTTGATTGGGTTGTTGTTTGCTGCTTGGTTGATTGACTGAGTTAATAGTTCCTTGATTAAGGTATATTCTCTTCGATTGGTACTGTTGGGTTAGTTTAGAATTGATACTGACCCCCCCCCCCAAAAAAAAATTGATCCAGACAAATTGGTTGAAAAATGGGTGAAGAACATAAGGTTCCAATATATTTAAGAAAATTAACCCATAAAAATAGTGGACTATTCAAGTACAGTATATTTCATTAAAATGATTAGAAGCAAGTAAAGGGGTTAAAGACAATTTGGTATGGTGGTTAAAGGCAGTCACTGAGCTATAAACCGGGAGACCATAAGATGTAGTCCTGCCTTAGGCACAAAGCCAGCTGGGTGACTTTGGGCCAGTCACTCTCTCTCAGCCCTGGGAAAAAAAGCAAGGGCAAACCATTCCAAAAATCTTGCCCAGAAAACTGCAGGGGCGTGTCCGTGTGGTCACCAGGAGTTGAGGCTGGAAGGCACACACAGTGGGTTAGAAAAACTGGAAGGAAGCCTGGTACCAGTCTTGGTCATAGCATTGGAGTCCATAGCCATTGAGACCATAGGCCTCGCTGTTGAGCCTCTGCCTCAACACATCCAGTGAAGAGGAACCCGCCACCTCTCTGGATACTTGGTCCCATTGACAGACTACTCTTATTGTTAGCCATTTCTTCCTAACATTCCTACAGCATCTCCCATCCTGTATCTTAAATCTACTTCATGCTTTCTGGGAGGATGGGGTCTTGGCCTTCCTCTGTGTGGCATCCTTTCAAAAGTCCCATCATCCTTTATGTTGATAGGCTGGCTGGATTCCCAGGAGGAGTTAAACAAATCACTTGCTTCCTCCCCCCCCCCCACAATAAAGCATTGCCACACAAGTTAGGGTAAACTGTGATGCCATAGAACTGAAAGCCCAGCTGAAGCCATAGTAAGAAGGTGTGAAGACTGACATCAAATGAAATTAAACATTTTTTTAGAAATCTAAACTAACAGCACAGGCTTGTCCTTCAGCTGAAGTTCCCATGGGTCAATTCAGTTGGGTGAAGTTCACTCAAATCATTTCCATGTAATGCTGGTTGCCTGCAGATACCTTGGTGATTTTTCCCATGGCATGTGGACCTTTTCCCCAGCCCTAGCATGCAGGGTCTGGGATAAGCAGCTTCTAATCTTTACAGACACCTGTGGAGCATTTCTGACAGATTCAGTGGCCCCTCAGAAGACAGAAGATGCTTGCTGGTCCTTAAAGTGGAGCACATCCTGCTGGTGAAAAACTTACGCTTCAGGATTGACTTTTGTATATGGGCATTGAGCACCCATTATCCCTAATTTTGTGGGTGTAATTTTTATGTTCATAAATTATTTCGTCCACTATAAACCACAGGTACTGCCAGTGGCTTCTGATGTCTAACAGCTTGTTAATTCACTCAGCAAATTACTGTTCAATTCATTGTGGTTACAGAATTACAGGCTCAATTTATTAGAGGTCAGTGCTGAAAATCAGGTGCTAAATGAGCTTTGGATGGGAGCATTTTAATTGAATTAAATGTCCAGTGGAACACAGCCATTTCAGAAACCTCATAACTGATTACCACTTTATTCAGATTATCTGGAACGCTGGTACTTTTTGCTCTAGTTCTTTATTTCTGCAATAGGATGGATTTAGATTTATTCATAACTAAAACTCTATACACATCATGATACATGAAACCAGGCTAGAATTATTGAATTGGTACGTTATGGTGTCTAAACAAAAGCATAAGCATTCATACAACAGTACTAACAATATAATGTGACCTCAAAATTAATAAATATTATTTTGAAAAAGAAAAGAAAGGTCTGGGAACTTATAAATGGAACTACTTTAAAAAATTACCATATTGCTCAAAAATCTTTTTCTTTGCCTCTTTGTTGCAAAAAACTAATTCAGTTGTTAACAGAGAACACATATCAACAGTTCATTGCATTCAAACCAGGTATAGATGTTTTCTTTGAGTGTTGCAGTATATTTATTTTAGCCAGTTCTCCTACTCAAAAAATCCACAATGTTTGATGTCTACATAGATAACAAAATACTAGGGAAATAGCCAAGAAGAACATGCACCTTTAACATACAACAATCTATCCAGAGTCACATTAACAATCCTGTTGATTGCTGCTCCAAATATGGCAATTATAGGGTCAGTCACAGGCGTCCAGTGGTGGGGTGCAAGTAACAAAGCATGTCATGATGTCACAATGCACATTTCTCCATTTAGATGAAATCTCATTTGCCAGATAAGTCTAAACCATGTGATTTGATGATCCAAGTCCTGAATGGAATTTCCAACAAGACACTTGCAATCAACCCATATTAAATATTCACTGACATATCCAACTTACTTACTTATTTATTTATTATTAAATCTGAACACTGCCCAACTCCCAACAACTCCCGATGACTCATATACAAACCATATTTTTTGTTGTAGTCATTGGTGATCACTCGTAGCCGAGTAAGATTGTCTTCCAAAGGTAAAATTTTAACAGTGGATCCGTAAGTGGCTATAAAGGCCAATTCTGGATCCGCACAACCTCCCACAATGAGGGCATAGGTTTCCGGGTGGGAGACGGTCATGATGAGGGTTTGCCTGACGTGCCTTCCTTTTAGCTCTTTTCTCCCTTTCGCCCTGTACTCGTACTTCTTCAAAGTCCATAGCGCCATTAATAAAGGATGACCTCCAATTGAAACGCTCATGAGTTAGGGCTTCCCAGTTCTCAATGCTGATAGTACATTTTTTAAAATTAGCTTTGAGAGTATCTTTGAATCTCTTTTGCTGTCCACCAATATTCCGTTTTCCATTCTTAAGTTGGGAGTAAAGTAGCTGCTTTGGAAGACGATGGTCAGGCATTCGAACAACATGACCGGTCCAGCGAAGTTGATGTTGGATGATCATTGTTTCAATGCTGGTGGTTTTTGCTTCTTCTAATACGCTAACATTAGTCCGCCTATCTTCCCAAGTAATTTGCAGAATTTTTCGGAGGCAGCGTTGATGGAATCTTTCAAGAAGTTGGAGGTGGCGTTTGTAGAGGGTCCATGTTTCACAGGCGTACAGAAGGGTTGGTAGTACAATGGCTTTGTAAACAAGCATTTTGGTCTCCCTGCGAATGTCCCGATCCTCAAACACTCTACGCTTCATTCGGGAGAAAGCTACACTCGCAGAGCTCAGGCGATGCTGAATTTCAGCGTCAATGTCGGCTTTTGTAGATAGATGGCTGCCGAGATAAGAAAAGTGATCGACATTTTCTAGTGACACACCTTTAAGCTGGATTGATGGCGCTGAGGAGGGATTGGTTCGAACTTGCTGGTAAAGCACTTTGGTTTTTTTAATGTTAATCGAGAGGCCGAGCTTTTCATATGCTTCTGCAAAGATGTTTAGGGTACTTTGAAGATCTTCCTCGGAGTGTGCACAGACTACGTTATCATCAGCATATTGAAGTTCTATAACAGAAGTTGTAATTACCTTATTTTTTGCTTTCAGCCTACTAAGATTAAAAAGCTTTCCATCTGTTCGATATATAATTTCTACACCAGTAGGAAGTTTCTCTTCAACAAGGTGTATAATCATAACGATGAAGATAGCGAATAAGGTTGGAGCAATAACACATCCCTGTTTAACGCCAGATTCCACTTTAAATGGATCACTTTGAGAGCCATTGTTATTTAGGATTGTTGCCATCATGTCGTCATGGAGTAGCCGCAAGATGTTCACAAATTTATCAGGGCATCCGATTTTCAGAAGGATGGTCCAGAGAGCAGTACGATTTACAGTATCAAAAGCTTTAGTCAGATCAATAAACGCCATGTACAGAGGGCGGTTTTGCTCCTTGCATTTTTCTTGAAGCTGTCGTGCAGTGAAGATCATATCCACTGTTCCCCTGGAAGGGCGGAAGCCATTTTGCGTTTCAGGGAGGATGTCTTCTGATACAGATAGGAGACGGTTTGCAATGATCTTTGCCAGGATTTTGCCTGCTGTGGCTAGAAGGGAGATGCCTCGATAGTTTCCACAGTCTGTTCTATCACCCTTTTTAAAGAGAGTGATAATTATGGCATCCCTAAAGTCTGCTGGAATCTCCTCCCTCATCCGGATTTTTTCGATGAGCTTATGAAGTTGTTGTGTAAGTTCAGGCCCGCTTTCTTTAAAGACTTCAGCAGGAATCCCATCAGGTCCACTAGCTTTGTTATTTTTCATTTGTTTAGTGGCTTTACTGACTTCCTCCAAACTAGGGGGTACTGCAAGCTCATTTCTTATTTATTTTTGCGGGATTTGCAAGAAGACTTCATCAGCCACAGTAGAGTGACGATTAAGGAGATTGTAGTAATGCTCTTTCCAGTGCAGTGCAATAGACTCTTTGTCCTTTAGAAGTTTAGCACCATCTACTGAGCGTAAGGGATTTGTACCATGGTTTGTTGGTCCATAGATGGCCTTTATGGCATTAAAAAAGCCCCATGCATCATGAGCATCTGCAAAATGTTGGGTTTCTTGGGCTTTTTTTATCCACCATATGTTCTTAAGTTCTCTAGTTCTTCTTTGGACTTCTGCCTTTGCACTGGCAAAGGCAGTGTTGCACTGTTGTAGTAACCCCGTTTTAAAATCATAGGAAACTAAATGGACATTTAAAGAAACTCCACTGGTTTACCAGGACAGGACATTCAAGCATATTATTCCAGAAGTTGCACAAATAACTAATACTGTATCAATGTCATCCACTTCCTTCAGCTTCCTGTACAAAAGGGTTACTGGCTTATAGGTCAGAATAATTCCTCCCAAACCTCTAACCACTGAGGAATATCATAAGCAGCAATAGCATCTGGATCAAATATATCAAAGAACAAATACAAAGTCAAATAAACTGCCAAGAAGCAATCTGAAGTAAATTAAAGTCATATTTTAATCATGCAGAAGTTTTTAAAACTGTGTCTTCACTTGATCCATAGTAAGAATATTGTGGAAGGTCCAAATTACCCTCCCTAAAACAGATTTACTCACTATTTTCAAATGAAGTTAATCCAATAATCTAAGTTTTTCATGGGTTAAATATTCAAAACATCTTCATTATATATAGTATTGCATTACAAACTGGTCTTAAAACAAGGATTTTAGTGAAGTCAAATAACCAGTCTTCAGTTGAGCCAAAGAAAGATCTGAATTCTGAAGTTCCTCATTCCAGCCAGTGACAAAACCTAGTATAAATATCCAGTGGTATGACTGAAAATGTTGAAGTTAAATTCTCCTGGATTCAAGCCTAGATGACATAGTATATGTTTTACATTTGCATCTCCTTTTTCTAAGAGCCCCTTTTCCTGTGAATGTGTTGTGATGTACTAAGGCTAACAAGTGTCTGAAGACCAACTAGTAAACGTCATTGCTGGGTTCACATGTCAGGCCAAGGAGAAATGTGGTTTATTTGCTTGTGGCGAAGCGTATTCTGTAATGCCAAACAATTGTGACATCTACGAGCCATGGTATACCACAATCTGTGGCATTAGACACTAGCTCTGATGCTGCATCACTTCTCAATATCATTAGATACTAAGTCCATCATTGCCAACTTCATACACTCCAGATTTTTTAGAATACAGGTCCCATCATTCCCAGGCACAATGAATATACAGTAAATGATGGGTGGATTGGCCCAAAACAGGCACCTATGCAGTAGGCCAAAAAGAGGTACCCATAGAGCAGAACTATACTTCCTACTGTTATTCTGTATTTTAACATTTAAATAATATCTATTTCAAACTGCCCCTGTGACTTTCAACTTTGACAATGGCCATTCATTCAAAAGGAGCAACCAGATTTACCCCAGGCATAATGCATAGTCCAAATCAATTCCTTGGGTGTAAGAAAGAGCACCTTAACCATAACTTGTTTTGCCATAGTTTACTCATCTCCAGTATGGTCCAGTTTATCTTCTCAACCAAGATGGTGGAAAGCATTCTGTGGTTAATTTTCCCTTTTGTCTCTGGACACAGAGGTGGGAGGCAGGAGTGGGCATGGAATGAGAGCCACTCCCTATGCAGCGTCTCACCTGTTCATACATTACCCAATCCAGCAGGCACGTAGAGAATAAAATGGTGGCATTAATAGACTGGGAATCTTAACCTTCCATACCCTCTCTGTAAGGGCTGTGACCCTTATCTGGTCTCCATGTTGTTCCCTTGTTAAAAAGCAAACTTCAAAGCAGGATATTTTTTTCTAACCAGCCCACACAAAGATGGCTGGAATATGAGCCAAAATGTAGGACAGCTAGCATATCACACCTAGCCAGTTTAAGGCATCATCTGACATACTCCATGGGACAGGAAAGTAGCTTTGACTTAGTGTGTCATGCAAATGCACTCATAATCTCATCTATGTTAATAGTTTGTCCGTAAGCAGATGTATCATCTAGAATATTTGGTAAATTCCTTCAAGTGTGTACTATTTTATACTACTTTAACAGCTGTTTTTTCTTAGGGATTTTCTGATATTTATATTCCATAAAGGGAAGGCATTTTAAAGCGAAAATATCTAGAGCAGAGCTTTCCAAACTGTGTGTCGGGACACGCTGGTGTGTCGGCTGCAGTGTCTGGGTGTGTCGCGGCTGCTGCTGCCTCCTGGCTTCCACACAGGTCCTAGTGCCTGCCTAGTGCCTTGCTGCCTCCAAACCTGCTGTGATTCCACACAGGTCCTAGTGCCTGCCTTGTGCCCTGCTGTAAGAGTGTGTTGCGAAATGATGCCCTGCTGTAAGAGTGTGTCGCGAAATGATGCATGTCTAAAAAGTGTGTCACCAACATGAAAAGTTTGGAAAGCTCTGATCTAGAGCCTGTTATTAATTTCATCTAAAACCATACTTTAAAAAAAGAAGATACTTATTTAGGCATTTGGGGTCCTTAGGATACTTTAAACTGAAAGCCTGTCTGTTCACACCACCTCCCAGTCCCATCTTCCATCCCCTTTTGAGGCTTTTCAGAATCAGGACGAATCCTATAGCATCAGAGATATTTGAAGGACATAGTGCAGATCTTACAGATAAGCATCTGTTATGGGTTTTCTATGTAGGCATTATTTAAAAAAAAAAATGTTTCTATAATTTAAAAAGGGGGAAATGGACCATAGACTCGATAGAAAAATAAACCAAAGATGCTCAGAAAATAAAGCAGTCAGAGAAAAAGACAGCTTATGAAAATGAAGAAGGAAGAAGAAAGAATGAAGCTCCAATAATCCACAATACACTTTGGAGAAAATCTGTGGGAGAAAAGGGTATTACTGGAGATGTGGTCACCATATACGTATATGTGTATCATTTTGTTATGTATAAATAATAAATATTTTAAACAAAGAAAGCATGAGCAATGGGAATCCACCCCACACCCATTCCAAGTAAAGGCTTCATTGGATGTTAATGGGACTGCCACATTTGTACTGCAAAGGTGTGTGAATGATTATTTAACACAGCTCTTCCCCCAACTCCTTGGGACTGAAAGAACCCACTATTTTTGGAGATACATTTCCAGAATTGTCATGTTGAGGAATTCTACTGAAAAATGACTGCACTGTCTTTTTTTTTTCCTGGTAGTTCTCCCTCAAAGAAGGATTAACTAAAAATTTTTTGAATCCTGTGTATTATTTCAGGGACCAGGCATTTGAAGCCTATGTGGGCAGAGATTATGGAGAGCCAGAAGTGTGGGAAGGCCAGCTGGTTTTTCTATAAAACAGCAGTTGGAGACCCCCACACATGAATAAAAAACAACATCCAAAAGAGTGACTACAAACATTTTTGTTCCCTATTTTGTTCTTGTTTTAGGCACACATAGAAACACCCGTTCTGAAAGAGGCCATCTAGATAGCATTATAGCAACCATTAGAAAACCAATCTAGAGTGTAGGATTAAGGCCAATATTTTTTAATGTGATGTTCATGGGAAAAAATACATTACATTAATTTTAATTTTTCAATGCAGCCAGATCAATTTCTGGGGAGGACCTATTTAAAGAGAGACCTTAGAAACAGAATCACAGAACACAACTGGTTGTCATTTACAGCTCATAGCTCAAGTCACTCAAATATATTATTAATAAGTTACAACTTATACTGGACAAAAACACCACACTTCTCTGGCACTGGGTGGCAGACCCATACTTGTATACAGACCATCACACCATCTGAAACCGATACTTACAAGCAACAAGAAACAATGGTACAACGATGGGAACCAGACCCTGCCACAACCCTGATGTCTACTTTGTGTCCACATTTACACCAACAACTTGTCATAGGCCCAAACAACTTTACACACAAGATTAGAGGCACCTTCATATATGTTCCTCCTCCAAAATGATATATAGGTACTCCTCGCTTAACAGCCACTCATTCAGCAACTGTTCGAAGATACAACAGTACTGAACGAGGGGTACTTATGATGGGTCCCCATAGTTGTGGCCGTTGTAGCATCTGCAGTCACATGATTGCAATTCAGGCGCTCGGTGACCAGCTTGCAATTATAACATTGCAGCATCCTACAGTCATGTGATCTCCATTTGCAACCTTCCCTGCCAGCTTCCAACAAGCAAAGTCAATGGGGAAGCCAGCAGGAGGTCACAAATGGCAAACACATGACTGTGGGATGCTGCGATCATACAGTATCTGCCTAACGACAGCAACTGGGACTGTTGGAACTGCCATTGTAAGTTGGCGTGGTCACATGATGTTGCGCCTTATGACCATGTCACTTAGTGATGGAGTTCCTGGTCCCAATTACCATCAGTAAGCGAGGACTACCTGTATCCTATCATCTGCCAGCAATCTCCCTCTGGATTCTATGTAGGACAGACAAGTCAGACTTCACACAAAAGGATCAATGGACACAAGTTTGACATCATGGCTTAAAACAAGGACAAAGCAATATCAGAGTATTTTATTTGATTACAGATTTCAAAGTTGCCATTTTAGAACAAAGAAACTATGCCAGCAAAATAGAGTGACAGACTGTGGAATTCAGCTATATCAAAAGGCTTTAGGCTGTTTCAGAAAGTGTTAACAAACACAGTGGGTTTTAAACACGTTTTTGTGTTTGTGTGTGCCTTCAGGTCAGTCTTGACTGCTGGTGACTGCCTGGATAAGTCCCTGCAGTTTACTTGGCAACATTTGCAGAAGTAGTCTGCTATTGCCTCCTTCCTAGGACTGAGAGTAGGTGACTGGCCCAAAGTCACCCAGCTGGCTTCTAGCCTAAGGCAGGACTAGAATTCACAGTCTCCTGGCTTCTAGGCTGGTACCTTTAACCACTACACCAAACTGGCTCTCTTTTAACACATTACAACTGCTAATTAATGAAGTAGTTGTAATCTGCAATACCACCCTTTCTTCCCCCTCCCTTGCCTCATCCTCTTTTCAAATGCTAAATCAGTTAACCATTCTATACATCTTACAAAGTAAGCTACTCACAAAAGCTTATGCTTTTTAATAAAAAGTGTTAGTTGGAAAAGATGCTAACAGACTTCTGATTTTTATTACATTAATTTTAAAACATCATCTGCACGATAAATAAGAAATCTTATTCCGGTGCAGGGGTGGGTGGATGTCATATTGTGCATTTCCCATCCCAACTAAGAAGACTCTAACTTGAGAGCCAACGTATAGTGGTTAAGATTCTTAGACTAGAAGTGGGGGAGACCCAGGTTCAAATCCGCTCTCAGTCGTGGAAGTTCATTGTGGCCAGCCACTCTCCTAACCCCAACCAATCTCAGAGTTATTGTGGGGGGAAATAGGAGGAGAGAGAGCAATGCATGCCCTGTTGAGTTCCTAGAAGAAAGGCAAGATATAAATCTAATGAATGAATAAATAAATTTCATGACGTTGAAAACCAGTCTTCCTTAAGTAGCTGTCCACAAAATGAATTGAGAAAGGTCAGCTTCCCCTCTAAGAAGCAACTAGGAGGTGCTTAGTTTAATAAAATTCTAATATATGGATATAAGCAGTATTTTTTCTCCACAGGGCTTGATATCCATATCCAGGATATTTCATTACATTAATTCTTCTGGTATAAATGAGGCACATTCATAGAAGCCTCAATCAGCACAACGTTTGCTGACCGGGTGTGATGGAAGTTACTGTCCATACGGCCCACGGAGTGAACCAAACTGGAAAGGCTGAATTAAGTATTTGTAGTCAGAGCCTATTTTTTTCCCCAGAAACACTGGCAGTGGAGCTAGAGTTTGGGAAAGAAACTCCTGATTATCATACAACTCTTGATACATGAATCAAGCTATTCCCTTTTGTGGTAAGGAGTGTTATACAAAACACAGAAAGAGAGTGAAGTAGCAGGCAAAAGAAGTTAAAAGCAGAAGCGATTCTGGGATTTGGGCATGGAGACAATCAAGACCTTGATCCATTGTCTGGAAATTCCAGACAACAGATCAGAACTTGTCAGTCTCTACACCCAAATCCTGGTTTCATCTCCTGGATGACAGTCCCATTAGCAAAGCAAATATACTGGACGCCATAAGCTGACTATGATTAATTACAGACCCTGACTTGGGCATTATGTAGATTTATGAGCATTAGGCATACTTCATTATTTATTCATCCATTCACTAAAACGGATACACTTTATCAAGTATGAGTTCTTCAGCCAACTGCTCTATTAATTAACTTAAGGATTAAACTGCTAGTAGAAGCAATGGCCACCACTGACTTTAAAAAATAATTTGATCCCTCTGTGGTAAAGGGGATAGGCTAACCCTTTTGGCTTGTGGGCTTGTTTGTTTCAAAGTTGGAGTGATAGCATTATCTGCCTGAGTAACTGATGAACCCTCATTCCTCTTGCCAATGATTGAGGTAATAATGGGGCTGTTATTTATTTATTATTTTATTTATTTATTATTTAAATTTATATCACCGCCCATCTCCCCCAACCGGGGGACTCTGGACGGTTTACAATAAAATCAATGTTAAAAATATAAACATGAAGTACAATACTCAGTATAAATAGAACATAAAAGAAGTTAGCCTTTGTGATGAAAAAAAAAAGCATGCAGGAAATCAGAGAACGAGGAGGACAATCAAATGGAGGCTGAATATTTATTTCTTTTTCTTTGATGGCCTGTCTGCTTCACTGGAAGTTTAAATACAGTTTTGTTCTAATACAAAACTGTCTCTTTTGTTGAAGTTAATATCTAAAACAGGAACTCTCTAGTCAGAAATAAGCATCCATGAATATAATGGAGTTTGCTCTCAGGTAACTATGCCTAAGATTGCTGTTTATAAAGTGTGGCTGAGTTCACATATTGTGCTAAAACAAAGCAGAAGTAATCCATTGTGTATTTTATACAATGTGTATATTTTAAGATCTCTGGCTGACCACAGACAAAGGCTGAATGCTAGAATAGACTGATCAGGATCTGATCCAGCACGGCTTATTCAAGTTCATGATTAGAACCATAGCTGTCTGTAACAAGCCATGATGACATCACACACATGATGACATCATTATATGTATAATATCATTTGTCTCTCCCTTCCCCCTGTGGATGCCCATGCTTAGAAGTGAGAAAGAGTAAAGAATTAAAAAGATAATCCTTCTTAAACCCACATAATAAAGAGAAGAAGGTACACTATGCCTGATACAGCAGCGGTCCCCAACCTTTCTGGCACCAGGGACCGGTCGTGGAAGAAATTTTTTCCACGGACTGGGGGTGGTGGTTTGCAGGTGGGAGCCAATCGTGTGCACCGGGGGGCGGGCTTTGCAGGCGGGAGCCAATCACGCACACCGGGGGTGGGGTAATCACGTGCAACAGGAGGCAGGGTTTGCAGGCAGGAGCCACGCGGCCCACTTCCTAACAGGCCGCGGCCCAGTAGTGGGCCGCGGCCCACAGGTTGGGGACCCCTGTGATACAGCATACTGAGAAATTCTGTCAGGTCATTTCATTTTTCCCCCCTCTGTTACAGTAATAATGATCTGTGTCAGATATCTATGGCAAAGAAGACGGCAGTAAAATTTGCTTCAGGAGCACCGGATGTGATATTGAGAAAAGGGGCTTATTTGTCAGTATGTTACCTAGATGATTAAACATTTACCAACATAAACAAGGAAATAATAGCTCTGGCAACCCTTATTCAATTCAAACACAGCATGAGAATTCAGGCTTTTAAAAACTATGCCAGGCAATGTAATTTTATCCAAAAGCTGGGAGCAGACAAAGAAATCAAATCACCTCTGACAGAGAAATGAAAAATGTTGTTAACATGCAGGCAGTCCCCAACTCTCAACCTTGTATAAACATCATTGCAAGAATCTGAATGAGCGGAAAATAATTTATTGTCATCTTTTATTTCCTGCCACGTAGTAGCTGCAAGCATGCATGCATGCGTGTGTGTGTGTACACTGATATATCTGTCTAGCTAGCTACACACACACACACACACACACATACAGTATACAGTACATACAACAAACACATCTATATACACAAAAAGACCTTTGATCCAGGGCTGGAGATAGAGAATGAGGAGCAAGGAAACCCTTCTTCTGTCAAACTGTTGTTCATTCATTCTCCAGGGTCTATCATGTGAAAACACTTTATGGGAAGAAACACGCCCTGTGCATCAGACACCTTATCATGCCCCTGCAAACATTTCCTGGGAGGGACTTGAGAGAGCCATGATAAGTAATGCCATCAATACCATAGCAAGGTCCAGGTGGCTTCCACCTCCTGACATTTTGGAGGGCCTTGAAGACTTGGCTCTTTGCCCAGGCTTTTGGCTAGCGGGGGTTGAAGCCCCTTCTGAGCAGTGTTACGTTGTTTCCCAGTTTTGCCATTTTTTCCTTGTTCTTAATATTTTATTGTTGTTTTTTTCTCTGCTTTTACTTTGTGAACCACCTTAATTGTTGGGAGATGGGCAGTGTACAAATGAAATAAATAAATAAATAAACAAACAAACAAACAAACAAATAAATAAATAAGGCTTGGCACAATGTAGCTTAAGGCACTTTATTCCACATGCAACAGTGTCACAGAATCATAGATTTGTAAAGTTGGAAGGGGACACTTAGGCCAACAGGGTGAAGCTTCTGCTTCGTGTATAAGTCCAAGATAAAGCATCTGTGACAAATGGCTGTCCAGCCTCTGCTTGAACACATCCCATAAACGGGAAATCACCACTTCCCTGGGTAATTATTCCATTGTTAAGGTGCTCTTATTTTTCCTACCATTTTTCCTAACACTCATCCAGAATCAACCTGCTTGTAATTTGAACTTTATTTATTTATGTATCCAATTTATACAGCAACCCACCTACCCAAGAAACTCTGGGCAGTGAACAACAATAACAAAGAATTACATTAAAACAATGTTGGGGTTTGAATAAATACCCAGAATTTACAGATAGATTCATTGGCAATCACTCGTAGCCGAGTAAGATTGTCTTCCAAAGGTAAAATTTTAACGGTGGATCCGTAAGTGGCTATAAAGGCCAATTCTGGATCCGCACAACCTCCCACAATGAGGGCATAGGTTTCCGGGTGGGAGACGGTCATGATGAGGGTTTGCCTGACGTGCCTTCCTTTTAGCTCTTTTCTCCTTTTCGCCCTGTACTCGTGCTTCTTCAAAGTCCATAGCACCATTAATAAAGGATGACCTCCAATTGAAACACTCATGAGTTAGGGCTTCCCAGTTCTCAATGCTGATATTACATTTTTTAAATTAGCTTTGAGAGTATCCTTGAATCTCTTTTGCTGTCCACCAATATTCCGTTTTCCATTCTTAAGTTGGGAGTAAAGTAGCTGCTTTGGAAGACGATGGTCAGGCATTCGAACAACATGTCCAGTCCAGCGAAGTTGATGTTGGATGATCATTGTTTCAGTGCTGGTGGTTTTTGCTTCTTCTAATACGCTAACATTAGTCTGCCTATCTTCCCAAGTAGTTTGCAGAATTTTTCGGAGGCAGCGTTGATGGAATCTTTCAAGAAGTTGGAGGTGGCGTTTGTAGAGGGTCCATGTTTCACAGGTGTACAGAAGGGTTGGTAGTACAATGGCTTTGTAAACAAGCATTTTGGTCTCCCTGCGAATGTCCCGATCCTCAAACACTCTACGCTTCATTCGGGAGAAAGCTACACTCGCAGAGCTCAGGCGATGCTGAATTTCAGCGTCGATGTCGGCTTTTGTAGATAGATGGCTGCCGAGATAAGAAAAGTGATCGACATTTTCTAGTGACACACCTTTAAGCTGGATTGATGGCGCTGAGGAGGGATTGGTTCGAACTTGCTGGTAAAGCACTTTGGTTTTTTTAATGTTAATCGAGAGGCCGAGCTTTTCATATGCTTCTGCAAAGATGTTTAGGGTACTTTGAAGATCTTCCTCGGAGTGTGCACAGACTACGTTATCATCAGCATATTGAAGTTCTATAACAGAAGTTACAATTACCTTTTTTTTTGCTTTCAGCCTACTAAGATTAAAAAGCTTTCCATCTGTTTGATATATAATTTCTACACCAGTAGGAAGTTTCTCTTCAACAAGGTGCATAATCATAGCGATGAAGATAGCGAATAAGGTTGGAGCAATAACACATCCCTGTTTAACGCCAGATTCCACTTTAAATGGATTGCTTTGAGAGCCATTGTTATTCAGGATTGTTGCCATCATGTCGTCATGGAGTAACCGCAAGATGTTCACAAATTTATCAGGGCATCCGATTTTTAGAAGGATGGTCCAGAGAGCAGTATGATTTACAGTATCAAAAGCTTTAGTCAGATCAATAAACAAGGTGTACAGATAGATTAATTAGACAGGAGAGGTAAATAGGTGAGAGGTAATACTTTCTGCAAGTCATTCAATTAGCAGCCATTGTTGAAGTAAGTGGTGACACATACTGCAGCTGATATAGTTTAAGCTGGGTGTGGCAGATAATTTGTTTGACCTATAACGTGATTGGTTGATATTTGTATAAAAGTAGAGAAGTTCTGGTGTTCATTCTTCTCGTTACTATCTTCTCATCAGTATCTGTGTTGGATGTTATTGGACTGTATTGTACTACGTATGTATATAGAGTAAATAGATTATTTTATCTAATCACTTGTGAGTGTCTGCTTACTCAGTAGAACGTATTGCTCTGAGGTCTAGAAGGAACATTGGGAGCCCCAGCTCTGTGTACTCTGATAAACAAAAACAAAAAAATTGCATTAAGGCTCAATAAAAACACAAAGCACTGGACACCTACACCCATGCCAGGATTCCCAAACTAACATCTTGCCCATAATGCCCAGGGGAAGAGCCTGGTCTTCACAGTCTTGTGAAAGGCCAATAGGGTAGGGGCTGCCCGTATTCAGGGGGAGGCTGTTCCTCAGGGATCATCTCCTGATCATCCTCATTCCCTTTCGGTCCCAATTCTCTGAAGCCTTACTAACATTTGGCCCAAGATACAATGCATGAGGTGGGAAGCTGACCGGTGCAGAATTAGGTGGATCAATTGCTTCCTGTGATTTAGAAACGGTATCTTTATTGATGCACCTTAAAAATGCATTTGCCTTTTTTCAGCCAAATCACAGTTCTGACATTTATTTGTTTATTTATTTATTGGAGAAATTTATATAGCCGCCCAACTCACTCACGGTGACTTCAGGCAGCTTACATAAATAAAACCCCAAATACAAAACCAACTACACCCCCACCTCCCTGGTGACAACAATACATTCAAACAAACCACTTGATGGGCTCCATATCAATCTGGGATCCCCAGGCCCAGTGGCCAAACCATGCCTTGAGGGCCTTTTGGAAGAGTATTAAGGTGGGGGCCAGTCTTATCTCCATGGGGATGATGTCCCACAGGGAGGGAGCCAGTTTATATATTTAGATAAATATATTATAAGTATATAAATATATTCAGTTTACAACAAATAAAGAATGTTGCATTTGTCTCTGTTAAAGCTCACTGAGCAAGCAGACAGAGAAAACAAACAAGTTTGGCTGGGAAATTCAGCTGAGGATAGGGAAGATGCAGAAGAAAGAGGAGGAGGAAGAGAAAGAGCCAAGGAAAGGGAGAATCTGTTGACTGATTACAGCTGCTGACTTGTTTCCTGAGTGCTGCTGATTACCCATTGTGTGTGACTGGAGCATTGCTTCCTGCTGACTTAGTTGAAGCTGCATCAGGGGATATATAAGGAAGCCAGTTCCCCAGAAAGCAAGCTCACTGACTGAGCAAACAGAGAAAGCAAACAGGAGTTTTTCATGGCAGTTCAAGGGAGAGACACTCTGTTTGCTGTTATGATTGATGTTGTTTATTATCAGAAGAACATGCAGATGGAAGAAACTGCTGTCATGACTGCAGGAGATGTGACTTGTTTTTTCCTCCCTGAAGACAACAAGAAATACACATTCTGTACATGTAGGCTGAAGAAGGTGAAGGGACTTGAGGCAAATCTGTCCACCATCCGATTTTTCAGAGAAGATGAGGAATTCCTGGATCAAACACAGGATGTACTTGCAGAGAAACCACCCAGAAGATAGAAGGCAGCCAAATGGAGGGTGTGGAGAGATTGAGGAACATGACACAAAGAACCAAACCTGTCAAGAAGAGTTTCATTCCCTGGAGTTTCATAATAGATTCCATGCCCTCCCTGTCAATGATGTTGCGGGACTCCTGGGTAAAAAGCAGTTAGCACAAGCCTCATGGACTGGGGACGAAGAGGAGGCAGCAATGACCAGAGACTCTCTACTGAGAACGACCAAAGCAGTAGCCTGTTGTCCAGACAGTCTATCAAGAGATGTACTGTATGCTGCCTCTTAGAGTACACATTCAGGACGTGATGGAAAGACTCTTGTGATTCTATTAGGTCACAAACACCATTTCCTTTCTAGTGCTACACAGGCATACAGACACAACCCTGAAAACACCACAAGGAACTATGAAGCACTTGGCAGGAGGATGAAGGAGCTTGTGGCACAATTCCTTTCTGTATATAACCCAAGAAGAAAGAGAAGAGAACTGGAAGGGAGCAACTGCCTATGCAGATGGTGCCAGTGGGAACAGTTCAGATGTTTTGATAATGGGGTATATTTCTGAAATGAGGGACTCCTGGCAAGAGATGGGTTGCACCTCACAAGAATGGAGAAGGATGTACTGGGAAGGAACCTTGCAAATCTAATACAGAGGGCTTTAAACTGAATCCTGTGGTGAGGGAGAAGAAAGCTGAGGAAATCATGTGACACCGAATACTGGGAACAAGATTGGGAGAGATATGCAGGATATGGAGCTATCCAAAAATGAGCACATAAAATGCAAGAAGAAATGGGTCAAGTTATATGGATAGGATTTTTTAAAAAAATTATTATTATTATTATATTATAAGGAAAATAACAGATAGAAATAAGGAAACAATACAACAGTGATAATACAGTAAGGAAGAACAAGGATCATAATAAATTGAAAGAAGAAGAAAAAAAGAAAAAAATCCATATAACAAATCCCAATGAAGAATATGAATATATTTAAGAAGCTTGCCCCTTTAACATGTTATTATATCTAGATTGTATAAAAATGTAGTGTTCCAACTTCTCATTTCTACAATATAAGGACATTGCAAAGATCAACAAAGAACACGTCTCTTGAATCCACTGTTTAACATCTGAAATCTTATCTTCTTTCCAACTATATGAGATAATTTTCTTTGCCAATCCCCAAGCTTGATCAAGCCAAAGTTCTTCATAAAATGTCAAATTCCATAGTTTTGGAATTTAATGCAGAATCATGTTTACATCTTTAACAACTATGTTCTTCTCCCCAAATTTTATTAACATGTGTGTTAATTTGGAACTAAAAAGGAACCATAAGGAAACATATGAGTCAAAGAGCCCTCTAATACATTACAAAATATCTGATGTCCATCCCTTTGTAAATATTTGGGGTGGGGTGGGGGAGGTAGTACACACTAAACAATTTTTTCCGATTAACATCATCCTTAAATCCTTATACACATAAGAAGTGTATTTAACATTTCTTAAAACTTAGGTCTACTGATTTTCCAAAATCAAATATTCCAATTCCTTGTTCCACAAATCATAAATATTATCAATATTAACCTGCATAATATATTTTTAAATTTCTTATAAAAATAGATGGTCAGTTTTACTTCAGATACAACTTCTCTTAAACATTCAAGTATTTCAGATGATCCTCAGTCTGCTAGAGCATTTGAACTATATTGTTCTGACAGTACATGTTGTAATTGTAAATACAGACAGTCCTCTACTTATGAACTTTCCAGTTACGAACTTTCGCCGATACGAACAAACCTGTTTGGAACCCCAGGTCCAACTCAAACCTCCAATCTCCAACCTCCCAGAAGGCAGGAGAAGGCAGGAAAGGGTTAGTTTATGGCATGCTGCATATGTACCCTTGGCAGCACCCATCGCATGTCGGGAGGCTGAGCGTGTGCCATTTTGGACCCGGTGTTTTGTTTGCAGTGTCCTTCATTTGTTTCTGTAGTGACTGAATTACAGTATGCTTGCAATTAAGCAGAAGAGTGATAATGGGGAAGGGGGTAGTACTAAGAAGCATCAATCCATCATGATGGAAATGAAGGTGGAGATATTAAACAAAGTTGAGTGGGGGAAGATGACCAACATGGCACCTGCTTATGGCATGAATCATTCCATGATCAGAATGATCATTAAGAACAAAGAGAAGATCATGGAACATGTGAAAAGTTCGGTGCCTATGCAACTGATGATAATAAGCAAGAGGAGAGGAAAAGTGATGGAAGAGATGGAGACACTGCTCGGCACGTGGATCGAAGATCAGCATCAGTGGCGTGTGCCTAATGCTGATCCAGGAGAAGGCTAAGAGCTTGTTCCATGACTTGCAACAGAAGGCTGCTGAAGGTGCTGCTGAAGAGGCATTTGTTGTCATGGGTGGTTCCAGTGCTTTAAGGCTTGTGTGAACCTTCATAATGTGAAAGTGAGGCGGTGAGTGCGGATGAGGATGCAGAGAAGGAGTTCCCGGAAATCCTCAAGGACATCATCGAGGAAGGTGGCTATTTGCCCCAGCAAAAATTCAGTGTGGATGGAACGGAGCTTTATTGGAAGAAAATGCCAGGTGGAACGTACATCAGCAAGGAGGAGAAGACTATGCCAGGCTTCAAAGCTGCGAAGGATAGGCTAACTGTCTTACTAGGTGGCAACGCTTCTGGTGACTTGAGCCTAAAATCGCTGCTAGTCTACCATTCCAAGAACCCACGAGCTCTCAAGAACATCGCAAAGGGCCCACTTCCTGTTGTGTGGAAGGCTAACCGGAAAGCTTGGGTCACCCTTCTCATCTTTGGTTCTTCCACCATTTCATCCCAGAAGTGGAGAGGTATTGCCACGAGAACAACATCCCCTTCAAGAATCTGCTCATTTTGGATAATGCCCCGGGTTATCCAACTTTCAAGGATTCCAGTGTCTCTGTACAAATGCACAAAGTATGGGAATAAATATGAAAAATTAAAAGTCTTAATGCAGGAAGGCTAACATTAGAGAGAGATATAATTGGTTAACAATTGGACCCAACAAGTGTGCTTCAGTGGCTCCATGTTGAGCAGGAAAGATGTACTGAGTGAAGTACCACGTTCTAGGCTCTGTGCTACTCCACATATTTTAGTCATTGTTCTGTGTTGGTCAGACTTCACCTTATCTCAGATCTCATCAAGAACCCTGCATCCAGTTCTGGGCCCTAAATTTTAGAAAATACATTGACATACTGGAGTGTTTCCAAAGGATTGCTAACAAGTTGATAAGGGGCCTGGAAGGAAACTACATTTGAGGAATGGCTGGAGGTATTGCGTATCTTTTTCTACCTGTTGAAGAAAAGATGGTAGGGAGCCAAGATAACTGTCTTCAAGTATCTCAAGGGCTGTCAAGCAGAAATCGGGGGAGAATTGTTCAGTGTTGTTCCAGAAAACAGGACAAGAAACAATGGACTTAAATGACAAAGATATTGCTGTTGGACGTCAAACAATGTTTGATAAGTAAAGCTGTTCAACAATAGAACTGATTGCCTTGGGAGGTGGTGTATTCTCCTTTGCTAGAAATGTTTAAATATTTACATTAAACAAATTGTAGTTTAGCACAATGCTTTGGACAGGTCAGGGAATTAAGTGATTACATGTGTGGCAAATATTGTATACATTGAATATATACACAGCACAGTCCCAGCCCTTTGAATTGCTCATTTATATTTAGGATACTTTAAAGTGTACAATTAATATTATTATATCTGAAGCAGCCTTACATAATCTCAATTCTCATGCAGTAACTGCCTATAAATGTTCATATTTACATGGTATATTACATGATATATATCTTGGCAGCCATCTATTTACAAAAGCCGACATCGACGCTGAAATTCAGCATCGCCTGAGCTCTGCGAGTGTAGCTTTCTCCCGAATGAAGCGTAGAGTGTTTGAGGATCGGGACATTCGCAGGGAGACCAAAATGCTTGTTTACAAAGCCATTGTACTACCAACCCTTCTGTACGCCTGTGAAACATGGACCCTCTGCAAATGCCACCTCCAACTTCTTGAAAGATTCCATCAATGCTGCCTCCGAAAAATTCTGCAAATTACTTGGGAAGATAGGCGGACTAATGTTAGCGTATTAGAAGAAGCGAAAACCACCAGCATTGAAACAATGATCATCCAACATCAACTTCGCTGGACTGTTCATGTTGTTTGAATGCCTGACCATCGTCTTCCAAAGCAGCTACTTTACTCCCAACTTAAGAATGGAAAACGGAATATTGGTGGACAGCAAAAGAGATTCAAGGATACTCTCAAAGCTAATTTAAAAAAATGTAATATCAGCATTGAGAACTGGGAAGCCCTAACTCATAAGCGTTTCAGTTGGAGGTCAGCCTTTATTAATGGAGCTATGGACTTTGAAGAAGCACGAGTACAGGGCGAAAGGGAGAAAAGAGCTAAAAGGAAGGCACGTCAAGCAAACCCTCATCATGACCGTCTCCCACCCGGAAACCTATGCCCTCATTGTGGGAGGTTGTGCGGATCCAGAATTGGCCTTTATAGCCACTTACGGATCCACTGTTAAAATTTTACCTTTGGAAGACAATCTTACTCGGCTACAAGTGATCGCCAATGAATTGTCCTTTCTTCAAGACAGTTCAGGGAGTACACTGATTTTTTCCCCCAAAACAACCACATGAAGCTGGTAAATTTGGGATATATTCAGGTAAACTACAATATTTCTGCAACCCTTTTGAGACTGACTCCTTCAAGAATCCGTTTGTAGAACGATCCTATTTGCTCAGAGCATTCTGGTGAATCCAATACCGTGCTGGTGACACAAGAAATGTTGATGTAGCTTCTGGTTTGGTAAAAATTCCTCCCATTGCTCACAGTAGACTGGAATTAATTCAGATCAGCCCAAGGATGAACAGCAAAATATCTTATGCAGAATTACTGTCTGCATATCACATGCGAAAGCAGCAGGTGCTGATTATCTCGGAACAAGGCAAGTACAGTTTAATGCCATACTGTATCCAAAATATGTTGAATTGCCCTTCAAATCCAGCAATGAGAGGGGAGGGGGGATGGACTACAAATGCCATCTCTAAATGGCCCGCAAGGCGCCATATGTGAAATGAAGGAATAGAAATATACATCTTAATCTGTAATCTCCTCTATTTTTGCCATCCTTTCCTTTATTTTTTGAAGCTGTAATATCCCTGGCCAGTGGTATTATCAGACTTCAAATGTGTGGAATGGTGCCCATCCATTGTTTGCAGGAGATCATTTTTTATTTATACCTGCATATAAATGGGGACAGCAGGAAAAGAAACTGGTCCTCTGCCTCTGTCTCCAGAGATTTGATTTCATATCAATATATACAGTATTCTCTAGATATACAGTAAAATCCATATGGATTTTACTCTTTTTTCTGTTGTTCTTTTTATGCTTTTTAAAAAAGATATTCCTTTTTTCTTTTGTTTTTGTTTTTTTCCTGCATACTTTCATCATGGAATCCCAATTCCAAATAGGCAGAGATTCAAGGAAATATCATAGTTTTTCCTTTGCCGTTCCAAATCTTGCTGTTTTATATAGGTGTTGGTTCATACTTATGGAGACAAACGTTTAGTTTCAATTAAGTTGCAAAAAACAGCCCTTCTAGCACTCAAATTGTTGCAAAACACCCTGGAGACACTGTGTCTTTAGCACTCTGAAATTGATTTCAGTGCAAATCCACATGCTTAAACTTGGGTGGGTCGAATATGGTGCCTATTGCATTTTTTAAAAATCATGAAAAAGAGGAAGAAAGAGGACAACCAAACCTATGTTATGAATACAATTTGCCCTATGAACACAAAGGGCAATGTTTTGGCAACATTTTCTTCTTTATGGCTTGTTATGCTAAAATCATTCTAAATACACGCAGTCACATCTGCTATCGCCATCTAGTGGAGAGGTAAGTTAAGAATGCAAGGGTTCTGAGCCATTAGGCTGGAACAAATTCCTGGCTCTTCAGAGTTCAATGAAATATGTTAAAACCTGATGTTAAACAATTTCTTATATCCAACTCCTACTTTTTTACCCTGTAGAAAATAGATGTTCTGCTTCCTGAAGTGTTTACTGGCAATCACGCAGATTGCTTCTTCTCAACAAAGCATGCCATTTGCAGTCTCTCAGACTTAATTGGCACAATGGCAGGAATGCCATTTGCCAATGGTTTGGAATGGCAAACATCACATAATGTAAAATAGAAATAGGCTATAAACAGAGGACGAATGGGTTACAAAATTAATCTGATGCTTCGCCACCCAATCCTACAATGCGTTACAATTATTGGACTGTTGGGACTTGGAAGACTGTCTCTGCTCCCCGTTTTTGGGAATCAGAGGAAAACGATTTGAGTGGCTAGTCTGGGAAGAGCTAGAGGCAAGGAGAGGCTCGTGCCTGGAAGCTGCTGTGGATCCCTTCACCAGCACCATCTTGGGCACGAGAAGGAGAGCGTGGGCGCCATTTTGCGAGGCCTTGCTGAAACGGATTTTGTCATCGGAAGGGCCCAGAGATTGTCGTGGATGGCAGGTGGCCCCCACCTGTGTAAGGCACTGTTTCTTCCTCCCAGGTGAGAGCTGGTTGGGGGGACAGTAGCGGGATGTGGGCAGGGTGTGGATAGTGACTCTTAGCCAGCTGGTGCAAGCGGCTGATGTGTGTGGATGGATGGATGGATGGATGGTTGATAGGGGGCAGTGATCAGAGTTCCCAGTGGCACTAAGAGCGATGGCTGAAGTGCCCACGGCAGGGCTTTCCAAAGTGCTGCCGCTGGCGACACACCAGCGGCAGCGGCGGCGCACGTGCACACGGCGACGGCGCGGGGACGTGCAGCGGCACGCGCACACGGCGATGGCGCGGGGGGCGTGCGGTGGCGCGCGCGCACGGCGACGGTGTGGGGGGGCGTGCGGCGGTGCGCGCGCACGGCAACGGCGCGGGGGCGTGCGGCGTCACGCACGCGCTCGGCAACAGCACGGGGGGCTTGCGGCGGTGCAGGGGGCGTGCGCCGCCGCTTCCGGGTGGTGTGGCGACACACCACGCTGTGTGTGGCGACACACTTTTGTGTCGCGACACACAGTTTGGAAAGCTCTGGCCTAGGGACTTGGACACACACACCCCTTTGGTTGTATGGTTACTGAGTTTGGTGGAAGATGTGGGGGTCCCAGCTTTCTAACCTTGGAGGCCTGGGTGGGGGATGTTGAGGCTTTGGGGGGTCTAGAGGCGGGTCAGTACATCTCAGTGGTGATGGGTATGGGGCGATATGGCAGGAGATGGGGGCACACCATTTTTGGGAAATGTGATCCCAGTGTCTTATACCAGTTTTGCATTCCAGCCCTATGTACTCAACCCCATTACCTGGTCAGCAGACCTACAGAGGCCCTGGCTTTCAGCTGTTGCTGCTGCTGCTTAATGCCAGGTCGGTCTGTAATAAGGCCTCCATATGTGACTTGATCACTGAGGAGAGGACAGACCTGGCATGATTTACCGAGACCTGGCTGGGTCCAGAAGTGAGGGGGTCCCCCTCTTGTAAATGTGCCCAGCTGGGTTTAGGGTGTGGCATCAGCTGAGACTCCAGGGTAGGGGTGGGGGTGTGGCGGTTGTCATGTGATGGCTTCCAGGGGCACTGCTCCACAAGTTGCCAGATGTGAGACCTTGTTCCTTAACTTGGGCTCTAGGGATCAGTTGGGACTGTTGCTACTGTACCAGCCTCCCTGCTGCCTAGCAACCACCCTGCCTGAGTTCCTTGACTGGGTCTCAGGATTGGCAGTGGAGTTTCTCAGGCTTATGGTCCTAGGATACTTCAATCTGCCTTCTCTAGGGGTGGAGTCTGAGACAGCTCAGGAGTTCATGGCCACCATGACAGCCATGGGCCTATCCCAGGTCATCCAGAGCCTGACACAGGACAGTGGTCACACACCTGATCTGGTTTTCTTGTCAGAGCAGTAGCAACATGATTTGGAATTGGGGGAGCTCTCTGTCATGGTCAGATCACTACCTGGTAGCTATGAGATTCTCAGGTGCTGCCCCTCACTGCAGGGAGGTGGGACCTATTTGAATGGTCCGCCCATGGTGACTGATGGACCCTAATGGGTTTGAGGGAACTGGGGTTATTCCTGAGGATCTGCTGCATGGTCCCGCTGAGGCTTTGGTTGTCACCTGGAACAGGAGGGTGGCTGACGCCTTGGATTGGATTGCACCCATGTGACCTCTCCTTTCCTGTGAATCCCATCACTCTCCATGATTTACGGAAGGGTTGAGAGAAATGAAATGGGTTAAGAGACGTCTGGAGCACTGCTAGTGGAGAACAAAGAACGAACTCAACCGAATACAAGTTAGAGCTGCCATTACGGCCTACCTCGTGGTGGTAAGGGCGGTGAAGCATCAATACTTCTCCGTCCTTATTGTATCCGCAGATAGCCACCCAGCAGCACTATTTAAGGTGACCTGGACACTTTTGGGTAAAGGGGGTCCTGAGGTTCACCTTCTGGGTTATACAGAGGAATTTGCAGAGCATCTGCCAGATAAAATTGCTTGGATTCGCTCCCAGTTGGATGCCGGTGTTTATACAGGTGCCAGGGAGGTGCCTCAGGTGCAGTCTTGCCCAGTTATCTGGGAATGGTTTGATCCTCTTGGACCTGAGGAAGTGGACAGGGTCCTTAGGACTGTGAGCTCAGCCACATGCTCTTTAGATGCATGCCCTTCCTGGCTGGGCAAGGCCACCTGGGAGGTGACATGCAGGTGAGTTCTGGAAGTGAAGAATTCATCCTTGAGGGAGGGGGTTGTTCCTCTGCCTTTTAAAGAGGTGTTGGTCTGCCTCCCCCCCCCCCCAAGAAGTCATCACTAGACCCCACCATGCTGGAGAATTTTCATCCAGTATCCAATCTCCCCTTTTTGGGGAAGGTTGTAGAGAAGATGGTTGAGCAACAGCTTCAGAGGATCTTGGATGAAACAGATTATCTGGACCCCTTCCAGTCAGGATTCAGACCCAGATATGGAACAGAAACAGCATTGGTTGCACTTTTGGATGATCTCTGGCAGGAACGGGATGGGGGTAGTGCATCCATCCTTGCTCTTCTTGACCTCTCAGCGGCCTTCAATATCATCGACCATGGTATCCTTCTGGATCGGCTTCAGATGTTGGGAGTGGGCAGCACCGTATTGCACTGGTTCACTTCCTTCCTCCGAGGCCAATTCGAGTCACTGATTGGGAGAGGTCCAGCTCCCGGCCCCTACTATGTGGGGTTCTGCAGGGCTTGGTGCTCTCGCCACTCCTATTCAACTTCCACATGAAGCCACTGGGTGAGATCATCTGTCACCATGGGTGATGTACCATCAGTATGCTGGTGATACCCAGCTCTACATCTCCGCCCCTGGTGAGCTAAGTGATGCTGTTGATGTTCTTTCTCGGTGCCTGGAGGCTGTGGGGGTCTATATGGGGAACAACAGGCTTCAGTTGAATCCTGGCAAGACTGAGTGGCTTTGGGTTTTGGGGCCTTGTGTATCTGGGGATTTACCATCTTTGGTTCTGGATTGGGTTGCACTGCCCCAAACAGACCCAGTGAGCAACCTGGGGGTCCTTTTGTACTCAAGACTCCTGCTTGAAGAACAGGTGGCACTCGTAGCCAGGAAGGCCTTTGCACAGCTTTGTGTTGTGCACCAATTGCGCCCTTTCCTGGATCAGGAGGCTCTAATCATAATCACTCTTGCCCTAGTCACCTCCCAAATGGACTACTGTAATGCACTCTACATGGGGCTGCCCTTGAAGAGTATCTGGAAGCTTCAGCTGGTGCAAAATGCAGTGGCAGGGGAAGTTACGTGTGCTCCAAGATCTGTACATGTTACAGCTCTGCTACGCAAGCTGCATTGGTTAGCAGTTTGCTTCCAGGACCAATTCAAGGTGCTGGTGATGACCTTTAAAGCCCTACATGGCATGGGGCCAGGTTATTTAAGGGACCGCCTCACCCCAATTATATCCACCTGTCCCATCAGGTCTGGCAGGAGGGGCATGTTGTGGGTCCCATCAGCAAAGGAGCTTCATTTGGTGGGACCCAGGAGGAGAGCCTTTTCTGCTGTGGCACCCACCCTTTGGAACATCATTCCCCTCGAGGTGAGGTTGGCCCCAACCCTGTTGGCCTTCCAGAAGGCTCTCGAAACTTGGTTTTGCCATCAGGCCTGGGAACCCCATGGAAGCATGGAGCCCATTAAATGGTTGGTATAAGCTGATTGTACCCTTCCCTGTCTTTTTATTATAGTTTTTAAATTGTTTTTAGTTGTTTTAATGGATAAATTATATTGATTGTTTAGCTTTTGTTTTACTTGAGTACACCGCCCAGAGTCACATGCAAGTGAGATGGGCGGCTATACAAATTCAATTAAATACATACATACGTACGTACGTACATACATACATACAATGTTTGATGCTAGCATATATCTCTGCTTCATGCAGTGCAGTATCGGTGAAATGGTTGTCAGGGTGAAGAAAATCAGCATGTCTTGTTAGTTTTCCTTAAACAAAACCATCCATGTAGTGTTGGTAGATGTTTCAATCCACAAAACCACCAGAGCAGCCTTCCCCAGTTGGATGAGTTTCAGATATGTTGGACCACAACTTCCATCATCCCAGGATGTTTGAAAATGCATTGGTCCAGAGGACCAAACTTTCGTTATAGATACCCTTCTAAAAAAGATATACTCAAGGATCTTAAGTATTAACTAATGCTTGATGTGATCATCTTTTCCCCATGAAATTGTATGTCTCTGTGTGTGAGTGTGTGTGCATCTTACATTTCAGTACATATTTTAAGTCACCATTAAAAAAAATCTGCTTATAGTTTGAACTTATAATGCTCTATGGGTTCAACTATAAGTATACACACAGATGTACGTATACACGTACATATAGAGTTCCTGAGATGCATCTCCAGAGGACTGGAAGGTTTCCTGAGCAATATGGGATGGACCGCAAGAGGGATGCTTGTGAAACCTTAACAGGACACCCATCTTGGTAACTGAGAACTCCTTCAAAAGTAGCAGGACTTAGTACTTGGAGGAAATACCAGGAATAGCATGGCTATAGGCTAGACTGGGAAGTTGACAAATGTCTTGGAAGAAGGCAATGGGAAGCCAGTGCCATGTTGTGGCCATGAAAACTAAATGCCTGCCAGGTGGTGCCATGTTGTTAATGCCACTCCCACCATAAATCTTGTCAATGGCCTTGTTCTGTAGTCATCTCCATGTTAACAGGGATATCTGTAGGGAGAAGCTGTCCATGTGACTGGAAGTCCTGTATTATTGGTTACCTGACATGGAAACTCAATTAAAGCAGCTGCTTCTATGAGACTTCTTCATGGCAGGCTTCTGTGCCAATGCAGGAACGTAAGTTGGTGATGCCACTAATGAGACTTTCTTGCTGTCATTGTGTTGGGACCCTTGCACAACAAAAGCTTATATAAATAACAGATAAACAGTATACATTCAATACTTCCCATGGAGATGCTGATCATGGTTGCTGGACTGGAGCTGTGCAATGAGAATATGTCTTTGGTTTTGGTGCTAGTTTGTCTGAAAGATTGAAAATTGTATACTGTACTTAATAGTCATAATAGTCATTATGAAGCTTTAAAAAGGACATCTTTACACACAAGTAATGGAAAGAATTTGCAGTAGTGGATACCATCATTCTTTGCATACACAATCTGATGTCATTTTGAAAGAAAGTAGCCTTAGATGTGAAGGGGAAATGATCAGAAAGAAAGCAGCAGCCATCTGTTTTTCTAAGTGGACTTCCAAGGTAAATGAGACTTCCACCCACAGACCAGGCATTTTAAAGGAGGGTTTGGATTATTTGCAGGGCACCCTAGAATGCCCGCATCTTGGCTTTTCATGTCTCTCGTGCTCTGTTCAACTGACCAGCAACAGTCTTCCCGTAAGAATGTGGTCACTTGCCAAGCATTCTCATGAACAGTTCATTAAACTCCTTGGCTCTAGTACAAACATGAAACAGCAGTATTTTTTCCTCTCAGAAAATATGCAAAAATGTGACTTTCTATCCTTTGACTCCCCCTCCCCCCCAGTTTTCATTACTTAAATTCAGAGAATTGCTTTTATTAGAGCAGGAGGGCATGACCTGAACCCCCCTCCCCCCGAATTGTATGTGCCTCCTTGCAAAGCCTTGGATGCAATTCTACAGAGCTCTCAAGGTCACTGCCAAAATGTACTGTACTTTTGAATACAACAAAAGGTGGAAACCATTAAATACGTCAGACGTAATCAGAGCAAGAAAATTTACTTTAACCTTGTGCTGGCTCTGCCCAGTTTTGAGAATGTGACTCACAGCCCTCAAGGCAAAAAGCAGGTGGCTTTCCTTCCCTGCCGCAAGTAACGAAACGTTTTTGATGGAAAGCGTTGGTTTTCTGCCACGTCAGACTGCTCGATATAGTGGAACGTTGCTGATGCTTTGAAAGTCAATGGGATACTTCCATTTGATACAGGGATTGCATATACAGCTATCAAATAATCTCTTAGAAAGTCACTGGGGCCTTATGTGCTATTTACAGTATGTCACCATCAGTGCAAGGCCATGCATGTTTACACAGAAGTAAATATCATATCAGTAGAGCTTACTCTGTAGTAACTGTGCTGAAGTTTGGGATTTGATTGATTTGTTAGGATACTTTCTTTTATAGAGAATACTTCGAGTTTAAGTGCAAGGGTATTGCATGAAAGTCTAATTTAAATGTGCAACAAAAGATATTTGCCACTAAAAAGTCAATCCCTGAATGAAGCCTGACCAATCAATCAAACATTTTCCACCACTATAAACACTGAATGAAAATCAGGAGAGTAGAGGTTTGGGGGTTCAGTCAGTCCTAAGACAGGGTCTAAGAGTGACATGAGATACATTTTTTAAAAAAGTGTCTTTTTGAAGACATTGTTATTGATTTACACAGCATTTAACCCACTTTTCATAACTAAAAAAACAAAACCCATGTGGGAGGGGGTTTGATTTTCTTTTGCTAAAGGAAAACTTTTCTCCTCTCCCCCATCTACAGCTACGAGTTGGGAGAGAGAAAACATTTTTAATACTATTAACTGGGGAGAACAGTTACCCCTAGTGCTATATATCCTACTGAGATGTAAATGTCATCAAATTCAATGAGTTCCCAGGTCGGAATAGAGATTATAGCAGTCCTTACTTTAAGTAACAAGGTATTCTGGATGGGAGGCTGGTAGAACAGCTAAAAAAGATTCCATCCTACAGCAGGTCTTCCTTTTTACAAGGCCTGAGATTCTCAGAATCTGAAAGCTAAGAGTCAGATTTCTCTTTCAGGTAGATGTGAATAACATCCCCAAATCTGATGTGAGTTGAACAAAAGGCAATCAATACTCTGTCCTGTGAGTCATTTGGTGCCATTTAATCATTGATTTGAACTGGGAACTTTGCTTAAATATCAGTGACACAATGCTGCTATTAAAAAATGGGTAGCACAATAGGGCCATTAGGAGGGGAGTGATGCAACAACAGTGTTTTCTAAATGTTTACATATCTAAAATGGCAGCCTAAAAGAAGTTCATTCTTTCAGTACAGCTAACATTTTTCAACTACCATTCTGAAAGTGTTTTCTTTCACTTCGTGTGACATCATATTAACAATTGGAAAACATAGTCTTTATTTAGTTTAGGGCCCATTGCAAGGATGGTATGCTAATACATTAGCACTTCTTACCTTTTACTGTACTGAAAAAAAAGGCCAGGTACATTTTTTAAAAAAAGGGAAAGAGCAAGGTATTTTGATCCAAACTGGCTTAGTAAGTACTACTTACCGTGTCATGGCCCCGAGGACATCACAGTTTCCCACCTGAATTCTAATATCCTGAAATAAGCTGTGTTACCATGTTCGGAAGAGGAGTGTCAACCATATCTCCTCTACCACAAGCTTCATGAGGACAATCCTTTAGAACAGAGCTTTCCAAACTGTGTGTCGCAACACGTTAGTGTGTCGGCTGCAGTGTGTAGGTGTGTCGTGCAAACGTAAGGAGAAACCTCTGAGTCCCACGCTCAGAGCCTCAAGTGCCTCGCTGGCTGCTGCTGCCTCCGAGCCCTGCCAGGATTCCACACAGGTCCTAGTGCCTGCCTTGTGCCTTGCTGCCTCCAAATCTGCTGTGATTCCGCGCAGGTCCTAGTACCTGCCTTGTGCCTTGCTGCCTTCAAATCTGCTGTGATTCCGCGCAGGTCCTAGTGCATAGCTTTCCAAACTGTGTGTCATGACACACTACTGTGTCGCCGGCAATGTCTTGGTGTGTCACCAGATGACCCGGAAGCACTGATTGGGGGGGAACCGGAGGAAGGGGCACCCCCGCCAATCAATGCGCACCAAAGGGGGGCAGAGAGGCGGGCCGAGCAGTGCAGACAACCGCTGCCGCTGAAGAGTCCCCGCTGGAGTTCTGCCCAGCCCTTGGAAACTCTGGGGGCAGTGGGGCAGGTTGCCCCATCGAAGTGGTGATGGGTCGGGGACATTACAATGGGAACCGGGGGGGCAGGCCATCTTCGTGGAAGACGCCCCCGGTGTTTGTTACCGGTGGTGTGTTCCGGCCCCCCAGGTTCAGACCCAGGCCCTGGTCAGAGGATCCTCAAGCACCCTGGCTTTCGGCTGCTGCTACTTAATGCCAGGTCTGTTAACAACAAGGCCCCCCTCATATGTGACGTGATCACGGAGGAGGGGGCAGACCTGGTGTGTATTACTGAGACCTGGCTGAGCACAGAGGGGGGAGTAGCACTCTTGGAAATGTGCCCAGCTGGGTTTCAGGTGTGGCATCAGCCGAGACCCCGGGGCAGGGGAGGAGGGGTGGCGGTTGTCATCTGGGAGTCTCTGGTGGCCTTCAGGGGCGCTGCTCCACAAGTGGCCAGGTGTGAGATCCTGTTTTTCAAGTTGGGTTCTCGAGAGCAGTTGGGAGTGTTGTTGCTGTACCAGCCTCCCTGCTGCGTAGCAACCTCCCTGCCCGAGCTGCTGGAGGCTGTCTCAGGGTTGGCAGTGGAGTCCCCCAAGCTTATGGTCCTGGGGGACTTCAATCTACCTTCCCTGGGACATGCCTCAGAGGCAGCTCGGGATTTCATGGCTACCATGGCAGCCATGGGCCTGTCTCAGATTATTCGAGACCCGACTCAAGACAGTGGCCTCACTTCGGACTTAGTTTTCTTCTCAGAGCAGTGGCAAGGTGATCTGAAGGGAGAGTTACATCTGTCCCCACTGTCATGGTCAGATCACACCCTGCTGGCCTTGAGATTCTTATGCCGCTCCACTCCGCAGGGATTGGTCCATTTGATTGGTCTGCCCCCAGAGACTAATGGACCCAATGAGGTTCCAGAAGGAGCTGGGGTTATACCTGAAGGATCTGCTGCACAATCCAGCGGTGGTCCTGGCCGCAACCTGGAATAGGGAGGCGGCTGGGGCCTTGGACAGGATCGTGCCTGTGCGGCCTCTCTTGCCACATTTGACACCGTGGATCACGGAGGAGTTAAGGGTCTTGAAGAGGGTTAAGAGATGCCTAGAGCACCGCTAGAGAAAAACAAAGACTGAATCTGACCGAACACAAGCTAGAGTCGCTGTTAAGACCTACCTTGTGGCAGTAAGAGTGGCGAAATGTCATTATTTCTCCGCTCTTATTGCGTCTGCAGAATGCCGCCCGACGGCCCTGTTTAAGATAACACAATCTCTTCTAGGTAAGGTGGAGTCTGTGATCCACCTGCAGGGCTGTGCGGAAGACTTTTCTGAGCATCTTCAGGATAAAATTGCTCAGATTAGTTCTAGGTTGGACTCCAAGCGTGAAGCAGAGTCTGGGGAGATGCCAAGGGAACCTCATTACCCAGTTATCTGGGAACAGTTTGATCCTGTTGGACCTAAGGAAGTGGACAGGATCCTCTGGATTGTAAAGGCCACCACATGCCATCTAGACCCTTGCCCTTCCTGGCTGGTGCAGGCAGCCAGGGAGGTGACATGTGGTTGGGTCCAGGTGATGGTTAATACATCCTTGGAGGAGGGGGTGTTTCCGGCTGCTTTTAAGGAGGCGCTGGTGCACCCCCTACTCAAGAAACCATTGCTGGACACTACTATATTGGACAAGTTTCGTCCTGTCTCCCACCTCCCCTTTTTGGGGAAGGTGGTTGAGAAAGTGGTGGCGTTGCAACTCCAGAGGATTCTGGATGAAACAGATTATCTGGACCCCTTCCAGTCAGGTTTCAGGCTGGGATATGGGGTGGAAACTGCATTGGTCACACTTAACGGATGATCTTTGGCAAGAATGGGATGGAGGGAGTGCGTCCATCCTGGCTCTTCTCGACCTCTCAGTGGCTTTCGATGCCATCGACCATGTATCCTTTTGGGACGGCTTGAGGAGTTGTGGGTGGGCAGCGTAGTTCTGCGCTGGTTCACCTCCTTCCTCTAGGGCCGGTCCCAATCGGTGGTAATAGGAGATGAGAGATCCGACCCTCACCCCCTCATCTGTGGGTGCCGCAGGGTTCGGTTCTCTCCCCTCTCCTATTTAATATCTACATGAACCACTGGGTGAGATCATCCATCACCACGGGATGAGATATCATCAATATGCTGATGATACTCAATTGTACATCTCCATCCCAGTTGAGGTAAGTGATGCGGTGGCCGCCCTTTCTCAGTGCCTGGAGACTGTGGGGGTCTGGATGGGGAACAACAGGCTTCAGCTGAACCCTGGTAAGAGGGAGTGGCTGTGGATTGATGGCTCTTCCGGATCCGGGACGTTATCATCTTTGGTTCTGAATGGGGTTGCACTACCCAATTCGGAATCAGTGCAGAACCTGGGGGTCCTTCTGGACTCACGACTCCTGCTCGAAGAGCAGGTGGCAGTCGTGGCCAGAAGGGCCTTTGCTCAACTTCATGTTGTGTGCCAGTTACGCCCTTTCCTGGATAGGGGGTCCATCCGTACAGTAACTCATGCCCTGGTCATCTCCCATATAGACTACTGCAATGCGCTCTACGTGGGGCTACCCCTGAAGAGTATCCGGAAGCTTCAACTGGTCCAGAATGCAGCAGCACGCGCAGTTATTGCTGCCCCTAGATCGGCTCATGCGACACCTATGCTGCGCCAGCTGCACTGGGTGCCAGTATGCTTCTGGGTCCAATTCAAGGTGTTGGTTATGACCTATAAAGCCATACATGGCATGGGACCAGGCTACCTGAGGGACCGTCTCATCCCCATAACTTCAAACCGTCCCACTCGACTATGCAGAGAGGGCATGCTGCGGACCCCATCGTTAAGGGAGTTTCACTTGGCGGGATCCAGAAGGCGGGCTTTCTCAGCAGTGGCACCCGCCCTTTGGAACATTCTGTCCCTGGAGATGAGGCAGGCTCCATCGCTCCTGTCCTTCCGGAAGAACTTAAAGACCTGGTTCTGCCGCTTCGCTTGGGAGGGGAATGGGAACAGCTCCTCCTGGGGATGGCTGGTGCCATAGAGCTCTTTTAAAATACCATCTTATCGCCTCCTGGATTTTATATTTAACTTTTTAGTAATTTTGATGATCGTAGATTTGTATGATTTTATATTTATTTATATTTATAAATTTTAATTGTTTTATTTTGTGAACCGCCCTTTGGGGGAGATGGTGCAGTAATAGAAATTGATAAATAAATAAATAAATAAATAACAATAGGTAAGATGCCGGGCTTGTTGATTGGAAGGTCGCAAGTTCAGAGGTTCGAATCCCTAGCCCCGCGTGACGGAGTGAGCTCCCGCACTCACCCCAGCTCTTCCCAACCTAGCAATTCGAAAGCATGCAAATGCAAGTAGATAAATAGGTACCACTTCGGTGGGTAGGTAACCGTTCCGCGCGCATCATGCGGCCACATGACCATGGAAGCGTCTTTGGACAACGTTGGCTCTTCGGCTAACAAACGGAGATGAGCATCGGCCCCTAGAGTCAGACACGACTGCACAAATGTGCGGGGGGAACCTTTACCTTTTTACCATATCTCTTATAAGTTAGTTTAACCTCCAGTTTGCTATTAAAACTGAATTACTGTGTCACGAAATGATGCATGTCTAAAAAGTGTGTCACCAACATGAAAAGTTTGGAAAGCTCTGCTTTCGAATGACACTAGACAATGATTTACTGTATTTCACTATGGAATGTGTATAAAAAAGGAGATAGAACCTGCACCAACAAAGCCATAATTACTATTAGGTTTAATTCCCCATGAGTAGATTCTAAGACAGAGCTTTCCAAACTGTGTGTCAGGACATGTTAGTGTGTCGGCTGCAGTGTCTGGGTGTGTCACGGCTGCTGCTGCCTCCTGGCTTCCACGCAGGTCCTAGTGCCTGCCTTGTGCCTTGCTGCCTCCAAACCTGCTGTGATTCCGCGCAGGTCCTAGTGCCTGCCTTGTGCCCTGCTGTAAGAGTGTGTCACGAAATAATGCCCTGCTGTAAGAGTGTGTCGCGAAATGATGCATGTCTAAAAAGTGTGTCACCAACATGAAAAGTTTGGAAAGCTCTGTTCTAAGACATTTCCTTCTGCAGATTTATATTTTATTGCAGAGGCACACGCTGAAGTATTTAGTAAGCCATAAGGAGGTAAACAGAACTTTTATGACTATTTGCTACTATTAACGGGCCTGATCCAAATGCCTGGTTTCTTTAGTGAATTTCCTATTCCTTGTTTCTTCACTTAGCGTTAAAAGCAGAAGAATGCAAGGCCAACACAAGCATGCATTGATTCAGAGATATAATAGGAGGGACATCTGCAACAAGGGGTGTCAAGCCATGGTACCCCAGCTTTAAATCAAAAGCATTTTCCTTCCAGCCCAGCTTCAGTACCAAAAGTTAGCAGTTAGTACGTAAGGCACCAGAAAAGGCATTTAATTCTATCTTTAACCACTGCTCATTTTTCTTTTTCCTTTCGTACCCAACAAATTACACGTGGATCTTTAAGACAACTGGGTAAAACAAATCCATTGTACTGAATTACTTCTGAAAATAGGTAAGATTATATTCATTTCATTTCATTTTTCTATTTTTAGTGAGGGGGAAGTATGTTGGTGGCAAACTGATTAACACAATGGAGAATACTGGTTTTGATTAGGGTCATGGAATCAAATGGCAAAATTAACTGTTGTGGCCTCATCTTTTCAATTCTGTTTCAGTGTTTTTCGAACAAGAGCTCATAAAACTCCATGGAAAGCTACAACTCATCTAATATCTTTTGTTTGTAAAAGGTGTTTGTGTGCAGGCCAAGTTAATTAAAACTAACTAGTGAGGTAGGGTGATTTATATGTACAGTATATGCACACATGTGTCTGTGACAGAGAGACAGACAATTTGGACACTATAACTTAACATGTAAATTAGAAGTTAATTATTAATAGAAAGCTAACAAGACAGTACGCTCAACAGATTATGTTGCATGCCTGATGCAAACATCTATATCTAGAAATCCTCAATTTCCTTTTTTCCTTAACTTCAAGGGAACTAAAACATATAATGTTAATAGTATGATTAATAAACAGAATTCAGGTTTTAAAAATTAAATAGCAGAAGATCGGGCTTGTCATGCTCAATATTGTAGTATGAAAGGGGGGGGGGGTTAAGATGATCATTCACAGACCACCTTCTCTGTAAATATCCTCCTCAACCCTGCCACTTTTCAAAAGCATCAACCAGAATATTTTTCCCTATTGTTCTTCATAGCTTTGCAGTGTGTGTGTGTGTGGGGGGGGATTTGAGTGGGGGAGGGTTGTACTAAAGTTGCAGCTGAGAAGGGTTTACCTGGAAGTCTGATATCAATCTTGCAAGTGTGAAAGTACAACTCCCCCCCATCTCCTTTACAGCCTGAGAACTTAGAGGGGGTTCCTTCTGAGCCTCTTTCTCCACCCATTATGCAGCTGCAAGCTATGTCCTCCCTTATCTGACTGTTCCCTAGGCAGTATCTCTTCCCCACCCTCTCCCAAGATCATTCCCACATACCATGACACTCAGGGACTACTGGCCTCCCCCCCCCCCCCCCCGGCATATATGGCACCAGAGGAAGCTGTTCTACCTCAGTTCCAGCTTTTTTTACCTAGTCCAGAGAACAAGGACAAGCGAGGGCCCTAGACAGCATTCCAAACAGACTTTTCTTTTCTTGAGATGCCAGAGATGCAACTTTGGATAGCCTGACAATTAAATGGATACATGACTGCTTTGCAAATCATACCCCAAAATGCTAATTATTATTACAAACAGGAGGGAGCTATCAAGTGAGGCACCACAGGTTTCAGTCCTGACTCTTGTCCTTCTCAACATTTTTAGGAATGATTTGAATGAGGAGTTAGAGGGAATGCTTATCCAAGGTGGATGGCACAAAATTGTGTGGTAGAGTTCATACTCTAGAAAACAGAAATAAAATTCAAAATGAAAATTATAGGATGGATAAATAACTGAAAATAATTGCAAAGAAGTGAAGAGTCAGCTGTACAGTTTTTACTTACACACACATCAAATGTAGTTTTAAGTTATATCAGCAGAAGTATAGTTTCCAGATCACAGGCAGTTCCACTTCATTCTGTTTTGGTTAGACTTTACCTTGAGAATTGTCCCCAGTTCTGGCCACTGTACTGTAAGAAGAAACTTGGGGAAACTGGAACAGATTCAGAGAAGGCAACAGAGGTGATCAGGGGACTGGGAACCAGGTCATATGAAGAGAAACAGGAGGAATTGGGGGAACATGATAGCCTTCCTCCAATACCTGAACAGATGTTATGAAGAAAAAAGTTGGGTGTGTTCTTCAATATTCCAGAGCACAGAATATGCAATCATGGATGGAACTGCAGATCTAGTTGAGTGTTAGAAAAAAAATCTCACCAAACCGTTTGACAATAGAACCAATTATCCAGGCAGGTGGTGGGCTCCCCTTCACTGGATGCTCCTAAGCAAAGGCTGGGCAGCCATCTGTCGGGGATGTTTTAATTTGGATCCCTGCCCTGAGCAGCGGGTTGGGTTGAGGGCTTAAGTGACCCCTGCCAACTCTTGATTCTGACCTTTTGTTTACAATGCTTGTATTTTGCCCCTGAACTACAGCCCTACGCCTTCTGTGGCTCTTATTTATTGGAGGTAAAGAAGAACTTCTCAAGCATGCTTTCTAAAGGCAATTTACGCAGTGGTATGTGGACATGATGGAAGCAAGGATGGTTTACAAGGATACAAAATAGAAGGATTAGAAATTGTGCTCGTGTAAACTAGACTTAGCTACATTTCCTTCTCTGTTTCTTAACTGATGTCTCTAATTTCTTTTGCTTATTATTTATTAACACCTTTCTGTAGTTTACATCACTTTGTCTATTCTGAAAGGGAATAACATATATAGGTATGTAGAAATGGGAACCTTCATCACAAGCTTTCCAAGGAAGGAAGATGATAGATAGATGATAGATGATAGATGATAGATCATAGAGATAGATAGATAGATAGATAGATAGATAGATAGATAGATGATTGATAGATAGATAGATAGATAGATAGATAGATAGATAGATAGATAGATGATAGATAGATAGATGATAGATAGATAGATAGATGATTGATAGATAGATGATAGATAGATAGATGATAGATAGATAGATAGATAGATAGATAGATGATAGATAGATAGATAGATAGATAGATAGATAGATAGATGATTGATAGATAGATAGATAGATACCATAGGCATGGGGCCTTTTTAAGCTGCTGAAAAGCAGCTGAATGTTCATTTGAGCTGAACTACTATTCTTTTCATATCCTCCATTGACAACTTTTTTTCTGTCCATTGTAGTCAGTGGCCCAGTAAAAGGTGTGTGCAGGGAAAACCCAATATTGATAGAACTCTTAGTGGTATATTTTAACAGATACACTTCTGATCATTTCAAATATTGAACCATATATTGGATTACTCCCTCCCCCAAAAGCCATGCATAGGCAGCACTAGCTACAATAGTCACTAAGTTTCTTCCAAACTAAGTTTCTAGACAAACTAGAAAGAATAGGAAGCAGTGTATAACTGACTCAGTTGTTTCTGGACATTGCAGAAGGTACAGATTCCATAAAGAGTGTAAAAAGCATGTGTAACATTTAACATCAACTTATCCGGATACCGGAGATCTATCATGAATGCCAACTTGCATTCTGCAATGTGAAAGCCGGGTAGCCATACCTCTTCTGAGACAACTGTTAAGTTAGGTATTTGAATGATTATCAGTATTTACCTTTAACACTAAATTATTTAATTAGCCATAATGGAAAAAATATGGAGCTCCAAATTAAAAAAAAATCTACGGAATACATTTTAAAAGGTTTAACTGAATACATTTTGAGGAATTGTAGCTCAGCAATTCCTGGGAGGCATCTGGTTCATCAAGTGGGCCAAGGTTGGTTGCTCATAATAAGAGATATGTATCCATGAGAGATGTTCAGTCCAAGATACCATTATCTATGGTACCAAATACTATAGGTGACAAGCAGTTAGGAGACAGAATATGCCACTACTCAAGATGTTTTTGAACCTTTCAAGATATTTCTCTATTACTGTTACCTCTGGAAGGGTATGCATTGCAAAGTCTAATTCTCTCTTCAGCCTCCTTTTCTGGTGCTTATAATATCCCAGAGGAAGCTGTACTTAACACTTTTTTAAAAAGTTGAGTTTAGGGTTTTTTTTAGTTTAATAAAGCAAAGCAAAATCTCACAGAGGATAACAATAAATATTGAAGATCAAGACATCTTCAAATCCTAGGGTATATCCAGTCAAATTTCTGTGCTCTCTTTGAACACATATTCCATACCATGTAACACAACATTTTAGAACCCTCTCTTGCTTAAAAAAGAAAAAGTTTGCTATGTGACACAACTGACCCATTTTTATAAGGAAAATCTCAAGCAGTCTTGGGTGTGTAGAACTAATCGTATGGGGGAGAGGGCTGGATCTGGACCACTGTCAGCTATTTTTACATTAGTTATTAATATCCTATTAAATAGGAACAGCACATTTGATAATATAACAGAAATATGTATCCAAATAACTACTTTGCTATGACTGTAGCTTGAATCATGTCAACTGGATTTCTATTTTCTTAATGGAAACGTTTCGCTCCTTATCCAAGGGGCTTCTTCAGTCTGAGCAAAGTTGGTAAGGGAATCCTAAATATGTTCCTAGGTAGCTGTGTGACCTTACACCTGGGGCTAGGTCATGGTTATATTGAGATGTAATTTTTAAGTCCTTTTATCATCTAATGGAGGGTCGTTAAAAACACCATGCTGCTGTTGAGCTTCTGAAATGGTCTTAATCTTCCTAGGCACAGAAGACAACACGGGGAGGAAGATGGGGGAGAGTTTGTGCCTGAGGCCCCCACCTCTATTCAAGGAAGGATTTTCCAAGTTGGCATAAATGGATTCCTTGACCCCTCTCTCAAACCACCTATCTTCTCTGTCTAAAATGTGAACATTAATGTCCTCAAATGAGTGTCCTTTTTCTTTTAGATGAAGATAAACTGCTGACTCTGGTCCTGTGGTGTTATTTCTCCTGTGTTGTGCCATCCTCCTGTACATAGGTTGTTTGGTTTCTCCAATGTAGAATTCAGAGCACTCCTCACTGCACTGGATTGCATAAACTACATTGCTTTTCTTATGTTTTGGAGTTTGATCTTTGGGGTGTACAAGCCTCTGTCTCAGTGTGTTGGTGGGTTTGAAATATACAGGTATGTGGTGTTTGCCAAATATCCGTTTTATCTTTTCAGACACGCCAGCCATGTAGGGAATGACCAGGTTATTTCGTTTACTCTGAGTCTCAGCCCTATCTGTCGCTGTTTTAGGTCTGGTAGATTTAGATTTGGTGAAGGCCCAATTTGGATATCCACAGGCCTTCAGGGCTGTTCTCAGGTGCTGATTTTCATTCTTTTTGGAATCCATGGAGGTGGGGATGGTTTCTGCTCTGTGTGACAATGTCCTGATGACTCCTAGTTTGTGCTGCAGTGGATGGTGGGAGTCAAACATCAGATATTGATCTGTGTGTGTGGGTTTCCTGTAGATCCCTATTTCTAGCTTGCCACCGGTCCCAATGAGGACTTCACAGTCTAGGAATGCCAGTCTGTTGTCCTTGGTGTCTTCTCTGGTGAAGCTAATGTTGGCATCTATAGTGTTTATATGGTCCGTGAAGGCCTGTACTTCCTGGGCCTTGATTTTGACCCAGGTGTCATCCACATACCTAAACCAGTGGGTGGGCACCGTTCCCTGGAATGTGTTGAGTGCTTTCTTCTCCACTTCTTCCATGTATAAATTGGCCACAATGGGTGACACAGGAGAACCCATGGCACAGCCGTGTTTTTGTCTGTAAAAGTCACCTCTGTATGTGAAATAAGTGGTGTTAAGACACAGGTCCAGAAGATGGCAGATCTGGTTTGGGTTGAGATGGCTTCTCCTGTCCAGGGTGCTGTCCTCTTCTAGTCTCTTCCTGACAGCGGATAGAGCATGAGTGGTGGGGATGCTGGTGAAAAGGGAGGACACATCAAAGGAGACCATAGTTTCATCTGTATCCAGTTTCAGGATCTTTGCTTTGGAAACAAATTCTTCCGAATTATGGATGTGGTGTTCAGAGTGTCCAACTAGAGGTGCTAGTATGGTAGAGAGGTGTTTGGCAATGTTGTATGTTACCGAATTGATGCTGCTGACTATGGGTCGGAGGGGTGTTCCTTCCTTGTGGATCTTAGGAAGTCCGTAGATGCAGGGGATGGCTTCTCCAGGATACAGACGGTGGTAGGTAATCCTATCGATGGAGCCATCATGTTCCAATTGTTTCAAACTGTCTATTGCCTTTTTCTTGTAATTGTTGGTGGGGTCTCTTTTCAGTTTTTCATATGTATGGTGATCCTCCAAAAGTGAGGTAATTTTATTGTGGTAGTCTGCAGTGTTTAGAACCACTGTACATCTTCCTTTGTCAGCAGGTAAAATGGTGATGGTTTCATCTTTGCTGAGGGCTGTCAGGGCTCTCCTCTCTTGGACGGTAAGGTTGGGGGGAGGAGGTTGAGCACTGGACAGAGCTGCAGATATTTTAAGCCGGAGTTGTTCTGCTTCTTCAAAAGGTAGGTGGTTGTTGTGGATGGCAGATTCTGTGGCTGTAATGAGCTCCACAACCGGAACTTGCTTGGGAGTGATGGCAAAATTAAGACCTTTGGCTAGGACATCTCTCTCTGGTTGGGTAAGTTCTCTGTCTGAGAGATTTTTCACCCACATGTTCTTTTTGTCCTCTGTGGTCCTGTTGTTGTTGTTCCTCCCAGTGGTTTCTCCAGTTCCTTGTTTCTGCTTGCTGCGAGAAAGAAGAATGTCAAATTTCTTAGTTTGCCTCTCCTTTGTCTTGTGATGCTGGGCCAGCTGTACTTTATTGCCAAGCTGAATAAAAATTAAAACTTAAAACTTAAGGACTTAAAAATTACATCTCAATATAACCATGACCTAGCCCCAGGTGTAAGGTCACACAGCTACCTAGGAACATATTTAGGATTCCCTTACCAACTTTGCTCAGACTGAAGAAGCCCCTTGGATAAGGAGCGAAACGTTTCCATTAAGAAAATAGAAATCCAGTTGACATGATTCAAGCTACAGACAATTCCACCTGGATGACTGAGAACCTTCATAGACATACTTTGCTATGAATAATTTCACACATATAGCCATCAATTACAATTATTAGATTTTTTAATTAATATGTATGATGAAGCCGTCTTAAAAATCAAAACAAGACACCATTTACTGTTTCACAGTATATATAACATAAATTTATTAAGAAATGTTACTCAATTGGCAATTGAAGGTGGACTGATGTATTAGCAAAGTTGAAAAGCAACATCTAAAATTACATAGATGACAAAGAATAATGTGTATTAAAATTCAAATGCACAGGACCAGGAGGTGTTAAACAGATCATTAACATTATGGAAAACAATTCCTGTAGTTCTCAGGTTATTTACTGAACGTATTTCCAACACCAGCCCAGAAGAAAGTATTTTTCCCCCACACCAAATGGATTTCAAAATGTATTCAAATCTAATGTTATAATCAGAAGAATTTGGCTGATTTGTAATTGACTTCAAATGTGTATTAAATTAACACACGTACACAGTAGCAGCAGTTACCCCACAGTGCTTGCTAGTTTAGTTCAGTGGGTTCAATGCTTATTGATTATACCCCACCCAGTGCACAGGAGGGGATGATAAGTACTTGCTCCACATTCTCGATTCTAACCTCTCAGTCTCATTAGATGGCTTCTGAAAGAATGGAAGCACTTAGGTATGCTCGTTTACCTGTAACTGGAAAGGACAGTCCATAAAACACACACACACACACACAATTTCAGCTGTTGCATGCCATAGTGTTTTCTGTTTTATAGTACAAATCCCATATATTTCTGTTCAGAAGTAAGCTTCATTAAGTTGAACGGGACTTATTCCTTACAATTTTAACAAACACTTTTGGCGAGGAAGCTACAGCAAAAGAAACGATGACTGCAGCTTGCCACAATGTGCTTTAAAAACAGACATGACATTCGGACTAGTGAAATACAAACATCATTTTGCAATGTGGCAGGGTAGTGCTGAACAAATAAAAGAATGAAAAGAATCAAGAAGTTTCATTTGGAACCTCAATGAAAAGGTCAGTGTTAAAAATAGTCAAAGATCAATTACACTGATTAAGTGTCTTTTATCTTAATATCTATGCAAGCAATATCAATGAGCAGATCAGGCCTATAAGCCTGCTGTATCAACATCCCTACCAACATGTGTGTGTGTGTGTGTGTGTGTGTGTCTGTCTGTCTGTCTGTCTGTCTGTCTACAGTATCTATCTATCTATCTATCTATCTATCTATCTATCTATCTATCTATCTATCTATCTATCTATCTACCATCCATCCATCCATCCATCCATCCATCCATCCATCCATCCATCCATCCATCCATGTGTCATTTGTCATCTATCACTATATCTATCCCAAGATGAACTTACTGGCAAATTATTGTGGCAGAGGGACAATGGACAGAAAACAGGATAAATACACAAGCTAATTCCGAAAGTCAGGTAATTTAGGGCATTTCCATACTGTCCCGGTTTCTCATCCCCAATCATCAAAAGCAGGACCTGCCAACTTCATAATGCTGAGGCAAAGAGCAAACAGTAACTGCCCATGAACCAAATACTCCACGCAAAATGATAAAATAAAATTTACATAACCCTCCCCATGTTGGGTACATTCGTCTGGTAGAATGTAAAATAGTCTGAGTGGATATTCTGAGTGGAAGGTGCATAGCTATCAAGTCACCTTTCTCTTCAAAAGTTCTGCAAGGGCTGTTGAAACCCAATAGTTGCAAGGAGGTGTGAGCTCTGCAGAAGCTTAATAGAGCTGTAGCATTTTAAAGAAAGTTTTAGTTTTACTGCAGTTTCAAATACACTCTAGCTGAGCCAGAATTAAATTGGCTTAGTCCTCAAACCCAGCCAAGATTATGGTAGCACAGATGTTCAGAACTGCTTTCAAACTGGAACAATGTTTTTGTCAGGAGGTTTCTTTAGCCTATCTGATTATTTATTTATTTATATGATTTATATGGCTGCCCATTTCACAATAGTCACTCTGGGCAGCGTACGAACTTGAAACAACACCGAACCATCTAAGCCATGACACCTGAGGTTAAAACAATAAACCAAAATCATAAATGCAGCATTACCAGCAGAGCTCGCCTAACCTCCTGGCCCAACGCCTGGGGAAACAGCCTGGTCTTCAGTGCCTTACAAAAAGCTAACAGGGTTGGGGCCATCTGGACTTCTGGAGGGATGCTGTTCCACAGGACAGTCACTGCCACAGGGAAGGCATGACTCCTGGGTCCAACAAGATGACACTGTTTGATGGAAGGGACTTGGAGCATGTCAGATATGGTGGGCTGTGCAGAAACAAGAGGTGATCCTGCAAATAGCAAATGTAGGGCTTTATAGGTGATAGCAAGCACCTTGCATTGTACCTGGTAGCCTCCTGGGAGCCAGTGTGGCTTGCACAGCAGCAGTGTTATATGGGTGTAATAAGAAACACCAAGATTTAATTGCGCCGCTGCATTCTGGACCAGCTGCAGCTGCTTAATGTTCTTCAAGGGCAACCCCATGTAGACCACGTTACAGTAATCCAAACAGGAGGTGACTAAGACATGAGTCACTGTGAGCAAGGCCTTCTGGCCCAGGAACAGGCACAACTGTTGCACAAGACAAAACTGTGCAAAGATCTCCCTAGCCACATCTGCGAGTCCAGGAGGACCCCCAAATTGTCCAACAACTCTGACTGGGGAAATGCACCCCCAGGCAGAGTTAAATATGGAAAATCTCCAGAGCCTGGGAGGGGGGGCTTCAATCCAATAGCCACTCAGATTTGCCAGGGCTGGACCAAAGCCTATTTCTCCCATCCAGATCCTCACAGCCTCCAGACACTGGGAAAGGATCGCAGCAGAATCGCTTGGTTGGCCTGAGGTCGAAAGTTTGGGTATCATCAACATACTGATAATATTGAACCCCAAACTGGCAGATGACCTCACCCAGTGGCTTCAGGTAGATGTTAGATAGGAGTGGGATGAGAGCATAGCTATGAAGCCTGCCACAGAGCAGAGGCCTCAGGCTCAACCTCTGTGCCCCAACAGACTGGAACCAGCCCTGGAGATAGGAGAACCAGTGTAATATAGTGCTTCTCACTCCCAATCCCCTGAGCCGGCCCAGAAGGATACCATAATCGATGGCATCGAGAGCTACTGAGAAATCAAGGAGGGCCAGGATGCATGCACCACCCCCATTCCAAAACCACCAGAAGTCATAAACAAGCACAATCAATGCTGCCTCAGCACTGGGCCTGAATCCAGACTGAACCTGCTTATAATATTTAGATTTTTCAGACAATGGACATTAGATAAACTCATCTATTCTCTTTGATTTCAAAATGTGTTTTCATTGCTGAAAAGTTTTCCCTTGCCTTCTAAAACCCATCTGAGCTCAAGAGCCCCTACTATCAGAGCTTCACCATGGGCGTAGCAATGCATCTCTCTTTAGGATCCAAAATGCGAAATCATGAGCTTAGCAGCAGAAGATTCAAACACAAGACTCAAATTGATAAGTTGATTTTACTGCAGATACCAAAGAAGCCCTTATAGTGAAGATCAGCTACTGCAGAATCTAGGAATCAGGCCATATTTATGTCAGTTCTCAGGTACAGTATGAACCTTGCATCTCTTCTGCCCTTACTTATGTGATAAAAAGACTTTTTGACACTCATTTCTCAGCCTTGGGTGTCAAGGGCACTTTTACAGTATTTCTCTGATCTCTGACTCTTCATTTCCACTATTACTGGTTGAAAACTTTCCTCCCACCCCAAAACAATCTGAGAATCTGCTGCAAAGAATTTCTGAAGCCACTGGAGCAAATTTAAAGGGTCCATCACAGGTGCGGAAGTGAGAGATGAGACTCTTGTGAGCAGAAACCTGTTCACACAATGTGGAATTTAACCCTAGATTTTCAGGATTTAAGTTCTGATCCTCCCAAGACTGTGTGTAAACACATGGCCATTATTACCTGTGCAACAATAGCAACCACTTTATCAAGGTGATATGAATGTGCAAACTGCAGCGTTCATGGGTCTCCCTTCCATGCAGAGGCACCAGTTCATAAATCCGTACCTCATAAGCTGTGAGTCCACATAAGCTAGATGCACTCTCCTAGCCATGGAGGTTATTAAGTAGGAAGGAGAAGCTACAAACAGAAAAAACCTCCATGGCCATTTATAGTACTGTACTACATAGCAGTGTTTTTTATTTAATATTCCTTATCTCCCCATCAGCCCATAGGCCCGTGGTTTTCAGAATCCAGAGACTCTGCTAATCCTACATGCTACTTTTTTTTTTAGATATTTATCGCTATTTGAACCACAACAAAAATAATTGATATCGTAAGTTAGGCGGTGTTGGCTCTAAAGCTTTCCTTACTTCAACAACAATCAAAGAGACAGATCCTATATAAATTAGATCTTCATTATCAGAGAAACATGGCAAATTTATCCATTTAGGTTAACATGGGTTTTAATAGTTTTGAAATCTATATTTGACACAGAAATGAACCCATTACCATTAGTATATTTTTTCCTATATTTTTTCAAACGCAATAAATATTAGATACAATCTCTAGGTTCTATTCCATATTAGTTTCATATTGATGATACTGTATATCTCCATGAGAAATATAAGGAAGGCTCAATTTATATAAGCCATGTAGTGCTTGGGTATGAACATTATCAAACCATTCCATGATCATAATATATATTTTTATAATATATAGAAATAGCACTTCAGTTAAAACAAAACTTGCTATAAAATATATCCACCCATTTAGGGTTGTTTTCTTTTGCAAAATTGCAGCAAGCACCTTCAATTGTCAACCATTTGTAGATTTGAAAATGGAAGCAACTTGTTATCGGTGAGACACTTGTTGATCAAATACCTAGTTTGGAATTTTGATCAAAATGCACTTCAAAAAATTCGTTTTGTGTCTTGAGAAGTTCATAAGAAAATGCAATTAACAAAACCATGATTTGCGGAAAGCACTTTAAAGTTAGGCAATGCACTCGGGATGTTCAAGCAGTTATGGATATATAGGCACTTCTCCCTCCCGTATCACAGGGGCCCGTTTGCCAAGAACACAGAGCTATATATCTAGCCTGTCATCTTGATCCAAGAGGAAAACATAACTCATGCCTGATGAGGAACCATGAGGACCCAGGTGTGTATCTGCGCTATGTGTTCTCCTTTCGGAGATACAGCGGATAAAGCTACTTCAGAAATATATACAGAACTCCATACATGAACGGAGTGGGTTGAATTCCACTTCAGTTCCTTAATCTAATATATGTGTAGATTAAGCTGCTGCTACTCGGCACAACTGGAAGTTCTGCTTTCACTTAGAAACTCAAATTCCAATATAATACTGTTTTCACACACACCGTCTATTGGTTACTACTTGACCTGATTATAGAAATGGCAAGATACTATTTTTTTTTGTACAATTATGCTGGCTTTGATTACCTTTTGTTGACCTGGTTAAATATTTCTCAATACTTTGTTCCTTTACTGGACAAAATACCAACCTTATTTATAAAACTAAACAATTAAGCTGCATCTAATAATAACAAGGGTTGCTTATTGTTTCAACTTTACATTGGATATGTTTTTCCTATTATGGGAGAATTCCATTTTTTAAAAAAATAAATAGTTTGCATTTTATATCAGTTGGTTAGATTGGCCACAAGAGTTCAAGTTTGTCAGTGTTGTGCTTTTTTTTTTTTTGAAAATAGGATCATCATAAATGGTTGGCATGATGTAATTTCCCCCCTTTACCTAGCATAAGTAATGACTTGATGAGGAATTTTTGCTTTTATTGGCAATCACCAACTATTCCAACCTTTTCCTCTTCACAATGTTAACTTTGATTTTGTAATGTAAGCAACCAGCATGCAGCTTTTCCCTGGAGCTTCTGCACATGATGAAACATGTTGCTGTTCAAGGAGCTTAAATCAAATCGAACACAAATCCAAAATCCAAAAGTATTTTAGAGAATGGTTATTCAGTGAGCTAGGGTATACTAAATATCTCTGAACCTTAAACATAATCAATTATACTGTCTCCACACAATGGGCAAAATTCAAGGATCAAGGATTCACAGAAAACTAGTCCCCTTGAGCGTATCATAAAATGATTTAGACACATTTTATGTATCGTCTATATCACAATCCTCATACAGTGAAAAACGGTATGTAACAAATCACATTTGAATATATGAACAAGGGTTTTACTTGGGCATATAATCCCTCCTCATACACTATTCTTACAGTAATTTGAGCAATATATAAACCCTATAAAATGCCTCATGGCAAATTTAGTACAGTGAAGATTGAGATGAAATTGGATCTGGGCCACTGAGTACTTAAAGCAATATATCAGCTTCTGGAGGGCAAAAGGCATGTCCTTATATCATGTGAACTGTTTTCTTTGAAGTACAAAAAATGAAGCTACTGTGCACTACCTAAAAACACTAAATAAAAGACATATTTAAAATCAGAATCTAACTTTATAAAATAGGTAGAGAGTATTATTTTACATTTAAGTTTATCATTTTCCATAGAGAATACATTTTTAAACTGCTCTTTCTAAAATTTCAGTACAAAGTAAGTGTAAATCAAATTGAATAAAAATATATTATACTAAAAATTTATACTTTATCTGTATACAGTCTAATTCTGTTGCTCAAAATCAACAGTACAGCATTGTCTGGTTTTCTGTAAATGATCAGAATTTCTCATTCATCTGAGGTATTCAGAAAACAAGTTGAACAAAAACACTTCTCTTTCAGTGATTTATTTTTGTATTTCTCTAAACCTTCTATCTTACTATTATCAATTATATTCTTTCTTGTCTCATTACCATTAAGTAAACAAAGCTTATTTCATTTTTTTCAATGCCCTGACCTCAGCTATATTTCCAGAATGTATGGCACTGTACTGACATTCTTGCTGTATTTTTTCCACATTTTTAAAGTATGTACATAATTCGTACCTCAGTCTTTGCAAGTAAACAAGAGTATTTTACTGCCAAAGATACTATACTGTGTGTTATTTTAAGTGCACAGTTGGGTATATTTAAAGGAAAACTTCATGCAGACTTTATAGGAATGAAAAAAATATGTGGAATGTATATATTGGGAACAAAAAACTGGCCCCTTATAGTGGCACAGGCTGTTTAATTTGCATCATCAAACTATACATGGCCTCTCTTTCTCTCTTTCCCTTCCTTCCTCCCTTTGAATCATATTATGAATAAAATGGATCATTTACCCAAAATAAACACTCAACATACAGAGAAAGAGAAAAAAAATCTGTGGTAGAATCCACAACTTAATGGAAATTTCAATTTATAGCCTTCTGTGGACCATCTACACCTTAGACAGCAGTTTGCGGCATGAATGCTAAAAGCTGTTGGGTGCTGCTATAAATAAGCGGGGGACATTGCTCCTATCAATTACAACATCTGTGAATATATGGGAAAAGTAGTCGAGTGGCACTCTTGTTCCGGCTCCAGGACTGACGAAAAACCCAACGCAGTCAGAGCCTGGGCCTCCATCTCATGTGCCCACTTACGTCCTAGGTGTGGCATGGAGGGACCACATGAAGGAAGGGAGGAGCACGAGAGAAGCTAGGCCAAAGGCAGCAAAGACTTGTGCAAGGCAACAGATCCTGCACAGCAATATGAAAAACAGTGTGCATGAGTTTTTCTCCAAATAGCTCACTGGAGCAGATTCTTATTTCTCTCTGGCAGTAATTTAGCTTAGCTTGGTTATGGATCGGGATTTGTGCCTGGTGCTTATTCTCTAAGAAATTAAAAGACAGTTAAAACCAAGGGTTAATACATATAGCGACCTGCTTTTTCTCAATCAAACCTTTATCTTCCAGCAGATTTTCACTTTCTAATATTTCTGAATTAAGATTGTCCTAATTTAAATATTTAAACAAAATATTTAAATTTAATAACAAAGAACATTCCAAGAAAGAGTGTCATTTCCTTTGAAGAAAGCGCAGGGTAAATACAGAATGACTGCAAAGAAAGGAGAGCTTTTTTGTTTGGTTCCAATTTTGCCGCTTGTGGCTTCCTGATGTGCTTTTCTTCATTCCAAGTTTCTGTATTTGGTGAACAGATTGTAGAGCACTCTCAGTGTTGACTTCAAGTCGCAGTTGACAATGTCTAAAAAGAAGCGGGGGGGGGGGGGGAGGAAAGGTGAGCGTTTTAAGTAACTTGAAATCACAGTGAGCAAATTAAAAGGCCCACATTGGGAAGAAACATAACCACACATTCGCATTTATAGGCCAAGACTGCAATTCTTCTGTGTAGTAAGACTAAAAAAAGGTAAAGGTTCCCTCCGCACATTTGTGCAGTCGTGTCCGACTCTAGGGGCCGGTGCTCATCTCCGTTTGTTAGCCGAAGAGCCAGCGTTGTCCGAAGACGCTTCCACGGTCATGTGGCTGCATGACGCGCGGGGAACGCTGCTACCTACCCACCAAAGTGGTACCTATTTATCTACTTGCATTTGCATGCTTTCGAATTGCTAGGTTGGCAAGAGCTGGAGCTAGTGCGGGAGCTCACTCCGCACGCAGGGCTAGGGATTCGAACCTCCGAACTTGCGATCAACAAGCCTGGCGTCTTACCCGCTGAGCCACCACGCCCAATGAAAGACTACTGAAAGCCATTTGATTTTAATAGGGTTTTAGCAGCCAACCTGCAGGATTATAGTGAAAGTTGGCTACTAGTGACAAGTGCATTCCTTTGGAAAAGGCCTGCACAGCTTTGGACCCATGAAACCAAATGCAACCCACCCATATCTAATTATGGCTCACTAAGTGGGTGAAAGCCTTCTGGTTTTGTAGCTCACGTGGGATTACAAACATATGGGGTGATCAGGCACTTGGCAGGCTACAGTAAATGGTTCAAAAGACGTATTAGACTCCGTCGGTCAAGTAGTTCTGTAACTCTGATTTGGTTAGCTGAAGCTGCAAAAATTAGAAGCCAAAATGTTTCTTAGCTTCTGCTCAGTATTGCTACTGAGCACGCATGGCCTATGAGGACTTTCTGACTGAGATGAGACAGCTGCTCTAGCTGGTGTGCCATCATCCACTGACCAGAGCGAGACATTTAGAATAACGTGCCTTCCATAAGCCATGTCATTCATTTCCTTGCTGCTACAGCAAGAAAGGCAGTCAGGGCCCTCCAGAGCATTTGCCAGTCTTGATATCTCACTCTGCGAACTCTCTGGAGTGGCCACCAGCCTTGATACTTGTTGTTGTTCAGTCGTGTCCGACTCTTCGTGACCTCATGGACCATAGCACGCCAGCCTTGATACTACTTACTGAGAATTCCTCAGAGCTGTGCATTGGAGAGTGGGCTCCCACCTAAAGGCTTGCTCTGAAAAGTCCTCAGACTGGGGTATGCATGGAGCTAGTCGTCCCTGGCAGTGGGTCTGGAGAACTGTGGGAGGGGCCTAGTTCCCATCTGCCACCCTTCTTGGTTTGCCCACTGAGGCTGAGATGTACGCTGAATCTGAGCCAGTCCTGTCACTATGGAATTCGTCTCAAGCCTTATCTTAGGTCAGTGAATATCCATTTGATTCTGAATGTTAATGTTGAACACAGGATTTTTAAAAATCTTCTGGAGACTAGCAAGTGGCCTCCCTGGGATAGCATGACAATTTACTTTTCAAGAATTATGCAATCCAAATTTGCAGCACTGATTCGGAAATCCGAGGGCTGCCTTCGGTGTAACTCTTTTGGCAAACAATTCAGGGGTAGTTTGCATTCCACAGGATGCTTTTTCAACGTGCCAGTCTCGCCTACGGCGCTGGGATTTGTTACTGATCTCCCAAGCAAGTACTAACTAGGTCTGCCCAAGCTCAGCCTTTTGAGACTAATTTCAGTGGGATTTGCTGCTCAAAAACACAGCCTTAAAATGAATGAACAAGAGGTATTTTAAACATTAAACAAAAAATCAATAATGATTCTAACTGCTCAAGACTGAGCGTTTATCAGAAACCAAAGAAGGGTATCTTTTTAAACTTTGGATATTAAGATTGGATATTTTGAGTGGGATCAAGGATAATGGGAGGATTAGATTTAGTTCTCTTTTTGGTCTGGCCCAGCCTACCCCAGCCTCGTATCCTCATGATGAGTGGGATGACAACTTCCCAAACTCCCAGAGATGGAGCAATGCTAGCTGGGTATTCTGGAACTTGCAATCCAATTTCATCAGAGCACTTGTTGGGCAGGCATGAAAAATAAATGCTATTTTGAAGAGCACCACTATATTTTCCCCCTCTTTGGGCTCCATGCACACTACAACATATTCACACTTTGCATAAGGCTAGTACAAGTGAAGGATTCTAATTTATTGTGTCTTGTCTTTGGCAAATATATTCTATATTAAGGTAGTAACAAGAACTGAATATGAGATTGGAACTGCTGCCTGTGATTGGTTTTGAGACTGCTTATGTGTTTGGAATGAACACATATTAACACAACATTTGATTTACGCTGTCAGTTGTAGGAACATGGAAAGCATTTTTTAAAGTAGTTTGTTAAATGACCTTTATAGCTCCAGGTTTTTAAAATACAGGTTATTTCAAAACCTTGACAATGATATCCCCAGTGCAGCTTCTGGAGGCATCAATGTGACACCCCCCACCCCTCACTTTTGATGCCTGCCAGGCTCTCTGCCTCATCAGATTTATCTTTTTCATTTAAAAATCATTTTATTAAATAAAAATATGCTCCAAAGCAAAATGCAACCCTTCGGCACCCTCCCCCAACTGCCTCTGTTCCCCATAAAAATGAGGAATGTCTGAAGAACAGTGCAGTGTTTGGAAGTATGCCTATCTGCCAAGAAAAAACACACATATAAGCCGAAATAGGAGGACAGCATAGCATTTAATAGTTATGCCAGCAGTTTAAACTTGTGAAGGGCAACCCTCCTGCTGCAGACATGTAAGAATGGCCAACGTGCTATTAAACCAGGGGTGGGGAACCTTTTTTCTGCCAAGGGCCATTTTGATATTTATAACCGGGGACCGGGGGGGCGGGGTTTCTGGGATTTCCACGGACCAGGGGCTGGAGTTTGCAGGCATGAGCCAATCACAAGCACCGGGGGGGTGGGGTTTGCGGGCGGGAGCCAATCGTGTGGAAGGGGGCGGGGTTTGCGGGCAGGAGCCCCGCGGGCCTTAGGCGGGAGCGCTGCGGGCCTTATATGGCCCGCGGGCCTGACGTTGCCCAGCCCTGTATTAAACGAACCACCACCAGTCCAAACAAGGCTAGGGGATCTGTCTTTGTCAGTCATTATTGATAGAAAGGATGACAACATTACTGCTTTGAGGAAAAGTTGCTAGATGTTGAGTATCAGGAAAAATAAATGGTTTTTACACAGCACCCAGCAAAGAACCAGGGAAATACTCTTCTGCTGAATGTTACATAATTCATCTCTTTAAGGTGATGCAAAGCTGCATGAAAGCTAGGAAAGGAACATTTTATTTCATTGGTGACAAAGGTGCCAGTTTTATTGATAGACAAAAGATCTGATACCCAATTTCTTATTCTGTTCTTGTTCCTAACTACTTTTCATTCAGAAAAACAAGGGAAGAATTTAAAAGCTATTTTATGCTCACATTTAGATTATTAAAATGCTTTTCAGTACTCACATGCTTGCTGGAAAATCTAAGCATGGGCATTCTGCCCAGATGTAACAATACATAAAACAGATGTGTTTTTCCATTCATATTGAGCAGGAAGTTTCATATTAAACATGTCAATAATTGTACATGAATGCTGAAATGTCTGTATGGTTTGATTTATACAAGAGAAAAAAATCAACCATTTCTCTAAGCAATAAATACCTGAAAAACTGAAATGCTGTAATGGCATTAATGGGCCACAAGGGATATGGAATCATAGTATTTCTCCATTTTCAGCCTAACTTTACAATTCCCACTCTATCTTCACTCAGTTGGACTGAGGCCACGAGGTAAAAGCTAAATCCATCTAAGTAGATAAATAACACAGAGTAGCTCCTGCTAAAGTTAACGCACAGGTCTTCTATTACTTGTTGTATCTAGAGCATTTTTAAAAATCTAATCTAATCCCATTCCCATTTTTGAAGGAAAAAGTGATTTAGGGTGAAGAGTATTAAAATAGCAAACCCTAGGTGACAGGAACACATTCTGTGGCTTGGCCCACTGAGGACCAGAGAGCTCAGCAGTTTCCCCTCTATCTCCCAAGCTGATTGAGGAAAATGATTATTATTAACAATGTGGACCAGTGATCTTTATCACAGCTATTAGATACTGTAATAGCTATTAGGTATTGAATGAAGCAATGAATGGTGCTTCATTCATTCACTGCCTCCCTGATGAAGCAACCCTGGGACAACAATCTTGGCTCCATTGGGTTGGGTTGGGTTGACTCCACCATCTGAAGCCCCAGAATAAATTTAGATGATTCAGGACTAAAATTAGCCTGCTCCCATTCCTTTCCAATCAAGTGTTACTCAGGTGGCTTTTCTTGGGTAAGCAACTTTCTATATTCGACCTGAATTAAAGACTCTCCAGCTTTTGCAATGGATTCAGGAAGACAAAATGGCAATTTAGGTCTGAAGTTAAAGATTGAATTTTTATTTCTAGAGAGGACTTGTATCAAGTCTTCTCAGACTGCCCACCCTTCCAAAAACAAAAATAGGAATTCAGGGGTTTGGAGACATCCTGTTCAGAAATTCCCGATCTAGCTGCTCTAAAATGGGCTTTGAAACTGAGCTTCATCTTCTGAAGTTTGACCGAAGAGCTCCGTGTGTTTGCAAACTCTTTCTGGATTTTCCTCTTTGTAAACACCTGGGTTTTTCATAGTTTACAGGGGCATAATCCCAACTATTTATTGAACAGAACTAGGATAGCCATAAAAGAATTAGGATCAGATATTGATATCTGATCTCCAGAAAGACAGGAACATGGTTCCTCCATGTTCCTGTCTTCCTCAGGAAGAATGTGGAAAGGATTTAACCTTGATACAATAGTTAGTCTTACTGAAGATGAAATTGGATGATATACCTATTGATATACCTAATTGCTTATGTGTGCTAGGGAATTAGAATCAATGGTCATGAATTACTTTGATGTCCATTCTGAAAGGTATTCCAACTCGTTTATACAACTTCTATACAGAACTTGGGAGGAAGGATACAGGAAGCACATTATTACCTGTCTTCTATTATCAAGTTCCCAAGAGTGCTACTAAAATTTGTCTATTTACTATGCATACATGGCATACAGTACAGAAAATGCATAGAAGTATTAATGTTGTATTCCTTTTCCAAGATGCAGTTGTGAATTATCTTATATACATTTATTTTTTCTCATTTTAATATTTTTGCCTATAATTGGCTAATAATGAATTGATGAATTTATTTATGGATAAATGCTTTTGGTGACAATAAAGGTATGTTGGTTAGAGATGAATATGTAGTTTGTATGCAGACAATGCCATGTTGTTGGCTGAGAACACAAATGATTATCAGCAAATATCACATAAATTGTATTACACAGTTGAAAAGTAACATATCAAGGTAATTGTATTTGCCAGAGAAAATGGAATGAATTATTGTAAGTTATCCATATGATGAAAAACTAGGCAAGTAGATTAATATTTGTGATGCACATTTTGTCACTTGTCCCCTCCTCTACAGTCACCCATGCCCAGATGGGAAATAGTCGTCTTAGGGTATGCCCTACTCTATGTGTGGACCTCTCCAGCAAAGGAGATTGTTACCTTGTCGTGGTGCTGCAGCTTGAGCACCTCAATGACGCCATAAGCTAAACCGTGAAGGGACACCCAAGACGGGAAGGTCATGGCAGAGAGGTCAGACTAAATGCGATCTCCGGGGAAGGTAACAGCAACCCACCCCAGTATTCTTGCCGTGAAAACTAAATGGATCAGTACAACCAGAGTACTAACTTAAATAGTTTTTTTAAAAAAATTATTTATTTATTATATAGTTAAATAGGTTAACGTAGTAACTATGGCTGCGAGAGCTGGACCATAAGGAAGGCTGAGCGAAGGAAGATAGATGCTTTTGAAGTGTGGTGTTGGAGGAAAATTCTGAGAGTGCCTTGGACTGCAAGAAGATCAAACCAGTCCATACTCCAGGAAATAAAGCCAGACTGCTCACTTGAGGGAATGACATTAAAGGCGCAAAACTGAAGTACTTTGGCCACATAATGAGAAGACAGGATAGCCTGGACAAGATGCTGATGCTAGGGAAAGTGGAAGGCAAAAGGAAGAGGGGCCGACCAAGGGCAAGATGGATGGATGATATTCTGGAGGTGACGGACTCAACCATGGGGGAGCTGGGGATGGCGACGGCCGACAGGAAGCTCTGGCGTGGGCTGGTCCATGAAGTCACGAAGAGTTGGAAGTGACTGAACGAATAAACAACAAATGTATGGACCTGCTGACATATTGTAACATTTCCATGGTTATCAACAAAGTCACTGAATCCTAATCTGAGCTGATGTGGATGTTGAAGATCATAGAATCCCATAGTCCTGGGGTTCTGCCACATCCTTCAAATATGATTTCAGTCACATTAGAGATATGCACAAGGATGGGCAAAACAGCCCCCCACAAACCTGATGTCAGGAGTTACCCTTGCCACCTATCCCTTTGGCATCAAATCCATCAATGGAGCTCTTGCTAGATTCAGGAAAATATTTACCCCATTACTTTGGGGGAGGGGATCTTGTGATTATGGTAGCATTATGATGAGTAAATGCCCCCTTCAAGTTTTCTCAAATCTGTATATGCAGAAGAAAGATCACTGGTACTACTTCTAGAGATCATTGGTGCTGTTCTGAAGATCAAATTTAGGAATTATCAAATTTCCTCTGACCTGAAAAAAGAAACCTTAAGATTTATATCTACTTAAGGTATTAGCATTTCATTTTTTGTGTTTCTAAGAACAACAAATAGTGAAAAGTAAATTAATCCTCATAGTTATGAGACTATCAAATGAAAGCAGGCATTTATTTCCTACGAAGCTTTCCCATAATTTTTAGGTGTTTCTACTAATGGAATATATCCTCAAGACATTCAACAAATACCTTCTGGCCTTGGTTTTGGTTTTTCCAGCCCTCCATCTTGCATTAACTCAAATGCAAATGACACATTGAGTACCTGATGGGTTAATTAAGAGAAAACAGTTACTCACAATCCTAGACTTCTTTATTGATATTACATAACGTCATAACATAACATCATGAAACAGAACTAGTTAAAAAATATATACCAAAGGAACTCCTAAGAGTAAAATTTATTTAATCTTTATTTAAATTAATTTAAGTTTTATTGCTTTTTTTGTACAGTGCCATGAACTTTTTTAGGAGGACGACCAGCATAAACATAAATAACCAAATTAATTCTTCTTTAAATGCATAAAAGATTTACCTTTTGTTCAAAACTATCAGGAGTTAGGAAAAAGCTGTGAAGAGGCACAAAATAACCTTCAAGAAGACCCATCAGGAGCACCAGGTACACACCATCTGCAAACTTTTAAGATAACACTTTTTTTCAACATAATCTTGTAAAGATCTCTCTTCGACATGATAAAAAACTAATTGCTTGATTTTAAAGTTTTGTAAGCATAAACAGTTATGCATGCACAGAAGGTCATTTCATTAAGAATGGTAGGACTCGTTTCTTATAAGTGGTTCAGAGGAACTGAGGTACCTGACCAAAGGAAGGTCAATGATGTTATAAATATCTGATCTACATGGCTTCAATTTACAGCAAACTAAGTTTCTGCTCTCCACATGTTACATAGAAAGTACTAACATATGTGGCAGCCCTAGAAAAAGATTATAAAATAGCTCCTCTTGAGCTGAATTTGACTCGAAATAACTTCCACAGACACATCCGTACAACTCTCTTGCCTTGACATGAAAATAGTTTGTCATTGCCTTCTTCCAATATACATATTTTTAATTTGCCAATATAATCACGAGCCCTAGACTTCCCAGGAGGACCTCCTATCAAATAGTAATCAAGAACACTCCTGCTTTCTAGATCAGCCTAGGTCTACTACCAGGTGCTGCCATTTGCTCAAAGAGCAATTGTATCTGGAGGCATGTTTAGCACATGAGACAAGTCACCTCAGTTTCCCTAGCAAGCCTTGAGGTCTGAATAACTATTTATCTTTAATGGCCATTTCTTCCTGTTCTGCTGCACAGTCTCATCCAGGGCTAGTCATTTCATGGACCCCATTTTGCAGTCTCCTGACCAATTTGGCAGCAAAATGGCAGTGCAATCTATTTCCTTTCTCCCACCAAAAATAAAGGTGAAAATAAAGGCATTAAGCCTTCATGATGCAATCAATTTCCATCCTTAAGCTCTCTCAAAACATAGTAAACATTTTCATACCTAACCACCCACTTACATCACTTCATCCCTGGACACAGTCCTTTTGGCTTTGAAAGGAGGATATATATGAAGTCCAGACTTCAAGATGAAAAAGGTTCCCCACCCTGCTTGCCTAAACAGAAACGTTTTAGCAAAAGGATAATAAATCTCATTTGTAATCCAATTCATTTTTCACAGTTCTAGTTTGCACAGGTGAAAATGTTGAAGTTTAAAGGCAACACTGTCTTGTCAGTTGACCTCCACCTTAACGTGTTTCCACCTTAGCGAATAAGGGAAAAGATTCGTTATTTTTCCAATGCTGGAAATAAGGCACATAAAATGTGAGATAAATGTTTTCATCAGGCTTTCACTGAAGTTTATGGGCAAACGTAGACCCAAATTGAACATGAATTTTAAGAAAGCATTGGATGTTCTAAAAGCCTGACAGCAACTACCATCCTAGAAATTGTTTTAAAAATGGATACAAACTATAACACATTATGCACTTGTATTCAAAGAAATTTCTGGGACATTCTGGGAAACTCGGGTTTGAAAATCCCTCTGTTGCAGAACCCATGGGCAACTTTTTAAGAAGGGAAGGTGACTATTTCTCAGCAGAACCCACTGTATGAAGCACAGGTCTCTCTATTCTTCTCTCTTATCAATTTCTGTAATACAATGGCTGGAGAAGGGATAGATCTGCCTGTCCCCTACCTCCTCTGTTCTTTTGTGATTAAGGCAATCTCAGTGGAATTTCTTGAAGGCAGCATTGGCTAAATATCTGCAGGGATTGCTCCACTGCATTTCCATATTTGGTTTCAAAATTGACCAGGATCCACTGGCCATCTGTTTCTCTACACTGGCCACTTGTTTCTTTACAGCGTACATTTAATTTTTTTAAAATTTCCCTGTAATTAACCGCAAGCCTGCTAAGCCATCAAAACAGGCTGCAGGAAGTGGGAAGTTTGATTAACCAGGAGCATCAGTTCCAAATGAAGGACACAACTAGATAAAATTCCGTATCCCTTGTGCTCCCTACAGGGGTGCACACCAAACATCAGTGACATCAAAATGGCACTTTCATGTTGATGTCATCATGCAAATGCCACTGTTAGATATTTGTGTCCCGACATCTGGTGCAAGTATGTAAGTCATGGCATTTGCTTGATGACATCACCATGTATCACTAGCAATATTGTTTATTTTGGTCGTGATCCAGCATAAAACTAATAACATAACACTCTAAAATAGAAGTAATAAAATATCATATTGATAGAATAAAATAAAGTAAAAATAAGAATGATTAGTGTAAAATTACAAACTACAGGGATTAAAACCAGGGAGAGACCTATAAAATTACAATAGTCTAATTGCTATAAGTAATTAAGGTAGATAACTAAAGATAGATCCATAAGAAGGACTAGGATTTATAAGACACTACAAGAATGGAAAGCCATGCTAACTTATCATTGGCCCCACTGCAGGCATCTATAGCCCTCTACCTTCAAAAAATGCTTGAAATACAGTAAAAAGGTAAAGGTTCCCCACACACATTTGTGCAGTCGTGTCCAACTCTAGGGGCCGGTGCTCATTTCCATTTCTTAGCCGAAGAGCCAGCGTTGTCTGAAGACGCTTCCGCGGTCATGTGGCTGGTATGACACAGCGGAACGCTGTTACCTACCCACCAAAGTGGTACCTATTCACCTACTTGCATTTGCATGCTTTCAAATTGCTAGGTTGGCAAGAGCTGGGGCTAGTGCAGGAGCTCACTCTGCCACGCTGGACTAGGGATTCGAACCTCCGAACTTGCGATCTTCCGATCGACAAGCCTGGCATCTTACTTCAATCAACCCATGAATTTTTGCTGTGTTCACATACAGTAGAAGATTCTTAAAACTAATTGAGTCTCCCTGTACTTCCTGTAAGAGAATTTCCCTGCCAGTTTGGATAGAAATATCAGTCTTCCCGCCATATTTTGCACGTATTTTTAAAGTCTACAATGGCCATCTTGTCCAAAGTCTCTTCAAATGTTTCAACACAAACCTTCCGTTTGAATTCAAGAGGAAAAATTATGATTGTAATAAGGCTCATGGGCTGTCCACATGGATCTGTGATCACAACAGATTTTATAACTATTCAAAACTGCCTGAAATGTCAAGGATAATATTATTGCGAAGCTCCTTTTTTCACTGTAAAATGAATTCACTGCCATTCAGAAGTCAAGGGATTTTTTTTTTTGGAAATAGTATTTTTTCTACACCTAATCGAAGAGCAGATAGAAGATAGAAGCAGATAGAATCCTTTAATTTAAAAGGAACATAAGTAGAAAAAAACTGCTGTTTGAATGTTGGCACACAATGAATTGGTTTGGACCACATAATAAACCATGGTTCAGGGTAATGTTCAAACTATGTGTTATATTAGCACAGTTGTTTTCATCTTAGCATCATCTAACTATCTCTAATGCTGATTGTCAGCAGTTGAACCTCCTTTAGTGAGACCCTGATTATTTCATTCCTCTGCCACAGATCCTCTTTCATTTTAAATCCCCATTATTTGAAACACTGCCTTTCAGATGCTATTGACCCTTAGCCTCTGGCAATGCAATCCATCTCTCCATTTAGCAAATGCCAGTTTCAATAGCATATCTGGGGGGACTTCCAGTAGATTTTGAGCCAGAAAATGACAATTGGGTAAACAATGAGACATATAAACCACCAAAACAAAGAAATGTTATTCTTCTCCCATTGAATGCCACAATAATGTAATTCTTCTCAGTATCTTATTTTTCCCTTCTCCTAAATTCATACAAATTTCTTTATATTCAGCAGAAAAAGGAATGCAATTCCTGCCAAGACTTCCTTCCTATCACCAGCTTTCATGCAGACAGTTTCATGGGAGAAACTTGGGGGCTCCATGAAGACAATCAAAAACTGTGCAAGATGGAATAGGGCTGCTGGGCTTTTCATTGGGGTATTCAGGAAGAGGAGTAGTTCTAGATTTCTTTGGCAAGTTGGATCAAAGGTACCATTGTTCCTTAGAAGGCAAATATTTTACTGCATTTTTGAAGCAGGGCATAAAAAACTATCAGTGTATAATAGCTCCACTCTCAACTTAGGCATCATAGATTCAGGAAAAAACTTTCCACTTAGGCATCATAGATTCAGGAAAAACTTGCTCCTGCTGAAAATGGCATTTTCTTTTCCATGGGAATTTTTAAACCTTTAACTCCGTTTATTATTATTATTATTATTATTATTATTATTATTATTATTATTTGTCTTATGGGAGAAATCAAGTGTACATTTGCTGGATTTTCTAGCAAATGCAAACAAAGTAAGATTTTTGTGATTCTATGAATTTCCTTTTGATAGAGTGAAGAAAAAAGAGGTGTTTTACATTATGGAATATGAACACACACACACACACACATCATGACATTTTGTCTCCTGGCATGTGCACAGAACTTGGGAGGATCAAACAGCCCATTCCCTTATTGTTACGTAAGATTGAAGGGTTCTAGCTTAGCTATTCCATACTTGGTCAGCTGGATTCTGTCTTTTAGTCAGCAAGCATATTAGCTTGTACTCTAAGTTTCTTGAGTTTTATATGGATGTCTTATCTTAGATTTAATCTATTCTTACCACAAATGTTTTAGTCATGCTATTATGGATTATGTTATTGCTTTGTTGCTAACCGCCAAGAGCCTGATTTGTGATTGTATCCTTGTACGAATTTAATAAATAAAAAAGTGTCTACCAACAGCCATTGTTACAGCTAGTAAACATAGTTTTTGCTTTGTACCCACAATATCCAACTTATCATTGTAAAAAAGTGAGGGAGGGACAAGAAAGATAAACGGTAATACTCCAATACATTTCCACCTTCACTGATTAAAAGGTAGAAATTGGAATAATGTAATAAACAGTTCCACTCTTCCAAATACATCTGTATAATCCTACCTGGGTTTCTAGTTCTGTAACTTCCAGATTCAGTTTATTGAGGTGCTTATTCACAAAAGTTATGAGAGTCTAGAAATTAAGAACATAGATAGGCTTTAAAGTTTTTTCAAAATAGAGTACCGTAAAACATGCAAATGCTAATCTGAGCTTTAAAATAATTTAGCATTTAATAAATCCACTTATTTGTTGGCTTTTGAGAAAGAGGAAAATACTGTGAAACTCCATCACAAATACAAAATAAAGAATGACTAATACTGCTGTGAAATGTTTATCACTTTAAGGAATATAAAGGTATTGTTGCAACAGGATAATGAACAACAGAGGAAAGAAAATAACACTTGAGCCACAAAGTAAGCTGTTGTAAAGTGGAATGCCACTGTTTTCTCTTCAAGGAAGCTGTGCTGATCTAGATCAACTGGAGATCATATAATAAAAATGTGTGAAATGGCAATTTCGGCATTTTACTCTTTCTCTATACCACTACTTCTCACAAGAAATAATGTCGAGGAAAGCATTTGCATTTATATTAAGATATATTTATTTTAAGCAGAGGGAAAATCTGGTAAAACACCTCAGATTTCAATAACGCGCTCTTTAATGTGGCTATTTTCCATACAGTACCTCCAGTGCAGAATCAGAGGGACCAATAGGAGGTCAGAAAGCAGAAAGAGTGGGGAGAGTTGTTGGCTTATTCCCAACCACCTCTATAGGGTTGGTGGAAAAGAGGAAGGCACCAAGAAGACTGGCAACTCTTTTGTCATTGCACAGAATAGGAATAGGGCAAGCTGGTGGACTTCAAAATTAATCTTCCTTTGGTTTTGGAGTCATTGCCTAGAATGCCTGGAGGGCATCCATTTACCCATTCTGATACAGAACTTAATATGCATGTAGCACATGAAATATACTGTAGAAGGAAATGTGAGGCATCTGCCAATTGCTTTGTACAAGTAACAGAGATACCCAACTATTCTCCAACTAGACAGGCTTCTTGGATCTTGTGGGGGAACAACTGGAGAATTTCTGTTAGGAATCAAGATAGGGAGGAAAAATGCAAACCACCCAGAGTACACTACCTTGATCAGTACCTAGATGATACACTGAATCTATTCTTACTGGGCAATTAAAAGCATACAGCAAGTGAGTCTACAAATACTAACGTGTGGAATGTCTAGGCAACATCAAAGTTTAGTTCTAGTTAAATTCAGTGAGTTTCTAAGTTGAATAGCACGTATCAAAACCATTTTCGTCCCACCTTTTTCACAACATTGAGTTTGTCTGGAGCATGGTCAAACAGTGTGTCAAATGCATCTCGTTCTGAAATACAGTCAATGAGAGCGACCTGTTAAATGCTACATTATTGAAGCATAAGAATTCCAGAACCAGAAGGTCATCAACTGTCAACTACACTTAGTAAGAAATATTTGCTCTACCCAAATTATCCTTGAATTTATTTACCAAATGCACATTCAAGTCAATCTGTTTTGAAATCTATTGTTCTCCAGCCATGCAGATTAGAAAGTGTAATGAAGTATTGATTTAAGAAATGCAATTATTTCCTAACTATTAAGAAAGTATTCATTTTGGAAGAAATATATATTTACAGATCAACTAAGAAAATTCAGAATGTGAACTTAGTTGACTTTGAATTATAACATTATTAATTGGAGAATAATTTACAAACATCTAGAAAATGTTAGAAATCAATTCATACTTACCATGCCGTCCTGACATTGCCCTGTAAAAAAGAAATAATGCAATTATTTGTATGTGTACTCTTAGAGTAACTTAATACATTTTGTTCAATGCAGAAATATGCAAAGCAAGATAAATATGCACCTGGTTAATTACATGCAAAGCAGAAAAAATTGACTGAAAATTCCATTTTTGTCCTGGAATGTTCTATTTTCCTTAATCCCATGGAATGATCCAAGCACTATGGGGGGATTCATGAATTTCTGGGAGAACATTATTCAGATCAGCATATTGCTCAGAAAAAATGGAATATTCCATTGCCAAATGGTTCCAGTTTGCACATTTCTACACCTGGCTATAATATCAAGGAAAGAAAGAAACCACCTATTGTACTTGGAATTCAACCCAGTAGTCTACAGAAAGCTGATGTACTTCCTTGTTCCTTTACCAGAACAGGTGTCACATGCTCCTCCCACAAAAGACTCAACAGCAACCTGTGTTTGTGTTTATTTATTTAATAATAAATAAATTTTACAAGATGTAAAAACATCATAGACAATAAAATCAAAGATCTGATAAATCACCCCAACAATAAATAATTCAGAAACAATCCAAAAATAGGTGTGAAGCCCCAAATGTTTCTATTTCAGGGATAGGCAATCTTTTTCATATAAGGAGTACGTCTGAAATTTTGAAAGCATATTGTGATGTCAAGGGAAGAAACTTGATTGTGCACAAAATACCTGCCACAAAATATACTTTAACAAGAGGCAAACTGGTGAGCTTATTCCTAACCACCTTCTCTAGTTATATAAAATGCTCTCAGGGACCCCAACTTACACAGTTTTTGGAGGGGTCAGGTGACTATATAAATAAATAACTAAATAAATAATTGAAAAGCCCTGGACTGCAGCCACTCAACACTTTTAATCTCTAAAAATGGTTGTGAGCTAGATATTCCTGTAAATAAAGCTGATAGTAGAAGCAGATACTTTGCTTTACAGCATTCCACTAAATTACTTTTCATTTCAAAGAAACCTAAGTGGGGCAGGGACCTGGCCAGCTGTTGAAGAGATGTCCATATATATATATTATGGGTCAGCTCTACACGTACGTAGAACAGACGAGGAAACTGACTCTACAGGAAGACCAGAATTATATTTTATTGAGATAGGCTCTAGTAACAGAATCTTGAAAGTCTGCCTGTGTTTTCCCTTCCCTCCCTCTTATACCCCTGAGAGTCAAGGAGGTATCAATCCAAGTCTCTTTCTAATACTTTCTCCTCTCCCTGGGCTTAACACATGCTTCTGCACCCATTGTTGGCTTAATGGCTTCCAGCCGGCTTTCCAAGGTCCCTACATTATGGCTGTTGTGGGTCTTCCGGGCTGTGTGGCCGTGTTCTGGAAGTTGTGGTTCCTAACATTTCGCCAGCATCTGTGGCCAGCATCTTCAGAGGGCAGGAGCACAGACAGGCTTCTGTCTGTGCTCCTGCCCTCTGAAGATGCTGGCCACAGATGCTGGTGAAACGTTAGGAACCACAACTTCCAGAACACAGCCACACAGCCCAGAAGACCCACAACAGCCATCGAACTCCGGCCGTGAAAGCCTTCGACAATACATCCCTACATTATGTTAGCAGTTACCAAGTTGACTATTTCTGATCTAGTTAAGCTTTTAAATCAAGATTTACTCTTTGTTTTCTAGGGATAAAAAATGTGAAAGGAAAGGTATCAAAATTGTTTCAGTTTCTACATACCTTCTCCAGCTGAAACTTATTAAAATCTGTCCTTTGAGTTTGGAAAATAATAACCTAGTGTATGTATGTATTTATGTATGATGATGATGATGATGATGTGTGTGTGTCTGTGTGTGTGTATAAAATAAAGGACTACTTTTTGTTAAGGAATTACTTGAATTTAGAGCTTTCTACATCGGGAACATGTCCACATCTTTACAGTATTTCTACTCTTTATTATTTGGAGTGAAGCCTGTTTGAAATTTCCAGTAGTAGAACCCCTACAAGGAAGATTTAGTAAAGTTGACAAATGGCTTAACCTTGACTTACTCAGTATTGCCAGTTATTTCCTCTTGGATCTGTCGGGACTGGAGGATTCCTTCTCGCTTCTGGAAAAACAATAACAATAACAGTACTTTATTTTATGTAATCATTTAGCAGCTCTTCCAAGTTTTAAATGGGCTTTACTGACCTCAGAGGAAGTATTTTGATCTTGTTTGAAACAATTCTGGATTCAAAATATTTTGCACATTTCCAACAGGCAATGTTCTGAAAACTTGTACAGTATTCATTTGCACAAGGAAGGTAATCCTTTCCTTGTGGAAATGGATGAGCCATAGACCAAAACCCATGTTTTCGTTAGGACCATGATGATACCTCCTCCAGCTCCCCAGGCTAAATGACTACATCACTTCTGTGATTAACTATCAAACTAGAGCCCAAATTCCTGTGAAGTGTTCTTACCCAATGTCAAAGGCAGAGTTGACCAGCCTAAAAGAATTTATCAATGGGAACTTAATGAATGAAGCTGTTTAACTCTGAAGAGTCTGCTGTTCAAGATAATCAAGTTTAAGCAGTTCTTTAATACCTTTGTGACTACAGTCTTTATGCTAACTTAGAGAAATGTGACCATACTTGCCTATAATAGACTATTCGGACTACCATATTAGCCATAAAATATGCTATATTTAATTTGTGAGATTATATCTTCTCTAATTTCTTTCCTTATTTACACTTTTATTAACCATTAATACTAAGATGGGAATCTTCCCATATTGAACCCTGATCCATATCTCTGAAGGCAGGTGAATAGGAATTTTTACAAGTTAATGGTAAGCATTCCTTAAGGTTGTATATTCACGTTATTGTTAAGTACAATTCTAGGGGAAAGTCAGTCACTTTAAATTGGAAACAGAAGGCAGCAGAAGATCCAAGATAAAAGATGGGATGAGAAGAGACTAAATGGAGACTTAGAATTTTAATGTCATGGAAAGTAGGGATGAACAACTATTTTGCCCTGGTCGCTTTTCTGTACATGCATTCCTAATTTCTTCTTTCCCATTTCCACATTAATGAACACCTTTTTATTAAAAATTTCCACATAAACATTCACATTTAAATACATGATGTAGTTTTAATTTTTTTCTCAAAAACTCAAATTTCTAACATGCTTTCTGTCAAAATAAGCATTTCCAAATATATTTCAAAATAAGAATTGGAAATTTGAATGAAAATAGGAATACTTAACAGCATTTTGATTTAGTTTTGAACAAAGAATAACCAACTCCAACAGAGAGACACATTCTGTTCTGCATTTTATTCTGGAAGGTACAGTTCAGATCTTGTGGAGATGTATAAGAAGCTTCACATATTCCTACACCAGTGCTTCCCAACTATGACATTTTCCAGATGTGCGGGTTTCAGTTCACAGGACTCCTTGGCCAGCATGGTCATTGCTGAGAATTCTAGGAGCTGCAATTCACAACCCTGAAAGTTGCCAAGATTGGAAAACCCTGCCCTACACTGATAAGGTCTCCAATGGTGAAGCAAAATTCAGAGGAAAAGCCACACAAACATCTAAATAAGAGAATTTCTACGGCTGACTGAACTAGTCTGAACCCATATGCAGCTTCCAAAAAGAAACAGTTGAAAACCAAGGGACTACAATGGTTTAACAAGGCAGCCCAAGGAATTCGTATTCTAAGTCAGCTGTAACATTTAATGGGTCACCTTTGACAATTCACTTCTCTTTGTTTGGACTATATTACCAGGTTGCTTCCAAAAATGAGAGAAGAGACCAAGTTGAGAAGCAAAAGCAGGGAGAAACAGAGCTCACTCCACAGCTGAACAGTCAAGATTTATTCTATTTCTAAATATGTCTGTATATATTGAATGCATTTATCTTCAGTGCAGAGAACATATATTTAGATCATCTTTGCTGCAATTAAAATTCATGCCTACAGTCATGCTTTGAAGAACAATGAAATATTGGGGAGATCCCCCCCAGATATCAGGCAAGGAGGCACTGTATTTTATTTGAAAATAAATATTGTGATCTGGGGGATTATTCATGCATGGCCAAATCAGGATCCTGACAGCAGGCAGGGATCTCCTCTTTCCATCACCAGCGTTTTGTCTGGAATTCACCTTTTACTGCAATGTGGCTTTGAAATTGTCCTCTGCCTTTTATGGAGAGAGGGACTTCAAAGAAGGGTACAGCACCAGGATAATAAAGGAAGCTGATGGCAAATTATCCTACTGATCTGGTAATGCATTCTTATATTTGTTAAGTCTTAACTACAAGAATCAAAAGGTATCCCCCTTCCCACCTGAAGTGATACCTGAATAAAACACAGTTAACCAATTTCAAGCAGGTATTGTTGTGTTTATTTTCCAAACTGCTACAAGCCACTCTTAGTTTTCTGTGGTTATTTTTACAAAATATAAGCTTGTACTGCCTGTTATTTTAAGAGGACAGAAAACAGCTGGTTTTAGGAATATTTATCACAGAAGCTACTTCAGAGTTTTCACAGGCTCTTTTTCCAGACAAAAATATGAAGAACTGACAAAACCAAGTTCAGTAAAAATAATAATAATTTTAAAAAGTTAATTTGAAATTGTAGGCAGGTCATGTGACTGGCAGGTATTCACAAGCCGATAGAAAAGTCTACATTATTTACCAGGTCGAGCATATAATATCAAAAGAGGCATTTATTAAACTTGTGTTCACTGAGCAAATACAAACATTTGAAGTAGAAAGTAGAGCTGTGCAAATCCTTTGAAAGAAATGCTTCGAACCCATGGGAGTGTGTACAAAGCATGTCTTTTCAAATCGTGAAAGCAGCCGCCCGTTTCCCGGGTTGGGTTGCTGCTTTACAAGCTGCTTCCGGCTCTCTCCACACACGTGTGCACAAGTTGCCACCTTGTTTCACATTTTCCTCAGCAAAGCAAATGCATGTGCACACATGTGCGGAGGGAGAGTTCTGAAGCAACCACATAAACCTGGAAATTGGCAGGGCTGACTCTTTCATGATTTGAAAAGAGGTGTTGTGGGCATATTTCGAAGCCCCTCTTTCAAAAGATTTGTGTAGTCCCAGTAGAAAGGAGCAACATGAAGGAAGACAACCAGAGAGGTGAAAAACATTAACTTTAAGGCTCTTGCATGACAACTACAGAGTTACGCTTTGTCAAAATCTGATTTAACTTTACCATATTAATGTTACAGTTCCGCTGCTATGCTATCAGTAATGACCACGATGCGCTCAGCTCCAGAAAATAAATGTTGGTTCTTCTGAATTTTTCTCACTGAAGAAAGATCAACCAGAAACGTGCCTTTTTTTTCTTATACTCTCTCTAGTTTAAAAAATTGTACAGAAATGCTGAATACATTCATTCGTACCTGGACAACCACCACTTGAATAGACACATGATCTGGCAGCCTGATTGGAGCCCGAAAGTACTGTGATAATGCAACCAAAAGATGCAGTATTGCAACCAGACTTTTAGCATGGACAGCTGAAACAGATTAAAAACTTCAAGTTACGCAAGAGAAACTGAAATATTTACTTTAACAAGCGGTATCAGTGTGTAGGATATTTTATCCTTTGGCATTTTTGCCCACTAGAGATTGGTCAAAGGGTATTTTCCTCTGTTTCTCTTTCCTGACATAAATCAACGGGTCTTATGAAAACAACTAAATCAACATTATTCCTTGGGTTCGGTGTTGCATGCTTCATGTGATTTAAGAGGATTAGGCAGCTGTATTAAGTGCTATCTATAGACACCTCTGTGCCATTCCTTTATCCCCACTATTCCAGTGTTGATTTATGAACTATGAGAAGGATATTTTTTAAATTCATAACATGCACTTAATTCAGTTTTAAGTATCATAATGTCTGCAGGAAGATGAATGAGCCTATTTAGCCCGCACCCTTGAGCAATAACTTGCTAAACAGAATGACTCAAACATTCCTCACGAACTTGTTAAGAGGTCTTCTTATTATAGCTTATTCACAACGGGCTTTGTATATGTACTTAACACTAACAAGGCTTTAAGGTATCAAAAGACTTATTATAGGAAACTTCTAATCTGCAACCATCAAAATAAATAATTCATAATTATATTCTAGCATTATTATTATTATTATTATTATTATTATTATTATTTTAGTATTATTCCCTTTACATGAATGCCAAGGTACCACTATAAAATATTTGATGTTAAGTATGCTATATTTTCAATTTTAGATGACCCGCATATTATTGAAAAACAATATAATAGTACCAATGAGCTATTCAACTGCATTATTTGTCTATGTGTAAAAACTCTTCTGCAAAACTACTGTGAAATGCATTCCAAACAATAAATGTTCCAGGCTTCTTGGAGGACAAGCATTATGCTTAAACAAACAGCCTAATGTATATAAAAGTGTTTCCAGCCACAAAATTAGATGCTTTATGTGCTATAATCCAGCACACTGGAAACGAACAGGGCCTGAACAATGTTTAAGATAAAGCATGGAGTACTGCCTCATATACTTGATTTGGATGAAGGAATTCTAGTGTTACCCTTTTAGCCAAGAAGCCCGCTGGGAAAGTCAATTTTTTTTTCAACCTAACTCAGCTTACTGGGAATTGGAAGGAATAAAAAGGATGATCTCTTGGACACAGCTCTAAACAATTTCCAGAAACTAAGGGGGAAAATGTATTATAGGACTAGCTCCAAAATTTGGGAGAAAGTTCTCCCAATTCCCAGGGCAAGAGACAATAGGAAAAAAATAACAACATTACATAGACTTGAATAATAAGTAATACATGCCTTTTTATTTTCCTGTGAACCCCTTTGGATTTTCTTGTACATAAAAGTAAGATATAAATCTTTTTCACACTTATAGTTCTACAAAGCCCCATAGCAAGTTATATCAGAAACAAGAAAAAGAATTATCCAGTTTTGAGGAAAATATTCCCTCCCACATGCAACATTGCATGTACAATTGGAATTTAAACTTAGCAGCCTCTTAATTGCCAATTGTTTGCCAAAAATTACAAGCTCCTTCCTTCCCTTCCTTCCTTCCTTCCTTCCTTCCTTCTCTTTCTCTCTCTCCGTGTGCATGTGTGTGTGTGTGTGTGTAAATACATATATGATACTCATAAACATACACAAACACATGCTTCCATACACATACCCCTTCTAAATTGACTTCTGGTTAGAAAATGTTTCTAGCTTTTTTCTAATTTAATAAATTTAATACAATTTTAATGTAATCTGCACATGCAAATAAATAAATAACTCACAGTCCACATTCCATTTGATGCTTCTTGGAGGAAGTTTAAGGGTTTCATTGATCTTTTCAAGTACTGTCTGTAGCTTCTGTTTCTGAGCTATTTCAGATTGTGTGACTTCAGCCACATTGAGTTTCTCACTCTCGAGCTTCTCTGAAGTGATAATGGAAGAAAAAACAAGTCTATGCCTCAACTCCATGTACCAAGTACAATGTGAAGACATTCTGTTCCACATATTCCAAAATGGATTTTCTATAGATAACCTAATTTAAAATTTCAAAAGTAACCACTGACAATTCACCAAGCAAATCTAAGTAAGGAAAATCTTTCCTTCTATTACAGGTTTCTATACTTTGAATAAAGCACAGTGATGCCAATTCTTTTACATTTATTTCTTCTAAATAATATATCTGGCAGTATTGACTAATGAGTGTCACATACAACACCATCTAGATTATTGCACTAACGTTAATTATATTGTTTCCTTCAAAATGGCTTTTAAATCTGGATGTCATCACTAAATATGGTAGCACTACAGAATGACAAATTTCAGAACATCATTGAATTTTTGAAGTGTCAAACTTCAGAAAGATGCCTATTTTAAGGTGCCTAGTTCACATAATTAAAAATATGATATAAACATAAAGGAAGTGGTTATTAGATGTTTAGACGATATGACCATTCATTGGCTAAAATCTTTGAAAAGCAGGAATAAGCTTTTCTTACAAAACAAAAGGAGCCTGTCTTCTCTCATCTCTTGGTTCTTTATAAAGCCATTCTATATAAAGGCAAAATATCATCACTTTATGCATAAAAATAACATTACTTCTTACCAAAGAGTTTTTGCAGTACTTGTCCATCATACATGTCTTCAGCCAGATCTTTTACAATTATTCTTTCTCCTACTAACACATCGTTAATCCAGTCTATTAATACCTGTGTAAGAGACCAAGATTTAGCAATACCACACATGCATAATCACAAATGTATTGTATGTTATACTGGAAACACAATGATGTGGGAAACAATAGTAAAAACTCAATATAATTCACCAAAGATGCAGTGCATCAAAAGTTAACAAGAATTAAAACATTTATACTGAAACATTAGTAGGCAAGACTGATGTATGTTATATTGTGGCAAATGCATTAAGCTACACCATTTTTTACAAAAGGCTACCCATTCCTCAGCTCCACAAATACTGAAGTTACTCCATAGTAGAATCTTATTTTTATGATCAATTATCAGTAGACATTACAGCCACTTAAACATAACTGCTAGATGAGAAGTTACCAGATGAGGCTTAAAATATAAATTACTGCAATCCAGTAGTTAAATTCAATGGAATTTAAAATATAATTACTGCAATCCAGACGTTAAAATTCAATGGTATTTAAGCACGAGGTAAAAGGTAAAGACATCCTTGAGTCAAGTTCAGCTCCTAGTAACCACATGGGCACAATTATGAAGTTTTCTTGGCAATAGTATGGAAGGGACAAACCACATCATTTTTTTCAGTTCCCAATCTGTACTGAAGACTTAATGCACATTATGTAAAAACTGAAAATTTTAAGAATGTTCTTCATATTCCAATATTTGCTCTGTCAGCAAATAATGTCACTTAAATTCTATTTTTTAAGCTTCTTTTGTTCATAGAAGAAAAAGTTCGACACAAACCTCTAAATTTTCAAGGAAACACACTTCCCACTATTTGTTTATTTCATTTATTTTATTATTCAGATTTATCACCGCCCATCTCTACAGCAGTAGACTCTGGGCGGTTTACAACAATAATACACTGTTAAAAATGTATTGCATATGTAAGCTTTGAATAGCAGAAAGAACTTCCATTTTATGCAAAGTGGACTTGGAAGTGACTTGAAAATGATCTCAATCTCAGTAGCAAGATCTTTTGGAAAGTAATTTGACTTAATTCTTAATCATACTGTCAGAAAAATATTAATTGCACAGAATTAGAAAGAACCATTACTTCTGATTTCAGCAGTGTTGGGATTTTAGCTGATCTTTCTTTTCTATCTTCAAAAGTCAGTAATACTGGATTCAGACAAGATGTAAATAGTCCATTGATTTAATTAAATTCCTATCAAGCTTTCACCTCACCCCCCAAAAAAAACCCCATTGTGCATTGACAAATTGCTGCTACTGATAATGTTCATCACATGAGTTAGATCTTAGAAATTATGGCAAAAACTCCCTTTGGTCAACTAAATTAACTAATTCTTATTTTAGTTCACAAAATGGGCACTCCTATACCCATTATTTGGAGGGAAAGTTGATTTTCAGAGATTCCAACTATCTTTTGTAATCCTCCAAAATCTGTTCTAGAGAATTGAGGATTCCCAGGAAGGTGGTTCAGAGAGGAGAAATTGGCAAAAATTGTTCCTCTACCTTCTTTTAGTGAATTAAAAGAAATGAAATGATCTTCCATTCACAGATTACTTTTTCAATTTCAGTTTATACTGCCATTCCTATTAAATTAAGAAAATATCCATTGTTTACCTTAAAGACTTCAAATATGTCCAGTTTTAAATATGTTGGTATTCAAAACTGGAAAAAAATTGTCATCACTGAGGAAATGGAACTGAAATATTCTCTTTTCTCCCCACATGCTAAAGAATATTAATCTCACAAGCTTTTGGTGCCTATGATTAAGCTTCAAAAAATGCAGATTGTTGATCTTCAGTCACTGAGTGTATTTCTGGTTCTGCTGTAAATATGAATTACTCCATTTTTGTTAAGATATCATCTGTTGTTGTATATGTGATTATTTCTTTGTTTATATCATAGAAAGCCTAGCAGAGTTAAATGGCAATATTAAAAATATTTTAAATAAATAAATAAGTATTTAACCCATTTGGGAAGTAAAAAGTAGGGGAGAGATCATTCAGTGTTACAGCTATAATCCGCAAACCATTTTCTGCTAAGGAATCCAGTGATTCACAAGCCATCTGTCTTAAACACAGGAAATAGGTTTTACAATGAGTAAAGTCTCGGGTGGAGGTGAATGGTGGTAGGAAAAGGCTGGATCTGATCCAGCAGCCTTGCGCATAAAAATATAAAGTTCCACAAGAGAATGAAACACAGCTTACTTTATTTTGGCTGATTTTATAGACTAGTTTCAAAGTGTTTTCATTATTACCTTCATTAACTCCTGTAGTTTTGGGTCACTTCTTGAATTGGGATCAATCATTGTTCGGACTTCATTTTCCTCTTTGAAAAAAGAATGAGAGAAATAAAAAATGAAGATTCCTCATTATAAAGAAGGCATACTTATGACCAGTTTAAAGGGGAAAAAAGTATTTCAAATTACCTAACATAGTATCTTCAGGATCTAGTTCAAAAGGAATTGGACTGAGTGGTAAATTTATGGCATTTATTCCTTCTTCCTGTAGTTCAGATACTGAAAAGGAAGAAAAAAAGAAAATAGTTTAGTGAAATTTATCTTAATTTTTTTTCTTGATGTTACTAGCTTAATGCCTTTTGGTAGCAATAAGGAGCGGACCTCTCAGGGTTCTTTCCACATTTTCTGGAAGAGGAACTATGTCAGTCAGTTGCAACAGAAAAAACAAAGGGTCTTGTGGAATTTCAAACCTTTATTTTGGTGAAAATTTCTTGACTCACAGCCCCCTTCATTAAATATCAAAGCATAAGCATAATCTTGAGTTAGAAGGGTATAGTGTTTGTGTGTGAGGGGGTGGTGGTTGGGGGACAATTGTAAAGTGAAGTGAGCAGGAAACTAAATGCAAAACTGAGAAAGGATAGTAATTTTATTAATAACGGCCATTCACAAAACAGTTCTATTGTGATAATAATGTAAAAAATGCACGCGGCCATTAAATCATTCAAAACAATGTGTTCTATATTAGTGTTTTAAAAATTGAAACTGCAGTTGATATATACAGTATAATAATGCACACTTAGAAAACGATTAATAGAATAAAATAATACTCTAGTACAAATCCCTGCTCAGTGAAGGAATCTGCTACTACAGCATCCCTGACTGATGGCCATCCAACTTTTGTCTGAACACTTCCAGCAAAGGAGACTCTACCACCTCCCAATACTGTCAGTTCCATTATTACCATTAGGGCTTTCCCCCCTATATTCCACCAAAATCTATTTCCTTTTCATTTAAACCATTAATTCTTATGTCTTCTTGAAAAACTCTGAACAATTCCCCCTAATCCTTCACAGGACAGCTCTTCAGATATTTAAGGCCAGCTTCCATGTCTCCCCACAGTCTTCTCTTTTCCAGGCTAAACATATCAAACACCTCAAACCATTCCTCATTAGTTTTTTTCCCTTCCAGGCCCTTATCATCCTGATTGCTTTTTTCTGGACATACTCTAGTTCAGTGGTCCCCAACCTTTTTGGCACCAGGGACCGGTCGTGGAAGACAATTTTTCCATGGACCGGGGGGGGGGGCAGGGTTTGCAGGTGGGAGCCAATCGCGCACACGGGGGCGGGGTTTGCAGGTGGGAGCCAATCACACACATGGGGGGCGGGGTTTGCAGGCGTGAGCCAATCTCGCGCACTGGGGGCGGGGTTTGCAGGCAGGAGCCCTTCCTGCACTTCCTAACAGGCCGCTGGGGACCCCTGCTCTAGTTTGTCAATCTGTTTATCTAAAATGTGGTATCCAGAACTGGACCCAATACTCTAAGTGTGGTCTAACCAAAGGAGAATAGAGAAGAACAGTAGCTTCTTTTGATCTCAACACTATACTTGCAGCTGAGCATTTCATTTGCATTTTTGCAGCTGTATCACACTGTTGGCTCATGTTCAGTTTGTAATCCATCAAGACGCCCAGATCTTTTTTGCATTTTTTGTTGCCTAGAATGATCACCACATCCCATTGCCTTTGAATTTTCCTACCCAAAGGTCTTTGCATTTGTCTGTACAGTACTAAAATTCCACTTCCTGATTTCTGCCCACTATTCCAGCTTGTCAAGATCCTCCTGAACCTTGATATTATGTCCCCTAAGGTGTTTGCAATCTTTGTGCCATCTGCAAATGTGATAATGTTTTTTAACCTCTAGTCCAGAGCTTTCCAAACTGTGTGTCGGGACACGTTAGTGTGTCCGCTGCAGTGTCTGAGTGTGTCGGGCTACTGCTGCCTCCGAGCCCTGCCAGGATTCTGCGCAGGTCCTAGTGCCTGCCTTGTGCCTGGCTGCCTCCAAACCTGCAGTGATTCCGCGCAGGTCCTAGTGCCTGCCTTGTGCCCTGCTGTAAGAGTGTGTCATGAAATGATGCCCTGCTGTAAGAGTGTGTCGCGAAATGATGCATGTCTAAAAAGTGTGTCACCAACATGAAAAGTTTGGAAAGCTCTGCTCTAGTCAAAGTTATTTAGAAATATGTTGAACAAAAATATTTGGAACAAATACAAAAAAACACTATTACCAAATCTTCCACTATGGGTGTCAACCCAAGAGGCATGTACCAGATTAGGGAGTCAAAATAAAAAAGAATATATAAGATATAAAAATTTGTTAAAATTTGAAGGAAATACTCAGAAACTTAAAATAAGGGAAGAACTAGAAAATGAAAATATAATATGTCATTGGTTTACATATTTCCAATTAAAAGAGCAATATAAAATAGACAAAAAAAATTATCAATTTACAAAAATAGAAAATAATTGGGATAATATATTAAAAAAAGAGGAAGAACATTTAATCTCTAAAATATATAAAACATTACTGGAAATGAAAACCAAGGACATAAAAATTAAAAAATACATGAAAAAATGGGAGGAAAATTTAGGAATTGAAATTACATATGAAGATTGGCAAGAAATCTGGGTCAAAAATATAAAATTTACTTTAAGTAATGATTTAAGAGAAAACATGTATAAAATGATTTTTAGATGGTACATGTCTCCTGAGGTATTATTTAAATCAAAAATGAGTAACTCTACTTTATGTTGGAAATGCAAAAAGAAAAGAGGTTCTTTCTACCATGTATGGTGGCTATGTGAAAAAGCAAAAAAATATTGGGTCAAAATACATAAATATGTATGTAAAATATTCGACAAAGAAATAAGAATGAGACCAGAATTATATTTATTGGGTAAAATTGAAGACAATATAAATAAAAAACAAAAGATTTTATTTCAGTATCTAAGTACAGCTGCAAGGATAAAATACGCCCAATACTGGAAACAAGAAAATATTCCAACAAAAGAAGAATGGATTATAAAAGTAATGGATTTAATGCAATCAGACAAATTAACAAATTTAATAAAAGGAAAAGAAATGGGGAAGTATAATGAAACATGGGACCCCTTCATAAAATATATTCAAAAAGAATATAACATTAAATAGAGAACTAATAATAATAATAATAATAATAATAATAATAATAATAATAACAACAATAATAACAATAATTAAAAAAGTACAAATAAAGAAGGGCCGAAAAAAAAAAAGGGGTATAAGAAGAGAAAACTGTAAATCGAGTATTTACAAGAATTTTTTTGTTTGTTTGTTGTTATGTGTTATATATGTTCATTGTTATGTGTTATATGTTTGGTTTATGTTTTATATTAAATGTAATAATAAAAAATATCTGGAAAAGGAAAAAAAAAAAAGAAATATGTTGAACAACATAGAGCCTAGAATGGTATAGAGAGTAAGGAAGATGATCCTGATGGAGATATGCAGAAGGAACTGTTACCTAGGCAAAAGGCTGAAGCATTTTTAAAGTCCAGAATGAGGTAACATTTGGAAATGGCTCAGGCAGAAGCCTCCCTAATTCACTTAACTATAAGAAAGTAGTTGAGGTACAGTACAACCAGACTTGTAAGATTCTGTTATTATAGCCAATCTCAACAAAAGTAATTTTAGCCTTCCTGTGGACTTGAAAGATGGAACCCTGTGATATGCCAACTCTTTCATCCAAGTTGATGTGGAGCCAAAGATGTACTTTCCTTGGGCACAATTCTTCACTTACCTCTGTAACCATTTAATGGTAGCATAGTCCCACCCACATTTTCCCATCTTCTGTACCAGAATCTGATGGGAGATTTTATTGAATACTTTGCTAACATCGAAGTACGTTATATCCACTGGATTCCCATGATCAATTAAACTGGTCACTCTACCAAAACAGGAGATCAGGTTGGTTTGGCATTAGTTATGCTTGATAAATCTTTGCTGGCTCCTTCCAAGCAATGCACTCTTTTCTAAATGCTTTCAAACTCACTGCTTAATACTCTTTTCCAAAGTTTTGCCCAGTATCTGTGTTAAGCTGACTGGTCTGCAGTTATCTGGCTTCTTTTTTTCCTTCTTTTGAAGACAGGAATAACAATTGCCCTTTTCCAAACCTCTGGCACTATACCCATCCTCCAAGATTTCTCAGAAGGGGGCTTCACCAAAAGGGGCTTCAAGATGACATCTACAAACTCCTTCCAGGCTCTCACATGTACTGTAGCTGGTCTGGTCATGAAGACTTAAACTTGTTTATGATGGCCAGGAGAGCCCTAATAATCTCTTCACCTATGTTGGTTTGCCACTCCCTCCTTTTGTCAATTGTTCTCCTTAGGTCAATTATAACCCAGCTCCCCTTTGGGGGGAAGACTAAGGCAAAGTAGGAGTTGAGTGCCCAGCTTCTCCCTGTCATCTGTTACTCTCTCACCATCTTCTGCTTTCAGCCGCTTCCCTTTTATTCCTTCTCATTACTGCAGAGCTTTCCAAACTGTGTGTCGGGACACGTTAGTGTGTTGGCTGCAGTGTCTGGGTGTGTCGTGGCTGCTGCTGCCTCCGAGTCCTGCCAGGATTCCACGCAGGTCCTAGTGCCTGCCTTGTGCCCTGCTGCCTCCAAACCTGCTGTGATTCCGTGCAGGTCCTAGTGCCTGCCTTGTGCCCTGCTGTAAGAGTGTGTCGCGAAATGATGCATGTCAAAAAAGTGTGTCACCAACATGAAAAGTTTGGAAAGCTCTGCATTACTGACATATCACAAAGCCCATTTTTTTTTTGCTTTTAGCTTCCCTTGTGAGACTAAATTCCTTTTGCACTTCCTAACTTTATTTCTTGCAGGTATTAGCTACCTGCCTGGTACAACTCTTTTAACTTTAAGCAAGTTCTTTTTGTCTCTTGATTGATTATGTGCCATCAAGTCGTGTCTCTTAGCTCACTCAAAAGCTCCCTAGGCATCCACCACAGTTTCCTAAGCTGCCCAATTTTTTCCACTGGAATAGTGGAAAATTATGCTTCCAATATCTTACTTCTGAAAAGTTCCCTACTTTTTGTACTCTTATTGACCTGAGGATTTCTGACCATAGGATCCCACCTAGTACTTATCTATCTGTCGAAATTGACTCTCCTAACATCTTGTGTGTATGTATGACTATACTCCAATTTCTTTCTGTAGAGTCTTGAACCCAACTTCCTTCCAAAGTTTCCACCACTTTTTACTCTTCAACCAGCTTTTCCCTGTTGATTAGGAACGTGTCCAGGAGAGCTAATTCCCTGATCTCACTTTCAGCCTTCTGAAAAATAAAACCATCAGCAAGACCACTGAGGAATTTCTAGGACCTTGCAGTCTTGTCCGAGTCAACAGATGGCAGTTGAAGACTCCCATTATTACTACGTCTTTCCTCCCCTGGAAGTTCTCTAATCTGGTCTTGGAGGCATTATACATATTTTCTGCTGGACTTGGTAATCTATAGCATTCTCCCTTTTCTTGTATTCTTACTCCAATGTTCTCAATTGGACCTTCCTGTTCAAATTCCTAGATTTCAACATATGCCTGCACTTCCTTCACATATAATACCACTCCCCCACCTTTTTAATCTGGTTTATTGTTATATCCTTCAATCCTTGTATTCCATTTGTTTCATACCCACCAAGATTCAGAAATGCACACTAAATCTTATTGACCTTCCAGCATTAAAAATGAATCAGATTTGTAAGGCTCCCTCTTCCCAGTTCTTGTGAGGTACAGTCTTTCCTTCTCATCCTGAATACGTGCCCTAGGAAGGCAACACACTTATCTTAACAGACTGTCCAGCGAACAGATTGCTGCTTCTATCCTCCTCAGTAAGAAGTCCATGATTGCCAACTTGAGGGCAGAGGCAGGAATCTTTCCATTTACAGAACCTGTGCAAAACCTTGGGGCAGTCACTTTTCATCCAGGGTCCAGAAACATCCATGGTGAGGCCCTGTTCTGAAGCTCCACAGTATAAGAGCTCTTTTTGGGAGGCTTGAGCTTTAGTGTCATATTCTTCCATCTCTTCCTCTCTTCTGCTTGGGTTTTTTCCCCACCTATCTTCTGGAAGGTTCCATTGTCCCTCAGCAAGTACTGCCTATGTCTGATTCAAGAATTCTCCCTCTTCCTTGATAAGCTGGGTGTGGGCAGTTTTTCATCTACCCCTCTCAGAAGAACAGCTTTAGACTTAAAGCAAGCAGTGCCTCTCTGCTATTTATTAAAGCATTCACATCCTTTTTCAGGTTTCTCCATGAGCCTGAATAAATGCCATTAAGGAGTCCACTCATTAATGTGTCTCTGATAGCAATGGCACCTTTTTTCTCAGGCTCAAGCTGTTTTGTAACATTTCTTCTCTTTACAAAATTACCATATTCAAGATCCAATACAACTCCCATAGGTATTTGAGGCATGAAATTATGATATGGGATTTAGCTTAGAAATACAGGTAGTCCTCGGCTAACAACCACTCGTTCAGTGACCGTTTGAAGTTGTGACAGCGCTGAATGAGTGGTACATACAATTGGTCCTCAAAGTTCTGGCCGTCGCACCACCCCTGCAGTCACGTGATTGCGATCTGGGCACATGGCAACCGGCTCATGCTTATGATGGTTGCAGCATCCCACGATCACATGATTGCCATTTGCAACCTTCCCTGCCAGTTTCCCACAAGCAAAGTCAATGGGGAAGCCTGCAGGGAAGGTTGTAAGTCACTCCCACCACTTTTTCTCCTGAAGTCCTCTTACAGAGTACAAGATCCACAGCACCCCCTCCCCAGCCTTCATGCACTCACATGGCACCTCAGCAACCCCTCCCCAGCCTGCACCCACTCACCGCAGCACCCCCCTGCCTCACTCCATAGTATCCACCTACCCTCTGGCCTGCTTGTGAGATGCCCAGGACTCACAACTTCCAGCCAGCTTCCCCACTGACTTTGCTTGTGGGAAGCCAGCAGGAAGTCGCAGTCACGTGGGGTCCTCACTTAATGACCTGCAATTTTTGCTTAAGGATAGCAAAGGGGACTGCCAGGATTGCTGTTGCTAAGTGATGCAGTCACGTGTCGTTGTGCTTTGCAACCACATCGCTTAGCAACGGAAATTCCGGTCCCAATTACCATTGTTAAGTGAGGACTACATGTAAACCTTAAATGTTGCATACCTAAGATGCCAGTTCTGATTCCTGGAATCTCAGGTAGCAGAATTACTGGTAATGATTGTGGATGTACTCAATATTATAAACTAATGGCTAGAATCCTGCTCAGAGTGCCAACTCTCATGTATGTGTAAACACACAGATTTCTACTATGTAGTGTTGGGGGGTGGGGCCCAAGAAAGATATGCAATGTTTTGGAGGAGGACCAATTCTCTTGCCCCCCTTATATCTGTGGAACTTTTCATATTTATGGAACTAATCTATGCATTAGTGGAAGAACAGCCTAATATTCAACAGTAAAACTGTCCCCAATTTGAAGAACCTGACACAAAAAATAGACAATGCAGAATACATTCTTGTCCATCATCCATCTAGAAGCAGCTTTTTCTACCCAAATAAAAGTATATGGAATCTAAATAAATTCTGCCCTTTAAAGTCCGTAGAAACTGATGAGTCTATCAGAAGGCATAAATAGCACTGCCTGCAAGGTTTAAATTAGCTTAATTTCTTTAGTATATGCAGACATGTCCTCCATGCTGTGCTTTATTAGACTTTTTCATGTCTTTTGATACCTATTTATATTTTCCTTCATCGGTGATTTCAAACATTCCATCTTGAAGGCTTCCTATCACTTTATTTCAGATTATAGGGATGAAAAAAAAAGGAGAAGCTGCTGCTAATGGTTAATAACACACTGTGCTCCTCAGTAGCGACAGTTATCTTTTTTAAAGGCTGGGAAAAAGAAAAAAAGTCTTTGTTTCCTTTGGCAAGCAATCACTGATCTTTCCTGACTAGCGAAAGCAGCTGAAAGAGGAAGCCACATATATTTTCTTAATTATGTAAACATAATTTTTATTGTTTAAGTATTGGGTATAAAACATCTACTTCTGCTTCATTGACTACGCTAAAGCCTTTGATTGTGTGGATCACAAGAAACTCTGGCAAATTCTTAAAGAGATGGGAGTACCAGACCACCTTACCTGTCTCCTGAGAAACCTGTATACGGGTCAAGAAGCAACAGTTAGAACCGGACATGGAACAACCGACTGGTTCAAAATTGGGAAAGGAGTACGACAAGGCTGTATATTATCACCCTGCTTATTTAACTTATATGCAGAGTACATCATGAGAAATGCCGGGCTGGAGGAATCACAAGCCGGAGTTAAGATTGCCGGGAGAAATATCAACAACCTCAGATATGCAGACGATACCACCCTAATGGCAGAAAGTGAAGAGGAACTAAAGAGCCTCTTGATGAGGGTGAAAGAGGAGAGTCCAAAACCTGGCTTGAAACTCAACATTAAAAAAACTCAGATCATGGCATCTGGTCCCATCACTTCCTGGCAAATAGAAGGGGAAGAAATGGAAGCAGTGACAGATTTTATTTTCTTGGGTTCCAAGATCACCGCAGATGGTGACTGCAGTCATGAAATTAAAAGACGCTTGCTCCTTGGGAGGAAAGCTATGGCAAACCTAGACAGCATATTATAAAGCAGAGACATCACCTTGCCGACAAAGGTCCGTATAGTTAAAGCTATGGTTTTTCCAGTAGTAATGTATGGCTGTGAGAGTTGGACCATAAGGAAGGCTGAGTGCCGAAGAATTGATGCTTTCGAACTGTGGTGCTGGAGAAGACTCTTGAGAGTCCCTTGGACTGCAAGGAGGTCAAACCAGTCAATCCTAAAGGAAATCAACCCTGACTGCTCATTGGAAGGACAGATGCTGAAGCTGAAGCTCAAATACTTTGGCCACCTAATGCGAAGAGAGGACTCACTGGAAAAGACCCCGATGCTGGGAAAGACTGAAGGCAAAAGGAGAAGGGGACGGCAGAGGATGAGATGGTTAGATAGCATCACCGATGTAATGAACATGAATTTGAGTAAACTCCGGGTGACAGTGGAGGACAGGAAGGCCTGGCGTGCTATGGTCCATGAGGTCACGAAGAGTCGGACACGACTAAACGACTAAACAACAACAACAAAGTACTCACTATTTGTTTAGCACAATTCTGTACCAATGGTTTCCAGGTGCTCCAAAGAGGCCCACAATTAGTACACAAGGTGGGGTCTGTCAAAAGCACACCTGACCATCCTACAGCCTATGCCCCATTTGAAGAGCATTAAACCCAGAAGCACCCCCAAGATGCACACCTAGCTTTTAGGAACAGTGTAACTCCATTCAGCAGCAGTTGCATTCCATTACCCCAAAGCTTTCCAAACTGTGTGTCGGGACACGTTAGTGTGTCGGCTGCAGTGTCTGGGTGTGTCATGGCTGCTGCTGCCTCCGAGCCCTGCCAGGATTCCACACAGGTCCTAGTGCCTGCCTTGTGCCTGGCTGCCTCCAAACCAGCTGTGATTCCGCGCTGGTCCTAGTGCCTGCCTTGTGCCTGGCTGCCTCCAAACCTGCTGTGATTCCGTGCAGGTTCTAGTGCTTGCCTTGTGCCTTGCTGCCTCCAAACCTGCCCTGCCAGTATTCTGCACAGGTCCTAGTGCCTGCCTTGTGCCCTGCTGTAAGAGTGTGTCGCGAAATGATGCCCTGCTGTAAGAGTGTGTCGCGAAATGATGCATGTCTAAAAAGTGTGTCACCAACATGAAAAGTTTGGAAAGCTCTGCATTACCCAAATAATATGACTTCCAATCCAAGGAATCATCAATTTCCCAGCATTAAGTTTGTTCTCCCTCATCCAAGAACTGAATATATGTGCCAGTTTATGAGTTCCATAGCTTCTCAAGAATTAGTGGAAAATAGAGGTAGTGTTGCATGTAATTAGCATACTGTTGATAATGAAATTCATTACACAAATGACTTCTGTCAGTGGGTTATATGACTGCATGTATGCACATAAACACACACATGCACATCCTCTGAAGTTTATCAGCCTATGGAGTAGCAAAGAATCACACCAGCTAGAAGGACCAGACTCATAACGTGCCTCATAAACCCAAACCAGAAAGCTGTGATAAGAGAACATCATGATCAATACTAACAAACAACAATGTTATTAACACCTGTCTATCTTCACCCAATATTTTTTCTTTTTTTCTTTTAGTTTTATGCTTTTTATAATTTTAAAGTTCTTAATAATATTATTAACAATTGCTTTGTATATATTGTTTTTTAGCTTTGTTGTATGCTGTCCAGAGTCACTTGTTTGTGAGATGGGCAGCCATATAAATTTGACAAACAAACAAATAGATAAATAACACTGTGCATAGTTTCATTTTTAATCAAGCTTTACAATTATTGTTTATTAATACATATTATTTAAAAAATAAAATAGGATGAATAAATATGTTTATATTTATTAAAATCATTGTTACCTTACCTTTCTAACTTCAAAGATAAATATATTGTAAATGTTTTATATAGTACAAGTAGTCCTCACGACCATAATAGGGTCTGGAAAACTGGTTATAAAGTGCTGCGATATTTAAGTGACTCACCACGTGACCAGACCCAATTTTCCGACAATTTTTACGATAGTCGTTAAGCAAATCACCACGGTTGTTAAGTGAATCATAGGTTGTTAAACGAATCCAGCTTCCCCAATGGACATTTTTTCCCCAACTGGCAAAAAAGGTCGCAAATCGCGATCACGTGACCACAGGACACTGCAAATAGTCGTAAATGCGAGCCAACGGCCAAGTGCCTGAATTGTGAACATGTGACTGCAGAGGTGGTGCGACACTTTGCGACAGTCGTGTGAGTACAGGTCGTAAAGCACTTTTTCTGAGGCTGTCATAACTTCGGAACCATCATTAAACGAACAGTCGTTAAGCGAGGACTACCTGTATGCAGATACTTTGCTAAGCAATCATATTATTTAGGAGGAACACTATGATAAAAATGAACTTTCCTGGCTTGTTTATTTGGGTGGAAATGAGAGGGGTCAACATTCATTTATAACTTATTATTATGATTGACTGCACAGTCAGCCAGATGTTTAGACTGGTGGTATTGGCGTGCTATGGTCCATGAGGTCACGAAGAGTCGGACACGACTAAACGACTGAACAACAACATTATTATTATTATTATTATTATTATTATTATTATTATTATTATAGACCAACAAACAGAAATTCATTTAGACCAGCCCCTAAACCATAGCTTTCCAAACTGTGTGTCGCGACACTTTAGTGTGTTGCAGCACAGAGTTTTGTGTGCCGCAACACAACGTGGAAGCGGTGGCGTGCACGGTGGCGGTGCGCGCGGCAGCAGCGGTGTGTACGGCGGCAGCGACGACGGCAGTGGCGCACCATCAGCGCTTCTGCGTTTTAGCGGAGGCTGCCGCCGCCATGCACGCCCCGCCGCTGCGCGCCCCCCACGCCCCCACCGGGCACGCCCCTGCCGTGTGCGCCCTCGTGCTGCCACCGTTGGTGTGTCTCCAACGGCGGCACTTTGGAAAGCACTGCCCTAAACCATGTTCACTGGGAAATATGGGAATAGTAGTCCAACAGATCTGAAAGATATCAAATTGGGAAGGTTAATATAAAACACGCCTTTCATTTTTCTTGATTATATTACTTTTCCAGAGCATGAAATAAAAATTGTAAAGCAATTTAGTATTCAAATTTGAAAAATCCCATGGTCCATGTCAAAAGGAAGTGGCAATGAAAATAAGTAGAAAAAAAAACTAAGAAAATGCTACATATTTAGTTTGCATGAATTCTCATATGCATACATTAGATTTCATTTAGCTTATTATACATAATGTGTAATTTTAAAAATACAAAATACTGTCATATGCATATAACATAAAAGACTATTTTGAGAGTAGCAATGAAATGATAAAATTGATAGTTAAATGTTTAAATGTGTTATTGGAAACAAAATATTTATTTCACAACCCCCATAAAAATATATTTGCAATTACACAGATGGCTGTTTATGAGGTGTTCATTCAAAACAGTGTCTTCAGAATGTAAACTGTACATTGTTAAGCAATAAATGCCCATTCATTCTCAAAAGACTTGATAAAGGAAGGAGGGGGAGATATGTTTATAACTGAAAATATTTTTCAGGAAACCATCTGTAGCAGAGCTGAGTCCCACATCCATTAACTGCTGACTCCAAGCCAATCACTTCTAAAAGTGAATACAGTATGCAAACAACATGCATCAATCTGATGATGCATTAGTACACATTCTCCAGAAATGCCCATTTTTCATGGTTGCATCATTTCTCTCTTAAATAAAACATAACTAATAAGAAGACAGAAAAAAAACAACCCAGAATTGTTTGGGATATAATGCAAATTAAGGGCTTAGAACCTTGAATTTTTCTCAACTGCTCACTATTTTACTCCATCCTTGTTTTGTTCTACCTTCGATTAAATGGAGCCGATCAATGTTACAAAGATATTGATTAAAGGAGAAAGTAACATAAGATGCCCAGTATATAATTATTCTTCTGGCACAATTTCCCAGACAACTAGTTCTGTTCTCACTACAACTTCTACACTACTTTTATACTTTACTTGTATTTTCACCTGAAAGAGGAAAGACAAAACATGACTTGTGTACAGCAACCTTCCTTCTTTCCCAAGTTGTGTGATCATATTTATTATATTTCTATACTGTTCGACTCCAAAAACAACTCCTAGCACTTTACAACATAAAATGAAACGTGGGTGACTCTTGTATGATTGCACAATAAAGTACTGAGGTTTTGGATCTGGCTTGGTTTAAGATGCTCACAGTTTCCCAATCTGCTAGTCTTCTGCCGGTCTGTCCTACATAGTGGCTGTAGACGTGCGTTTCTAGAATGCATTCAAAACAGGAGTTATCTACAACATACAGTGTAAGGACTGTAGCAGCCACTATGTAGGACAGACCAGCAGAAGACTAGCAGAACGCATCCACGAACACCAACTAGCAGTCAGAAGACACAATGAAAACTCCTTAATCAACCATACTTTCAACTGGGAAACTGTGAGCATCTTAAACCAAGCCAAATCCAAAAACGCTAGAGAATTCCTGGAAGCTTGGCACTCAGACAAAGCAGCCATCAACAGACACATAGAGGTAAACAACATTTACATACCATTCATAAGATACAATAAAAAAGCCAGAAGACCAGAACACCCCCTTGCCAACAATCAACACCCAGATATGCAAAGATTAACACCAGGATTAGCAATCAAACAGCACAATATACCCTAATCAAGGAACTATTAACTCAGTCAATCAACCAAGCAGCAAACTACAGCCCAATCAAGGAACTCCTAAGGAGAGAACAACACCCCCACCAACACAAGCAGAACAAACCATGGTATATAAACAGAGAGCAAGTCCCACTCCCTTTTTGCCTAGCCTAGCAATGAAACATCTGCAAGAAAACAACAAGGCTCAGAGAGCACCAAGGACTCCACAGTTCAACCCTGAGCTACAAATATTCTCTTTGATTGATATCTGGAAGAAGACACTAGGTAGGAAAGGCTGAGTGAAACTTCTTAAAACCCCAGAGTAAAGGGTTTCTGGACCCTGAAATTGGGATGCCAAATTGGGGTGGGGCGTGGGGGATGAGAGAAAACATGAATAGTTGAATGATTGATTGGGGTAAATATGCCACTTTAATCCAACAGGACTCTGAGTGATTTACAGTCCCTTCTTGCAGAAAGATTAAAGTAATAAAACAGTATAACAAAATAATGGAACTACAATAGCAAAAAGAGTGATGTAAGATTACAAAAAAGACTAAGGCTACCAGGAACAGCGATATCCAAGCACAGGGCAGGGTGGGGGCTTCCAACTTATACCAGATTCCCTCTCAGGGCTGTTCAGAATTAAGAAATTTATTTATCCATCTTTTCACTCTGATGAACAGAAGTAGGAGATGAAAGCGAAATCTATTTTAAAATAGGATTCAAAAGCATTTGCTGTTGTTTGTATTTATTTAAACTAGTTATTTTAACCTGCTGTCACACCTGTATTCTATTTTATTAGATCTTAGCGTATTTTATGTTGTAAACCACTTTGGGGAACCATGGTCTTGAAAGGTGGCTAAGAAATCCACTCATTTCTGGAAAGGAAAACCTTTACTGGTTTGAGCCGCAAATGCTTGCCTTTCATGACTCCATTCTCAAATGGCAAAACTGGATGGGTCTGGGTGAATTTTGGGAATAAGAGAGAAGAAATCCTAGATAATCAAAAAGAAAAGTTGGGTTTAGAGTTGGTATTTGTATTATCTTTTAAACAGAATAATGGTCTTAGTCTGAATTCACACTGAGAATTAACTTTAAGTTAACATATCCTCTATTTCTCCTCTTCTATTTATCCTCCTTTCTATCTACAGTATAATGCATTTATTTTAAAACTACATAATGTTGAATTTAAGTATTCATTTGACAACAAAATCTACAACTCTATGCTTGAAAAGCATAAGACATATGCTAGGTCAGGCTATTGTTTGGAAAAATGAGATGGGATATATTTGAAAATGAGTACAGTATAAAGAAAGGAATTTATACTGATAAAGTCAACCAACTATTAACAGACACACACACTTGCACACAATCAAACAGGGAACCCTGCTCATAGTATCTTGTCTAAGAAAAATGGAATTGCTTGCAGGTATATATAACATAATCTAAACTGCCATCCTCTTGTCAACAGTCTTGCTGATTTTGATGAAATTGAAGCCCATGTTACTGGATGCAGAATTGAACCCACAGCGTGCAGGTTATGTTTCAATGCTCAAAATATTAGGGTTGAACGGAGAACCAGATTCAAAGGACAAAATTTGAATCGGATTGTTCATGGGCACATACAGTACATAGCACCTGATATAAAAACCTATATCCAAGTACAGCTTTTCCTGGGGTTGTGCCTCAGCTGTGGGAAACAGCAGCGTAAAAAGGAAAAGGCACAGATGGTCTTAAGGTGGTTCCAACAGGTGCTACACACGCACCCGTGTGTCTTCTGAATCACATTTTGTCCTTCCAGTCTGAATCTCTGACAGTCCCAATAAGTTGAATCCAGAGTAGTCCTTCTGTGAATGGAAATGCAAGGGCAGGGCCCTGCTTAAGCAAAGAAGATGTTGACCAATTTTCCTTTCACTCTGCAGCCTCTTGTACCGCTTCTCATATTCTTCTGGAGGACCACCTAGCCTCCGCTGGAAGGAGGAGGGATTGGCAAAAATTACCTATTCCCCATTTCCAGTAAAAACAACCCACGTGGGAAGTCTGCTCATGAGGATTCTGCATCCAACCCACTGTGATTCCTAAATAATCTGGGTACACATTCAGCCCATATAATTTAGCACCAGTAGCAGGATTCCTGTCACTGCTAACTGTTCCCTTTCTAGCTAGGAAGTTCACTCTTTAAAAACTTCAGCTTTGAATGCCATAAACATGCATGCACAAATGACAGTTTATCCAATATATTTTCCCAACGTTTCTTGTATTAAAGCATGAAGGACACACGCAGCTGTTCACAATAGAGGCTCTTGAACACAATCAAAGGGCTTCCTGATCCTCGCATTGGGAAACCTCATCAAACATGTTCAGAATGGAGTGAAATAATAATGCACAACTGTGAGAGGTCATCTATTCCCAGAATAAAGAGGGCCTGAAATTAAAAAAAGTAGTTGGTGATAAAAGATATTGTTATTCTAAAACATGAAGCAATTTTGACAGAGCTTTGGGGGATAGACTATGAAAAATGCATATTTTAAAATTTCTTTTGTATGACTCTGCAGTTTAGATATTGCTGATCTGAGGTTGCTAGGATTAATATTCCACATTTCATTGGAGGGGAAAAAACCCACAAATTCTTCAGTACTTTTATTTGCAGTATATTTATTAAACTACTGACCTCAATAGTTGCTACTACCACAATGTCACAGTGAGGTAATGCATCATAAAAACAGTATTACCCAGCAGAAAAATTAAAATTTAGCAACCAAAGGAAAAGATCACTTTGAAAATACCCCAATGCTTTGGACAATCAGCCTGAAAAAAAATCAGCAAGCATTGCAGCATCCCTTACCTTTGAGGCAAAATGCTCCACATCCCATTGTACACTATCCAAGTCGTCATTTTAACAGCTAGCTAAGAAGTCCTCTTCTTAACAGCTCTCTCTTCTGCTGCCTTGCATAGCTGTATTATGTGCTTTCGAGTCCATTTCTTGACAGAATACTCAATGCATATTGCACCTCTAAGCTCAATGCATTATAGACTTGACTGACTGCCTATATAATTTAATATGATGCCACAAGAGACTCATACACCATCTGCAGAGCAAACAAAGTTTGCCAGTCTCATTTTGGCAAAATTTCATTCTGGAAAGCTGAACGTTTGACATACTGTGCACTCATTTATCCAACAAGCTTACAGAATTCTTCAGCCATTAAATTTTATTAGGATGAATATTATTATACCAGCAGTGAAGGATGGGAGTGCGTATACTGAGAAATCAGGGAACAGCACGAGGTGAACTTCCCCCTCCTTTTCCCTTCAGTTCTCTCTTCATTGCTTGATCAATATCCACCCTCACAGTATATCTATCACAATCATCCATTCCTTCTCCACCAGATTGCCTGCATTTTCTTCTTGCACGTCCTTTGTTTTTCTCCTCTCCATTTCTATTTATCACACAGAAGAGGAGGTTTAAAAGTATCTCACTCTATTCAGTAGTTTCAAACGAACCTGCAGGTCTTCACACTGACATTCAGGTAAATATAAATAGAAAGGCAAATACATGCTATACATGACTGATTCACATGCTTTGGTTTAGTGTGATGTTTGAAACACCCACGATGGTTTACATTATGTGTGAATTACGGCTTGCTCAGAAAACGGATTACCTCTTAACTTACATAGTCAACCAGTACTTTGGCTGTAATGTAACATTTGGGCTGTCTTTCGATCCTGCTCCTATCTCTTTGTAGTTCTCAGTACGTGTCTCAAAGAAAAATAATGGACAGACCCGCAAAGTGAAAGGGGGAACTGATAACACAATTTCCTGCTTTAGGTTCCTTCTCTTCCCACTTCCTCCCTTGGGCCTCTGCATAGGCAACCTCTCTCAGATTTGTTTAAGCACATTTATGAAAAATCTGATCAGCTTCAAGCAACCCTGAGATTTCCCTACTCTCTTCTGTACTTCTCTACTTGTCGCACATTACTCTCAACAATGGAGAGATCATGTGATAGGGTCAACTGAGGCCTTTTTTTTTCTTTTCCTGTAATTGTGCCAAGGAACCGTAACAGGCACTGAACTTAGATGGTTGAATATATTTGGGAGGATTGGTGGATGAAGGGGATGGCTGTGGAAGGAGCAGAGGGTCTTCTGATGCTGCTGGAACTTTCAGTGGCAGTTAAGAACTCTGGTAGCAGGAGTGGTGGAGGTTAGAATGATGGGAGCCTCCAGAGCAGTTGGTGAGGAATGGCCCTGTGGGAAGCGGGCTCCAAGATAGCTCTCGTACCATCAAAAATGGTCCAGGAGCCAGACAGGATGCTAGAGATGGAGGTGATTGCCTAGATCCAGAATCAGTAGCAATGCCACCAATCAGCTGTTGAGCAGTAGCATGAGCTTGACTGGAGCCACCAATCAGCTGCTAGGTGCTGGGCTGCCAGGTTTGCACCTGGCATGGTGGCGGAGAGAACCTGTCTGGTGGTAGAAGCTCGCTGTGGTGGTGGTGGTGGCTACCCAATATACCTAGCCTCGGTATGCTGGAGTGCTGGTAGACCAGGTGCTGTGAGGAAGCAGCAATGGGAGCGGGATCAGACCAGTGTGTGAGAAAACTCTGCTTCCATGTCCTGCCTCTTCCAATGTCTTAATATATTTCATTTTCAGTTCATATTTCAATGGATTAAACTCAATATATTAGAATAGTGTAAGTGCTAAACTTCAGTTAAAATTGCAGAGCTCCATAAGGAGGGCTTTTTAAAATTTTGATTTCACCACCTTCATAACCATATAATGGCAGAACAATTGTGTAATCAGTTCCAAAGTTTAAACATCCAGATGATCTCACCTAAAATTTCAAGGGAGTGGCATTATATTTATGATGTTTGAAAAACATTTTAATTTCCTCTATCACATTTATTTAGGATACAAGATGTTCCCGTGATATCCCTGTCTCAAGCAGAAAAAAACAAAAGTGCTCAATCTCACTTGAAGTCTGTTCTTTCCATTTCCTGCATGCTTCCCCCCACCCCACCCCACCCCACCCAATTAACATCTTCATTAAAAACTGGAACTTTAGCAAGGAGGGGTGAGAACTTTGTGAGATGGTTTTGCTTGCCTGTTGAACAGAGGTAACATAATACTAATAGGTTAATTTGTGAAAATGGATGAATACTATATCTGCCACATAGCACTTTTAGTCACATAACAAATAAATATAGAAATAGCACTGGAATGGTTGGTTAAAAGGTTTTGTTCCTTGAAGAGGAAATTTAATTAAGCCATATAATGCCAATTACTGTCATTTCTAATTATATTATGCCTTCCTAGAAATAATGCAGACGGAAGATTCTAAAGTTACCTAGACGTTTGATGTTAATAGGATAAAATTATCTAGGCCATGAGAAAATCCAGATAGTGGTGGGAAGAAAATACATTTTTCCCAAAACTGTATATTTTCCAATTGAATTACTAGATACTTCAGAGCACTAATTGCATGAGAAGCAATGTGCCTCCAATGTATATATAGCAATATGTCCATTTAGTATCATTGTTTTATTATTTTGCAAATAAATATTATTTTTAAAGAAATCTGGCAAAATTTTCTCTTTATGAAATTTACCAGAACTAATCCATTTCACAGTATTGTATTCTGATACTTTTAGCCATAAAAAATTGTAGTAGAAAACTTGTCTACCAGCACAACCATTTCTCTCTCTCTCTCTCTCTCTCTCTCTCTCTCTCTCTCTCTCTCTCTCTCTCTCTTTCTCTCAAAAATAGAAAATAGAAAATAATAACTTGGCGAACAGAATGAATACTGAAGATGATGATACTGATACTGCAAAGCTTAAGTATAATCTTTTCTAATTGCTTCACTAGTTTGACTAGGGCCAAACCATGCATCAATATACTGTAGGTGATGCTCTTGTTTAAAGAGCAAATTTCTAATATGATTTTGAAGATATACATTAGCTAGAGAGGTAAAGTCCACCCGCTCTTACCATTTTAAACATAATGTTACACATTAAACATAATAAGAAAAATACCAATAGTATTCTACAAACAACTAAATATTATAAATCTGTGAAACGTTTTCACCTGGAAAATGGAAAAGTAGTAATTAAAAGAATTGCATTTACAGAAAAATTCTCACATGCAAGGATTTAACTGTCTTTATGAATATTTCCTTTACAACACTTTGGTAGATTTAATTCTTTTTCTATTCTTAAAAAGCATTTCAGTTTTTATAAAAATATGTACCATGAAAACAGATTTACTGTAAGTTCTACATTGTGGAAATACGATCAATCAATTGATAAACTTGTATATAGTTTATAATATTTCTGTACAAATAAATTTCTAGTTATCATGGCTAATAAATAAGCTGCTCCCTATGTGTAATACACTGCATTTTGTCTCTAAAATCAGATTTATTGGCTTGTTTCAGAGAGTATTGTGCAATACTCTCCCCACAGGAACACATGCAGCCTCTAAAGGTAAAAAAGGAAAAGGTTTTCCCCTGCACAGTCGTGTCCAAGTCTAGGGGGCGGTGCTCATCTCCATTTCTTAGCCAAAGAGCCAGCGCTGTCCGAAGACGCTTCCGCGGTCATGTGGCCGGCATGACGCGCACGGAACGCTGTTACCATCCCACCGGAGTGGTACCTATTTATCTACTTGCATTTGCATGCTTTCGAATTGCTAGGTTGGCAAGAGCTGGGGCGAGTGCGGGAGCTCACTCCGTCACGCGGCACTCGGGTCTCGAACCGCTGACCTTCCGATCGACAAGCCTGGCGTCTTAACCACTGCTGCAAACATTAATTACCCATGAGGATTATGTACTTATAAAATCTGAAGCTAATTTTGCAGGATAGTTCTAACTAATGAGAGCCAAAAAGACACAATGCATATTTAAGATGAGGGGAAAAAAAGATTGCATATAAATTTGTTTGCATCACAACACTTTTGTCTAAATCTGTAAAGTTATCATATTTGAAATACTTTCCCTGCACTTCAAAAGTGTTTTGGAACCTAGAAAAGGTGCAGAAATGGGCAGTCATGACAAACAATTCACTAGGAAGATAGGCATTTGGGCTTAATTTAACAGAGGTAAACCTCATGCAGGTGTGTAGAGAATGGATTGAAATGTTCATAATTTCTTCTAACACTAAGCAGTTGAAATTATTCAATAACATTCTTTTACTTGTGACAGACAAAAAGAAGGAATTCTTCAAAGTATCATAATATATTTTAAAGCAAATAATAATAATAATAATGATGATGAGGCCATGTATTTTTACCCCATCTTTTTTTGGTGGGGAGGGTTCTGTGAACTGGAAAAGGGATGCTCAGCCTACATACAACCTATCTGCTTCACCTTCCGTATCCCTTAAAAAGACATTCCCCAATTTAAGGAATGCCTGGGGGGGGGGTGCTAAAAAAAAAGTCAAGGTGTTGGTCACAACTGCACAATTGAAATCCTGCCCCTATTTCTAGGTGTTACACCTGCAACACAAGTTAAAAGGGGTGGGGTTTTGTGTAGTCACAGCTTAAACCAGAGCTTTCCAAACTGTGTGTCGGGACACGTTAGTGTGTCGGCTGCAGTGTCTGGGTGTGTCGCGGCTGCTGCTGCCTCCGAGCCCTGCCAGGATTCCGCACAAGTCCTAGTGCCTGCCTTGTGCCTGGCTGCCTCCAAACCTGCCAGGATTCCTCGCAGGTCCTAGTGCCTGCCTTGTGCCTTGCTGCCTCCAAACCTGCTGTGATTCCACGCAGGTCCTAGTGCCTGCCTTGTGCCCTGCTGTAAGAGTGTGTCATGAAATGATGCCCTGCTGCAAGAGTGTGTCGTGACATGTCTAAAAGTGTGTCACCAACATGAAAAGTTTGGAAAGCTCTGGTTTGAACCCTCCCCAAAGGGCCAGCTTAAACCCTCTGCCCAGTAGCTCTTGTCTACAAATATTGGGCAAAAATTTAGACCTGCCACACTGCAGTCTTATATGGAACAGTCTTTCCCATAAAATCCAGAATACCATTTTAATTAATCTCTTCGTCACTTTTATTGCCACATCAAGCCCTTTTTTAGACATATAGCCTACAAACAATCTAATTTTAAACTCTGTATGCTGTATGAGCCGTTAAAAAAAACAAACTGGAATATAAATGAGGTAAAGATAATGGGCAGAGATAAGTACTAGAATATATTTAAAATGCTGTTAACAGGCATGTCATTTTTCTCTTAATTAGTCATGCAAAAAAGTATAATACACGGCTTGTGGGTTTTTCAGCAAGTAACAAAGAGGCAGCTTTGTATTAAAGCTGTGAAATTAAGAAATATGGTTTGTTTAGTAATCTTACCCAGGAAATACACTTGGGTAGGGCCTGGTACACCATTGTTAGACCATTTTAATTCTTTCCAACTCAACAGAATGTTGGAAAGAAATTACAGAGAGAGACGTTAGACTTCCTGTGTCTGTCTGTCTGCAGGATAGCTCATCCAAAACAGAACAAAGTATGACCAGATTTGGAGAAGCTACCAAAAGAAAGGTAAGGTTTGATTTGAAAATGGGTTGAATCTGGCTAGCAAGCTGGGGGAGAAAAAATCCTGATTTTCCCCCCCAAAACGTCCATATAGGAGAGGCAATTGGACAGCAATTTGAAATGCCGGCAGCTCCCCCACTCTAACCACCCTCCCTCCTCCTTTGTCACATGGCCTACTCCAGCTTCCAAGGGCCACGTATAGACAAATGTATGGCCACTGTTGGTAAACAGGTTGGAAAGAATTCCAGAAGTCATGCTCTGCCTGCTTTTCCAGCCTTGTCCTAAGGTTGCAATTGGATCTTTCCAAGCTATTGGCAATTCCAACATCTTCTATGTTTTTCTCTGTTTCTCTTTCGCATACCTTCCTTGTTATGGGTCTCTTTTGCTTATTATTATTATTATTATTATTATTATTATTATTATTATTATTATTTTGTTCTTCAAAAATTTTGTTCTCCCATTAACTCTTTTCTAGTTTAGAAATTCCTTTGTTTTGTCCTTTATTTCTTTATGTCTCTGAGGCAATGTGACCAGGTGGAACATGCAAAAGATACAGAACAGCGGATTCATTCTGCTGACATATAAATGAACAAACAAATTGCCTATTAATTAACTGTTCTGCAGCCTTTACCCCACATTCTTTCCTTTTTTTCAGACTGAATTTGTCATAGTCCTGTACATAACTTTTTACAGCATCACAAACTGTTTACTGCTCTCTGTTTCTAATAGTTTTGTGATTTATATAGAAATATTTGCATGTCATTGTTATCAGAGCCTTCTAAATCTTTGCAACAAAAATGATAAACAGGAGAGGAGGAAAAACCATAAAACTAGAATGGAAATTTTGCACCTTGCCTCTATCAACGATCTTATATAAACTTATCAATATTCTAAGTGGTATTAATAATTCAATATGTTCAATGAATGTTGACTTGGGGAAAAGCTTTTCCTTCATCTTTTGCACCTAACACTTTCTCTGTGCACACATAAATGTGTGGCCACTATCTCAGCAATGAAAAAGAGTCAAAATTTTAGTTAGACTATGTGCATTAGCTCAAACCTTTAATCTTGGCAGCAATCTCAGGCTGGCTAGAAACACATGCAAGTTATTCTTGATATAGAAAGATGCTCTCATCATAATTTCCATTATGTAAGTAGACTTTCACCAGGAGTTATTTGATAATTTCATCCTTGGTGTCTGTCTGTTCATGGTAGTAAAGCACAAAAGAATATAAAAGGCACATTCATCCAATTTCATGTTGTAGCCATATGAAATAGCTTTGCGAATTATAGTTTCCCAGACATCTAAGTTGTTTCTGAGCTGCTGGGTATTAAACAAAGAATAGCATAATCTAATCACACAGAGTAAATAAGCACAGTGTTCCAACCCTATATACATACTTACACTGGACTACATTCTCTTTCTTTGAAGATGGGTATATTGATATATACATACACAAACACACAGAGCCCCCACCCCCAACGATCCCAAGTAACTCAACACGGGTTACAATCCATAAAGTATATAATACAATTAAATGAAATGAAATGAAAATCACAATACTTAAACAATTAAATGTCATTAACTATAATAAAGTAATAGAGGCACAGGTTTTTACAAAGGATAATAGGGTATTCCTAACTGTTAAGTTCTGATTGCAAAAGTAAATATCCAAGTTTTCTCTTGGTACAGAAATGCAACCAACACTGATGCCAGCCAACTTCATGAGAAATACATTCCAAAGTCAGGATGCGCCTCTCCTAAGTTTGGGATGAGGTAATTCACTGTAGATTCCCCCCCCCCCCGGCCTCAGTTTGCAGACCGTAATATTTTGTCAGGTATAAAGCAGAAGAAGCACTTTTCCTCAAGCGTCATGGTCTTTTGTATGGGCATCTCTGAGCAGGCAACCCTCTACATCAGAAGATACACATATGACTGAAACCTAGTATCTTCTACTATGTTGGACAGTTGACCAAATCCTCAACTGTAATTACCACCCCTTTTTGAGGTTAAATAGGCAGAAAAGACCTTGCTAAATGCTTTTGTTCTTGGAGACTTCCTGGGAGCAGGGTGGCAGTGAGAAGAAAGAGAGGGCCCATTCCAGGATGGAATAAAATCTTCTAGGACTTCTATCTATATGTAGTAAGTAACCAGATGGATAGTGTGTTGGTGTATGCTATTTATTCTGGATATACTCAAAGCCTTGTTCTGATATCCCTCGTTAAAGGAAGGAAAAAGGAGCTGGTGGCAGTGCATACCAGTAAAAGCAGTCACGATTGTGTTACTTGGGCTGCCCTGGTTGGGTAGGGCAGGCTAGATGGTAAGTGAGGGCTTTACAATTTTAAATGTGATTACTGAAACCTGGTATTATTATGATTTACAAAAGCAGTTCCGAACCTTAATTTCCTTTGGCCCAGAAACCTGTGGCCTTCCAGATACTGCTACACAACTTTAGTAACACCAACCAGCATGGTGAGTGATGAGCCTTGCTGGGAGTTATAGTTTAATAATATTGGTGGGCCACCAGTTCCATGTCCTTGAATTTGGGAAGAACAAATCTGCTTTCATTTTCAGATCAAGCAACCTTGGTTATAATAGAGGGAAAATATGTATGTGTATTTCTGCTCATCCAGTTCCATATTGTTTTCTCACAAAATATGTAAAAGGCAAAGTGCCTACCATTTTTTTTAATATCCTCACAACTCCCAGCTTCTTAAATCATCACACAATGAACACAACTAGCATGTTAAAATAACACTGACGTGTGGCATAAAAAGTGTTTGCAAAATGTCTGTCCTTGTAGAAGGGTGCAGAAAACCCAGCAGGAACCTGCCATGAGACAAAGCAATGGCCAAATGGTAATGGATGCAAACTAAGGCAGCCTGCATCTGAGAGGATTAAGGGTCTTAAACAGAAGTCAGCAAAAAGTCAAAAGAACAAGCTAAAATGGTTAATAGGAAGTGAAACAATGGTGGGGTAGTAGTCCTCTCTTAACTGGTGAGTGGAGAAGAATGAGTGCTCTGGGAATGACTGAATCAGAGTTGACCTAGTACAATCTAGTATGCAATGAAGTAGTCAGGGTCAATGTGCTGAAAGTAAAATTATTTGGGAGTTGGTCTGTATGATAAACAGATGGTTTGACTCCAGTAAAAAGGATGTTGCAGCAATAAAATTATATTAAAAAGAGCATTTTGGTGCATATATTTCCAACTGCATTTGTTGACCTGATTCTAGTGCTTTTAGCTCCTGGTTAACACTTAGGTTCTAAGGAAAGGGTGTGGTTAATCATTTTTAATATTATTATCCTTGTATTGTTTTACTCACAAAAAAAATTCATTGTGTACTATGTTAAATACAGGATGTTAAAATTATTGTGATTATGAGAAAAGAGGATAGTAAGATTTGCAGTATTTTGGATTAAAAAATAAAAGATCCTCGGGGCATGGTTGGAACATGAAAGTAATGCTTGTCTGTGTGCAGCTCTTTAAATCAAGTGTGCATTTTCCTGGGACTATGTGGCAGTTGCAGCAGCCATACAATCCCAGGAAAAGGTGTGACTGCATTAAGGAAGTGGGGACAGGGGCCACACACACCCCCAAAACGTCTTTTTGCCTTTGAATCTGAAGCACTGCCAAGCTGCGCTGTTTTCATTTATGTGGTGGTCTTTTTATTAGCTCAGTTTTTTAAAAAAAATAAGGCAAGAAATAAAAGTGTTTACAATAAATACAAGTTATAAGGGGAAAGATTTTGACTTCTCTCAAACTCTGCTATTGAGTCGCCATCTTTGGATCATTTCTCCTAGAACATCTTTCATTTAACCCTCTTACGATTCATATATCCTGTGTGCCTTGACTTGTAATATGCAGATTGGCTTACTTTTTTGAGATATCTGCCTTGTTCATAGATGGAGGCTTGGTTTCTGAATGGGGCTCCATGCCTGGATGAATACAAACAATCCGTTTATCCTGCGGCGAGAGATTCATTCAGTTTCCATTTGCCAATACTCCCTTGGGATTTTTACCCTCAGTGGCTTTCGCCTCCGAAAGAGGTTGATAAATTTGGCCAGCGCAACTCCCAAGGGTTAGGCAAGTTTGAACAGCTGGGCTTTTGGAGAAGCACCTGCATGCAAATGCCGTCCAAAAGGGGAACCCTCCAGCCAGAAGTAAATGGCCTGACATTAGCCGTCAGTAAGTAGAAGGAAATGAAGGATATAAAGGAAAATGATAAGAAACAAAAGGACTTTACAGAACAGAGTGCACAGCTTTTCATTTGTATTTCTCATTTATGCATTTAAAAACTCAGAATCAAGGTTTGATCCCATCCAAGAGAGGGGGGAAAAACAGTTTTATTCAGATAGGTTTTTGAAGTTACAGTGCAAATCCAGGGACATATGACTAAAAATAAGCAACAGTCTGCCTAATTAGTTTGGCACAAGCTTAGCTCCTGATCGAAATCAAAGCCATATTAATAGCAGGTGTATGCTTTCTGTTCCACAGCACAAAAAAATCCCTAACCATACCCTTTATTTTTAATTATGAACTATGCTTGAAGTCAATACGTTTGGCTTCTTCTCCTGCCTACTTTAAAAGGGGGGGCAGGGGAGAGGGATAATTTATGATGTAAGGTTTGTATAAATCATGTTCTGGATATACATACATACATACATATAAAATTATACGATGATACATAAAGGAATGAAATGTGAAAGAACAAGAGTGAAACAAATCACATCTGATTTATTTCAGACTTAACACATAAGCTCAAGGATCTAAAGCAAAGACTTAAATAGGCAATGTTGGAGAATTCTCACACTGTGCCCCCAACATTTCAGTATTCGCTCTTTGTCTGTGGGATCAAGTCTGTTAGAGAGGGAGGTTTGGTAAGCATTGCTCAGCCATCATTCCTGGCTATGTACATCTGTGGTCAATTTTCCACGCTTTCTTCCATAAAAGGTAAATGAGGCACTGTACTTGCAACAGGGTAATCTAAACAGTATGAACAATGTTACTGTTAAAGACCATCTGGCTCATCTAGTTCTGCTCTGAATGTTTAACTCCTTAGGAGTAAAATACGAAAATTCAGCGAGAGATGTTTTGCTTGTTAAAATAGTTTCCAGGTAGGCAGAGTTCATGGCTTGTAAGGACCTTTATGTTCCTCTTCCCTTCCAATACTGCCCTATCAGAGCTGCTGGAAAACATTTCTTCAGTTCTTTTGGAAAATAATATTTTGGCTCCTTTTATAGGAAAGTTACATTACTGCAGATTTATAATTAAAAGGAGGGAACATTTTTCTATTTAATTTGGGGGGATTTATCTTTCCATTTTTGGTTTGGATCTCTTCCCCCTGCCCTTCTATGTATGAGTGGAAGAGGACCAGAATGAATATACTGTTCGTTCTCTCTCTCTCTCTCTCTCTCTCTCTCTCTCTCTCTCTCTCTCTCTCTCTCTCTCACACACACACACACACACACACACACACACACACACAAAAATAAACAAACACATATATACAGGTTCACCAATTTTCCTCTGTGGGAGCACTTTATATATGTTCCCTCCAAATACATCTGCTACCCTTTAGAACAGTTACCACTGGAAGAGGAAGGGAATAAGAAGAAGAGGAAGAGGAAAAGGAGGAGGAGGAGAAAATCACAAAATACAAAGACCTGCAAATAGAAGGACTGTGGCAAAAGAAAGCAAAGATAGTACCTTTAACACCATCAAACAACATCTGCCTATCCCAGGTCCTTGGGAAGGACTCGATAGGTGGATAAAAATGCCAAATCCAGTCTAAACATCTGGCTGACTATGCGACCAACAACAACAACAATAATATCCATCTTTGTTATCTAGAGGGCACTGAAGGTGGCTGCCAGTACATAATTAAACTGGTAAATCAACTATTAACTACCACGGAACCTTAATTTAATGAACCCCCATTTAACACACTTTGGATGCCATGACCATATGTCCATCTCAACATCTCCTTAAAAAGAGGCAAGGGAGGTAAATTTATATTAATTTTACCTTAATGTTATGACTTCCACAGCCATTTTTGTCATTTGGGTCATGATGTCATGATGCAAATGATATCATTTCTATTACGATACTGTGTGAATGACATTAAATGATGCAAACTGCATCATCTGCATCATGACATTATTAAATTGCTGCAGCGATGAACTTTCATGTTTAATGGAGCAGGGGAATAATGGATACCCCCCTCCCCTCCCCAGTGTTAAAACAGCAATTGTCTGTAATTCAGACTGAAAAGACTTGGCTAAACAGGAAGGTCTTGACTTGGGTCTTAAAAGGGAAAAGGAGAGTAAGCACAATTCCCAAGGGAATTTGTGCCACAGCTTGAGAGCAATATACAGTAGTAGGAGCCACTCTCCCAAGTGCTGAAGAAGTAGACCTGGACATTGGCAGCTATAAAGAAAATACAGCAACCATGGTGAGTTTGTTGATGTGTTATCTGAAATGGAGAAGGAGCTGAGAAAAAGTCTCAGCTCAGCTTCACAATCTACCACCTTACCTCACAGGCAGAGGTTCACTCCTTCATTGATAGTCTGAGGCTAGATTCTAATTCTCCACAGGCAGTTTGACAATTCAAATAACACTCACAGAAAATTAAGTTTACCTCAAAAGGAAGGGGCAGGGAGAAAAGAAGGGAAGGAGCCCCAGGCTCTTCCTTGAAGGATCAAACTGTGGCTTGTTGTCACATCTGAATCAGCCTCAAGGCATTTTCCAAGTAAAATAAAATAACTGGAGCCTTTATTTGAGAAATACATAAGCCACATCTGAAAAGAGGTGTATTGCAGACCTTCTTTCTAATTTTGCAAGAAAAGAGTTAAATGTTATCTCCACAAATCATGCAGCTGTGCAAACTCTGGCTGCCTTAACAAAAGAGCAGAATTTGGCTCCTTGCTCCCCTTCTCAGTTTAATTACTTTGTTAAAGAAAATGAGAAAGCATACTTCAACAGTGTCATAACTTCTCTTCTTCCTATTTTCTTTCCAAATGAATTTTGTTTCAGTGGGGAAAGCAACAAGGGTTAAATCTGAGCCCATACATTTTCTCTGAACAAAAACAGGAGTACGAAGGGGGATTTTCACATTCACTGGGCTTGTTTAGCTGTGGGTCCCTATGGCTGCATTAAACACAAACAGGGCCAGATCTGGTTTCTACATATGCTGCTAAGCCCACATTCAACTAAACCACATTTTTTTCCACCTACTTATTTTTGCAGGGTTAACATCAGTCCTTCTCCTCCCCTTTCTTTTTACTAAATGGTATTTATATTGGTCCCCCCAGATATTAACTGAAATTTACACAATTGCAAATATTTTTTTAAAAAAATTATCCCCCCCACTCCCAAATGGGTAAACAAGCTTTGCATTTGAACATATGCTTTACAATTATAAATAAGAAATAAGAATTGTAACTGCACTGAACCTTTACTTACTATTATGCATTTTGAAATCTGAGTTGATTTAATATTTTTAAAGTCATACTTAGGAATGTCTTTTTATTTATGGAAAGTGTGAGGAGTTTTACATTATAATTAGAATTTTAGATCATGTCACATGTTTATTTCTAAAGAGGTAGGGTGGAATTATTAAAATTCCATTTGGAAAATGAAAAAAAAATCCCTTAACACACTCTTACTTTATATGGAACCATCTAGGTTTCATCTAGAATTAAAGTACTTACATTAAAGTTCACTGAAATTGATTTGCGTTTGTCATGACTAATATTCCACTGATTTCCATGTCAGCTAAATATGATTAACACCACCTGGGAATAACCCATTGTATTCCAGTGTATACAAATCACATATGATTACTCAAATACTGTCAGGTCTAACAACCAAGTATTTCACTGTTTTATTCCTTTAATGGAGTTGTATCTAAAAGAAATATTTCTTGTCTTGCCACTTCTTGGCTTGTCAAGAGTTTTCCATTCCTGGATGTTTCTTAGATCTTTTCTCAGGAGAGGTGGCTCTTGTTATATTATTTTTATATTTTCCAAATGTAATATTTTCTATAACTTGAGTGCAGTTGAATTTTGCCTCTCTAGGTGTATCAAAATATGTATTTCTCTTTCCCCTTCCCTACAGTATAGTTTGAATGCAAAATTGTCCTGCTCGTATCTTTCATGGTAAACCTGATGCTTAGTAATTCAATAACTTTTTTAATTTCAAAAACTGCAAAACTTGTTCTGTTGTACTTGACATTAAATAAATGCACAGTTATATATCATATCACATCACATCACATCATATATCATATCATATATCATATATCATATCACAGGCAGTTCAGCCTATTTCTTTCTAGAGGCATAATTTTAATTGTGTTTTAAAATGGAAAAATGCATATTTTAAACTTACTCTCAATGTTAGTACACTGCTTTATTCTGTTCTCCTTGCAAAGCATACTTCGTCCATATAATGACATTCCAATTATTTAATGACATAAAAAGAAAAAGACCCCTAGAGTGTGAGTGAAAAAGATTATTGCCAAGAGAATATTGCAGCTGATTGGTTGTCTCTGGATTCAGCATTCATTATTTAAGTCAAATGCATATTATGAAACCTTGAATGTTATACTGACTCATCCTCTTTAATTTCCGGTAAAAGGATCCATTAGTTTTTGGCACCAGTCAAGTTGTGTAATAATCTATCAAAAGGGCAATACTTAATGTGACTTTTCTTCTATTTCTTCTGTGCTACTTTAATCAGAATAACATTTGTAAATATAGAATTTTTATATATGTCTATTCCATAATTACCACTGAGTTCAGTGGGGTCCAATGATTATTGGATTGCAGACTAAATTTATGTCTTGACTAGTTCTATAAGACTCTCATTTAAGTTTCCTATAGCTCCAGAAACAAGGACATAGATTAGCACTCTTAGGAATATTCCTGTGACATATGTCACAGTGAAATTGAAATGAACACTCTATATTCTTAGTGTCCAAAAAAAAAGTTGGATGAAAAAGAAGTTATATATGCTCTGAGAGTGTTGAGACATGATAAGGCTGCAGGTGTAGATGGTGTAACTGGAGAAATGTGACTCTTGAGTATCTTATAATTCTTATAATTGACATTCAGTGAAGAAATTGGTCTGTATGACTGAGGTTTTCTTGGATCATTCCCTTCTTTGTAAATCAAAGTAATATATGATTCTGTTAAAGTTATTTGGCTAAAGTATTCTATGCAGAATTAAACGCATGGCATTTTCTCCACTGAATCTGGCCTGAAAGTGGAAATTTACAAGTGACCCTGCATTGAAAAGCTGGTTCCCAAAACATTCTACGAACATTCAATTCGTAAACAACAGGTGCTTGTCTATCTAGTCTAAACAACTTCTTATCAGTATTTTTTCCCAAGGGAACTGTATCTTGAGGGAAAGCCATCGCGCCACACTGCCATCGTGTGACGCTTTATAGTAAGTACAATTGCTACCAAAATGTTAGGCTGAAAGAGGTGCCCCATATGAACCAATCAGTTTTCAGCTATGAACCATGGGTATTCATTCTCACTTATGTTCCCACTTATGTTCTTCCTATGCCTTTTCTTTATGTAGACTGCTATCTACATGTACTTGTATCTGAACTGTAACTATGCCTGGTCTTTGCACAGACCATGATGTTTTTCTTTCCTCACTTCTGGTGATGGAACTCTGCTTATGCTTTGATTTTTCCTTTTTGCAATAATGCACTATACATCCATTATTGCCTTATGCTATCAATAAAGATATTGTTAGCCTTACAACACGTTGTGTTTGGATTACTTCAAGCCTGAAAAACCCCAGAAGTTCACCATCACCTAATAGGTTACGGGCCCAGGCTGGATGGATCGCTGTTTGCTGCGCTGGATCTGGCTGTAACAACGGGGTTTGTTTTAAGGCTGCATTTTGGAGTAAACGTGTTTTCTTTGAGTGGTCAGCATGGCTGCTGCAGGGCTAACTAGTCTGCCTTTTGAGCGTTTGAATGGCACAAACTATCGGACCTGGTGTGTGAAGATCAAGTCTTTCTTCCTAAAAGAAGGTTTGTGGAAGTATGTGAGAGACGCACCTGCAGCTGGTGCTATTACTGAAGAAGTGCAGTTGTGTTTGGATCGTGCGTATGGCAACTTGATTCTGGGACTGGAATCATCACAGCTACTGCATATCAGTAATCTGGAAACTGCACATGCCTGTTGGGAAGCTCTTAAAGCCCTTTATTCCAAGCAAACCTCTGCTGCCATTGTTGGTCTATCACGTCAGCTTTACAACTTGAAGCTGCAGCCCGGTGGAAACGTGATGACCCACCTCCATAAAATCAAGACTTTGTTTCTTGAACTTGAGGACCGGGATGTTGTGATCCCTGATACCCAGAGAGCTTGTGTTATCCTGTCAAGCTTGGACAAGAGCTTTGACATGCTCATCGAGGCAACTCAGACGTTGAGGCCCCAAGACCTAACTGTGGATTATCTTACAAATCGGCTGCAAGAAATCCAGCAAGCTCGTGATTTGGAGAAGATGCAGAGTAAGCCATCTGTTGCTGTTCCTGAGGCTTCAGCACAGCGTTTTCCAGTTGGAACAGAGGCTGCGTGTGCTGTGAGGAGATGTTTTTGGTGCAACTCGACCCAACACTTCATGAGAGACTGTCCCCAACCACCTCGCCCAGCCGGTGGAGCCAGTGGAAAGAGGTTCGTGCGAAAGAAGGGGAAGCAAGCGCCTAGACAACGTACCCAGGTGTCTGCTTTGCTCACGGCTGTGAGTAGACGTTCCCCAGAGACTTGGCTTTTGGACTCAGCCTGTAGCCAAATCATTGTCAACAATGAACAGTTGTTGTTATCAAAAAGCAAGCCTAAAATCCAACAGGTTGCTCTGGCTGATGGATCCATGGCTGATGTGTCCTTTCAGGGTGAAGTATACATTCCTTGTTTGGGGATAAATGTGCAAAATGTGTTGTGTGTTCCTACACTTGACTTTTCCCTCCTTAGCGTTCCAGCCCTGGTAAAGTCTGGTTATACTGTTGTGTTCAAGGGTACTGGATGTTCCATTGAAAAAGATGGGATTGAATGTGCTAGGGGGAGGTTAGTGAATCAATTGTATGAAATGCTTCCTAAGCAGGGGATTGTGTCAGGAAATTGTATTTCCAATGTTCCCCCACATAACAAATGCATTCACTATTATCACAGAGTTCTGGGACATCCTGGGTGGGGAAGTTTGTCCCAACTGGCCAAGGTGTATCCTGAGTTAGGATCCAAAAAGTGTGATGACTTTCTTGATTGTACTGTGTGCAAACAATCCAAAATCAAGGCTGCTCCTGTTGCTAGGAAAAGTAACAGAGTGTCAACTAGGCCTTTTCAGTTGGTTCATGGAGACTTAGCCGGCCCCAATGCTCCTAGTGAAGGGGGGGCGCGTTTCATGTTTCTTTTGGTGGATGACCATACTCGCTATACATTTTGTTATTTGCTCAAATCTAAAGCGGAGGCTTTTGCTCGCTTTAAGGAGTTTGTTGCAATGGTGGAAAGAAACTATGGCTATCAAGTAGGTCAATTTCAATCGGATTGTGGAGGAGAATTTCTAGGCCATGAGTTTCAGAATTGGCTTCGTAGGAAAGGAATCTCCCATAGACTTGCCAATGTTGGTGTTCCTGCTGAGAATGGAATAGCTGAAAGGAAGATTGGTGTTGTTAATACCATTAGAAATAGCCTGATGTTAGATGCCCAGGTGCCAGCCCTTTTTGGGGTGAGGCTACCATGACTGCAGTGTATCTGACTAACAGAGTGTGGAATTCATCTGTGAATGAAGTTCCTTACTTCCTTTTGTTTGGCAAGCGCCCTTCGCTGAAGCACCTGCGTGTTTTTGGAACATTTGCATATGTGCATATTCCTAAGTCTCAGCGAAGGAAGAACCAGCCAAAAGCACAACGCTTAAGGTTTGTTGGTTATTCATCTAGATCTAAGGGTTACCGTTTTTCTGCAGGCTATGGTCGTGTGGTAGTCTCCAGAAGTGCTAATTTTGAGCACCCTACTGGTTGGGATAGGTTGAATGCTAGTTCAGAGGTATTGTTGCAATCTAGTGTACAGCCAACTGTCCATGCTCCTGTGGCTGGACAACAACCAGTTCAGCTGCCTTCTGGTTCCCAGTCTCCTAGTGTGGTGAGAGGGTCCCCTCAGGTGAAGGAAGAGGAAATTTCACCTGAGCAGGTTCAGGATCTGAAGGGGGAATCAGGTAGTGAAAAGGCAGAGGACAGTGATGAGGAAGAGGCAGTGGTAATTCCTCGTAGGTCTGCACATTCCACAAAGGGTGTGAAACCTGACAGATTTGTGATTCAGCAGCTGAGAGTGTGTCAGATTACCTGTGAACCTCAGTCTTTCCAAGAAATGTTGCTTCTGCCTGTTGAAGAGCAGGAGAAGTGGAATACAGCGATGGATAAAGAGTTTGAGGCATTAGTGAGTCAAAAGGTGTTTGAAGTCACTGATTTGCCCCCATCCCAGAAAGCTGTTGGTTCCAGATGGGTTTTCAGAAAGAAGCTTCTTCCTGATAATACAGTGCAGTACAAAGCCAGGCTTGTTGCTCAGGGATTTGCACAGGAGAGGTTTTTGAACTATGATCTCACATATGCACCCACAGCTAGACCAGAGTCTTTACGTATGGTACTTTCTCTGGCTGCACAGCGTGGACTTGTTGTCCATCACTTTGATGTTGACACAGCATATTTGAATGCAGAGCTCCCTGAAACTGTGTACATGAAGCAGGCTCCTGGCTATGCTTGTGACAATTCCCAGAAGGTGTACAGACTGCGCAAGGCGCTGTACGGATTAAAACAAGCCGGATGTTGTTGGCATCAATGTTTAGATAAGGCTTTGTTAGAACTAAAGTTTAAGAAGTCTGTTGCTGATCCTTGTGTGTATGTAAGAGGTTCTGGAAGTGATTACACGGTGTTGCTAACGTATGTTGACGATTTTTGCCTAGCAACTGGTTCTTTGCACCTTGTACAAGAGTTTGCAACACAATTAAGACAGTACTTTCAATTGAAAGACCTAGGTGAGCTGAAATACTATCTAGGTGTTGAAGTCACTAGAGCTCAGAGTGGTGAATTCTATCTGAGTCAGAAAAGAAAAATTGACCAATTGTTGAGTCAACTTGAAATGTCAAATGCAAAACCAACCAAAACACCAATGACTCTTGATTTCCTAAAGGGTGATGTATGTGAGGAAATTTGTCCTCAGCTTGAATTATATCACTCAGCTGTAGGAAGTTTGCTACACTTAACACAATGGACACGCCCTGACTTAGCTTACTCAGTTGGAGTGCTCAGTCGTAAGGTTGCCAAACCATCCATGCGAGATTGGCAAGGGTTAAAGAGAGTCTTACGTTACCTTAAAGGCACAGCTGATTTTTGCCTTAAAATATCATCTATTAAAGCTAAAATGCCTGTGATTTATGCTGACAGCTCTTTTGCAGAAGAGGGAGACAGAAAGTCTATGAGTGGCTTTGTTTGTTTGTTTGCAAATACACCCATTGCTTGGCGAGCAAGAAAACAAAACGCAATCGCTGTTTCCACGTGTGAAGCCGAATTTGCGGCCCTCAGTGAGGCAATCAATGAAATGTATTGGTTAAAGCAAATGTTTGTAGATTTATCTGTAGATATAACCTCACCAATGACAGTGTATGAAGACTCCCAGGCCTGTCTTTCTCTTGCTGTTTCTGAAAATGTCAAAGGTCGTACCAAATACATCGATGTGAAATACAAAAATGTAAGACATGCAATTCAAGAAAAATTTATCCAATTAGAATATTGTCCGTCTGAATTAAACATTGCAGACATCTTCACGAAAGCACTTTCTCGTGATAAGCATGCAACCATGGTAACCAGCTTGGGACTAGAACAAATGTGTCTGAAATAAAATCATTTGTGTCTCTGTGTGCCTGTGAAATGAGTTTTCCCCGACAGCGTTTCAAAAATCCATGCGGAAGGGGTGTTAAAGTTATTTGGTTAAAGTATTCTATGCAGAATTAAACGCATGGCATTTTCTCCACTGAATCTGGCCTGAAAGTGGAAATTTACAAGTGACCCTGCATTGAAAAGCTGGTTCCCAAAACATTCTACGAACATTCAATTCGTAAACAACAGGTGCTTGTCTATCTAGTCTAAACAACTTATCAGTATTTTTTCCCAAGGGAACTGTATCTTGAGGGAAAGCCAACGCGCCACACTGCCATCGTGTGACGCTTTATAGTAAGTACAATTGCTACCAAAATGTTAGGCTGAAAGAGGTGCCCATATGAACCAATCAGTTTTCAGCTATGAACCATGGGTATTCATTCTCACTTATGTTCCCACTTATGTTCTTCCTATGCCTTTTCTTTATGTAGACTGCTATCTACATGTACTTGTATCTGAACTGTAACTATGCCTGGTCTTTGCACAGACCATGATGTTTTTCTTTCCTCACTTCTGGTGATGGAACTCTGCTTATGCTTTGATTTTTCCTTTTTGCAATAATGCACTATACATCCATTATTGCCTTATGCTATCAATAAAGATATTGTTAGCCTTACAACACGTTGTGTTTGGATTACTTCAAGCCTGAATATGTCTATGAAGGTTCTCAGTCATCCAGGTGGAACAGTCTGTGGCTTGAATCATGTCAACTGGATTTCTATTTTCTTAGTGGAAACGTTTCACTCCTTATCCAAGGAGCTTCTTCAGTCTGAGTAAAGTTAGTAAGGGAATCCTTAAATATGTTTCTAGGCTGGCTGTGTGACCTTGCACCTGGGGCTAGGTCATGGTTATTTTTGAGATGTTTGTTTCTAAGTCCCTTTATCATCTAAAGGAGGATCGTTAAGATTACCCTGCTGCTGTTGAGCTTGTGAAATGGTCTTAATCTTCCTAGGCACAGAAGACAAAGCAGGAAGGAAGATAGGGGAAAGGTTATGCCTGAGGCCCCCACCTCTATTCAAGGAAGGATTTTCCAAGTTGGCATGAATGGATTCCTTGAGAAGAAGAGAGGGGTCAAGGAATCCATTCATGCCAACTTGGAAAATCCTTCCTTGAATAGAGGTGGGGGCCTCAGGCATAACCTTTCCCCTATCTTCCTTCCTGCTTTGTCTTCTGTGCCTAGGAAGATTAAGACCATTTCACAAGCTCAACAGCAGCAGGGTAATCTTAACGATCCTCCTTTAGATGATAAAGGGACTTAGAAACAAACATCTCAAAAATAACCATGACCTAGCCCCAGGTGCAAGGTCACACAGCCAGCCTAGAAACATATTTAAGGATTCCCTTACTAACTTTACTCAGACTGAAGAAGCTCCTTGGATAAGGAGTGAAACGTTTCCACTAAGAAAATAGAAATCCAGTTGACATGATTCAAGCCACAGACTTCAAGCCTGAAAAACCCCAGAAGTTCACCATCACCTAATAGATTCTTCCCGTGTCTTTGGTATTGCTTTTGTCTCTTGGATGTTGTTCATCGTCCTTACTAATAATTCTAACAGTTCTTCTACATTGGTTGATTTAGGGAAGGTATATAATAAAACGAATAGCCTTGAATTATGGAATGTTTTGCATGACCATGGAATTGAAGGTAGCTTGCTGAGTTCAGTAAGAATGGTATCAAATGGAAGAAAAGCATGCATGAAATTAAATGAGATGCTTAGCGAATAGTTTAACATGGAGGATGGAGTAAGAAAAGGTTATGTGATGTCACCTTAGTTGTTGCATGTATAGCTAATTATATAAGGAAAGGTTGCAGTGATACAAAGGACTGAGAATATGATTGTGTATTTTGATATGCAGATGATACCATGTTGTTGGCTAAAAACTCAAAAATGATTTGCAGTGAATGTTAAATTGTATAATGTAACAAGAAGTACATATCTGAAAATTAATATATTAAAGAACAAGATAGCTGTGTTTGGCAAGGAAAGTAGAGTGAACAATTGCAAGTTATACGTAAAAGGCAAAAAATTAGCAAATAAATTAACTTGTGTAACCTTGATAGAATATTTATTAAAGACTACAAATGGTATTAGCAAGGTAGCAGATAGTACGTTATCTGCTGCAAGAAATTAATATTTGTCATAAAACTGAAAATGGCTGCATAAAAATGCTTTTGTCCAGTTTATTATATAAAAGTGAGGGTGGATATGTCAGGAGAAACAAAAATAAGTTAAATATGCTGGGAAAGAAATACTTTGTGTGGTAAATCAGAAGTGATAGGGTCAAGAATGGTGGATGCTTTAAGTATGAGAATTGAATTAAAAAGTGAGAGATAATTATGAATTAAGTACATTCGGGTGGTCTGGTCATCCAGAGAGAATGAACTGTGATCAAACTACACAAAAATTATATGAAAAGTGAATAGGTAGAGAAAAAGAAAAAAACCAAGTAATTCATGGTTGAATGAGTTGATGAAATCTTCAAAAAGTGTACAAAAAATGCAACGTATGAAGCAGAGTATGGACATTATGGAAGAATGCTATGTAGGTTATCGTGAGCTCCTGGAGAATATAAATATAAATTTAATAAAGAAATATCAGTGGGTGGCTTTATGCATGTTACTATCTTTATCCCAAGAACTTGGAATATGACAAGAAGAAAGGTTATGAAAGGAAAGCATTTCCCTCTACTTTTTGTCATGACGCAAACACAGCCTTTAGTCATACCTACAGATTTTCACAATGGTTTGGATTTAAGATTTAAGCAGGAGATTGGGGGTCTTTTATCTTCAGGTTAAATGAAGTTTAAATGTATTCTAGGCTAGGCCAGTTTGCCAGTGCCCTTGCTGGCCTGTGCTCTCATGAGCTCAGTATCTATACTATATACATCATAGCTTTCCAAACTGTGTGTCGCGCCACTTTAGTGTGTCGCAACACACAGTTTAGTGCAGGGCTTTCCAAAGTGCCGCCGCTGGCGACACATGAGCGGCGGCGGCGGCGTACATGCACGGCGGCGGCGCGGGGGGGCCATGCGGCGGCGCGTGCACGGTGGCGGTGCGGGGGGCGTGGTGTGGTGTGGCAACACACCACGCTGTGTGTGGCAACACACTTTTGTGTCACGACACACAGTTTGGAAAGCTCTGGTTTAGTGTGTCGCAAAGCGGTGGCGGTGGTGTGTATGGCAGCGGCGGCAGCAGCGCTTCCGCATTTTAGCGAGGCCGCCGCGCACGCCCCCGCCGTGCACGCGCGCGCCATCACCGCTGCTGCCTTTGTTGTGTCACGAACGGCAGCAGTTTGGAAAGCACTGCTATACATTTTAAAGAGAACACCAATCTTTAATTTGCAGAAGTAGCTCCTCTGACAAACCAGTGATTGGTATCTCTTTCTACCCCCTTAGCTTTAAGACTTCCTAAAAAGCTTTGCCCATCCAGATGGAAGCCAGCTAATTAAAATTAACTTAATATTAAGTGCCAAATCCAACCAACAGATTTTGAACACTGTACTTCCAGATCCACTGTTCGGCCAAATGCCAATTCATTTTTTTTATCATCCCTTGCATCTTTTTCTTTAGTTCACAAAAACAGCAAAATGTTTTGAAGACATATTTTCATGTTGTGATTTCTCAGGCACAAAATGTTAATAAATACTGAAAAAGCAGTAAGAACTGCCAGATTCCTTGCAACCACTCTCACGCACAATTCACAACACATAAGCTATGATGGCACCCCAAACAGTCGTCTCCTATAAGGTCTTTAGACCAAGTTCAGTTTGGCATGCTGTCAATCAAATGTAATCCTATCAAACAAGCTGGATATAAAAAAGTAGATATGTTTAGGCCTTTACCTGCATAAATAATAAAATTGTGATGATGATGGTGGTGGTGATGATAATGTATTAAACGTGTATGCTGCCCGACTCCCAACGACTCTAAGTGGCTCACAACAACACAGTAATATTGTTCTATAGTAACCTAATAAATCTAAAATGTTAAGATCTATCTGTAGGCCTATTTCAACATTACTCATTCATCATGCAGTACTGCATGTGATACGACCATAAAAAGAATCCATGAAAATATTACAACTGCAAATGTTGCTGTGCTTAATTATAACAGTATACCTAACACATATCATGCTTCATTCATCTTAAACTCATTCAGTGGTGTAATGGGTCATACATTTGTGATATCATATATTTGTGATATCAGCCATCAGGAGAGCTACATTGGTATATTATGTCAAAAGGAACATCTCCCATATTGGCCTGTTATTTACTGTATATTATGATAAGCTATAAGGGGTGTGGTGGCTCAGCGGGTAAGATGCCAGGCTTGTTGATTGGAAGGTCGCAAGTTTGGAGGTTCGAGACCCGAGCGCCGCGCAACGGAGTGAGCTCCCGCACTCGCTCCAGCTCTTGCCAACCTAGCAATTCGAAAGCATGCAAATGCAAATAGATAAATAGGTACCACTTCGGTGGGAAGGTAACAGCGTTCCGCGCGCGTCATGCTGGCCACATGACCATGGAAGTGTCTTCGGACAATGCTGGCTCTTCGGCTAACAAATGGAGATGAGCACTGGCCCCTAGAGTCGGACACGACTGCACAAATGTGTGGGGGGAACCTTTACCTTTACCTATGATAAGCTATGGTTTCTTGAACACAGTCGTTCACAGGGTTTCTTGAACACAGTTGACTAAATTGACAAAACACACTAAACAGTAAAAGTTGATATACAAACCAGAATGGTAAGGTTCATCTGAAAAAGACAACGCAAATCTTTACCATGTTATGGCTTAGAGCAATATGTGATCCAAGCCACTACATTTTAAGTGCATATTTAAGAACGGTAAAAAGTGCCCATTTGATATGACTGCATACAATGAGAAAAAGGACCAGGCATTAGATTCAGTTAATCTAGTTCCATTATACCACATTTATAAATATCTAACTTTTTGTGGTTCCCCAAATCTTGCCTTTCTTCCAATTGTATTTCACCTCACCTAATGCACATATGACTCTGGGTGGTTGTGCTGCAGTTTCAGAGGGCCCTGGAAGAAGCAGATTACCTGGAACCCTTCCAGTCAGGGTTCAGGCCTGGGTATGGGACCCAGATGGCATTGATCACACTCTTGGATGACCTCTGGTGGGAGCAGGATGGGGTAGTATGTCCATCTTTGCTCTTCTTGACCTCTCAGTGGCTTTCAATACCAACGATCATGGTATCCGTCTGGGGTAGCTCCAGGAGTTGGGGGTGGGTGGCACAGTGTTGTGCTGCTCTCTTCCTTCCTCCAAGGTCAGTTCCAGTTGGTGTTGACAGGGGGAAGAAGTCCAGCCCACAGCCCCTCCTTTATGGGGTTCCACAGGACTCGGTACTTTCTCCTCTCTCGTTTAACATCTACATGAAGCCACTGGGTGAGGTCATCCAACAGTTTGGGGAGAAGTATCATCAGTATGCTGATGATACTCGGCTTTACATCTCCACCCTAGGCTGCTGGATTGATGCCATGGAGGTTCTGTCTCAGTGCCTAGAGGCTGTGGGGGCCTGGATGGGGTGAAACAGGCCTCAGTTCAACCCAAGCAAGACCAAGTGGCTTTGGGTTTTTGGGCCTCCTGGTTCCAGGGACCTTCCATCTTTGGTTTTGCATGGGGTGGCACTGCCCCAGACAGACCCGGCATGCAATCTGGGGCTCCACCTGGACTCCTGCTCAAGGAGCAAGTGGCAGCTGTGGCTTAGGAGGGCAGTTGCACAGTTTCGAGTTGTGCATCAGTTGTGCCCATTCTTGGACCAGGGAGCCCTGCTCAGTTACTCATGCCCTTGTGACCTCCAGATTGGACTACTGCAACACGTTCTACATGGGGCTGCTCTTGAAAAGCATTTGGAAGCTTCAGTGGCATAGGCAGTTAATGGTGTAGGTTTTTTGGCGCATGTGATACCACTGTTCCACAAGCTGCACTGGCTTCCAGTGTGCTTCCAGGTGCAATTCAAGGAGTTGGTAGTTACCTTTAAAGTCCTTCATGCCTTAGGACCGGGCTACTTACAGGACCATCTCTCCCCAATTGTTTGTATTCATCTGACCCAGTCCAGCAGGAGGAGCACGCTCCGGGTACTAGCAGCCAAGGAGTGTCGGCTGGCAGGGCCTAGGAGGAGGGTCTTTTCTGCCATGGTGCCCACCCTGTGGAACATCATTCTACCTGAGATTAGGTTAGCCCCGACCCTGCTGGCCTTTTTTTTTTTTGTTGTTCAGTCGTTCAGTCGTGTCCGACTCTTCGTGACCTCATGGACCATAGCACGCCAGGCCTTCCTGTCCTCCACTGTCTCTCGGAGTTTACTCAAATTCATGTTCATTACATCGGTGATGCTATCTAACCATCTCATCCTCTGCCGTCCCCTTCTCCTTTTGCCTTCAGTCTTTCCCAGCATCAGGGTCTTTTCCAGTGAGTCCTCTCTTCGCATTAGGTGGCCAAAGTATTCGAGCTTCAGCTTCAGCATCTGTCCTTCCAATGAGCAGTCAGGGTTGATTTCCTTTAGGATTGACTGGTTTGACCTCCTTGCAGTCCAAGGGACTCTCAAGAGTCTTCTCCAGCACCAGCTTTCCTGCAGGTCCCCCTTTTCATTACATTTCTTTTTACAATTGTAAGCATCTATGATTATCACTTAAAAATAGCTAAAGAAGGACGTAAAATAGAAGCAAAGATGTTAGTTTTAGAAAGTAGATTAGAATTTTTAGTGTTATGATGGACCTCTGCATCTTTTTTTAAGTTAGAAAGAACTAAGCTAGGCGTTTGAGGAGAAGTGTTATATGATTCAAGGGAATAAATTGACAGCAGAGTGCTAGGTAGAAATAAAGCAATCAATGCAACCAATGGAAAACCAAAATGAGAACATTGAGGTAGTTAAGTGACAGATGATCAATTATTACTATGGAATCAGAGAGGAAAAAACATATTTTTCAAATTTTATGAAAGAAAAGGAGCAACAAGAGAGATAAGAATTAAAAACTAAAGCAAAATTGCCAAGTCTGTTCAACAGAGTCAATAAATAAGGCAAACAAATGAGGGGGAAAAGGAAGACTTTGGGGAAATATGTGAACATTGGTCTTGGCAATTGTTTGATACAATGTCTGTAGCTTGAATCATGTCAACTGGATTTCTATTTTCTCAGTGGAAACGTTTCGCTCCTTATCCAAGGAGCTTCTTCAGTCTGAGCAAAGTTAGTAAGGGAACCCTAAATATGTTTCTAGGTAGCTGTGTGACCTTACACCTGGGGCTAGGTCATGGTTATATTGAGATGTTATTTTCTTTTATCATCTAAAGGAGGATCGTTAAGATCACCATGCTGCTGTTGAGCTTGTGAAATGGTCTTAATGGTCTTATTGTTTGATACAATAGTGCAGGGGTCCCCAACCCCTGGGCCACAGACCGGTACCGGTCCATGGCCTGTTAGGAACCGGGCCGCACAGCAGGAGGTGAGCGGTGGGCGAGCGAGCAAAGCTTCATCTGTATTTTCAGCCACTCCCCATCGCTCGCATTACTGCCTGAGCTCCGCCTGTCAGATCAGCGGCGGCATTAGATTCTCATAGGAGCGCGAACCCTACTGTAAACTGAGCATGCGAGGGATCTAGGTTGCACGCTCCTTATGAGAAGTCAGAATCTGACACTTATTTTAGTCCGCGCATGGTGAGTTGTATAATTATTTCATTATATATTACAATGTAATAATAATAGAAATAAAGTGCACAATAAATGTAATGCGCTTGAAACATCCTGAAACCATGCCCCCCCCCCCCCCCCGGTCTGTGGAAAAAATGTCTTCCACAAAACCGGTCCCTGGTGCCAAAAAGGTTGGGGACCGCTGCAATAGTGAACCACCCAGCAGAAATATCTGATAGCTGAGCAGAAATAATGAAAAGGTAAGATATATCGGCCGGTGGGGGGGGGGGACATCTGGGTTGTATCAGATGTGATATGAGAACAGTGAGTAGATCCAGAAAGGTAGCTTTATGAATTGTGTGTCAATGTCCTAGGGTTTGGGATCTTCAGTGTTCCAGGAATAAAAGCATGTTGTAAGGGGCTGAGGAAGGTTTGGGGGGGGGTCTTTGGATCCCTCCTGAGCTGTGAGGTGGTGCTATGGAGGTTTGCAGTGGCTATGAGTTACAGTGATGGGCAATCTCCAGGATGGTATGCTTGGTGGCCTGCGGTAAATGGAGAGCTGGGCAGGATTGTGCAACCAAACAGCTCATTTGTAGAGCCATTACTGGAGTGGCAGCAGTGGCAATGCTCCTGAGCATGCTCCAGCATTGGGCTGGAGGTCCCCACTGTTAAAGTTCTAATGGTTCAGCAGCAGAGCTGGTGGTGATTTCCAACTAGATGGCAGCAGAGGCAATGTGTTCACCAGCGGTTGACCTCCCAGCTGAGAGACAATGGTAACAGCACCCAGGGATGCCTGACCTTGGTATTCCAGAGGATGCAGGCATCTCAGTGATGGCGCTCAGGGGCAACAAGAGCAGGATTGGGATAATAGGTGTGTTGGAGGGCTGCTACAAGGCTTGTCACACTGGGAATCTATCTTCCCTTCTGCAAGCAGTGGCCGGACACAGGAAAGGAGCAAATGCTGTGTGTTCCATCCATCAGCAGCACGTCTCAGGAGTTTTGTCACCTGTGATATTCAAAGATTTGGACTGTGAAAGGGAACAGTCTTTTTAAACAGTAAATAGAGTAGATTTCAGAGGATGGTGTGAGGTGTAAGTGCCTGCTCTCCTTCCTGATGGGAGGCAGAGGGGTGGCAGTGGTGATCCCTTTGTCGTGGTTGTGGAGGGGACTGAGAGTGTTGTTTATGGCTCTGGCTGCCCCAGTGACAGTGGGTGTGAAAGCAGGGTGAGCTGTGGTGTGTGTATACAGATGGTTGTTGCGAGGGGAGCTGGTGGTCTGGAACTAGGGACTGTTGAGACTAGCCAGCAAGCTGGGATGACTGTGTCATCAGTGTGTTAGATGGGACTCTCTGACTTGGGAGATGGATAAGGGAGTTGATGTGCTGGGGGGAAGGGCAGAGGGAGATATGATGGGGGTAGGGAGTAGGGGATAGGCTGTTGTTGGGGAAGGCAGTCAGACAGTCACTCAAATCTGCTCTGAGCTGAACTACAGCTGTGCAAGTCCTTTGGATTTGACTGAGGCATGGACTAGCTTGGTTATCTGGTAAGAGTCATTCCTCTTAGTCCTGAGAGAGTGGACAGGGTCCTTGTAAAGTGTGCCACCTGTGTATTAGATCCATGTCCCTCCTGTTGTCAAAGTCTCCCAGGATATAGCATGTGGTTGGATACAGACAGGGATAAACTCATCCTTGAGTGAGGCGGTGGCACTTAAGGAGGTGCTAGTCTCCCCCATCCTCAAGAAACCATCACTGGATCTGACAGTGATGGACAATTTTCATCCTATCTCCAACCCATCCTTTCTAAAGAAGCTTGTTGAGAAGGTGGTCAGGTTGCACCTTCAGAGAACTCTGGAGGAAATGGATTAACTGGATCCTTTTTAGTCACTTTTCAGACCTGGATACAGGTCGGAGACAGCATTATTTGCACTTGTTGATGATCTCTGGCAAGACCAGGATGGTGGTGGTGTATCCATCCTGACCCGTCTTTATCCCTCAGCAGCCTTCAGTACCATCAATCACAGTATCCTTCTGAACCGAGTTAGTTGGAACTGGTCCAGAATGCAGTGCCACAGGTAAACCATAAATTCACCAAGGTACACCAATTAACACCACTATTTCACTTGGCTCCAAGTCAGCTTTTGGGTGTAATTCATGGTGCTATAAGGCCCTTCATGACAAAGGGCCAGTTTCTTTGTGGGACTGCCTACCTCTGATTATTCCCGTCCTTCCCACAAGATTTGACAAGGGTAGGCATGCTCTGGGTCCTTTCTATGAAACAATGCTTATGGGACACAGGAGGACTGCCTTCTCTGTCACTGGTGCCTACCCTGTGGAACAGACTACACCGAGATAAGGATGGCCCCAACCTAGTCAGCCTTTTATAAGTCTTTCCCTTAGGCACCGGACCAGGACACAAGTTGAGCTGGTCTTTAGGGGTTACTGCTTTGAATGAGACTGGTTTCAGATGTGCTATGTTTCATTCTGTTGTTTTTTTTTACTGTTGTTTTAACCCAGTTTTAGCCACCCAGAGTCTCAATGTGCAAGACAGGCAGACATACAAACTGAATAAACAAATAGAAATGAGTGAGTTCCATAGGGCTTAATCCTAGGTCAATATGCTTAAAGTAGACACATTTAAAAAAGATTAAGTATCATTAAACAAAATGGAACTTCTGAATAAATACCAAAATATACATAACTTAACAAGGGGTTTGTATAGGTAATATAATTTAGTTATTAGATGCACGTACTTTTGTACTTTCATCTTAATTTTAAAAAAGACAACAACAATTAGGAATCTCATGGGCCAAATTTTTTGTCTTCCCATCATGTTAGGTCTTTGATGCAGCTAAGAATTCAGTTGAAGGAAATATAAAATACAACCAAAAACTAAAACAATACAAAATCAAAACAAGCTCATAAAACAACACTGCAATTACACTGTAAACTGCCAATCATGCAAATTGACAAGGAGGACATTTCTCCCATTTATATTACAATCAAATATGCTGTTTTTCCAGAAACCGCTAAATAATTATTAAAAAGTGCACCTCCCCGTGGCTATACATATTTATCCGTTTCTTAAATAATCTGTTCGTCCACTATTCCTCCTGGCCAAAACTTACCTTGTGTGCTGGTTACTGGAGCCACCTGGTGCCTTAAGGAGCACCTGCAGCTTAGAAAACTTGAAACTAGAAAAATTACTGCAGGACAGGCTATACCGGCAGCAAAAGTTAAATAAATTTCTACATTGGACAGACTGTATACCCATAGTTTTAAAAATAAGATTTCAAAGGGTAATCTATTCATGTACAAAGATTTTGTTATATCTTTAGAAAAATCTTATTGCAACTACTATTGGGGTCAAGGATTATTATTATTTATTTAATTTATATGACCACCCATCTCCCCCCAACGGGGAACTCTGGATGCTGAATTTAGTAATGTATAATTCTTTATAGAATACTAAATAATGAAATAAATGTGTTATTATTAAAATGAATAATCAAAATAATTAAGAATTTTTTAATGAAGATACATTGAAATTTTGTATGGGAGAAAGTCCCAGTGAACAGACACTTAATAGATTGCACTGGCACTACCAAAACCTCCACCCCCTAGAAACTTGGAGGAAATTGTAACTAGGAGAAGATTTAAATAAAACAGGACCAATAAGTTCTGAGAACTCAGGTTTAGTAGTGAGCCAAGTAAGAACACAACAATCCAAATATGACTACTCCATTAGATTCAGTTTGGTAACCAAGAAGTATATACAGTATTATGGCCCTTCAGTCAGTGCCTAATTCACTCATCCTATTATATGAACATCTAAGAAATGCAAAGGGAGAGAGATTTTGACCCTGGCTTTGTGCAAATTCACTGTTCAAATCTCAGTCTTGCAAGATAATATGTCCTGAGGGTATAGCGATTCAACAGAAACAGAGTAAGCAGCCACAAAACAACCAAGACCACCTTAAAGACTAACACTGTTGTAATGGTTTCAGAGCTTTTATGGATTACAGTCTATTTTATCCAATGAATATAGCATAAACATGACAGTACAGTGAAACCTCATATGAATGGACTAATTCAGGAGAGCGGGTGTCCGTTATTTATAAATGTCCATTAAATGCTACAGTATGTTATTGCAGCAACTTACATCATTTCCATAATGACATCATTACACTAACAATGCCAATTATATCATTTGCATCAATTTGTATAATGATGTCTTTACCAAATGATGTAAATCACTGAGTAACTTATTCAATTGCATGTATGAATAATAATCCACTGTATCAAGGTTTCATTGTGGGATAAATTAGGGCTGTGCAAATCCTTTTAAAGAATTGCTTCAGAATCTACAGGAATATGTACAAAATAACTCTTTTCCCATTGTTAAAGCAGCCACATCTTTTCCTAGGCTCACATGGCTTCTTTGGAAGCATGCAGCCACTTGACCTTTTACTGTCCCCGTTCTTATCATTTGCATGAAACTGAATTATATAACAATTTCCTATTTGCAACATATTCCCATTTTAACAACTGCCTTCAGTCTAGACCAGTGTTTCTCAACCTTGGCAGCTTTCAGATGTGTGGACTTCAACTCCCAGAATTCCCTAGCCAGCCATGCTTTCATAGTTGCAACAGCTATTTTTTTTTAGTTCTGCAACAGCTATACTTTGATATCAGAACTCCTTACCAATTTACTATATACCATCCAGAAATATTCCAGGACCTCCCTAGAATTTTCAGATTTAGACTTTATTATATATATTAAAAAATAAGCACAAAGATTAGGATTTTTTCTTTTGCACTTTCTAAGTCATCTTCCCACAACTTGATACAGTATACTCCAAAGTGTTGAACTTCAAAGCCTATAATTCCTAATTTGGATCTTAAAAAATTGAAGCTTAACATATTTCAAGAGCACCAACTTGGAAAAGGATGTCTTACCTATTTACAACATAAAACATGGTTTTATAGCCACACTCCTTTTTTTAAAATAGTTGCTCAAGGATGAACTATATCTATTAGAAAACAGATTTCCTGTATTCTAAAAAGGAAAAAAAGGTTTGTGTGTGTGTGTATTTATTTATTTTATTTTATTTCTTTTGTTGTTTATTCTATCCCACCTTTATTATTTTTTATAAATAACTCAAGGCGGCAAACATACCTAATACTCCTTCCTCCTCCTATTTTCCCCACAACAACAACCCCGTGAGGTTAGTTGGGCTGAGAGTGTGACTGGCCCAAGGTCACCCAGCCGGCTTTCATGCCTAAGGCAGGACTAGAACTCTCAGTCTCCTGGTTTCTAGCCCATTGCCTTAACCACTAGAGCAAACTGGTTATATATATCTCCCCTCAGCATCTCAGTTGTCTTATAAGTATTGACAGTTTTTAACCTAATTAAATCATTGATTCTATGTATTCCCTTAATTCTATCATGAAGTTTACAATTAAACTAACTACAGCACAACTTACCACTAAACCTTTTTCTTTAACATTTGACAAACCTAAAGTGATTTTACCACTTACCAGTTTCCCTGGCATCCAGCCATTTGGCTGAAAATAGTAGCGCTTCCCAGAACATTCCTCCTAAACAAACCTCAGAAAAAAAGGTTATTGCAGTTTGTTTTAGATACAGTACCTGTTATGCCTTCTTTGTAATAGACATAATTAGACAGACTTACCATTTTCAACAGCACAGTAACAATGAAGTCATGATAACAATTACAATCACTTAAATGCCATTACTTTCAATGGTGTTAGGGATACAAAGCTGGCTGCTAAACTGTACCCAGTGCTATCAGACTTAGCAATCTAGTTCAGCAGTACAGGTAGTCCTCGCTTAGCAACCACAATTGGGACCGGCAACCCTGTCGCTAAGCAGAAAATCACGTAACCGCAATGGACTTATGATGTCATTTCCTATTCAATCATTAAGAGAGACATCACGTGACTACGACTTGCGATTTTACTTCTGCATTCTCCATTAACTCTGCTTGTCGGAAGCCAGTTGCGAAGCACACAAATGGCGATCACATGACTGCGGGATGCTGCGATGGTTGTAAATGCAAGGATTGGTTGCAAAGCTTTTTTTTTTACACCATCGTAACTTAGAATGGTTGCTAAACAAGGCAGTTGGTAAGCCACGACTACCTGTAAATCAAACATCTCCATTAGATTCAGTTTGGTTGCCGTTGTAACTCGAGGACAACTAGATGGAATAAATAAATAAAATAAAAATAAACAGAAGCTTAGCCCTGTTTTTCAGAAGTGGTTTGCCATGGTCTCCTTCCTAGGGCTGAGAGAAAGTGACTGGCCCAAGGTCACCCAGCTGGCTTCATGCCTAACTGCAGCCTAAATATGATAGCTCTACCCACAAGTCCATGGGCTGAACGGCAGGTCTAAATCTAAATAAATAAACAAACATATATAGTGGTCTCACAGGCAATGACCTGGCCTGTCCAAGTGCTTTAAGTACTGTTACTCTAGAGCAGTGCTTCTCAACCTTAGCAACTTTAATATGTGTACTTCAACTCCCAGAATTCCCCACCCAGCATGCTGGCTGCGGAATTCTGGGAGTTGAAGTCCACACATCTTAAAGTTGCTAAGGTTAAGAAACACTGCTCTAGAGAAGCAACTGAACTTAAAGCTTTTTCTTTTAGAACAAGTTATATTAATGTTGATGTAATACTAAAGTAGGATATCCAGTTTATTCAGCCTTCTGATTATCCAATATTATCTACAGACTGGATCAATTCTGTTGCAGATAACCCTTTACAACACCATATTTGCCTATTGGTTAGGGCAAAATGCAGGTTTTTTCAACTGCAGCAGCAAAATAAACAGCCAGGCCAAAAAGACATAGGAAATGTTACAAAAGTTAGAGCCAAAGACATTTTTCTTACACCATCAGAATCAAATAAGCCAACAAGAAGAGTGGGCAAATTATTTCAATTGAACTCATATCAATTGGGGATACTGTGTGAGGCCATATACTGCATCATAATTGTTCTCCATCAAATTTATAGGGCCAAACTGTCTGTTTTTCATCTGTTCTTACATCAATTTAAGCAATTTTGATCTTTGATCTCCCTTGGTAAATGTATCACAGATTTATTAGACGGTCAGGGTCCAATTGTTAAGATTCTCTAAGGCAGGTTATTACAGGATGTGAATTTTTGATGTCCGCCAGTCAAACCCAGAAAAGCTGAAGAACAATCAATTGTGGCTTTACTCACCCTGGAAATCCATAATATACGATAATGAAATACTCCAGGAAAGGGGGAAAGGACTCAAGGAAAATTATTTTCTTCTACCATTATCTCAAAGACTTCCCTGCTAATGATTCTAATATCATAGAGATTTAAAGTAAACTCTATATCTAAGTACCCCAAATGATATCTGCTAATATCAAGGTTTCATAGATTCATAACCCCTTCTTAAGAGAGTGGAGAATGTGCTGATCATATGTTATAAATGCATTAAAGGTAAAGGTAAAGGTTCCCCCCGCACATTTGTGCAGTTGTGTCCGACTCCAGGGGCCAGTGCTCATCTCCATTTGTTAGCCGAAGAGCCAGCGTTGTCCAAAGACGCTTCCACGGTCATGTGGTCGGCATGACGCATGCGGAACGCTGTTTCCATCTCACCGAAGTGGTACCTATTCATCTACTTGCATTTGCGTGCTTTCGAATTGCTAGGTTGGCAAGAGCTGGGGCGACTGCAGGAGCTCACTCCGCACGCAGGGCTAGGGATTCGAACCTCCGAACTTGCGATCTTCCGATCGACAAGCCCGGCGTCTTACCCGCTTGAGCCACCACGCCCCTTTAAATAAATGCATTAGTAACTCTTTATATAGTTATTGTATTAGAAAATTAAAATGTTTTAACTATTAGTTGTTGTACAAGATGGGCGATGAAGAAATATGATAAATAAAATAAAATAAAATAAATTATCCTATTCACACAGTAACCCCATTAACTAATATCAATATTTGCAACTGTGTTCCACCCAACTACATGCTTACTGTAGAAATTTGTAAATCAGCAGAATACTTCATGAAGCTACTGAAGTGAACTCCAGGTCATAAATGGTTGTAATTAAGATTAGATACTTACTGTTTTCCTGTTCTTTAAGGTGCTAAATAATATATCAGAGGTGACCAGTGAGTTTAGTTTGAGTAATGAAAACATGGACTCTTCATGTATTTGTTTTTAAAGCATTTTATAGATTACTCTTCATCCTGTTTTGATTTTAGGATACTGTACAACGTGACGGAGTGAGCTCCCGCACTCGCCCCAGCTCTTGCCAACCTAGCAATTCGAAAGCATGCAAATGCAAGTAGGTGAATAGGTACCACTTTGGTGGGTAGGTAACAGTGTCATGCCGGCCACATGACCGCGGAAGCGTCTTCGGACAACGCTGGCTCTTCGGCTAACAAACGGAGATGAGCACCGGCCCCTAGAGTCGGACACGACTGCACAAATGTGCGGGGGGAACCTTTACCTTTACCTACAATCAGACTTAATGTAATTATGTAAAACATAGTAATAAAAACAGATTCAGTATTTGGAATGGAGATTAACATGACAACATGCAATACATTGGATAACTAAAAATGTATTTGCCTGGACACAAAAAATTACAACAATGATACCAAGTCAATCACATAGGGTAAACAGTCTGTAATACTGCTGAAGGAACAGTTATGGAAATTGTAAAGCAGATGCTTAGTTTAACAGTCTCTCATAGTTTAAAAATATGACTGGCTGATAATATGGATAATCTTTGAATCTAATGCAATGTAACAATTATTTTAAAACAATTCCAGTAAATTGAATGGGAGGCTCTTGGGACATATACAGTACAACTCCAAACCCTTTTTTTCTTTCTTTCTGGCCTTCAACCTCTACCTCCAAGATCCAGACAAATAAGGCAGTATGAAGATGAGTTAAAAAAAAACTATGTCGTACCTCAGATGAGAATGTTAAAACTTGAAAAATAAGAAAGGGTGGAAAATTCCAGCACCAGATGCTTTAGTTATTATGTCATAGCTCCACTCCCAAGAAAATCATGTTTAAAGACCTGGTAGCAAAAGAAGGAAAAAAGATGAGTGGTCCCTGAATTAAAGCCACCAATTCAGGTTGCTGATAAAAATTCCCAGTCCTATGTATGGGACCTGCAGCAGTTATCTGGGCAATCACCAGAGCCACATTGCATTTGCATTATCACAGAGTTCAAATAAGGACTCCCCAAAACTAGGAGAATGGCAGAAAGGGAGGGACCCCCTGCCTTCAAAATCTCTTTCTCTTGCTGCCTCATAACTTTTAACCATATTCTGAACTAAGGCCTATTCAGACATCATTGAAACTAAAAATTCCATGTGAGGCAAAAACAGCCTTGTATCAAGTAGTTTTGTCCTCGGTGCCACATGACCTGACTTTTTGGGGAAGGTGGTTGAGAAAGTGGTGGCATTACAGCTCCAGAGGATTCTGGATGATACGGATTATCTAGATCCCTTTCAGTCAGGTTTCAGGCCGGGATATGGGGTAGAAACTGCATTGGTCGCACTTACTGATGATCTCTGGTGGGCGCGGGATGGAGGCAGTGCATCCATCCTGGCTCTTCTTGACCTCTCAGCGGCTTTCGATACCATCGACCATGGTATCCTTTTGGGACGGCTTAGGGGGTTGGGGGTGAGCGGCGTGGTTTTGCGCTGGTTCACCTCCTTCCTCCAGGGCCGATCCCAATCGGTGGTAATAGGAGATGAGAGATCTGACCCTCGGCCCCTACTTGTGGGGTGCCGCAGGGTTCGGTTCTCTCCCCTCTCCTATTTAATATCTACATGAAACCGCTGGGTGAGATCATCCGCCAACACAGGATGAGGTATCATCAATACGCTGATGATACTCAACTATATATCTCCATCCTGGGTGAGCTAAGTGATGCAGTGTCTGCCCTTTCTCAGTGTCTGAAGGCTGTGGGGGCCTGGATGGGGAACAACAGGCTTCAGCTGAACCCTGGTAAGATGGAGTGGCTGTGGATTGATGGTGCCTCGAGATCCAGGGAGTTGTCATCTTTAGATCTGGGCGGGGTGGCACTACCCCGTTCAGACACAGTGCGGAACCTGGGTGTCCTTCTGGACTCACGACTCCTGCTTGAAGAGCAGGTGGCAGTCGTGGCCAGAAGGGCATTTGTGCAACTTCGAGTTGTATGCCAGCTACGCCCTTTCCTGGACCGAGACGCCCTCCGTACAGTCACTCATGCCCTGGTCATCTCCCATATAGACTATTGTAATGCACTCTACATGGGGCTACCCTTGAAGAGTATCCGGAAGCTTCAACTGGTCCAGAATGCGGCTGCGCGCGCAGTTATGGGTGCCTCAAGATCGGCACATGTGACACCTCTGCTGCGCGAGCTGCATTGGTTACCAGTTTGCTTCCGGGTCCAATTCAAGGTGTTGGTTGTTACCTTTAAAGCCCTACATGGCATGGGACCAGGTTACCTAAGGGACCGCCTCATCCCTAGAGCATCGACCCGCCCCACACGGTTATGCAGAGAGGGCTTGCTACGGACCCCGTCTATAAGAGAATTCCATCTGACGGGGTCCAGGAGGCGGGCCTTCTCCGCAGTGGCACCCGCCCTCTGGAATATTCTGCCCCTGGAGGTGAGGCAAGCCCCCACACTGATGACCTTCCGAAAACAACTGAAGACCTGGCTCTGCCACCTCGCTTGGGATGGGAGGAGTAACAGCTCCTCTTGGGGATGGCTGGCTCCGTAGAGTTCTTTTAAACTACACCAGAGCCTCTTGGGTTTTATACATTTTATTAATTTATTTATATTAAGTACTGTATTTTATATATTTTTATATGTTTTATTGCTAACTTTATGCAAACCGCCCAGAGTCCCCTCTGCGGGGGGAGATGGGCGGTGATATAAGTTGAATGAATGAATGAATGAATGAATGAATGAATAAATATAAATCTAACAAATAAGCAAACATTTTGCATATGCAGATGTACATGTGGCAGATTCCATGTAAGGTTGCATGGAAGATTTCATATACATAGCTGTAGTTCGAAAGACCTTTACCAGGAAGACATCTGAAATGCAAATGTGCATGTCAAGGCTAACTAATGCCAGTACCTTTGAAGGGAGACAGCCTTACCATAGTCCTGTTCCCAGTATAATTTTTACAGGTTAGATAGTCCCCACATTACAATTTAGGTTAGTCCTATTCCCTTCTCACATGTTGCTTTAAACAGCTTAGTAGTTGCTTCCTGATCAATGTTCTAACATAGGCTTCTCTCATTTAGTACAGGACCAATTCCAATCAGTCACCGGTTAGATAGTTGTATTACTTTGCAAGCAGTCATACAACAGCAAAGAGCGCAATAATCTGAATGAACTTACATTAACTGTGGCTATGCATTAGATCCATATGAAGCCCAATTCCAGAAAGAGATTGCAGTAAGTCAGATGAGATTTTCATTTTACCCAAGATAGAACAGATTTATCTATTATGTATTTTATTGGATTTAGAAGCCACCTGATTCCCAAACAACCCTGGGCTGCTTACCTCTCAAAAGTAAGAAACAATAAAATGAAGGAGAAAAATGTACATCTGGAAAAAAACATTCCAACACACCAGGGGAAAAAAACAAACTAACAGAAGCTTGACAACCACCTTAACCCCAGGCTGGGGAGCAAAACCAGGTTTTCACTGACTTATGGAACAACTGAAGATTGGGTGCTGGGGGGATGCTATTCCAGCGGGCTGGTGCCACAACAGAGAAGGTATGCTTCCTAGGTCCCAATAGGTGATGTTGTTTAATTGAAGGGACTTGGAGTGCGCACAGTCTAATCTTACTGGGCAGGCAGAGAGATGGTCCCTCAAATAACCAGTCCCTATGCCATGCAGGGCTTTATAGGCCATAAACAGCACATTGAATTCTCCACGGAAGCCAGCTGGCAACCAATGCAGCTCGTGAAGCAGTGGTGACACATGGGTATGAGATGGCATACTCATCACTGCCTGTGTTGCTGCATTCTGGACCAGCTGTAGCTTCTGAATAGACTTTGAGGACATCTCCACGTAGAGTGCATTGCAGTAGTCCATTTGTGAGGTGACTAGGGCATGAGTGACCGTCTGAAGGGCGTCCTGCTCTAGGAATGGGTTCAATTGGTACACTGGATAGACTTGTGCAAAGGCCTTCTTGACCACAGCTGCCACCTGTTCTTTGAGCAGATGGATCTAAGTCTCCCATTCCAAATGTAAAGCCTCTGTAGATCTGGTTTCCTACATTTCCCTGGAGCTCTGACTCTGGAGCTCATACTGTAAAGGACAGTATTACATCAGCTGCATCCACTTCTTACATCTTTTATCTTTTTGATGAATGGACACAGCAAATCAGAGTGAAATGTGCAATCAGACCACCCCCTTCCTTTTACACAAAAAAATTCAGTCAGTCTGAAATTTGCCCCGACTATTCCTTAATGAAATCTGTCTTTGCTGCAATTTTTATTCCTTTCTGTTCCTCGCATCCAAAGTAATGATTTTTTTTAAAAAAATAGATCTTAAAAAAACTGTTTGAAAACCTCTAATTCAATTTCTATGAATACTATCCAGAACTGTCTAGCTTATTTATTTATTTATTCAATCAATCAATCAATTATACGGCTGCTCATCTCAAATACATGACTCTGGATGGCTAAAAGTGAATAAACAAGATTAAAACATCACAGCAAATTCATAAATATCATACACAGCAACCAAGATAAAAAACCAACCAACACAATTAACACAACCATGATACAGGCTCAACCACATACTCAGGGCCCCAGGCTCAGCAACAAAACCAGGTCTTCAAGGCCTTACAGCAGAGCTTTCCAAACTTTTCATGTTGGTGACACACTTTTTAGACATGCATCATTTCGCGACACACTCTTACAGCAGGGCATCATTTCGCGACACACTCTTACAGCAGGGCACAAGTCAGGCACTAGGACCTGCGCGGAATCACAGCAGGTTTGGAGGCAGCAAGGCACAAGGCAGGCACTAGGACCTGCATGGAATCCTGGCAGGGCTCGGAGGCAGCAGCAGCCGCAACACACTGACACTGCAGCCAACACACTAACGCAGTGCTTTCTAAAGTCCCGCCATTGGTGACACACCAACAGCGGCAGCAGCAGCGGGGCGGCACGCGCGGGGGCATGCACGGCGGCGGGGCGGGGGCGTGCATGGCGGCAGTGGCAGTGGCGGCGGCCTCCGCTAAAACACGGAAGTGCTGATGGCGCACCGCTGCCGCCGCCGTGCACGCCCCCGCTGCCGCTTCCGGGTTGTGTGGCGACACACCAGACTGTGTGTTGCGACACACTAAAGTGTCGCAACACAGAGTTTGGAAAGCTGTGCACTAACGTGTCCCGACACACAGTTTGGAAAGGTCTGCCTTACAGAAAGCCCACAGGGTTGGGGCAAGTCTAATTTCCAGGGGAAAGATGCTTCGGGGGGGGGGGGGGGGAGGGTGTGCCACAACAGAAAAGGCTCTCTTCCTGGGTCCTGCCATATGACACTCCCTAATAGATGCAACCCAGAGCATGCCTTTCTTGCTGGATCTAACAGGAAGAGTAAATGCAACTGAGGAGAGACAGATTTGCAACATTTCATCCTATTTTGCTGGGGAAAATATTTACAAGTCCTTTAAACAATTCAATTTCAAAAGAGAATAGCTTGAAAATTCCTATTTCTGCAATATGTGGCCCACTTAATTGTCTCATGATAATTTAACATTCCCACAAATTTGTTTTCATTCTAATGTAAAAGGAAAAAAAAGTTATAAGTACTTCTGATTACCCCCAAGGCATCCTGGAGCAGATTGGGTGATATATAAAGCTCTTGATCCAGAGCTCAAAGTGGATCAGATGGTCTTTATACAACCAAAATATTCAACATGTTCTCTAAACACATTTAAATTCCAATCACAATACAACCTGTCACATATGTTCAAAAATTGAACCCTAGAATGCAGCAAGTATTCCCCTGCAAGTGCCTATTTCAGAGGCAGACTGCTGGTGGTAGGCAACCTGGTTGTCAAAGAATCTTGCCTGTGATTATTGATCTACCCCAAAGAAGGTCTTTGAGGAAGTGGTTTGCTTCCAATATAATTTGAAAACCACTTCAACTGAAATGGAGGAATTACAGCATGTATAATCAGCTACTGCAGTATGAGAGTTTTCCCTAGGTCCCAGAGCAGAAGAAAAAACAGAACTAAAGGGCAGTTTTCAGATTGGAGCTCTTTACAACATATTTATTTGCTTACAAACATTACTGAAAGGATCACCTGCAGTTCTCCAGATGTTGTTGGACTTGAATTCCTGTCATCTTTGACCACTGATTGTTGCCTGGAGTTGCCTGGAGCCAACAGCTATTTTATATATGTTACTAAAAAACAGAATGTGCTGTATGTAGCTCAGAGTTGAACTGTGGAGTGCTTGGTGCTCTCTGAGCTTGTTTGTTTGCTTGCAGATGTTTCATTACCAGACTAGGTAACATCATCAGTGCTGGTGAGTGTGGGGTTTTCTCCGTTTGTATACAGCAGCTTTCCCTGCCAGTGTTGGTGGGGGTGTGGTTTTCTCCTTGGTAGGTCCTTGATTAGGGTATTGTTTTCTGCTTGATTGTTTGTCTGGTGTTAATCCCTGCTTATCTGGGTGTAGGCTGCTGGAGAGGATGTGTTCTGATATTTTTGTTTCCTTCTTAGCTTTTTTATTGTCTCTTTTGAATGGTGTGTAAATGTGGTTTATCTCTATGTGTCTATTCATGGCTGATTTGTCTCAATTCCAGGAATTCTCTAGCATTTTTGGATTTAGCTTGGTCTAGGATGCTGAGTTTCCCAGTTGAAACTATGGTTGAGTCTGTCCGTGTGTTGTGAGATTAAGGAGTTTTCATCGTGTCTTCTGACTGCTGGTTGGTGTTCATGGATGCACTCTGCTAGTCTTCTGTCTGTCCTACATAGTGGCTGCTACAGTCCTTACATTGTATGTTGTAGATGACTCCTGTTTTTTCTTCTTGGGCTACTGGGTCTTTTGGTTTACTTAAGATGTTTTGGAGGGCTTTAGTTGATTTGTGTGCTACGGTGATGCCATGTGGTTGTAATAGTCTCTTGGTTGTTTCTGAGATTTTTTGGCTGTATGGTAGTGTTATTTTTTTCATAACTTGAGTTGGTTGTGCTATAGTGGGTTGAGTTGTCAGGCACTTTTTGATAAAGTTGCGTGCGTATCCATTTTGTTGGAAGATGTTGTATAGGTGGTCTGTTTCCTTTTTCTGGTGTTCTGGGTTGCTGCAGTGCATTTGTACTCATTTGCATAATGTTCTTACACAGCTCCTCTTGTGGGAGGTTGGGTTGTTACTTTGGTAATGGAGCACTTGGTTACTGTGGGTTGTTTTTTGATAGACTTATGTTTCTAATTTGCCATTGTTTCCTCTGCTGATGAGGATATCCAGGAAGGGTAGTGTGTTGTTGTTTTCACCAGACAAGCAATCAAGCAGACAACAATACCCTAATCAAGGAACTACCAAGGAGAAAACCACACCCCCACCAACACTGGCAGGGCAAGCTACTGTATACAAACAGGAAGCAAACCCCACACTCACCAGCACTGATGATGTTACCTAGTCGGGTAATAAAATATCTGCAAGCAAACAACCAAGCTCAGAGAGCATCATCTACATGTTACTAAAGGGAAAAGCAATTTGCAACCCTCCAAATGTTGGATTTCAGTTCCTGTCATCCTGCTTCAGAAACAAAGATGACACAACTGGAACAGCTCCATTTAGCAATTTCTATAGACTTTCATTTCTGTATCTGAAGCCTGGAAGACAAACTGTAAAATTAGCCTTTCTTCCAGATCCACAGTGAGTCATGGGTGATACTGGGTACTTAAATCAGAATTACCAAGGCTCTGCGTTCAGGCAAAATGTTGGTCCCACCACTGACCTGGTTTACTATATCATGTGAATATAACTGATAGGGCCAGGAAAGCAAAACAAGTAGTTGTCAGGGGACTTTGAATGATTTGAATGAAGTTAATAAATTTCAATATGGTATATAAATGAGGATGAGGTCACAAAGAGTCGGACACGACTAAATGACTGAACAACAAAATATAAATGAGGAACAATCCAAAGGCCCAAATCAAATACCTTGAGCATCACAGAGCTTTGTTGTAAAAGCAACACACCAGAGACAACTTTGAACGTGCTATCGTTCAAAGCCCAACAAACCAAGCATGCTCTACAAACCCAGACATTGTGGCTTGTACATCATGGTTTATTTCTTTCTAATGTCAACTCTCTTAACCGTGGTTTATTCAATAAACTATATTTCAAATAAACCATTTCTGTCTGTGCTGCACAGAGACCATATCTTTGCAGTAGAAAAACCTACAGGTGTTCATACAACACTGAACCACAAGCAAGTCAATCACATCTTAACAAAGTCTGCTGTGCAAACTCAGCCATGCACTTTGTTTATGGGACTGTGTGTCTTGCAAACCCAGAAACCTGGGTTGAGTAATTCAATTAAGCATAGATCCTGACACAATATCCCCTTTTCTCTAGTTATGGGGAGCTCCCAGCTAAGGCCTTTTTCTTCCCCCACAACAATCTTGACCTTTCACTGGGTTTTACAAAGGTCCAGGTGATGTCTTGTCTGGAACCCATTCTCCTCTTCCATCAGCTTCTTCTGACTCGAGTTCTTCCAACCACAAGAACAAGAAACCATGAGCGGAAAGGACACAAAGCCTTTTGACTGGCAGCGCCCAGCTGCCTACGGGGGAGCGGAGCGCCGCTCCATGCTGTTGCCAACCACCCCCGCATCGCGACTGGGCACACGCTTCAAGCCCCGCATTCCCATTCTGAGAAGCAAGCCCTTTCCGGCTGGCAGTGGACGGTGACGTCTCACCCAGGCCCTTTCCACCAAGGCCTGCGAGCTCCCAGGCGGGCGAAAACAATGAGCCAAGCGGGAACCTTGCCAGCCAGCTAGCCCTAACCCTGCCGCTCTCGCCTCAGGACTTTATGCCTACGCTTGGAGAACTTTGCACTTGAAGACGGGAAAGTTCTTCGTGCAAGAAAGCCAGAGGAATTGCTAGAAGAGCCCATCACCTCCCCAGCCCTGCTCCAGACGACAACATTTTTCGAGAATGACGCGCGTTCCCCGCAGCGGCGCGCCCAGCTCGGCGGCCCCGCCAGGCGCCTCTCCAAGCCCCGCCGGGTCCGGGTTGGAGGGCAGCGCGGGCCACCTTTGCCTCCTCTCCCCATCTCTCGCCCCTCCCCTCGCCCCATTAAAGGCACCGCGCGCTGCAAAGCTTTGGCGCTCGATTCGGTTACCTTCTTTCGCTTTTTTCCTCCTGGCCAGAGTGCCTCCGAGCTTTCCCAGAAACGAATCATCTTTCTTCCGGGAAGGGGGCGATTTGGGCGTCGGAGACTTGGGGGAGGAAGGCGATTTCTGAGGAGAGGTTGCCATGGTGGTGGGTCCCACAAAACGGCGCCCGAGCCTGGTGGGGAAGTGACCGTTGAGAGCCCTCGGTCGACTAAGTCACAAGCGGCTCGTCCCTATTCCCAACGGAAGCGGAATTATTCCAAGCATCTGAGGCTGTTCTGGGTCTCGCTCCTTCCCTCCCTCCCTCCCTCCTCCTTTCCTCCCTCCCTCCCGCGCACACCCAGAGAAGGAGTTTTTCTCCCTCCAGGCAAACGCGCGGAGTCCGGCGGGCTCTGCAGAGATTTCCCGGGCGCCGCTGCTCGCGCCCGCTCTCTTCCTCCGCACGCCCCGAGATGAGAGCGTTTGGAGGCTTTGGGCCACAAATTGCCATTCATCTTCGGTGGACCTGCAGGCAGATGTTACAGCTGGGATCCTATGCAAATTTATAGAGTAAACGTTCCGGCGCCTACCGCACGCTTTGCATAGGACTGCAGCCTGATCCTACGTACAGGGACTTGACAGGAAAGCCTGTGGAGTTGAAGTTTTCAGAAGTTTTCAACTCCACGGGTAGCTAATGTTTCAGATGCAGTGGGAGAGTTTGGGGATGGAAAGGACCCTGCGCGTCTCCGTTCCGAATAAGGAAACTCGTGTCTTTAGTTGCACTTTACGGGGAGAGGTTCCGCGTTGGGATTCAAGCGGTGCTAACCCAGCAGGCTTCAACCTTTTCATTCCCCAAGACTGGTCGATTCACCATACCTGCATCATTGGCCGGGACAATTTCAAAAGGTAGCGTAGCCTGTGCTCTCAGAAAACATTTCCCGCGACGTCATTTCCTAGCCCAGTTTCAGTTATACACACTGCGTTTATACTCTGTAAATAGAAAAAGCAAATCCTTGTCCCACTCAGTAAACTGTATCGCCTCTTTCCTCTCCACAGCTCATTTTAGTCCCGTGGAGGGGGGGGGGGTGGATTGGGCGGGGATCTAGATGTGCCGTCGCCGGATCTTGAAGATTGCATGCAGCCGAGTAAGAATTTAAATTAATGTAATGTTAGAGGAGATGTTGAAAGGGGGCTGGGGAAAATTTAATGCTTCGTCTTTGATTTTGAAGGATAAGCAAGCTAGTGAGGAAGCAACAGAACAAAAAGTTGAGGAACAGAAATGGGAGCCACTCTTTCTGCATAGGAAGATCGGCTTCACAGGCAAGGTCTTTATTTCTGTGATGCCCAGAGGTATTAAGCAACTGGGGCCAATTCCAGTTGATGTTGGTAGGTGGGAGAAATCAGCCCAAGACACTTTATTCAACATCTACATGAGACCACTGGAAAAGGTCATAAATGTGGTCGGATATCATTGGTATGTTGATAATACCCAGCTTTAGATTTCAACCCCTGGCTGAAGAAGAAATGCTGTGGAGGTCCTGTCCTGGTGCCTGAAGGCTGTAAGGGTCTGGATGAGGAGAATCAGGTTTAGGCTCAACTCTAGCAAGACCAACTTGCTTTGGTTTCAACAACATGCTGGTCACAGTGATATACTTGATGGAGTGACATTGTGCAAGATGTACCTAATTCATGGGTCCTCCTGGACTCTTAGCTCCTGCTCAATGAACAAGTGGCAACCATGGCCAGGAGGGCCTTTGCACAGATCATTTTGTATTCCAGATATATCCTTTCCTGGATTGGGAGGCCCTTCTCACAGTCACTGGTGCCCTAATCACTTGTTTAGACTATTGTAACGAGCTCTACATGGGTCTACCCTTGAAGACAACTCAAGAAGCTCCAACTGTTCCAAAATGCAGCCACACAAATAGTTACGGGTGGTTCCTGCTTTGCCCATGTAAACCGCTGCTCCATGAGCTGCATTGACTACTGGTCAGCTTCTGGGTGCAATTCAAGGTGTTTGGTGGTAATCTATAAAGCCCTTCACGACTCAGGACCTGATTACCTATAGGACTATCTTTGTTTCTGCTGATCCAGTAAGATATGGATGAGTTGGCATGCTCTGGGTCCCAGCTGTAAATCACTGTCATCTTCTGGGACCTAGGAGAGACACATTCTTGATAGCTACACCTGCCCTGTGGAAGAGCATGACCCTTAGGGCTCATATGGCCCCAACCCTCTTGGGCTTCCCTAAATCTGTAAAGATCTGGCTTCCTCAACAGCTCCTGGGGTAGAGTGGAGTGTTCTATTCCCTAACAATAGTTGATGGGGAATATGTTTGTGTTAGTTACCCTCTCTACTGTGCACCACATAATCTTTTGCCAGATCTGTTCTGTTGTTCCTAGTTGTTATTTTTACTTGACGTTTTAATCCTATTGTGTAAGTTGCCTAGAGTCACTGTGTGATAAAAGTGGCATACAAGTTGTCAAACAAATAAATGAAATGAAAGAATAAATGTGGTTTCTTTGATGACCAACACTACAGCCCATTTTATACCTCATGCTAAATCATGATTTCTTGAATAAAGTACAACTGGTTACTTTGAACAACATGGTAAGTTGAATGAATCATGGTTTATAATTACTGTTAAGTATGGCTGAATTTGCACGACCTGAAAACACTCTTTTTAAATTTACTGCCACTTTAATAAAGCTAGGGAGCACACTCTTTGGCACTTAGATAATGTTTTGCTCTAAGAAAGAACCTCCTAGGACAATATATTGGGCAGCTCCAGAAAGCCTTGGTAGCCATAACAACCTACAGATGTGCGTTGGATTCTGACAAATCTCAAATTCAGAAATGATTATTCGGATGGATTGTTTTGGTATCCCAAAACAGAGCCAGCCATATTCAGCTTTGATCACAATAAGGGCTTTAAGTTACAGGCAGGCAGTTTCTGTTTGAATATTAGGAGAAACTTCCGAACAGTAGTAGCAGTTTGACAGAACCAATTAAGCAGAGAGGTGATGGGCTTCACTGGATGTGTTTAAGCAGTATTTGGAGACTAAATCACATTCAGAACATTGCAAACCATTTGTTTTAGAAACTACTTTCAGAAATATGTCTATGAAGGTTCTCAGTCATCCAGGTGGAATTGTCTGTAGCTTGAATCATGTCAACTGGATTTCTATTTTCTCAGTGGAAACGTTTCACTCCTTATCCAAGGAGCTTCTTCAGTCTGAGCAAAGTTGGTAAGGGAATCCTAAATATGTTTCTAGGTAGAAAACATATTTAGGATTCCCTTACCAACTTTGCTCAGACTGAAGAAGCTCCTTGGATAAGGAGCAAAACGTTTCCACTGAGAAAATAGAAATCCAGTTGACATGATTCAAGCTACGTACTTTCAGAAATGTACCAAATCAGCTGCATTCTTTTGTCCCTGGGAATTAATTAATTAATTAATTAATTATCCCGTCTTTATTTTATTTTTTTATAAATAACTCAAGGCGGCGAACATACCTAATACACCTTCCTCCTCCTATTTTCCCCACAACAACCCTGTCAGGTGAGTTGGGCTGAGAGAGTGTGACTGGCCCAAGGTAAGTTTTGCAGATTTCTGATAGACATTTTTCAAGGAAGCTTTGATGTGGATTCCTACACTGAGCAGGAGCCACTTTGGCTCAGTATTCTCAGTGCCCCCTTTCAACTCCTGATTCAATAGATCTGAATCTCCATAAAGTTCTGGTTCTGATCTGTGTCACCAGAGCTGCTTTCTTAGACAACTACACTGGGAAGAGAGGGAGCTGGATGTCCATGAGCAAACTTCCTCTGAATGTATTTCATTTCTGAATGTGTCTGGTGAGGAGGGTCTATCCATTTCCAACATTGCAATGGCAAGATGTGATTCCATGTTTGGCTCTATTTTCTCCTTCAGCAGATTTTCATGACTTCTTCAGCCATCCTGGCTTATTTCACAGTGTTCATACATCTGTGGACTCCCCAAGTTCCTAAATGCCACCCCATTCGTTCAATCTGCTTAATGCTTCATTTCTTGAATATGATTTTCAGTTCTAGCCCACTGTTTACTTTCTGTGTTTAACATACAGGAAATAAATTCAGTGTTACTCTAAGAGGTGCTTTATAAAAAGACTGACAGAAAAAGTCTGGGGATGGGAATTTGTAGCAGAGAAGTGGTAAAAGTTTTTCACTTGCAGAGGTAAAGTAAAATTAAAATCAGCTTCAGTAAAGAGTTCATTTTTACTTACCCCATCAGTAATAGGAAACAGAAATGATTCTATAAACCAGAGCTTTCCAAACTTTTCATGTTGGTGACACACTTTTTAGACATGCATCATTTCGTGACACTCTCTTACAGCAGGGCATCATTTCGCGACACACTCTTACAGCAGGGCACAAGGCAGGCATTAGGACCTGCGCAGAATCACAGCAGGTTTGGAGGCAGCCAGGCACATGGCAGGTACTAGGACCTGCGTGGAATCCTGGCAGGGCAGGTTTGGAGGCAGCAAGGCACAAGGCAGGCACTAGGACCTGGGTGGAATCCTGGCAGGGCAGGTTTGGAGGCAGCAAGGCACAAGGCAGGCACTGGGACCTGCGTGGAATCCTGGCAGGGCAGGTTTGGAGGCAGCAAGGCACAAGGCAGGCACTAGGACCTGTGCGGAATCACAGCAGGTTTGGAGGCAGGCAGGCACAAGGCAGGCACTAGGACCTGTGCGGAATCACAGCAGGTTTGGAGGCAGCCAGGCACAAGGCAGGCACTAGGACCTGCACGGAATCCTAGCAGGGGTCAGAGGCGGCAGCAGCCGCGACACACCCAGACACTGCAGCCAACACACTAACGTGTCCCGACACAGTTTGGAAAGCTCTGCTATAAACTGTAAGCACTTGATTTCATTAAATGCTTCTAAAAATTCAGCAGTTCATGACTTGGTTGATCACCAATACAGTAACTAAGATCATAGATAAAAATAGGAAACTGGCTACTGTGTACATTGCTGCATTTAAATGGTAAACCCTTAAATTACCAAATATAGTTTTAGAAGTAATACATTTTATTATGACTACAGAGAATAACTTATACTACAGTGATGATATATGACTCGCAATACATACACTTGATCAAAATGAATGTATTGAACATAAATTATAAAATTCAGATATTTTGCATCTCTTTTTTTTAAAAAAAATGATATAATATACCAGCTTGGCCAGATATTATTCATAATGCACATTAGATATTGACCAAACATAAAATTGAAATATGTTTGTAAATTAACATTGTGTAAACACCAGATTATAATCAATACTGAAAATTGCATGTCACATATTTCTTCAGCCACCTTTACAAGTATTTATGTGTGTGAATGTGTATATGCCTGCACATATGTACATGCATGTATGTGTGTGTGTGTTATGAATTATTTAGGGTCCACTTTAGATACTGTATCCAAAAGCAAATTTTTAAAGCAAACTGTCCCTTGCAGACAACTCAGTGAAAGGCAATCTATTGTGTCCAAAGTTACCAAAACCAAATCGGGATCAAATATTATTAATTAATTGTGACTAAACAAATCACTATTTTTAGACTTTACATATTAAGAGAAACTTCAGCTCAAAAGCATAAAATAAGTTTTCATTCTCATATTGCGCTCAAAGGAAGATGATTGATGCTGGGAACATAGTGGCTTCTATACAGTCATCGAAACCCTAATCTCCTGAACTGGGGCTTGGTTGTACTTAGGTGGTGGTGGTGGTTTAATCTGTTCAATTGTGTCTGATTCTCGGAAACTGACTGGACAAGTCCCTGCAGTTTTCTTGGCAAGGGTTTTCAGAAGTGGTTTGCCATTGCCTCCTTCCTAGAGCTGAGAGAGTGTAACTGGCCCAAGGTCACCCAGATGGCTTTGTGCCCAAGGCGGGACTAGAACTCATGTTGTATAGGATCAGGTTACAGTATATGCTATTTGTTAATTCCGTTCCCACCAGTCAGGGACCACAGATTTTTGCACTTAGTTTTATACATTACTTGATATTCTTTAGCAGAAGCAGCAATACCTTTTATGCATATTGTACACAGTAACAGTTTTTTAAAAAATATTTCCATTTGGAATATAAGCAAAGATGTTCAAAAACAACAATTCTGTTGTCCTCCATCTCTCATACAAGTTTTAAAAAACGAACTACAAAAATAAAACTATTTAGAGTAAACCAATAGTCTTTTATCATTTGTTTCAGTACAAATAGTCCACTTAATCTCTTTACATTTTGTTCATAATAAACTCTTGCATATTAAATTATAATGTACAAAACACAAATATCTACCAGAGTTTTAAAGCTTAATATGTATAGTGCCTTTTACCTTGTAAACACATCTTATAAATTGCATTTGCTTAACACTGTACTGATATGAGCCATGTTGTTTTCTTGCAGACGTTTCATTGCCAGGCTAGGCAACATCTTCAGTGCGAAAAGGGAGTGGGACTTGCTCTCTGTTTATATACCATGGCTTGTCCTGCTTGTGTTGGTGGAGGTGGTGTTCTCTGAGTAACTCAGTCAATCAACCAAGTAGCAAACAACAGCCCAATCAAGGAACTACTAAGGAGAGAACGTCTGCAAGAAAACAAGGCTCAGAGAGCACCAAGGACTCCACAGTTCAACCGTGAGCTACAAATATTCTCTTTGATTTGTATTGTACTGATACCTTTTAGTTGTTCTTTATTTACAATATACATATATAATTTCTAATCACAAGGACACCTTCCTCCACTTCAAGAATTGATGTAAAAAGTTAAGGCCCTAGTGTATGTAGTGCTACTTATTTTAATCACTGACAGCCCTTTTGTCATCCATATATAAAAAAGATATGTTTATACAGTAAATGAGAAAAATGGATTGAAGGACCCTACTCTTAAGGAAAACTAAAGCAGTGTTGCAGTTTTGTAACTTTCAAGAATTCTCAGAATTAAAAATCCAGGAAGAAAACAAAGACCATTCTATGTCGATGAAGGTTCTCAGTCATCCAGGTGGAATTGTCTGTAGCTTGAATCATGTTGACTGGATTTCTATGGAAATCCAGTTGACATGATTCAAGCTAAAGACCATTCTAGTATTTCCTCAGTGGAAGTGTATGAGATAAGGCCCAGCTAAAATTCATTCGTTCTTTTGCACAAAGGCCAATATGAATAGTTACTGTACATTTATATAACTTAATTGGAACATTATTCCTACCTCCTACAGGTGTACCATGCAATAAGATTTTGATCCTAATACATGAATAGTATTCACTATGCTGGAAGGACAATTATTTTCTGAGAACTGTTTACATCATTCAGTATTTGTATTTGTCAGTCAGTGTAAACTTCTCAAAATGTAGCTCTTCGTCTTATTGACACTTTCTGTCCCTTCAGGAAGATAGTGTTATTTCCTTCTGCCTTTTTTCTCATCATATTTCTTGTTCATCACTTAGGCTCTGCCCGAATACAAAGGTTCAAAAGTTAACATCATTTCTCCATTGCATTTAATAGCAAACAGTACTGGATTCATTATATTTTGTGTTAGTAAAAGTAAAGGTACACGTGGTTGTAACATGGGTGCCCCTTCCAGGAAGATCAATCGGCCGCGGACGGAGCTGGGGAAAAAACTCTTCAAATGGCGCCGTGTTCTGAACAAGCAGAAGAGAAAGAAACACCGGATTGTGGGAGCTGTGGTGGATGACGGTCTTATCACCATTCACCATCTGAAAAAGCGATCATCTAGTTCTCGGGCAAACATTACCCTCTCGGGGAAGAAGAAAAGAAAACTGCTGAAACAACTGCGCCATGCCACTAAGGAGAAAACAGAGATGCAGGTTGATGTTTCTCCAGCTCCGGGTGGGAAGAGGAAGAAGAAAAAGGAGGTAACGCCATCCGGCTGTCCAGATGTGGAGATGGTGGAAGCTGCCATTACACCCGGATTGGAAAGCTGAGCCTCTGAGATCTTGAAACCCAGTTCCTGGCTGGCAGGGGGAGGAGACCGGTTGCAAAAAACTACAAAAATTCAGCTTTTGAACTAGTTTAGCTCCATAAAGCTTGTTTGCTTTTAAAAGGAATTTAAACCCGCCTTGCCTGGGACGAGGGAGGTAATAGTACCTCCTGGGGGTGGCTGGCCCCATAGTGTCCTCCTGATGATTTTATCATCTTGGATTTGTACTTATTCTATCTATTTATTGTTTTATTGTAATTTTATGTATAGATTTTAACTATTGTTATCCTGTAAACCGCCCAGAGTCCCCTATTCGGGGAGATGGGCGGGGATAAATTTAAATAATTAATAAATAAATAAATAAATAAATAAATAAATAAATAAATAAAGGTTCCCCCCGCACATTTGTGCAGTCGTGTCCGACTCTAGGGGCCGGTGCTCATCTCCGTTTGTTAGCCAAAGAGCCAGCGTTGTCCGAAGACGCTTCCACGGTCATGTGGCCGCATGACACGCGTGGAACGGTTACCTACCCACCGAAGTGGTACCTATTTATCTACTTGCATTTGCATGCTTTCGAATTGCTAGGTTGGCAAGAGCTGGGGCGAGTGCGGGAGCTCACTCTGTCACGCAGGGCTAGGGATTCGAACCTCCGAACTTGCGATCTTCTGATCGACAAGCCTGGCGTCTTGTGTTAGTGTGCCAAAAAAGGAGGGAAACCTGAATCAGGATCAGTTCTGTCTACTTATTATACTCTTATGTCTATGAATACCATTGGACATGGGATATATAAATGCTCACCAAACATTTGTGAACAGTTTGTCTACCTGTATTGCTGTATGTGCAGACATTTACATCACATCAGGGATGCTATCCAATCAGGGATTCATATACAAACTTGCTAAATGAACATATACGAGAAGCTGCTTTTCACACACACATATATTGTACAGACTTTCATTAAAGAGGCAATTCATAGTTCCAGCAGGAACATATGTGAACCCACCCTCTGTCTGTAATCCAGATATGAATGCTAAATGAAATCCTCTATTGGAATTTGGTGAGAGTAATTTTCAACAGTCCTTTCCCTATCCTATCAAATATCTACTTTTAAATTTCCTTTTTAAATGATGGCTCAAAAGTTCATTTAATTTTCAGCAAGTCCTGCACTGAAAACCTTCAACTCTGCTGCTTAAATGTACATACATACAGTACCTCTCACACTATTACCTTGTGGGGTAAGAAGCATTATGCAAAGAGTGAGAAGTAGAGAAGGAAGTATTGAAGTAAATGAAAGGTAGGAGGTAAAAGGAAAGTCTAACTAAATCTGGTTTGTACCAACACCCTTTATTATACCTCTCCATGCCTTCAGTCCATGCTTTTACAATGTCATGTATTGCCTTTTGTCCTTAAAACCTCTCATTAAGGTTGTCATCAATTCCATTCAGACCAAGATTTTCTTGGTCTTCCCCTTCCTCTCAACCCATTCACTCTTTCTCCATATATTTCTTTTCTGATTTGATTCTCATTCACTGTCTCTTTATTACCAAATCACCTCAACATTTTTCATACTGATTTCTCACTTTCATATTACTACATTCATTCAGCAGCCATTCATTTTTGACCACACAAGAAACAAATAATAATCCATTCCTACTGCATAAGCAAATTAAAACAGGTCACTTCAGCAAATCCAACACTGCCAACCGTCATATGAGTTTGCTTATAGCAATGTACAGGTAGTCCTTGCTTGCCGAAGCGACCATTCGAAGTTACAACAGTGCTGAACAAGGAGACTTACAACCGGTCCTCAAAGTTGCAGACATCACAGCGTCCCCATGGTCACATGATCGCGATTCAGGCACTTGGCAACCAGCATGCATGCATGTATAAGTGTCCCACAATCACATGATCACCATTTGCGAGCTTCACAGCCAGCTTCTGACAAGCAAAGTCAATGGGGAAGCTGGCAGAAAGTCACAAGTCGCAGTCATGTGACGTTGCACTTAATGACCCATGGTGATTCGCTTAACAACCACATCCAGAACTGACAAGCTGCCGTTGTAAGTCAGGTGCGGTCATGTGAGTTTTCACTTTACAACTGCATCACTTGGCAACAGAGTTTCTGGTCCCAATTGCGGTTGGTAAGTGAGGACTACCTGTACCCATTTTCAGGTGATATATATTGATTTTGTACACAAAATAAACCTTCCACCATTACCTTAAACATCTACTTTGCTTATCATCAGTAATTATTTTTCTGTCTCGGTCCTCCTCCAGTCATTCTGATGATCTTCCGGTTCTATATCTTTAGCTCTGGAACAAGAAAAATATCCCACTATGACGATTGATCCTTTGATAACTCTTATTATTTTACACAAAGTGGATCAAGATCCTTGTTCTTTTCAACAAAGCAATGAAAGTGCATGTGTTCAAGTTCATTTCCATTTCTATCATCATTCTCCCCACAAATATGGATAGTAATATCTGATCAATTACAATTCTGAAGGGGAAAAAAATGTAAGGGACAATTCCATAAAGATTGTTATGTTTGCACTGACAAGCCAGTATAATGCAGTTGATGATGTTGTAAACAAAGATTGAACTCAGCAAAGAAGCTTATAGGTAGTTCTCACTTAACAATGCTAATTGGGACCAGAAACTCCATCATTAATCAATGCGGTTGTAAAAAAACCCACATGACCGCACCGCTTAGCTCCGGCAATCCCAGTTGCCATCATTAAGCAAGGACCATGCGGGTCATTAAGCAAGGATCTCATGTGACCATAGCTTGTGACTTCTTGCTGACTTCCCCATTGACTTTGCTTGTTGGAAGCCAGCAGGGAAGGTCACAAATCACGATCACGTGACCACAGGGATCCTGGGATGGCCGTAAGTATGAGGACTGGTCATACTGTGGTCATCCTCTGTCCCTCTGTGCTCAAACCCAGAGCCTGGACAGCATACTCGTGGTAACCCCGACTTCCGGCTGCTGCTTTGCAATGCCAGGTCGGTTAACAACAAGGCTCCCCTCATAAGTGATTTAATCGCGGAAGAGGGGGCAGACTTGGCGTGCGTTACCGAAACCTGACGTCAATATTTCTCTGCTCTTATTGCATCCGCGGAATGCCGCCCGGTGACCCTGTTTAAAATTACCCGATCCCTTTTGGGGAAAGGGCAGTCAGAAGTCCATCTGCAGGGTTGGGCCGAGGAATTTTTGAGGCATCTGCAGGATAAAATCGCTCGGATTCGCTCCAAGTTGGACTCTGAGCGTGAGGCAGAATCTGGAGAGACACCCAGGGAACGTACTCACCTTGTTATCTGGGAACAGTTTGACCCTGTTGGTCCTGAGGAAGTGGACAGTCCTCCGGTCTGTAAATGCCACCACCTGTCAATTAGATCCTTGTCCCTCCTGGCTGGTGAAAGCAGCCCAGGGGGTGACTTGTGGTTGGGTCCAAGCGATGGTAAATACATCCTTGAGTGAGGGGGTGTTCCCGGCAGCTTTCAAGGAAGCGCTGGTGCTCCCCCTCCTCAAGAAGCCATCGCTGGACCCTACTATACTGGATAATTTTCGTCCAGTCTCCCACCTCCCCTTTTTGGGGAAGGTGGTTGAGAAGGTGGTGGCGTTGCAGCTCCAGAGGATTGTGGAGGAAACGGATTATCTAGACCCCTTTCAGTCAGGTTTCAGACCAGGGCATGGGACGGAAACTGCATTGGTCGCGCTTATGGATGATCTTTGGCGGGAGCGAGATGGAGGCAGTGCATCCATTCTCGCTCTTCTTGACCTCTCAGCGGCATTCGATACAGTCGACCATGGTATCCTTCTGGGACGGCTCAGGGAGTTGGGGGTGGGTGGCGTGGTTTTACGCTGGTTCACCTCCTTCCTCCAGAGCTGATCCCAGTCGGTGTTGATAGGGAGCGAGAGAGCCAGTCCACGGGCCCTTCTTTGTGGGGTTCCGCAGGGCTCGGTACTCTCTCCGCTCCTTTTTAACATCTACATGAAACCGCTGGGCGAGATCATCCGTCACCACGGGCTGAGGTATCATCAATATGCCGATGATGATACCCAATTATACATCTCTATCCCGGGTGAAGTAAGTGATGCAGTGACCACCCTGTCCAAGTGCCTGGGGGCTGTAGGGGTCTGGATGGGGAAAAACAGGCTTCAGCTGAACCCTGGTAAGACGGAGTGGCTGTGGATTAATGGCCCCTTGGTTTCTGGGAATTTGTCATCTTTAGTTCTGGATGGGGTTGCACTTCCCCAGACAGACCTGGTGCATAACTTGGGGGTCCTCTTGGACTCACGACTCCTGCTCAAAGAGCAGGTGGCAGTCGTGGCCAGGAGGGCCTTTGCTCAACTTTGTGTTGTGCGCCAATTACGTCCTTTCCTTGACCGAGAGGCCCTTCGAACGGTCACTCAAGCCCTGGTTGTCTCTCATATAGATTACTGCAATGCACTCTACATGGGGCTACCCTTGAAGAATATCCGGAAGCTACAGCTGGTGCAGAATGAGGCGGCACGGGCAGTTTTAGGTGCATCAAGATCTGCACACATAACACCTCTGCTCCATGAGCTGCATTGGGTGACAGTTTGCTTCCGGGTCCAATTCAAGGTGTTGGTTATCATCTTTAAAGCCCTACATGGCATGGGACCAGGTTATCTGAGGGACCGCCTCATCCCCATGACATCTTCCCGTCCCACCCGATCTTGCAGAGAGGGCATGCTGCGGACCCTGTCTATGAAAGAATTCCACCTAACGGGGTCCCGGAGACAAGCCTTCTCTGCAGCGACTCCTGCCCTATGGAACATGCCTTCCACCAGGGATAAGACAGGCCCCCTCGCTCCTGGATTTTAGAAAAAAATTAAAAACCTGGCTCTATGACCTCGCCTGGGGCAAAAAGGAAAGCAGTCAAACCTGGGGATGGCTGATTCCTTAGAGCCACCTTAGATACCTAATTTTAATCATAGTCAACGTCACTTTAGAACTATCTGCCTCTTGGATTTTATTTTATTTTATTGTATTTTATTGTAATTTATTGTAATTCTATTTTTATCATAGTTTTTATTATATTTTGTTGATATTGTGTTGTGAACCGCCCAGAGTCCCTCCTTGAGGGGGAGATGGGCGGTTATAGAAATTCAATAAATAAATAAATAAACTACCACTCGTTCAGTGCCATTGTAAGTTTGAACAATCGCTGAATGAGTGGTTGTTAAATGAGGACCACCTCTATTAGGTATTCCAGTTATTATCTCTCAGCCTAAATAAAAGTAATTCTGACATATGAGTATTTGTTTTGGGTACCACAAACAGAATATACACATTAAATGTAAAATTAGAAACAGTAGCCAGGGAATACCCCCCCTTTTTTTTTTGGCCCAACATTTCTAGCGCAGTCTTTAATTTGTTGTTGTTGTTTTTTGTTTCGGAAAAATACACACACAGAAGTTGATAACATGGCACCTGCAACACTCCTAAATAGTCCCTTCACAAATTTTGTTTTTTTTTTAACATGGTAGGGAAGACATGTAGAACATGGCTTCTCAAATCCCTTAATAATAGCTCTTCTCTGGTCACATGACCAGAAGGGAGAGGGAGGGGCTTAGAGTGGTGCAGTTGGCAATTGTCCGAGTCATTGTCCAATTGCCAATTGTCTCTAGGGAATTTTTTTCAGGATATATTTTTCCTCACAGCAACAATTGGATCTGGCCCCTTTTCAAACTCATTTGCCATCTCCTCCCACAGACACACCAACTTTGGTCGAATCCTGTTGAGTTTTCCAGAGCTTTCCTACTCACCGACAGATGGGCAGGCAGATAAAACCCCAAGCCCCTTTAGATAATTTATTTCCTAAATTCCATTGGATTGGAAAGAATAACAAAATGGGTCCATGTCTCACAGCATATTTGTGATGCTGCAGTGGTTGTATTTCTTCAGAACACAGATACATGCAGAAACAGCATGCTACATATTTAAATTAGGACTATGAGGTATATACCAGTAAGCAGGTTCATGTTTTTCAACCTACAGTACCTTGGTTGCTGGTTCAAATTGCTTTGTTGATTTAAGCTAAAAGTACAGTGTGCAAGTTCTTAGCAATCTTCCCTTAAGAAGAAATTAACTCCTAACTGCACTGCATGGTGTTTTGGTTTTGCTTTTAGTTTTATTTCCTCTCAATAGTGTTGCAACTCCTCCATGGCACTCAAAGGACATGGAGGTGTTGCTACCCCCGCCTGCAGGCAAGGCAGGCTGTCTGGCTGTGCTTCTCCACCTATTAACTTGGCCAGATTTTGAAAACACTGCCTCCAATGAGATTGAAACACACTTTACTTGATGAACATGGAAGTTCTACTAAAAAAAGCTGTCAAAAATAGTTTAAGGTAAAGGTAAAGGTTCCCCCCGCACATTTGTGCAGTTGTGTCCGACTCTAGGGGCCGGTGCTCATCTCCGTTTCTTAGCCGAAGAGCCAGTGTTGTCCGAAGACGCTTCCACGGTCATGTGGCCAGCATGATGCACGCAGAACGCTGTTACCATCCCACCGAAGTGGTACCTATTTATCTACTTGCATTTGCATGCTTTCGAATTGCTAGGTTGGCAAGAGCTGGGGCTAGTGTGGGAGATCACTCCGTCACGCAGGGCTAGGGATTCGAACCTCCGAACTTGCGATCTTCCGATCGACAAGCCTGGCGCGTTACCCGCTGAGCCACCATGCCCCTTATAGTAATGTTCTCTGGAATTATTCTTTTCCTTGATATGTTATGGCCCTCATTCTCCTTGTCTTTAGAAAAGCTGTTGAAACCTAGTTTTTTACACAGTTATTGGGGTCCAGATGAGTGGAGTCAACTTTTAGTTGTTAAATTATCCTGTTTGGTTCACTGTTTTATATATTGAAGTGTTTTAATGATGTAGGGTTATTTTTTGGTCATTGTTTACAAATTTGTTGTGTGCCACCCAGAACTACAGTTGGATGTCCTTATAAATGCAATAAATGCAATAAATAAATGGGATGTTAAAGGAAAACAGTATCAGGAAACAAGGCAGGAATTACATTGTACAGCTTGTGAATGAATAATATGTCACAACAATAAGATGAAATGTTTGTACAAATGGCTCAAGATTATGATTGACTAGGAGTCCTATCTCAATTCAGAGGCAAAAAATATAGAAAGGGTTTTATTGTTCATTCATTCATTCATTCATTCATTCATTCATTCATTCATTCATTCCAATTATATCCAATCTTGCCAATATAGATTTCAGATCAGCATGAAAGTATTCTTAGAAGATGTTCCATCAAAGCTTTTCACTAAGAATAGTATAAAAAGGAATAACTATCTAACTTCAAGCCATAATAACAATACACTATGCAATGGATAACAAAGCAGTTTAGTTCAGCAATGGACATATGCATGCTGGAAAGAGAAAATCTGCACACACGCACACACACACACACTCACCATTAATGGCAAATTGTCAATTTTGACTTACATGATCAAGAGTTCAGCTTCATAGCGCATTAATCTATTCTTCTCCAATACTAGTTCAAACCATTCATGTAATAATTGAGCTTCATCTTGAGTGCTTGAATCTGTTTCAGAGATTTTAAAAATGCCAGAATCAGTTTTATTTCCCTACAATCCCAAAAGTTGCATCATGGAAAGAGAAGCAGTGCTTATTAAAATGTCTTCTTCTGAAACACTTCAGATGCATTTTCTAAGCATTTTCAAACATTACAGCCAAAGACATATTATTAAAAAGTTAAGTTCCATTTTTGACCCGGGGCTCTTTCACACAGTGGTGTTATCCAGCATGGGAGCCAGCAGAAAACAATGCTGGCTTAACGAAGGGCTGACCACACTTCCAGCAATGAAGCAAAATAGGGATTTGTCTGCACCGGAAAAGAGGGAGTGTTGAGAGCCATGGTGAGGAATGACTTCTTTGGGGCCAGTTATGGCCATGTCTCTGTGGGATTGGAGAATTGACACCAAGGAGCCAGTCTTCTTCTTCTCTCCCTCCAGGGCAAGAAAAGCAGAAGACAAGAAGGGGGAAAACAGGCCTACCTGTTCTCCAATTGTACAAAGTGATAACTCTGAGAAATTGGAGAACTGGAACCAAGGGAGCTTTTCTCCCCCGGCAGCTGTCCCCCATTTTTCCTGCCATGGGTGGCAGGAGAAACAACTTGCCACAGACTGACCACCTGGCACACCTTGTGCCAGCAGAGGCCAAAACCTGCCACTTTTGAAATGAAGCAAGAAAAAAAAGGGGTGGTGGTGGCTACCTTTGCTGTGGGGCAGAGACAAGTTGAGAATGACATTGTGTGTTCATGTCCTTGACAAATGATTAGTGGTGCCTCTTCATGCCCTGGCAAGTAGGACATGTATATAAGCCCAGACTCTCACATATTTAAAATGATTTTTCACCAAGTAGTTTCCAAGACTTTCCAAACCAGATTTCAACTGGATGCCTTCAAGAAACTCTCAAGCACAGCATGAAGGCAGTGGATATTTCCTACTGCTTGTTCCCACCATCTTCATTTCAAAGTTTATCTCTTCCACGGGAACCTGTTATACATGCTTTAGTTGTCCACGCAACCAGGGCCTGCCTTTTCCTAAATGCATGTACACTTGCAAGGCTTTGTCACATGGGCACAGCTCAATCCAGGACACTTCCTATTTGTTTGTGGGGTACAGCCAAAATACAACCCTTATACAGATATATCACATTAGAAATATCTGCACTTTCAGTAGCTTTCACAAATAGTAGAAATGAAGAAAACAGTATAGCAGAACAACCAGCGTTTCTGTTTTGATACCCCAATGCTAGTGATGGAATATGAACCTGAATAGAAAAGCTTTAGGGAAACAGGGATTTCAGAATATAGTCTAGCTATACTAGAGTTAAGTTGCACAGAATTAAAATCAGTGCCTAAATGGGAGGCTGCCCCAGAAGATCTTCTGAACTTTAAAAGAAAAAGTGGAACAGACTGATCACAATTTACCTGGTCTGTGCCCCAGTAATAATTAATGTTATTCATAAGGCTAAGATTATTTCAGGTTTTTCTAATGCATACGTGATTGTTGCTCCAGTTGTGATCCTCTTAGGCACATTTTACTCAGTGCCTTTAGAGCACTTTATTTCACCCCCACACGCTCTTATTCAGTCCAGTAGCTAATGAGTAATTCCCCTTAACAAAAGAGCCTTTCATTTCACTCTCACACAATTATTAGAGGGGAGTTGCATTAATGTCATGGAAGACTACTGTTTGCAGGCCTGTCTCTAGATTTGGTTATTAAGAACCTTTGCAGCTCAATAATATTGCTTAACTGTGATGATTTTCTAATTACCGTAATAATACCTATTAAATCACTTGAACTCCATAAGCACAGCCCTGCTTAAATACAGCTTAATCTAATAAGACCTGGTTATTTATTAAGCAATAATGCACTATATTACTAAAGGGTGAATGAATGGAACCATAAGAGCTGTAACCATACATTAACAACATAAACATGGTTATAAGCAACTCCCCCAAATTAATAATTTTCAGAGGTTGTTTGCCAAATCTACATGTAAGATTGACAGATGAGAAATAATCACTCCCTCTTTTAGAACGCCAGCATCTCTGCCGATCAATCAATCAATCAAGGGTGGAAAAAACTGACCTTAATAAAAGGAATTAAATTACTAAGGATAGGGAATGGAGCAGAAACCTTCAGTCTCCCAAAAGACGCCAAGTAAGTAAATGATATAACAACCTAGCAGATCTAAGCAAAATAAAAGACTGTACATTGTTGAGTCCCACAGAGATTCAGTTCTTAAGACTTTTAGACATAATGTCTCCAGCTTTACCCATTTGTTCCATTCATATGAGAACCCTTGTTTTGCTTTCTGTTGTGGTACACAGGGATGTTTTTGACAAAGACTCTTCTAGGAGTTTTTTTAATATCAGTGTCCTTGAATCAGTATGTATGTATGCATTTGTTTATTTAATTAAATAATTAATTTTTTATCCCTTTATTATTTTTATAAATAACTCAAGGTGGCAAACATACCTAATACTCCTTCCTCCTCCTATTTTCCCCACAACAACAACCCTGTGAGGTGAGTTCGGCTGAGTGTGTGTGACTGGCCCAAGGTCACCCAGCTGGCTTTCATGCCTAAGGAGGGACTAGAACTCTCAGTCTCCTGGTTTGCCATTGGCTCCTTCCTAGGGATGAGAGACAGGGACGGGCCCAAGGTCACCCAGCCGGCTTTCATGCCTAAGGCGGGACTAGAACTCTCAGTCTCCTGAAACCATTGCTGCCATTGCGTTAGTGCAGCTGGAGAAGTGAGACTCCGGATCAGGGGAATGGAGATGGTCAGGTACCATCTCTGATGTGTTATTTCCAAGGTTGCATTAGAGCCGGAAAGATCAGCACAATTCCATCACCACCACGGAACTCAGAGCAAGCAACCAGCCTTCTTGGGGGAAGCGTGGAATGAGGCCAGCTCACAGCAAGAAATCTATGCTGAGCACAAGGCAAGTTTAAAGTCTCTCTCCAAGACAAAATGCATGATGAAGACAGCAATTTTTAAAAGGTACCACCTGCTGTGGGATGAAAAGTAATTTGGCATACTTTGGAGCAATTAAGTAACTGTTTGCCCTTCCAGCCATCTGTAGAAAGAAAAGAAAAGAAAAGGTGCAGGTGCTGTGCAATGCTGTCATGTGCATCAGCTCTAGGAAACGTATTAAGCCCTACCCTTGGCATCTTCAAACGGCCTATGATTTAGATGTGCCGGTGCCCAGAGCGATGCCCAGAGGCAGCAGGATGCCTCCAGGCACTGCACTTCATTCTGTATCGGTCTGCTAAGCAAACGGTCTCTGGTGCCTCCTCAGAGCCTAGTTCCTCTTCAGCCTCTTTTGCTCTCTGCATTTGCATCTCTCTTTCCTTCTGCTTAAACCAGCCTTTCTCAACCTTTTGACTCTGGAAGAACCCTTGAAATGTTTTTCAGGCCTCGGGGAACCCCTGCACAGTCAGGCTCAAATATAGGCCAGAAGTTACAAAATTATTATATTCGTTTCATGGGTAGGCCTGTATTTATGCATGAACAGGGTTCTTAAACTGAAAATAAAGAATGAAACTTTCTTCTTTAAGGTGAAGTTGCCGGAATTTGAAATAATTTTTTAAATAAATTGTGATCTCCCAGGGAACCCCCTAGTGACCTCTCGCGGAACCCTAGGGGTCCATGGAACCCTGGGTGAGAAACCCTGGCTTAGACAAATGAAAGCAGCAATAGGCATTTGCAATGGTGGGAAGACAAAGAAGGAGCCAGAAGGAAGAGGCAGAAGAAGCTAAGCTTGGTGGTGTGTTAAAGAATGAAAAGCGAGCTGAGCAGTGGAAAATCCACAACTAAAAAGAGGATATCAAAAAACAGGGGACATTGGACTGACTTTTTTCCTCCTCCTTTCCCATTCTTGCCTTTGTCCATCCTCTCCCTTTCCCTGGCTTTCTTCTACCCCTTTTCCTCTTTATTCTCCTTCTCCATTCTCCCTTTTCCCTCCTCCTTATGTTTTTTTTAAAAAAACTGTTCTTCTCCTGCACTTGCTTCCATTCTTTCTATAATGCAGTGTTGGTGTCACTGAAGAGGTGGATGTCTTCTTAGGAAGGGGGGAGTTGTGAAAGTAAGAATTAATAAAAGTGAGAGAGGGAGAGGGTGGCTGAATGCAAAAGAGAAGAGTTCCTTCACCGTTCCCTTATTCTTTCTGTTACACAACCGAAATGTGCTAGAATTCTACCCTCTTTTAAATGTTGCCTCTACTGATAGAAAGGTGTGGTTACATGAGATGTGCTATCCTAAGGCAGCCCATAGGAATACAGATTTACCTGAGCCAAGTAATCTGTCTATGAATCTCCTCTATTAGTCTTCAGTGACACTGGTCTGAGATGTATGAAAAAGCCAAGCAGCCTTTTCCTTTCAAGTATCTGTTTGTTTCAATGGGTGGATTTAAATAATGACCTGCTCTCCTGCCTTCTTCTGGGGAGACCCTCACTGCCCAAGTGAAATTTATCACTAAATAAACTTGTGCAGCTGATAACTGAGCTTGATTCTGCGGGACCTCGTGGATATGTCTATGTTGCTATTTTGGCAACAATATAGAAGTGAATTGCCATTTTCTTTTAACTCCCCAGTCTAGCCTACAACCTGGGATTTTCTTGTAGCCTCTCGAACACTGATCACATCTGATTATTACTGCCACCTACTCTAGCTGCTGACTTGTATTAGGTGGTTGGGCATTGTCCTGTACCTCTCAAGATTAGCCATGCTGTCCCCAGCAGGCATTGTATGATATCAAGGGGGAAAGCTCTCACATACTCAAAAACACCCACAGGCCTAAAGGTTTACTGTATCCCATGCTATTCTAACCCATGCTATTCTAAGAGGATAAAAAGTTAACTGTAACTGAATTTTCTTACAACATCTCAAACAGCTTCAGGAGGCCTAGCGTATTCTTCAGATCACAGATTTTCTGCCATTCTTACCTGCTTCTCCTCGTAGTTCCCTCTCTAGCTGAACACCATGCACCTCAAGGGCTCGCTGTTGCTCTTCCACTTCTTCCAATAACCGCTGGATAGCCTGGACAAATGAATAACTACATCTAAGAAATAAAATCTTCCAAGAAGTATAGATGCTACTTCGGTATATCTACTTCATGGCTCTCTATTCAAATAGACAGTGACTCATTATGATGATGTTGCTATTTTCCTAACCTTTACAGTGGAGACACTGGGAACTAAATGTAGGATTTTCAGCATACATAACATATACCTTTGGGTGTTTCTCCATTTCCCTAGCCCAAGAAAATTTATTTAAAGACAGACAAGTACTTCCTTCTCAATGGTCGCATTACATTTCATCATAATGCTAAGATGAAAATAAACTGCAAGAAAATATTTGGAGATTTATATATATTTTTCCATTGTTAAATATTGCAAGGAACTACAGTAGTACCAATAAAACTGCAGAACTGTTCTTCAGCAGTCACGCAGCTGTGATAATGCTAAAATCTATTCCATCGAGCAAAAGCACGGTGATTATCCACAACAAGAGCACATGCTTATAAAAAAGAGTCTGGTTGCACAGGTTCTAAGACCCACAAATTTTGTTGGTAAAAAGAATTAAAGTCTAGAGCTATCCTGAATAAATAGATTAAAATAGCAATGTAAATTACAGTACAGAATGAAGGGAAGATCACTCAAGACAAAGGATTGGAGAGTTTATAGTTGATCCAAGCCATAATACGTTGGTACCTTCCACCAATCCTGGGACAAAGCCTTTCATTTACCAACTTTCTATCAACAAATCAAATCAAACCTTTATTATGGACATAAAGCCATCAGTCCAAGAAAAAAGTAAAACAGGCAAAAATGAAAATATATAAAACTAAAAAGAAAGGAAATTAGTATGACATTTTGAGACCCATGGAGAGGCGGATAGTGCATAAAGAGGCACAGAATTGGACAACCTGGAAAGATATAGCCAAACATGGATCAGGCAGAATAAGTGACAAAATGAGGTCATGCTCTCTACCAGGAAATGTCTTCAAGATAGGATAAATAAAAATAATCCAGGATTTCTTGTAGAGAGAACAGTGAAGGAACATATGGCTCAAAGATGCCACTGAGGCATCCCCATAAGGACATATGCATTGATGAAGGGGAATATTTTTGCAGTGCCCCAACAAGATGGCAGAAGACCATACATCCAGCCTGGCCAAATTTCTACTGTTAAATACATTTGGCTTTATGGCAAGAAACTAATTACCTGTGCTTTGTGAAGTCTTTTTAGTTCTTCTTGTTTAACCAGTTGCTTTGTTTCTTTTGCCAACTTTCTGTTTCTTCTAGGAGTACTTTTAGCCTACAAAAATAAACAACAGCACATACAAAAGAAAATCAATATTTTGTACTTAGCCACAGTTTTTCATAGACTTTTCTGTTAATGTGAATGTTAAGTAGCTTTTGACTATGTTTGCTGGGCACATTCTGAGCCATTTGTTCTCATCAATAAGGACCTTACTGCAGTCTTAGTTAGGCATTAACATTTTCTGTCGATAATGGAAATGGTAATGTTCTGTCAATTAAGTTAAAACAGCACATCTATAAAACCAAGAAAAATAATCTTGGTGGTTCTAAAGTAAACATTAGGGAATCTAGCATCACATTCAAACCTTCCTTAACTTACTACAGCTGCAAAATATTAAATCATATGCTCCACCATGAAAAGGAAAAATAGAGTGCTTTCATGCAAAATGCAGGCAGATTTAGGATTACACATTTCAGTGTAGATGTTTTATTTATTATGCTACAGAATATGCCTGTTTGATTACAAACTGAAAGAATAAAAATAGCAATAAAATGCAATGCTCACTACTTACAAAGAAAATATAAATTTTGTCCTATCATAATAGTTGAGACTTCAGCTCTCAGTTTCTTCCATCTTCTTTCCAGCTCTTCTCTGCACTTGTTCTTTTCCCTCAGTGCCACCATAACCAAGCCCCTCTCTAAAAGATTGGTTCCTCCAATCTGAAAGGGCAAGGCCATTATAGGTCAAGGGGGAAGGAGAGGTGTAGGTATTTGGCCACCATGCATCTTTCCTTCCACACGCTGCCTCTCAAGGAAGCCATCTTCCTTAAGGCTTTGCAGGATCAGAACCTGACAAAATTAAGGCTGCAGAGCTTCAGTTGTACCTGGTGGGGAACACAGAGGACTGGTGTGTTCAAGGCTGCTCAGCAGGCTTGCTGGAACAACGTTTGGTGATAGCCCATTCTTGGTGCTGGGAATATATTACCTGTCCCCTTTGACACCTTGATCCTCTGGGCTTGACCACAGCCTATGTCTCACCCCTTGGAGTCCTCACAGTGGACTGCAAACTCAAATTCTGGGTCCTTACAATACCAGTGAAAGACTGTAGACTGATTTATAGTTTTACCATTGGCATGGGTAGTAAGAGAATTGATTTACAGCAGTTCTGTTTAACTCCCTGCTAGCATCTCATTAGGCTGTGAAACATATTCCCTTTGTCTTTTCTGCAGGAGGTCATTTAACAGGGTGACCATAGCTGAGTTTGTTCCAGAATCAGGCTGGAAGCCAGACTGAAAAGGACTGTGATAATAAGGTTCTTCCAAGAATGTTTGCAGTTTCACAGGCAATACCCTCTCAAGCTCCTTGCCTATAAATGGGTTTTTGTAATAGGGCTGTAGTTAGTGGAAGTCGGCTGTAGTTAGTGATCTTCTTCAAGAGCGGATGTACCACTGCCAACTTCAAAACTAGCAGCATGACACAATCAAGAGCACATTCACCCTTCTCTGAATCCACTTAGTCATCCCCATCTATTAACATGAGTAAACCACGATGGGGCAGGGAGCAAGAGAACATGTAACTGGCTAGAGAACTATAAGCATCTTGCCATATCCTCAGGCCTTATAAATCTGCCTTCTTCCCAGGGCTGAGGTGTGTGACTGGCCCAAGGTCACCCAGCTGGCTTTCATGCCTAAGGTGGGACTAGAACTCACAGTCTCCCGCTTTCCAGCCTGATACCTTTAACCATTACACTAAATTGGTGCTTGCTCTCTCTCTCTCTCTCTCCACACACACACATACATAATACATAAATAATTTAACACAATGCTAAATTAAATGTATACTGTATGTACAAAGTTAAAGCCTCAAGGTACATATACAGGCATAACAGCCAGCTTTAAAATAAAAATTTGTTTCTTTTTGCTTTATTGGCCTCTAATGTCTTCTAGAGTGACTTTTTATCAGTAGTGCTTCAATAGTGTAGTGGTCATTATACTTGCCTTGCAAAAATAAGGTTACTGGTTTAAAACTGGAAGAAATTAAAAAGAAATACAATTTTTCTTTCCCATTTCTCTGGGCTCTTTTTTAAAATAATAAGCCCAGTAGTGCACTGTTTCTTAATTCCTCCACTTGCTTGAGTCTCCAGTGCACCTTTAGACCTATTTTTTAAAAAACAAGTAAAAATAAAAAAATAGGTAGCTCAGTGGGTACTCCCTCCCTGGCAGTAAATCTTTATTTCACTGATTTGAATTGCCATGTTTAATACAATTATTTTTTTACAATGATATTAAATTCTTTTCCTCTTTGTCCTCTCTTTTTAATATCCCAATAGCACCCTCTTTGCATCCCATCTGTTGCCTGTTTTATCTGTTTCTCCACGTAATGTTCTTTGCCAAGTTCTCTTCATTTTCTGCTGCCTTGAGTCAGTCCTTCCTTCCTTCCTTCCTTCCTTCCTTCCTTCCTTCCTTCCTTCCTTCCTTCCTTCCTTCCTTCCTTCCTTCCTTGCCACCTGACTCCCAAAGACTCTGGGCAGCTCACAAGTAAATTCATACCTTAAATATGTGAAATAATAGGTAGGAGAGCATTTGCAAAATTAGGTGTTGCGTTCAGGTCATCAGTTATTTTGATTTAAATTAAATAAAGAGAAAGACCTCCTACAGCCATTCAAAGCATCCCACAAGGAGAATCCACAAAGGTGAACTACATTTTTGTGGCTGTGTGCCATATTCAGTCATGTGTAGTATGCTGGAAATTCATGTTCCAACAGCTGGCAGAGCCTGGGGAAAAAGTAGGTGGAACTGGAGCTAAAAAAGGCTGGGCATAAATATTTAATAAATGAAAAGCATCGACAAAAAGCAGTAGCCAGCCAGATGCTTCCAAGAAGTAGTACAAAAGCCTTAGCAGCAGGCAGACCACACATGCTTATACACACACCCCATATAGACAGACAGACGTATAGGTATAGGTATATATAAAAAGTGTGTGTGTGTGTGTGTGATGTGTGTATGGGGTGTGTGTGTGATGTGTGCATGGGGTGTGTGTGTGTGTGATGTGTGCATGGGGTGTGTGTGATGTGTGTGATGTGTGTATGGGGTGTGTGTGATGTGTGTGATGTGTGTATGGTGTGTGTGTGTGTGTGATGTGTGTATGGGGTGTGTGTGTGTGATGTGTGTATGGGGTGTGTGTGTGTGTATGGTGTGTGTGTGTGTGTGTGTATGTATGTATGTGTATGTATGTATGTATATATATGTATATATATATATATATATACACACACACACACACACACACACACACTGCTCAAAAAAAATAAAGGGAACACTGAAATAAGACATCCTAGATCTGAATGAATGAAATATTCGTATTAATTACTTTGTTCATTACATAGTTGAATGTGCTGACAACATCATCACACAAAAAGCAATGGAAATCAAATGTAAGCAACCCCTGGGGGTCTGGATGTGGAGTTACACTCAAAATTAAAGTGGAAAAGAACACTACAGGCTGATCCAACGTTGATGTAATGTCCTTAAAACAAGTCAAAATGAGGCTCAGTAGTGTGTGTGGCCTCCACGTGCCTGTATGACCTCCCTACAACGCCTGGGCATGCTCCTGATGAGGTGGCGGATGGTCTCCTGAGGGATCTCCTCCCACACCTGGACTAAAGCATCCCCCAACTCCTGGACAGTCTGTGGTGCAACGTGGCGTTGGTGGATGGAGCAAGACATGATGTCCCAGATGTGCTCAATTGGATTCAGGTCTGGGGAATGGGCGGGCCAGTCCATAGCATCAATGCCTTCGTCTTGCAGGAACTGCTGGCACACTCCAGCCACATGAGGTCTAGCATTGTCTTGCATTAGGAGGAACCCAGGGCCAACCGCACCAGCATATGGTCTCACAAGGGGTCTGAGGATCTCATCTCGGTACCTAATGGCAGTCAGGCTACCTCTGGCGAGCACATGGAGGGCTGTGCGGCCCCCTAAAGAAATGCCACCCCACACCATTACTGACCCACTGCCAAACCGGTCATGCTGGAGGATGTTGCAGGCAGCAGAACGTTCTCCACGGCGTCTCCAGACCCTGTCACGTCTGTCACATGTGCTCAGTGGGAACCTGCTTTCATCTGTGAAGAGCACAGGGCACCAGTGGCGAAGTTGCCAATCTTGGTGTTCTCTGGCAAATGCCAAACGTCCTGCATGGTGTTGGGCTGTAAGCACAACCCCCACCTGTGGACGTCGGGCCCTCATACCACCCTCATGGAGTCTGTTTCTGACCGTTTGAGCAGCCACACGCATATTTGTGGCCCACTGGGGGTCATTTTGCAGGGCTCTGGCACTGCTCCTCCTGTCCCTCCTTGCACAAAGGCGGAGGTAGCGGTCCTGCTGCTGGGTTGTTGCCCTCCTACAGCCTCCTCCACGTCTCCTGATGTACTGACCTGTCTCCTGTAGCGCCTCCATGCTCTGGACACTACGCTGACAGACACAGCAAACCTTCTTGCCACAGCTTGCATTGATGTGCCATCCTGGATGAGCTGCACTACCTGAGCCACTTGTGTGGGTTGTAGACTCCGTCTCATGCTACCACTAGAGTGGAAGCACCGCCAGCATTCAAAAGTAACCAAACCATCAGCCAGAAAGCATAGGAACTGAGAAGTAGTCTGTGGTCACCACCTGCAGATCCACTCCTTTATTGGGGCTATCTTGCTAACTGCCTATGCTTTCCACCTGTTGTCTATTCCATGTGCACAACAGCATGTGAAATTGATTGTCAATCAGTGTTGCTACCCAAGTGGACAGTTTGATTTCACAGACGTGTGATTGACTTGGACTTAGATTGTGTTGTTTCAGTGTTCCCTTTATTTTTTTGAGCAGCTTGCTTATATATATATATATATATATATATATATATATATATATACACACATACATACACATACATACATACATACACACACACACACACACACACACACACACAGTATATTGTGTGTGTGTATACACACACACACACATATACATACTGTACATACAGTACATATACGTCATCCCTGAGATGGAAGTGTGTGTGTGTGTGTGTATACATACATTCTCTCTCTCTCTCTCTTTCTCTCTCTCTCACACACACACGGAGACAAAATTAACTGAAGGCAAACAATTCCAGACCAGCTATTTTAATTGCATGTATCTATTCAACTCATTTTGTCATCAAGCAGAACATTTGAAAAGAAAAGGTGCAATTTAAAACATAAACAGACCTGTTTAATATTATATAAAATTAATGCCCAATCCTTAAACTTGTACTTGATATTTTTCTTTTACCAATTTTTTCCCTTTGTCCTCATTCTAGCCTGCACTTTTCCTATGACCAGCTTCTTCTCTTTTTTTTGGCTGTGGCCAGCAAGGAGGGAGCTTTGGGGATCACACAAAAGCCTCTGGTCCCCCAGGTTGCCATTTTCCGCACTCCCCACCAGCATGGCCAGTGCTGGGAGTGGAGCTTAGCACCATACTGTATATAGGGAAATGTCAACCCATAGTACTAGGACAGGGGTTGGCAAACTTTTTATCCCGGGAGCCATTTTGGCATGCTCGTGCACATTTTGAAATGCTCGAGAGCCAGTGGGTGGGGTTTGCGGGCGGGGGCCAATCGCGTGGAAGGGGGCGGGGTTTGTGGGCGGGAGCCAATCGCGTGGAAGGGGGCAGGTTTTGCGGGCAGGAGCCAATCACGTGGAAGGGGGCGGGGTTTGCGGGCAGGAGCCAATCACGTGGAAGGGGGCGGGGGGCTCACGGAGGGCTCACGGAGGGAGGGGGCACAGCCAGCGGCTCCGCGAACCCGGCCCGGCCGCCCCACCGGGAGTGGCGGAGAAAGAGCTGCCACCCTCTGGCCGGCAGGACGGGCGGGGGAGAGCGGAAGGCTGCGCCCTCTCCACCGGGCGGGACCCGCGCCTCCTTCCCTGCGGGCGGGCAAGGCAGGGAGAGAAGGGGAGACGGAGGGGCTCCCTCTCCGGCCTCTGCGCCCCTTCAGGCCCGTCTCTGCGAGGCCTGGCGCGGCAGGGAGGCGCTGCTGGCCCGGGATGCGGCGCTGTCGGAGGCGGCGCAGGAGCGGCTGCAGGGGCTGCTGTGGCTGGAGATGGTGCTGCTCCGTGGCATCCAGGTGCTGGGCGAGGGCGCAGGCCCGGGACGCGAGCGGCAGGGCGGCGCAGGGGGCCTGGCCGGGGCGGTGGCGGTGGCGGCGGGGGGACAGAGCCGGCGGAGGTTTGCCGGGCGGCAGGACGGGGCAGGCGGCGCTACTGGGGCTGGTGGCGGAGCTGGAGGGAGCGGAGGGACCAGGCGTTCCCGTGGGCGCAGCGCACGCTCTGCAACCCGCCTTGGAGAAGCGGCCGCGGGAGGCCCTCCGGGTGCACCCTCCCGCCCCATCAATCCCCCCACCCCGCCGTTCGGCGTCCTCTCCCCCCGCTAACCCAAGCCCTGCGGCGGCCGGGGGAGCCGAGCCAGGCTCGGACCGGAGGCGGCCAAGGGGAGAGCAGGCGGCTCTTCGCCCTGCGCCGCCCTGCCGCTCGCGTCCCGGGCCCGCGCCCTCGCCCAGCACCTGGATGCTGCGGAGCAGCGCCATCTCCAGCCGCAGCAGCCCCTGCAGCCGCTCCTGCGCCGCCTCCGACAGCGCCGCGTCCCGGGCCAGCAGCGCCTCCCTGCCGTACGGGGCCTCGCTCAGTGCGAGAGCCAGGGGGCGGGGTTTGCGGGCGGGGGCCAATCGTGTGGAAGGGGCGGGGGTGAGTTCAGCTGCAGAAGAGCCACACTCAAGGGGCCAAAGAGCCGCATCTGGCTCGCGAGCCGCCATTTCCGACCCTTGTACTAGGATAGCAGGGGCAACTACCTTTTGTCCTAGCACTCTTTTTGGAATTCTCTGGAGCAGGGCTTTCCAAAGTGCGTGTCACCAGCGGCGGCGGTGGCGACGCGGGGGGGCGTGCGGCAGCGCACACGCACGGTGGCGGCGCAGGGGGGCATACGGCGGCGCACGCGCACGGTGGCGGCACGGGGGGGCATGCGGCGGCACGCGCACGGTGGCGGCGGGGTGTGTGCAGCGGCGCACACGCATGGCGGCCGCCATGCACGCGCACGCCGCTGCTTCCGGGTGGTGTGGCGACACACAGTTTGGAAAGCTCTGCTCTGGAGCCTGCAAGTGCTGAAATTGATGGTACTGTTTCCTACCAAAACTCTGGAAGGGAACAGAAAATCCTGGCTTTGTCCACTTGAGTGACACTACCCTATCCACTCCGCATCATTCACCCCCACCCCCACCCCCAAAATGGCATGTGGGAAAGACCTTGGGAGATGGGGTGAAGAGATGCTGCCTAGGGAACGGTCAGATAAGAGACAGCATAGCCCGCAGCTGTATAGTGGGCAGGGCAAGAGGCTCATCGGGGACCCTCCCTAGCTATTCAGGCTGTAAAGAAGGTTGCCCACCTTCATATTGGAATATTCATAGGTTGTGTAGGAAGAGAGTAAGTGTTCCCCACTGCTCTTTAGTAATTGACAAGAGCTTCTTAACAGTTGCATGGCAAAAGTGCTTCAGCAAGTAAATATTTTCCAACTAGTTTCAACTTGCTACTTAATACTGTATCCGTCCTCAGTAGGTGGCAGCTTCCAACTGACTTTGGCTGATTTCAAAATAGATTAGGGTTGGACCTGGTTAGCACTTAGATGGAAGAGCACCAAGAAGAAATCCCAGGGGTGCGTAAACTAGACTAAGAAGTTGAAAATTCATCCCAGAAGACGACCATGGCAAGCCACTTCCATACTGCTGCCTAGAAAACTACATGGATGTGTCCTTGTAGTTCCCTAGATTCAAATTGGACTCCAGGGAATGTTACTTTTAAAATTTAGACCCACAAAGCAAACTCTGCTACAAAGAAATTGAAACCCTAGAATATGATTGCATATTTAATTAAGGGACTTAGTTGACTCTCTTTGTCCAATCTTAGTCTCTCTCTGTTACCTAAATCTGTTAATGTGGTATTCCAGTGTACTGTAGTTGAAGGAGTCCTCTAGAAAAATAGCTGGTCATTTGTGCCAGCCCTGTGGGAGACTGAAGCAACTGTGATCCCCTTTCACCCTTAAGATTCCTTAATATACTATTGAACAGACAAATAGATGATAGCATTAAATGTAGATCATTTTTTTAAATGAAGGGCAAACAATAAACATTTGGAGGGAAATGGCCTTTTAACGATTTACCTTGAGTGGCAGTGAAGGCTTATATTCCAGTTCACCATCAGAGGATGATGAGCAATTGTCAACTGTTGCATGTTTCCTGGCAGGTAGACGTTCAGATCCTGAAAGAGGAACAAAAGGCTCAGTGACGCAGCCTTTACTCTTTTCCTAGACTTTGAATGGATCCGGCTGCAACCACTTATGCTGCACCTGCCCTTAGCTTCTCAAGGCTATACCCAACAAGAGTTTGTAAAACTGACTGATTATATTAATTAAGTTTTGGCTACCGTTCAAGGCCTTCACTGCTTGGCAATCCTGTGGTCATCCCCACAATGCGAACATATCAAATTTTATGAGCAAACAATGGCTTGCCCTACATTAAAAATTAGATCTTTTATTAAAACGCATATCTCAAGTTAGCCACGTTATCTAATGAGTGTCCAAGACTCACCATGTGGCATAATTGAATGCACCAAGACTGAGCCAGCTCTTAAACAAATTACTCTTATGTGGCTTGTAGCATCTGGCACCCATTTTTCTTTTGTGACATCTGCTCAGTGTAAAATAGCTGGCGTCAGAATGTCTGGTCATATTTTTAAAGAAGTCACAAATATAATCAGAAGCAAATGGACTTCTTGATGGAGGCTTTATCATTCAGCCTCTTGCAGCATAAATATTTCATTAATGAGACCTAAATAGGCTTCCGGTGGGAATGGCGGACTGAACGGCTGTGCCCGCTGGTTCAGCGGGTGGAGCTGACAATGCGGTAACTTTTCTTGGGCTCAGGCAGGTTTTCCTGAAGCCCAGAAATGTTCTCCGGATCAAGGAGAATACCTGGAATCATCCCATCTGTCCTCCGGATGGCTGCTTGCAACCAGAAGATCACAAACAGTGTTTCACATTCAACTGGTAAAGAGCCAGCTGGGAGGCTGGGACGTCACCATTTCCAAGCCACACTGTAGCCTTAAAGGGACACTAAGACCGGCCACCCCATTTCTAAATCACCAATTTGTATTTTTTTTTTAAAGTATGTGTACTTAAAGAGAGAGAGGCTTTCTACAACAAAAAGGGACGCGGATGGCTCAGCAGGTTAAACAGCTGAGCTGTAGGCTGCCGATCAGAAGGTTGGCAGTTCGAACCCTGCGCGACGAGGTGAGCTCTCGTCGCTAAGTCCTAGCTCCTGTCAACCCAGCAGTTCGAAAGCTTAGCAAGTAGATAAATGGGTACCACCTTAAGTGGGAGAATTTGCTGGCGTCCTGTCGGGAGCCGGTTCCACCGAAGGAAAGATTGGAGGAGAGATTGAATGGTGACGGTGAGGACAGACCCAGAAGTGACATCAACAGGACGTCAGCAGCCGGCTCAAGGCATCCTGGGAATTGTAGTCCAGAGCCTTAGAAGAGCCGGTTCCCTTACCCCCTCTCCTGGTGCGCGGGTTAAATTACACTCTATAATTGGTGATATTGTATAATGGTAGAAATGTATATATATATATGTATGTAAGCCGCCTAGAGTCCTCCGTTAGGGAGGGGATAGGCGGGGTATAAATAGCACTATAAATAAATAAATAAATAAATAAAACAAGGAGAGGCTGGTTCTCTTGGAGCTTAACGTTATTTTTGGGATTACTTTTTTTAAAAAAATTCTTTTAAGTTTTGGATTTTGTTTTCCTTCCAAAGGAAATTCCAAAGATTGAGAGTAAACAATTGTCTTCCTTTTATTATTTTTGTATTAAATTTGAAGATATTAGCATTTTCCTACATGTTGAATCGGCTGATTTGAGCCTTCAGTTTTCTGTTTTCACTTTCCCTTGAGAACTGCCTGCTAACCTCACTCTCACTTCATGTAAACACACTTTGAAACTCTTCCATATCTTCGACTTTCGTTGGTTAAGCTCCTAGGGGGCGCCATAATCTACTGCGTGAGACATGGAGGATTTCAAACGGATTCTTTCTGACTTTCACCAGGATTTTAAACAGATTTCTTCTGACTTCTATCAAGCTTTTATGCAAGATATCCAGGACATTGTGGAAAATATGAGATCTAAAATGTGCCATCAGGTTGGGGATGTGATGGATGAAATTGAGGAATTTAAGAGCGATAGAAAGTTTTTTTTTTAAGACTGAGATTGGGATTTTTATCGAGATGCTGGATGAAGATTGGATAATGGAGTTGGAGAAATCTAAGGGAGAGAGTGATCTGCAAGCCATAAGTAAAATCAATCTCCTGGTGGAATGCGATGAAAAGAACCTGGAATCTTTAAGGGGGTAGTTGGGCTGTTTGATTCTTTCAAGAGGAAAGCTCTGTGCACATTGTGGGGATATGTAACTGCTTTGGTTTATTTTGAAGTGGGATAAGGGTTGAAGAATGTTTATCTGGCTTGCTTTAAGGATTTGATTGATGCTATTTGCCTTTAAAGATTTGGATTTACTGTTTTGAATTGGCTTTGTTTTAAGATTAAAATTATTAAAACTGTTGTATTAGGGTTAAAGAATGTTTATCTGGTTTGCTTTAAGGATTTGATTGATGTTATTCTGTCCTGACTTCGAGTGAAGGAAAATGCTGAGACTCGGTGTAAAAGCTCTAGTGTTTTATTGTTCTACTCTGCTAGACAGAATCCAGCTAAACTGAAATGAACTAGTGATGCTCAGATAAAAGGCCCAAGAAACTACGGCAGGGCCTTCTTTAACCTCTTGGGAGGAAAACAAAGTGATTCAGTACTGCGCATGCGTTTCTCCCCCTGGAGGGAGCCCCCTCCTTCACCCGTTATCTCCCTGACATATTCCCTTTTAAAGATATGGAATTACTGTTTTGAATTGTCTTTGTTTTTTGGATTTATTATGATTGGGATTATTAAAATTGTTGTACTATTAACTATAATAGCAGACAACTTATGTGTTTTTAATTTGATTCTTATTATAGTAGACAGAAATGTATAGAATAGTGGTAGGAAGGGAATAATTAAATATGTTTTATCTTTTGGAGGGGAGAAAAATGTTTAGGAGGTTTATATGAACTTTTTTCCCTTTATTTTAATATAAAGGAGAGGAGTAACTGTACTTAGTGATTTTTATTATGTGTTAAAGTGAAATGACTTATAGAAATAATGTGGTGTATGAGTAAGAGATTGATTATGGAAATTTTTGTATATCCTTGCTGTTAAAAGTCGGAAGCCACATCTTTTTGTAAATTTGAAAAAAAATTCTCTTGTGTTTTCCGACTTTTTAAGTTATTTTTTCTTTCTTTGTAGTTTTTGTTTTTTTGTAGTTTTTATTCTTCTCTTGAAACATAATAAAATTTACTATTAAAAAAATTAATGAGACCTAAATAAATGTCACTTATATTTTCACTCTCTCAAGATTATCACAGCAGGCATTAAATAGTAGGTGCTGTTTATAAACATGCACATTGCAACAATGCAAAAATCCTCCCAGTGGGAATGGAAGGAGGATTTCTGGGAATAACTTGCATTCCAGGTTGATTTCATTGTTATGCCCTAACTCTGCTTGTTACCTGGGTCATCAGAATGATGTTCTAACAGGAACTAAACCTGCCTTCCTAACAATTTACTTGTCTAATTCATATCCCCATCCTCTTGATAAACTAAACAACAGAAGCACAAGGAACATCTGCTGCTGCACTTAATTTGCTGCAGGATTAATGATTAACACCTGGATTCACTATGTTCAGGGCATGAGTGACAAGGACATATTATTTAAGATGACTGAGGGCTTCTTGCTTAATATCAGACAAGTAACTGTAAATTCGCTATAACTGATGGCAGAAATGCATTTTGTACAGGCATGCAGAGATGTTGTTTTGCATTTAGGGGAGAAAATACTATTTTGGGAGGCCCTAGCCACACAATGGAAGATTGTGATCCAGGAAGGTTATTATGATATGTGCTGCCTTCAACATCTCATCCTGCTAGAGTGCATTTTAAGCCAAAGAGAGCATAAAAGACCTGGAGCCAGGAGCTATAGATAGAGAAAATGCCCTGATAATTCAGTGACAGAAAAGCACATCAGAAAACAACTGCGATTGAGAGCAAAGCCCCATATTACAGGTTGGTGTTAAATATGACTGTGAATCTGAAACCTTTAAGGATGACAGAATCATCCAAACAGTAGTGGAATATATTTTGTATTTCTCCAGCTTACAGCATGCCAAAATGTGTAAAGAATACCAAGAAACCTCTGAGAAAAGACATGCCCTGCAACAATCCCATACTGGAAATGCATTCAAGTAAATTTTATGAAAGAATTCCATGAAATACACCTGGAAGCTAAGACAAAGATCATAAACTATTTTCAGTTAGGATAAATTAGGCTAAACCTGCATCTAAAAAGAGAAGCTTCAGAGCAAAGGCCAAAATGAGAATGCAGCTAGTGTCTTTTTCTGCGTAAATTCAAAATTGGTCTGACTGAGTAGTCAAGTCTTTGTAGTACTTGGCATTCTTGCAGAACTTCAAGCAATGCTGGAATACTGGGTTAGGAGTTAGAGTTAGGGTACCAGTAGGAGTTCTTACTGTAGCTACAGTCCTACCACATAATGCTACATTCACCGCTGAGCCTAAAATTAGGAAGGGTCCCCTCAAAGTATCTGTACCCTATGAATGAATAGCCCCTCTTCCTCACACACAAACGACTGATCTTTGCCCAACCTAGTGAGTCCATTAGATTACTAGATAGATATGTAGATGACTATCCAGCTAAATAGTTAACGAATGCAAGAATGTAATTCCTTTGCCATCTTCAGAAATGAAAGAAAACTGTCTGGGCCGACCCTGTAGATGTTCTACTAGACCAAGATTGCTAGGAAGCCTTGATGTCTCCCATTTTTCTATATTATTCTGCATTATCTTGTATTATTCTGCATTTTTTATCACTCTCATTCAATTTCATAGAGAAGAAACTGCTTTCAGAAAAATATAAAAGAGGAGAAAACCATCTGGAAATCTTTCATTGTGTGTGGAGTTCTTGCATTTAATTTAAATGCGGTGTAACCAATGGGTATATTCGAGTATCCTGACTTTCAGCATACAGTTTCGGAGGGTGAGCCATGCTAGACCTCTCCATGTAACATTACCACTCTTCATTATTTTCATTATAAAATCACCTCTATTGGTCTGCAAGCTTCTCTAACTCCCCACATTTTAATTAAATTTCAAGGGAAGACATCAAATAAGGCATGTTTTCTATGAAACCTTTTCAGACTAGGAGATGGGCAGCCAAGAAGACTTCAGAATGCTGGACAGATATGAAACGAGGGATCATAACCCAACCCTCTGCTCCCTTACAAAAATAAAGGAAGTTCAAGAACACCACCAAATTCTAAAAAAAAAATTCTAAAGTATCCTGAAAATGACCTAAAAAACCAGAATCTCTTTCACTGGGAAAACTGGAAGACAGATCCCAATATGGTAGTATAATAAAATATGTGTTTCAAAAGGGTAATATGTTAAACTTAATTTAAAATATTTTTAAATAGCATGCTTACCCAAACATTCTCCTTTGGAAGAATTACTTAGTACTTCATCAACATCAAAGATGGTAGCGGGAGACACAGTTGGCACTAACAAAGGGCTTTTAACGTTGTCATCTTCTTTATTCCTCAGATTACTGAACAGATCCCACACATTGTTCCTCTGAACTGGACCATGTAAGATGGCATCATCACTTTTCTTTTTATGCCTTAAAGATGAATACAGCATGTTCTTTTGATTACAAGCATGCCAATCATCAATGGATGACTTCTGGCCATTTTCTTTAAGGGTAAATCTTTCTAAAAGTGTGGGAACATCAACTTCCTTAGAGTAAGAATGTTCAGATTGGTGAGTTTTGCTGGATGAGCTCATATGCACATTGTATTCTCGAAAATATGAGCTTTTATCATGATACAGACAACCTTCAATTGGACTCCTGGAAAAGTTAGAGATACCTGAACTCCCAGGTCCAAGGCCCTGTTCTGTGGTACTCAGCACAATGAAGTCCTGCATTTGTGCATTGGAGTCTTCCTGATACTTAGTATTTTTCAGACTTTCAGGATGAGCCAGGCTATGAGGGAAATTGAAGGAGGTGTTTTCCAGAGGAAGTTTGGTATGTGTGTCCTGGCTTTTTTTCAGACCTTCTGAGGGAGGAGTAAGAGGTTCTAGAATGGATTTTTTAATGGCATTGGTCATTACTTTCAGTGACCATTTAGGCTGAGCAGCCATGCATTTTTTTGGACATTTATCATCATATTTTGGAAGTTTGTGCTCAGGAACCAAAACTGGCAAATGGTTATCTGAGAATTTAGGAGACCTACCATAACTAGGTTGCTCTGGAATGTGCTCGTCTCTAGTAAAATAAGCATTCTTTGGCCCTGGAATTCCTTGGCCGTGATGTACAAATCTTGCCCCATCTAGTTGAGAATTATACAGAGCAAGGGCTCTGGCCTGCCGCTCCATTGAAAGAGTTAACTTCCTCATTATTTTACTTTTAGCTTTGTTTAAATGTCTGTCTTGCTGTTCTTTGGCAGGCGCGGAAGCAGTTTTATCTCTTTCATCAAGGTTTACAGAGGATGTATCTGAGTTTTTTGTAAACAGTCTTGAAGGCAGTTGCTGACTATTTACTGTCTCATTTCCTAAATATTGCTCATCTGCGCCACAGCGGTTGACTCCAGGTTTAAGGGAACTGGGAACTGAAGTCCAATCAGCATGAGAAAGGGATTCACCGTGTGCCACTGGATAACTACCTATGCAGCAGTAATGAGGAATATAGAAAGGGATTTTTCCAGGTCCGTCTGTGGCTTTTTCTTTGTATTGAAATTCTGGGCTGTGAGGTTGGAAATGTGCTCTCATTTCTGGAATTTTGTTCGGAGATGTCATCTGTAAGGAATGCATAAAATGGTTATTTTTAGAGGGAAAATGTAGCTCATCAGCCATGCTTCTATTTGGGGAGGATTTTGAAACAAATCAATTCTAAAAATGCACATATAAATGTCAAGACAAAAGAGGGAGCTTGAAACCCATTCCAATAAAAACGGAAAAGGAACATTGTTGATGGTGATGTTAGCCAAGGGCATCTGAGAGCAATAAAAATACTTGATGAGTTACAATTGTGGGAGTCTTTATTTGCAACAGACTGCACTATAGCTAGATAACATGCAGCTCTCCTGATTCCGTCTTCCAACCATTCCTCATTATTAAGAGATGCTTATTTCTCAACTGCATGGCTCAAGAAACACCCAGGTTGTCTGAGCTAAAAGCTGACCTACATTGGATGGATGGATGGATGGATGGATGGATGGATGGATGGATGGACCTTAGCAATTTTTTTACTGCACTTAGCTGCAAAGGTCTGAAATAAGAATTTCCAGCCAAACTGAAGTAGGACCAAGAGTTGTGAATGATGCAGTGTGGTTAAATAATCAAAAGCATCTCTTTGACCTTCGCTGGACTGGACTGGACTAGTGGCCACCCTGATGCATTTTAGCCCACAACTTTCATTTTTTATAAATTGATTAGAAGTCTTAATCCCTTTAACTTGAATTCAAAAACTCTCTCCTGGACACAGAAGGTTCTTTTTTGAACTTTGGAAACATATGATCCACTACAGGAAACCCAGCAGTGAAATGGAGGAGAGAGCAATCTTCTTCAATCCCCTTACCAGTTCCTTCCAAAATCTGCTCTGGAAGGTTGGGGGACTCTGTTCCTTTTCTTAGCAGGATCCCTAAATTATACGGCTCTGCAAATACAACTATGTGTATTTGAAAACAGAAAACAGATTGCACTGATAGTTTCCCTCCATCTATAAAAATCTTCAGCAAGTTAGAGATATATGGACAAAAGAACATTGTTCTGTGTAACTTTGCCCTTTCAGTTTGGGACTAGGCACTCGTATGAACCCCCATAATCTGAAGCAGTCCTGAAGCCTGTGTAGCCATTGTCAACTTATATCACATCTCATCCTAATGTGCTGAAGGTGCAGGAAAAGGCATTATAAAATAGAGCATTTACCTTTCTTTGCCATTTTATTGGCAGCTGTACACAGGCTCTATTGAGGGAGGTCAATGAAACTTGGAATGTGATTAACTCTGTTCCTATAACTACTTTAATAAATGGCCATAGGGAAACATAAGGAATGCTGTTTTCCACATGGGAATGTTTTGTAAGACAAGCAGTGGAGAAATATTTAAAGAATTAAAATTATAATTAGAAAAGGGATACCAATTGGAAGTGGCCCCACTTTTAAAGTCAAGGCTTGTTTGAGCCTCATTTTCAAGAAACTAAAGAGTTTATGTCCTTTTATAAGCAGAGCCCATGTTAATTATGTTGTCTCAGTTCTAATATCACATGTGTTATTGTATTGTTGAGACAGGATACAGTATATGTTTTCTTACGAACTGAAAAATACTGTAGGGGCCATCTTTTATTCACTTTTTTTGGTGATTATTCTATCTACAGTACATTAGGTTTTGCTTGATCCTCTTTATTGTACCAATAAAGTTATTATACAAATTGTGAAACAACTACAGTACCAGGAATTCAGATTGCATTACTTGGTATTATTCCATGGATGTAGTTCCATTTCTAGGAAATAACATGCAAATGTTCTATCTGAATTTTTGTTAATATTTGATTTTATCTATGATGAAAGAAAATGGTTTTTAAATAGACACTAGAGCTTGGCTTGTTAAACATGGCACGGTTGGCAAAGTCAGAGGGCTATTAACAGTGTCCAGAATTTTTCAAAGGTCATTCTTAGAAAAATCATCAGACAATATAATGATTCCTTTCCTGGAGTTGAGACATGGGAGAAAGCAAAGTCATCCTGTGTTTGTGTACATTTTCATAGCCTGCCCACCCTGGGTGCATCCATGTGAGTGAAAACAAAACAGAACAAAAGCAGGTTTGCCACCCTGCTGTTTTGTAAGATAAGCTAGGCTAACACACTTCACAAACCTTGCTGGAAAGGTGCCAAGGCGAAGTGGAGACCTTTTGCTTTTGGGGGGAAGAATCTGGCAAATACGTGAAGGAGAACGGGGCAGCACAGGAAGGGTGGAAAAAGAGGGTGCTAATGCCCAAGAGCCACTGGGAAGGTGGCTGGAATTGTCCGGGCCAGAGAAGGAGAAGGGGAAGGGGAAGAAAGGTAGGGCTGGAAAGGCAGAGAGAGAGGGGGGGGGAAGAATCTGAGAGAAAGCAGCTAAAAATGTGATGGAGAAAGAATGGGAAGTGCAGCAGTGGGTGGAGGGGGTGGAGAGAAAGCTATGCATGTCGCAAGGATGTCCCACTGGGTACAGTAAAAAAAAAAATCTCCATATGGCAGCTGCAGTGGTGCGATCGAACCTCTGCCCATTTTTTTATGTATGTGCATTAACGCAAATTAAAATGGATGATGCTTTGGTTGCACTGTTGTGGCTGCCATCTTTATTTCTTTTACCACACCCTGTGGACGCCCCCAGCATGGGGCAAGGGAGCATAATGGGCAGGACCTAGCCATCTGCCAGGCTGTGGTTATCTGGCATAGAAGTGAGCAAGTGAACAGGGAAAGCCAGCAGTGAAGTTCAACAGGGGAGTTCAAGGGATAAAAAAAAGGTAAAGGTTCCCCCCGCACATTTGTGCAGTTGTGTCTGACTCTAGGGGCCGGTGCTCATCTCCGTTTGTTAGCCGAAGAGCCAGCGTTGTCCGAAGACGCTTCCGTGGTCATGTGGCCGGCATGACGCACATGGAACGCTGTTACCTTCCCACCAAAGTGGTACCTATTCATCTACTTGCATTTGCATGCTTTCGAATTGCTAGGTTGGCAAGAGCTGGGGCGAGTGCGGGAGCTCACTCCATCACGCGGGGCTAGGGATTCGAACCTCCAAACTTGTGATCTTCCAATTGACAAGCCTGGCATCTTACCCACTGAGCCACCACGCCTATCAAGGGATAGTTATTAAAAAAATCTTCTGTCTAAATTAAGTCCATGCTTTGATAACTTGAGAACTGGAGATGGGCACAAGAAAACCCTTCTACTTACTAGAATCTTAAAAAACAACCATCAGGACAGATGGATAAGAGTCTGCAATTATGACCTGCCATACTTGTGGTATGTTTGTATTCCTGCCTGAAAATAACCTGGCATATATCTGTAGCAAGTGTAGACTCTTAATTGGCTTGAAGAAAAAGCCCCAGGACTGAAGCATAGCCATACTTCAACTGATGAGAGAGGATGAAGATGTATCAGATACAGAAAAGGAGGCACTAGCGGGAGCTGAGAGGGATGCAGCTCTTCAGAAGACAATTGAACAAGGAAGCAAGCGTAATGAAAAAGAATTACGATGGTTTCATCCTCACATTCCGCTAACCCCTCATGGTATGAAAATGACCTGATGATGATCTTTGTAGGTCATGTCACTGGGAACCTTGCCTTTGTGTCACCCTCAGCCCATCATAAAGGCAGCTTACACTCATTTTTAGCTGTTCCTGCTTTGGCACATGCGCACACACACGCCTCTCACCTATCATTTGCGTTGGTAGAATAAGAGGGGAGAGCTGTTTTTAAACATAGCCTTGTGCTCTCCCACAGAATTGTGTTTAAAAACAGGACCTGTTCCACCAGGTGGGTGGTAGCCGTGCAGAATATCTACTACGGAGAATGCTCCTGGGAAGCACCCACCCATCCTGCAGATCAGATACTGCATTGGTTCCTGGTAAAGCAAGAGAACATCTCCTCTCCTACTTTACTGACTCTGCAGATCATCCACATCTGGGATGGATGAGTGCTACCTAATAAAGCAAGAGGGCATTGACTGCTTTACCAAGCAGAATCAGCTCCTCTACGATACATTTGTTGATCATATGTTGGGAGCAGGTTTTGACAGATAGTTATAACCCTGGGTTTAGCTGTCTGTCAAAACTTCCCTTAGGGAGAGTGATGGCTGCTTATCTTTCTGCTGGCTGGTAACTCCAGGAGAATCCACCAAACACATTCATTAAGTTGTCCCGCATTAAATTTCTGAGGACAGCACCAGTGGTTTTCCTCACTGCTGAGGCAGAATAGTACTTAGCAAAGAGAGTAGCACAAAGGCCGCCAGCCTTTTTTTGTTCTGTCTCATAAATCGGAGGACAGCATAGATTCAGGGAAGTTGTACTGAATCCTGCATTGTGCAGGGAGTTGGACTTGATAACCTCTTAGGTCCCTTCCAACTCTATGATTCTATGACTCATATTAAGGTGCTTAGAGGGAAGCATATCAACATGAAGAGTAGCCTATCGGGGAGGGATGGGGGAGAGGGGGTTGAGGAGACATTCTGCCTCACTGGAACTCAAAACAGTGTTCAGGCTCTTGCAGGAGGATAGGCTTTAAGCTTTCAGAAAAGAAGAGACAGGATCCCCGAAGGCCAAGGGTGAGAAGTTGCACCCTTCAAGAAGTTAACAGAAGAACTGTAGTAAATTACTCACTCTACAAGCAATTAAAACAAATGTGTGCTGGAGATACTGATTGAGTTATGAAGTATCCTGTCTGCCAACAGCAAAGATCAGGGATGTAACTGAACAACGTCCAAAGCTTGTCAACTCCTCAATCAAAAGAAATGATTCTTTTCTGCTAATCCATGTAGAACAAGTGATATTGCAAGGAACAGTCATTTTCCCTCTCAAATATCTTATCTCAAGTGCACTGATGCCCTTAGTTGCACAGGGCAAATGTTGCATGAGAGACTGAAGCCTTCTGAACTGCAATTCTGTCTCACTGTGTTTTAAATGGATTGTCCACTTAAATGTTAAAACAGTGCATGTTAACAAAAAAACGATATGGCAGTTCCAAAAAAGTGTGCTGCCCACCCTTGGTCACCTACCTCTGTCTTGAAGCAGCTCTCCTCAAACTCTTGCTGAAGGCTGGCAGAAGTATCCTTTGAAGATGGTCCACTTCTCTTGTTGTACAATAGAGGAAAATCTACAAAAGGAGAAGTGAGTTGTTTGGTTAAATTTTTTGTGAACATTTCTACTGGGTACGTTTAGCCTAAAGAAGAGAAAGCTAACAGGAGACATGATAGAAGTCTTCCAAGACTTGAAGAGTTGTTAAAAGGAAGAGGGTATGGATTTATTCTCCAGAGCTCCCAAGTGTAGGATAAAAACAGATGGCTGGAAGCTTTGCGGAAGGAAATCCCAATTCAAAATAAGGAGGAGCCTTCTAAATGTGAGAACGATTAAGCAGTGGAACAGTCATGGGTGCTCCATCACTGGAGGTTTTAAGCAAAGATTGGACAGCCATTTGTCTTGGAAGGTATGAGAATACCTGCCCTGGGGAAGGGGTTGGACTAGATGATCTGATGATCCTATGATTATGCCCTCAGCTTACCCCCTCACCGATCTGAAATCTGTAGCATATTGGCTATGCATATTGCCTTTTAGGAGGCATAAATGTTTTAGAAAAACTCACTTTCTGAGAGGAAAAAAGCTCATACTTTGTACCTTTTTTTTTCTTCCTAGTGTGTTCCCGCAAGTGCAGGGTCTACTTTTCAGATCAATCGAATGTTGATCCATTGGTTGCGACAGGAACTGACTGACCGGCTTGTCACCCAAGCCTGATGTTTTGGGCTGAGCGAGAGTGATTGGCCCAAGGTCACCCAGCCGGCTTTCATGCCTCAGGGGGGACTAGAACTCTCAGTCTCCTGGTTTCTAGCCTGGTGCCTTAACTTCTAGACCAAATTGGCTCTCTTTGTGTTTCTCTGTACCTGTTTCTTTAAAATTCAGTGACTAGTATAATTGAATTTTGTGGCTACAGCTCTGACATGACGTCATATTCAGAGCATCCAGCGCCAGTCTAATCGTTGGGCGAGATTATTCTCCCTTATTGTAAATCTACAGCAGCCTGTCATCGAGGCATTTATACTGCTTCCTTAAGAATTGTGGAGCAGAATATTCACTGCTGGGCTCCTTCCCACCAACCTTCAGATTTCTTCACAATGGAATTCAAGGCCAGGCAGGTCTTCTCTTTATTGACTGAATGGCTCAGCTCAGCTCCTGGTGGTGCCAATTAAGCTCAGCGGGGGTCACAAGCAGCAGCTGTCAAAGACTTGTTGTCCCCACCCCACCCCCTAGGAATGGTGGAAACGTTTTGTTCTCTGCAACATGGGAAGCAACGGATCCTTCACCCTCTCAATAGGAACTCTTGGCTCACGTACCGTAGTATGCCTTATATTTTTTTGTTAGGGGAATAGTAAAATGCAACAAATATTTGTCCAGATTTGAATGAATTCAACACTCGTATTGCCTTCTCAAGCAAGTGACAACATTTCAGCTGATGCCTGTCTCTTTAACAAATAAGATACGTTTGATGGATCATGCAAAGTTCCTCCAAATTATCTATCCACTCCTTTGTCTCTCTTTTTTTCCTTGTGATACATTCTGAGAACATCCCCAGGTTCAGTATTCCAGGTGTGCATTTTATATATTAAATACATATTGGGGAAAGTCCATTGAAAATGGGACTAAACATGATGAATATTGATCTATCCATACACCCCAGCGCAAACTAGTGCGTAACAGTGGGGTGTGGGCCACTGATTCCATTTCCAAGTGTCTCCTGCCATCTCCACCCGTGAACATCACATAGCATATGCAACATACCTAAATCTGAACTCTTTAAAGGTACGGTTTTCATCTTTTTCTGAGCTGAGGGCCAAAGCTTAGCATGTTGAGAGCCATGTTACAAAAAAATCAAGATAAAGGAGGTAGAACCAGGATAAAACCAAGTTCAGTTACCTGTAAATTTAATTTAAATTTAAATAAATTTAAATGCAGTCAATAAACCATGTATTTAATAATTTGCTTCTTTTTTGTGGGCTTTGGGGGCAGTCCCCCCGTTTTTAGTTCACCCAATTTAAAAGGAAGTTATCCAAACCAAATTTAAGTTTATTCTCAAGTGGCAATAATACCAACTGTACTTCTGAAAGTGAAGTAGAATAGCATTCCAATATTATAACCATGATGTATTTTGAACTACTAAAAGGTAAAATACGATTGTTGAGTTGGGCAGAATACTTTCAACATAGGTAATGATTCATTCCAGTAAGTAGATTAGCTTGAACAAGTTAACATTCACAACCTTCTTCCAACAAGCTTTTAGCTCCCTCTGGAGACTCCTCATCAAACACACAGGGGAAATTTTAAAAAATACAAAATGACAGCAGAATTAATAAGCAGCATTTTAAACACACATTTAATCGAGAAGCACAAATTAAAAACGAGGTAGCGGTAGTTTTGCCACCTGCCTATCGCTCCTTTGAAAAAGCATTAAGATTTTTGCAAATTGTTTGTTCGTTAGCTGGTATGCTAAAGGACAGCTAGGCAAACCTGCTTTTTTATATCTAAATATAATATATAAATAAAATACATTGTTAATCATTGTTTGTGGAATTGCCTTAAAGTGAGCGTGCACCATGAATTCAGTGATACGCCACACCTCAGAACATTTTGTATGTCAAAAGCAGGGCTAGCCTGATAGAGTGAGGCGGTGGCTTCAATGGCAAATGTTTGTTGGGGGGAGCATGAAGCAGGGACTGTGTCACCCGGGGCAAACATGGATTCCACGCCCCCCCCCATGGATTCCATGCCCCTCCACAGGGTCAAGTCCCTTGTCCCCCACGGGGAACAGCAGCGCGGTGGGATGTGGGGGAGGAAGGGGACCCTCCCCATCCCCGGGGGCACCGGGGCTCCCGCTGGCCAGCACAGATGGGACAGGGGAGGATGTCAGGGACAGGCCCGGTGCGGCCAAGAAACGCTGCCTTACCCCGGGAGTGCTCCTGTTGGCCCACCACACAGCCCAGCGGCTCGGGGGCTGCTCCAGGCAACAGCGGCAGCCCCCCTGGAGCATCAGAGTGGCGGGACCACCCTGCGCCTCCCTCCCTCCGCGGCGAGTGGCGGTGAATCAAGTGTGGCGGGTGGGAAGAGGCGCTTCTGCAGAAGCACTTGGCTCGGCTACCAGGGTACGCCTGCGCAGAGGCAGGCTGGGATTGAGGGTGGTGCTCAGCAGATGAGTATTGGCTGCGGCCTCAGCCAATGGCAAGCGTGCGTGAGAGCCACTCAGCCTCCTCAGGGCAGGGGGCGGGCTGGCCGGCCTGTCTCCATGCTGCCCTGCAGCCAATCACCGCCAGAGGGCGCAGTCCCCCGCCATTGCATGCTTGCCCCCCCGCTTGCGGCCCTGGGAAGATGCTGTGAATACATCACAAGATGTGCTAGGCTGCCTAATCTAGCTTGCTTTTCAGATACAGGGGTAGATACTTCCCCCCCTTGCCAGCATCAAAGATCCAAGTATCAGTTTGTTCTTGGCTTCTATGCCATTCCACAGAAGGGGAAATAGGTAGTAACTTTGCCTCAAGCAACAAAATGTTTCCAGCCAGCCTTTTCTGAGAGGCCCAAGATACCAAAGATTATACAGTCTTAGCCCTAATAGTGGAACTCAAAAGAGCTAAGAGGGATCAGGCTCCACAGCAGGTGATTTGCAGGCCAGATGGACCAAGTTGTGTTCTACGGAGGAAAACGAAGAAATTGGATCTCATATCGTTGAAACTCTAAAGGGGGAAAACTGCTTTAAGTATAGCAAGTAGGAACAGGGAAGCAAAATGAAGAGAAAGGATTAAGTGGCTTTCCCACATGGCTTCTCTTACATCAAAGCAGCTCCCTTAAAAGTACTCATAATCAAGTCATGAGTCTAGGGTGGACATTATGACGCATCAATTATATCAGTTGAAAAATGGCATAAATTAAAGTTGAACATGAATGAAATTGTTTTGGGAAGAATGTAGCTAAATGAGTACTTAAATCAGGTACTTGAATCGTGTTATATCTTACTTGACTGAATTTTCTTTTTCCAGTTCTGGTATTTTTTTGATGAAGAGTCGCGAAGACTGTAGGCTCGTTGTAATGCTAGAGGAGAAAGATAGGAAAAAACAGCTACAGAAGGCATTTGTTAAAACAGGGGAAGTCCCAAACCTTGACACTAAGGATACTGACTTTTTAAATTTAATTTTGTTTTGCTTGAATAGGTGTTTTGGAGTTATTCCATAATTGGAGAGTAAAATTTGACATCCTAGCCCTCCTTATCACCCATATTTGACAAAACCAGCTGCAGTTTGTGGCAATACAAAATTCAGTTAAGTTTTCTTCACAGAACAGTTCACTCAAGAAGTTTACATTTCAGGTAGAAGAGGACAAAATTACATTTTTTTCTTATGCAATAAGAATGCCACCTAACAACTTCAAGATTTCCAGTGGGCAGATAAATATTTAAATATCAGACACTAGAGGGCAATGTTCTCCAACCAGTTTTTCCCTTAGGAAGGCCATGGCTCAGCGGTTTAATTCTCCATTTTAAAATATTCAATTTTTGCAGAATATTATAGCACAAGAGTTCATTTATGCCCAGCCATTTCTGTACCTCTATTGTTTCTCTTGCCTGTGGGTTTAACACAAAAATAAGGGAGAAAAATGAAACATTTGTTTTCCTTGGTAGAAGTTACATAATTCTCACCACTGACTTCAAGGGAAAAGTTAATCAAGTGTATCAAGCAAACAATGACAATGTGAAACGGAGCAATGTGGGAGATAGAAAGCTAAGGATAAGCGAGGCCCCAAAGGGGAAAGTACATTACGTACCAGAGAACCCTGTGGGTAACTTTGGAGTGCGGAAGCTGAAGCCCAGTGGGGCTGTGATGGGGGGTGGAACAAAATGTGCGAGAGAGACAAGATGTATGGCTGCTACTCCATGGGAGTGACTTCAGCTAGATACTTCTTTGCATTTCATTGCTGTGCATTTCAAAAGCTTTTATTTAAAAAGAGGAATTTAATTTGTACAGGTTTCTCAGCTGCAGCACTTCGATTAAAAATAGAAAGCATTCAAATGTATTTGCTGTGGTGTCTATTAAAATCTCCAGCAAAGGAGATCGTTACCTTGTCGTGGTGCTGGAGCTTGAGCACCTCAATGAAACCATGAGCTAAACCGTGAAGGGACACCCAAGACGGGAAGGTCGTGGCAGAGAGGTCAGACTAAATACGATCCCTGGGGAAGGTAATGGCAACCCACCCCAGTATTCTTGCCATGAAAACTAAATGGATCAGTACAACCAAAGATATGTCGGTATACCATCGGAAGATGGGACTCCCAGGTCGGAAGATGGTCAAAATGCTACTGGGGAGGAACAGAGGATACGTTCAACTAGCCCCAGATGTGATGACGCAGCTAGCTCAAAGCCGAAAGGACGGCTAGCGGCCGACGGTGCTGGTGGTGAACGACGAATCCGATGTTCTAAAGATCAACACACCATAGGAACCTGGAATGTAAGATCTATGAGCCAGGGCAAATTGGATGTGGTTATTGGTGAGATGTCAAGATTAAATATAGACATTTTAGGTGTCAGTGAACTGAAATGGACTGGAATGGGCCACTTCACATCAGATGATCACCAGATCTACTACTGTGGACAAGAGGACCACAGAAGAAATGGAGTAGCCTTCATAATTAATAATAAAGTGGCTAAAGCAGTGCTTGGATACAATCCAAAAAACGATAGAATGATCTCAATTCGAATTCAGGGTAAGCCATTTAACATCACAGTGATCCAAATATACGCCCCAACCACAGATGCTGAAGAAGCAGAAGTAGATCAGTTCTATGAGGATCTGCAGCACCTACTAGATAATACACCAAAAAGAGATGTTATTTTCATTACAGGAGACTGGAATGCTAAGGTGGGTAGTCAGACGACACCTGGAATTACAGGCAAGCATGGTCTGGGAGAACAAAATGAAGCAGGACATAGGCTGATAGAATTTTGCCAAGACAACTCACTGTGCATAACAAACACTCTCTTCCAACAACCTAAAAGACGACTTTATACATGGACTTCACCAGATGGTCGACACCGAAATCAGATTGACTACATCCTTTGCAGCCAAAGGTGGCGGACATCTATACAGTCGGTAAAAACAAGACCTGGAGCTGACTGTAGTTCAGATCACGAACTTCTTATTGCAAAATTTAGAATCAGACTAAAGAGAATAGGGAAGACCCACAGATCAGTTAGATATGAGCTCACTAATATTCCTAAGGAATATGCAGTGGAGGTGAATAATAGATTTAAGGGACTAGATTTAGTAGATAGGGTCCCGGAAGAACTATGGACAGAAGTTCGCAACATTGTTCAGGAGGCGGCAACAAAAAACGTCCCAAAGAAAAAGAAAACCAAGAAGGCAAGATGGCTGTCTGCTGAAACACTGGAAGTAGCCCAAGAAAGAAGGAAAGCAAAAGGCAACAGTGATAGGGGGAGATATGCCCAATTAAATGCAAAATTCCAGAGGTTAGCCAGAAGAGATAAGGAATTATTTTTAAACAAGCAATGTGCGGAAGTGGAAGAAGACAATAGAATAGGAAGGACAAGAGACCTCTTCCAGAAAATTAGAAACATCGGAGGTAAATTCCAGGCAAAAATGGGTATGATCAAAAACAAAGATGGTAAGGACCTAACAGAAGCAGAAGAGATCAAGAAAAGGTGGCAAGAATATACGGAAGATCTGTATAGGAAGGATAATAATATTGGAGATAGCTTTGACGGTGTGGTCAGTGAGTTAGAGCCAGACATCCTGAAGAGTGAGGTTGAATGGGCCTTAAGAAGCATTGCTAATAACAAGGCAGCAGGAGACGACGGTATCCCAGCTGAACTGTTTAAAATCTTGCAAGATGATGCTGTCAAGGTGATGCATGCCATATGCCAGCAAATTTGGAAAACACAAGAATGGCCATCAGATTGGAAAAAATCAACTTATATCCCCATACCAAAAAAGGGAAGCACTAAAGAATGTTCAAACTATCGAACAGTGGCACTTATTTCACATGCCAGTAAGGTAATGCTCAAGATCTTGCAAGGTAGACTCCAGCAATTCATGGAGCGAGAATTGCCAGATGTACAAGCTGGGTTTAGAAAAGGCAGAGGAACTAGAGACCAAATTGCCAATATCCGCTGGATAATGGAGAAAGCCAGGGAATTTCAGAAAAACATCTATTTCTGTTTTATTGACTATTCTAAAGCCTTTGACTGTGTGGATCATAACAAATTGTGGCAAGTTCTTGGTGGTATGGGGATACCAAGTCATCTTGTCTGCCTCCTGAGGAATCTGTATAACGACCAAGTAGCAACGGTAAGAACAGAGCACGGAACAACGGACTGGTTTAAGATTGGGAAAGGAGTACGGCAGGGTTGTATACTCTCACCCTACCTATTCAACCTGTATGCAGAACACATCATGCGACATGCTGGGCTTGAGGAATCCAAGGCTGGAGTTAAAATCGCTGGAAGAAACATTAACAATCTCAGATATGCAGATGATACCACTTTGATGGCTGAAAGCGAGGAGGAGTTGAGGAGCCTTATGACGAAGGTGAAAGAAGAAAGTGCAAAAGCTGGGTTGCAGTTAAACCTCAAAAAAACCAAGATTATGGCAACGAGCTTGATTGATGACTGGCAAATAGAGGGAGAAAAAGTGGAGGCAGTGACAGACTTTGTATTTCTAGGCGCAAAGATTACTGCAGACGCTGACTGCAGCCAGGAAATCAGAAGACGTCTACTTCTTGGGAGGAGAGCAATGGCAAATCTTGATAAAATAGTTAAGAGCAGAGACATCACACTGACAACAAAGGTCCGCGTAGTTAAAGCAATGGTATTCCCTGTAGTAACCTATGGCTGTGAGAGCTGGACCATAAGGAAGGCTGAGCGAAGGAAGATAGATGCTTTTGAACTGTGGTGTTGGAGGAAAATTCTGAGAGTGCCTTGGACTGCAAGAAGATCAAACCAGTCCATACTCCAGGAAATCAAGCCAGACTGCTCACTTGAGGGAATGATATTAAAGGCAAAACTGAAGTACTTTGGCCACATAATGAGAAGACAGGATACCCTGGAGAAGAAGCTGATGCTAGGAAAAGTGGAAGGCAAAAGGAAGAGGGGCCGACCAAGGGCAAGATGGATGGATGATATTCTGGAGGTGACAGACTCAACCATTGGGGAGCTGGGGATGGTGACGGCCGACAGAAAGCTCTGGCGTGGACTGGTCCATGAAGTCACGAAGAGTCAGAAACGACTGAACGAATAAACAACTATTAAAATATATAAACAATAGCTTTACTCAAGCTACTGCTTTACCATTTTATTGCGTGTTGTGTGATCAGAGCAAGCAATCAAATTCTCCTCCCCGAGCAAGCCCACATTAGAGGAAACAATATTGAGAAGCGTGTAGTTGCAGAGGACAGGTCAAGTTGAAAAGGCAGTTAGAAACAAAATAAGGTTCCATTATATCAAAAAGCATGTAACAAAAAGTTGGATACGAAGGAAAGCATTCTTTTTCTGAATTCTATCAATATTATTTTATTTAAAGTGGACTGAGAGATGAATGTTAAAAAGGACTTGGGAAAATATAGAATCCAGCATCCACAAGTTAATTCAACTGCATTTCCATCTTCTGGACCCCAATGACACTTTGTCAGTGGGGATGTCTTGAATTGTGGCAGTGCCTTTTAGTGAAAACAGAGATATTTGTTGCTCATAGTAACATACCATTAGCAGCTTTGGATTTTTCAAGGCGATCATTTCCCTTCCCCAAATTTGTGTCGAGCAGTGGAGGTCTCTCTGAAGATGGGATGCAGCTCCAGGGTTCAGGCAATGGCAACATCTCTTCTGAGGATTCAGATATGGCTGAATTGCCAGAAAGATCAGATTCTACTTCTGAGCTAAGAATCCAAGAGAGAAAGATCTGGGGTTGTCTTAAGCATGGCCAGCAAGTGGGGCAAAACAGCTAATCAACAATTCACACATCTACAGTACCCTTTCCCCCCTTATGTAATATTTATACAATATGAGGTCTGGGTGACTGCAGTGTAAATATTCCCAGTAAATTAATAATACTGATAAAAAAAATGTTCTAAGTATATCAACTATGCATACCCCTTTTGGGAAACAACTGTACTTAATCCTTTGGTGGAATATGATGGAGTTGTGAATTTTTCATTGAAAACTGGAGCTTTATTTACTTGTATTAAACATGTTTGTAACACAAGGTTTCTTTCCTCAACACTGCTCTGTGTTCTCACGTCTCTGGGGTAGAGCACTGGAGATCATAGGTCGAGTCCGAAGGAGTATATCTCACCTTCATTTCTTTCTTTAAGTCAATGATAAGAAGTCAATGATAAGAAGAATATAAAATGTTTGGTTGATTGATTCATTCATTCAGGGCATTTCTACCCTGCCTTTTCTCTGAGAGCTCAAGGCAGCTTACCGCATAGGGTTCTCCCCTAATTTTACCCCTACAACAGTTTCCCTGTGAGGGGGGTTGGGTTGTGAGATAACGTTGGGCCTAAAATCATTCAAATCTCTCCACTCTGAGTCCAATGCCTTAATCATTATGCTAGAATTTGTTTTTTTCTGGCAGCTTTGCATAATTTGACATGGGATATAATTATAACCGGGCTATAATATGATTTGGTTTTTACTTTGTGTGATAGCTCATCATGGTGGGCACAGCCAGCTCTAGCTTTCTAATCAGTCCTGATCCATGCTCTTTCTTTACTTTTTATTCATTGCTTCTCATTTGGTTGATACCCACGTTGATTGCCCTGGAGAACCCATCTGCTTTCCTATGATTCTGAAAATTTTTAATCTAAAAGTATGTGAAGTTTTCAGGTTGCTCTACTACTAGCTTGAGCCTTCTAACACACCAAGACTCAGACAGACGGACAAAAATTGCTCCCATTGTATAAGCAATGCAAAAAGCAATGATATCCTCTATGTGTCCCATTGTTTTTCACTTCGGAGGTTATCACTTTCAGATTGCTCGTTCCTACCAAATATTCCCTTAAAACAATTTGCTGTGTTAAGTAGTGCAGCCAAGTGCCTCTTCTCAGGGTCAGATTCCCTTCTATTTGGAATAACTGGGAGAACGAAAGCAAAGGGATTTTAAGTCATTTACCTCTTTTGTTCCTGCATTTTAATATTTTTCTCATGGAAAAGAATATGAAACTATTGAGGGTGCTCAGTGATCTGCATTCTTTTTTATAAACAAATGCACTCTTGCTCCTGCACTTCTACATTAGATGTAATATGAGCAAAACCATAATAAAATCCTGGTACATTAAATATAGACTGACCATATTTCCTTGAGACAAAAACGGGACAAGAGGAATGGGTGGGGGCGGAGCGGCTGGTTGGGGGGGCAGGGGGGTCGCCTCCACCTGTCGGCGTGCAGGGTGGGTGGGCCGGGGGGCGCGGGGGGCAGAGCGGCTGGTTGGGGGGGCCCAGGTGTTCGTCTCCGCCTATCAGCGCGTGGGAGGGGCAGGCCGGGCAGCGTGATGGGCGGGGGCAGAGCAGCTGATTGGAGGGAACCCGGAAGGGGAATCGCCTCCGCCTGTCACGGTGCTGGGCCCGCCTCTCCCACCTCCTTTGCTGCACGCTGGTGGGTGGGGGCGATTCCTCCTCCAGGCTCCCTCTGGTTGGCTGCTCCGCCTCCGCCTGTTCCTGAAAAATGGGACAAAACTAGCATTTATGTTAAAACAACGGGACGGTTGAGAAAAGGGGAAAAACCGGGACTGTCCCATTCAAAACGGGACATATGGTCAGCCTAATTAAATACTAAGACAATTATTATTGGTCCAAGCTTTTGTGGATAAATGCAGAAGTTGAATTGTTATGGAATTTGGTAACATTTCTGAAAACAAATGAAGTGAAAATTCGCTTGTTCTTACATAGCATCAGTAACATGTGACACAGTGCTAAATCTCTGAACCCCTTGCTGTTAGTTATATTCTGCCCATTTAAACAAAGCATAATTGGCTCACCGTGTTACAGTTTTTCTTTTGATGCATGTCCTTTTTCTGGACATGTGCCCTCCAGATGTGCTGGATTACAACTGCCATAACACTCAACCAGGAAAGACAAAAGAAAACAACCCCCCAACCCACATTACTGAAGGCCCATCAGGTTATTGACAGTTCTTCAAAAGCAAAGAACTGCTATACATGGAGCTGGAAGGACAAAAGTTGCAGAAACTCAGTGCAAAGGAAACCAGGAAACATGTATCTTTGTATCCTACAAGCTGCTTTCTTGAAAACCTCAATAGCTCTTACATACTGTAATTTTTGTTGTTGTTGTCAGAGCCAATCTGGATTTAATCCCCCCACCGCCACCCTGTGTGACTCAGACTGTGTAGGATGCAAAGATTTCCTGGCAGTGAATCATATGCCCACAAGAGCTTCGTGCAATCTGCAAAAGTTCAGAGTTCCTGGTTCATCATCCTTCCTTCTCTCATTATCACCTCCTCTGCTTACTTTGACAACTGGGTTCTACAATTTCTGGATCTGGCTCATTCATGGAAGTAAATTTGCATCAGTAACCCATACCTGCTTCCATCACTGGTGACCAGGACTTGGACTGCCAGAAGGTTGTGATCAGCTTTCTCTTCTTCTGGGGTAAGTCTGACCAAAGCCCATTCAGAAGAGGCAAAGGAGTTTCTGCCTCTCAGGTCAAGTTTGGGGATAGTCTTGCACTTCCTTAGAGAGATGGATTCATCTACTGGATGGTTGTAATACTCTAGAAAAAATAAAGAACATGAAAATTTGCCTCGTGTCACTTTAGTGAGATAACATAGTTTATTCAGGATGCCTAAAAATGTGGAAAAGTCAACCTTGTTTCTTTCTTCTGTTTACATTTTTCATATGATCTGATGAGAATGTAGGTATTAGGGTATGGGTGGGGTTGCAATGCATATAAAAAGCAGATGAAGCTTCGATCACACCATTGTGGCCACCATCTTGAGTTTTTTTACTGTACTTTATGGACACCACTGTAAATATTGATCCCTGCATAAAAATGCCCCAGGAATTACTAGGAAGAATTAGGTAGTAGTGTGACCAAAAAGGTTTTGTCTTGAACTTGAAACAAAACATTGCATTCCAGAGGTGGTGATGACCTGATGTTTTGAAGCAAAATCTGGAACAATTTCTTTGTTTTCTGGGTTTGACTACAACAAACCGAAACGGTTTTGGATGGTCCAGCCATAGGAAACAGTAGGATTCAGAACAAGCCTCTTTGATTGCAAAAATCTGAATGGCCACTAGAGGTCAGCAGAGAGATGCAGAAAGCTACTACTTTTCTTTCCTCTTTTCTCAGCCCAACTCCAGTTTGAGCTAAGCTTTGAACTTAGAGCAACTATTAGGAAATCTAATGGAAAGGAATGCTAGGAAAGATAGTCTGGCTCCATGTTTTCAATCTCACCCAAGACACCATCTTTTCAGTCAGTGAAGTCCTCCAGAGCAAGCAACTTTCTGGCCAAAATTTTAAATCCATTCCAGTCAGTCCTTTAAAGAGGTACTTAACAAAAAGGTTTTAAAATAAGCATCCTCTTTAAATCTGTACCTCTACACCTAAACATAACCTTGAAGACAGTCAGGAATATGTACATCTTCGTCCAGTCTAATATTAACATTTCCCTGCAGATTTACTCCCCGCCCCACTGACCACTATCTGTCTGAAAACAGCAAGCAAAACAACAACAGAAAAGAACTGCAGTTCAACCTGGCAGAATGAGCATTAGCAAAAGGAAGAAAGAGATGCTGTCCCTGGGAAACACAAAAAATCCCTCTCTGCCTGGCTGCCGTCACTTACATCCTAAATATAAATTAAACTACATTGACATCATTGGTACTCAGTTGCACACAGAGCAGAAGAGTCATCATGCACAGAGCCTTGCTCAGCAAAACAACTCTTCCATTTGAAATGCTCCAGAAAAACTGCAGCAAATGAGTCAGATCAATTGGGTTCAAACATGGCTGTGCAGCAGACCGCATCAACAAAGCACAACAGGATGAACAGAGTACACACACACACACACACACACTCACACACACACACAAGCATACATACATTCACTGAGCAGGCCAACCAGCCTAGAGTCTTTCCTCGGCATGTTTAAGTAAATTCTGAAGTCTCCATAAACAAAAAGTGATAAGAAAATGCAGTGTACAGAGTGTATCAATAACACCAAAGTCAACGACTCCAGAAAAAGCCATCAAACCAAAAACTGCCTTCAACATTGAACTTTGGGGAGGAAAAAAAAATAGCAACATTGATTTTTTTAAATAGTAATTTTATTAAAGATTACAATTTACAACAATAAAAACTAATACAAACTAAAAAAAGAAAAAAGAAAAGAAAAAGAAAAAGAAAAATAGAAAAATAGAAAAGAAAGAAAAATAAGAATATAGTAAAGAAAAAGAAAATATATAAAGAAATGAATTACCAGTCGAAGAGAAGTTAATTTTCCCTTCATCATACCAAGTATAAACAATTTTAGTAACTTATCACCTTCTCTTAAAATACAACAAATAATCTCTTCTTCCCATAACCTATCTCTTATCTATAAGCAAATCCACAAAACCTCATCATTTCAGTCCTGTTGTCAGCAAAAGTCCATTAAGGATAACCAGAGATAACAACCTATCTTTTTTTTAATCCATTCAATCGTGTCCAATTCTCGGAGACTGCCTGGACAAGTCCCTGTAGTTTTCTTGGAAAGTTTTTTTCAGAAGTGGTTTGCCATTGCATCCTTCCTAGGGCTGAAAGAAAGTGACTGGCCCAAGGTCCCCCAGCTGGTTTTGTGCCCAATACAGGACTAGAACTCATGGTCTCCTGGTTTCTAGCCTGGTGTCTTAACCACTACACCAAACTGGCTCTCACATATCTATTTTAACCTTGATCAAATAAACCAACTTTATATTCCTTCCTTTTACTTTTTACTTTTTTTTATTTATTTATTTTTATTTATTTATTTTCTATCCTGCCTTTATTAATTTTATAAATAACTGAAGGTGGCGAACATACCTAATTCTTCTTCCTCCTCCTCTTTTCCCCACAACAACAACCCTGTGAGGTGAGTTGGGCTGAGAGTGTGTGACTGGCCCAAGGTCACCCAGCCAGCTTTCATGCCTCAGGCGGGACTAGAACTCAGACTCCTGGTTTCTAGCCCATTGCCTTAACCACTAGACCAGACTGGGTCTCTAGGCCAAACAGGCTACTTTTAACAAACTTGATCTTTAGTCCCTTCAAATAATGTCCTAGAACTTGATTTATTTGTCCCTTCTCACAAAACTCTTCAAAGCTTTAACAAGCCTCTTTTGTAAATTATCCAGGTCATTCTCTTGGTTTGTTATTTGTATATCCCTTTTAATCATTAAGACATCAGCTGATTTCTTTTGTATGTCCAGTGTAGCATCTTTTTCAATATCATTCTTGTAGCCTGTCATTTTTAAATCCACTTTCAGATCAGTCTCAATATGTCAGGTAATATTTGTTCCTCTTCCACAAGATCTTTTAAACACAGTCTATGTTTGGTTCACCCTTGGTTCACACAGAACTGACTCTAGCTTCTTCTCTAGTTCTCCCGTCAACTTTTCTAAGAAAAGAACCAAAAATAGAACCTGGCTCTTCAAGGCTGTCTCTGAACCAAAGAGGTTCACCATAATAAACAGCTTAAGTGCAGAAGATGCCTTGGCCATGAGTTTCTACTCCCTGTGGTCAAAAAGGCAGATAGCCAACTTCTTTGCCATGGCCGAGAAACTGGCAGACCATGAGTTCTAGTCCTCCCTTAGGCACAGAACCCCAAGGGGGTCCCTCTTTTTCAGCCCAACTCACCTTACAAGGTTATTGTTGTGGGGAAAACAGACAGCGGGAGCATTATGTATGCCCCTTGAGTTGTACAAACTAAAGGTGGGAGATGATAGATGATAGATGATAGAATAAGTGAATGAATGAAGTACTTCCTCCCAGTATCTGTGATATGGGAAGAGCTCTGCTGTCCTGCTAAGAATGGAGCGTGAGGGGATCCAATAGTCGGGGCTATCAGATGGAAGAGTCCCCAGAGTCCAGCCTCCTCCACCAGCTGAATGGCTGGTTATCCAAAGTCATCACCTGCATGATAGCATGTGTCACATCTCATCCCTTTGAACCACCCTGCCACATGCCAACTGATGCCTCCTTGAACCTTTGCAAGGAAAAGAGATGCCTTGCCACTACAATGCCTGGTGCTGCCAGAAAAGGAAAAGACACCTGGATGAAGCCTAAACAGCTGCTTGAATATCCTTGAGATTGAAAGATAGCTGAAGTACCCCACATCTCTGCAACTGTGCCTTGCAGTGGGGACAGAAAGCATAGCAGGGATCTGGTCATTTTGAAGTGCCATCACATGCCACAAACTAAGATTTAGGAAACGGCAGCTCCTCCTGATCCTTGCCCTCAGCCCTGCATTGTCACCGAGGGGAGGGACTTGACTGCCTGATAACACCCATACCTTGGATACTGCATGAAATACAAACTAAAAACCCTTGATGGTAAAAGTCAACCCTGAGGATCTCTAGCTGCTTTGTGGCATTATAGATTATCTTCTCCATGTAAATGTATCCCTGTGGACCTTGAGTACAGCTTGCATAAAACCACTTGCTGAGTGCCCAAAACCTGCCCAGAATGGCCATTGCTGCAATGTGCTATGCAACATTTTGTTTTGTGTAAAACAATTTAAACAAAGCAAAAAGCAATTAATTGTCTTGCTGTCTCCTTGAAGAACTTTCCTATTAGTCAGACTTTGGGGGCTTATTTACAGAAGAAAGATGTAGAGGATCATCCATTTAGATGAGTTTATTTCCACTGAAATCAGTGGAAATAAATGACGTTAAGTCCAAATTCTTCAATTTACTCTTCCTTTAGCATGTTTATTCAGGATTTTATTGTGTACCTTAAAGCAGAGTAACTAAAATATCTGCAGTATATGGAATCGTATGTTTGTCCCAGAAGCTCTCTTTTATTTCAAGGAGAACTTTTTCAACCAAAATATAATTCTCACATGTTTGAAAAGTTAAGCATGAAATGCCGAAAACATTAAGGAAATCCTATTGTTATAAATATCTATAATTTATTCCATATTGATGATTATAAGGAAGTGATTTGCCATCACCTCCTTCCAGAATGTTTTTTCAACATCCCAGTCTAGTCTTCAGTCCTAGGATCTTTTGGTGGTCTCCCATCCAGTTACTTATCAAATGTAACACTCCTTAGCTTTATGAGAGCATCCAAAGTCAGTTAAGTGGCTAAATATTAATTATTGAGGATCCTGATCTGAGAGATACTGATTAGTATATAGCCAACTTTAGAGGTTCAGGTACAAACCCTTCTCCTTTCTGAATGTAACAAAAATACATTCTGCTTTGCTGAATGTAACAAAAAGATGAGCTTTTTTTAAGCCTGGAATTTCCAAAGTGTAATGCCTCATCTCTATCTCCCAGGAAGGCTGGTTTGCCTAAAAAAGCCAAATTCCTTCTCATCAGCAAATAACTTTTTCTGGTTGTTGTTTTTACTTCCTAACAGTTCTCTTTTCTATCTGGGAGTTCTCTAAAATGAAAGGGGCTGAAACGATTTAAAACAAACATTCAGGTTTGTGTTGGGGCTTCTCACAGGAGGAATGAGGCATTCCTTCTTTGAGTTTGGCTCACTCACACAACACCACTGGTGGGACGTGATCTCATCTGGGGTTGCGATTCAGGGACTTCCTTTCCCATAATTACAGGCATCTGAAGCTGAGCGCTGGGCTGCCAGATACCACACAGAGTTACAGTGTTTAGTTAGAGGATTGTTATATATGGGATCAGAGATTATTTTTCAGTTTTTAAAAAATATTTACTTGTAGTTAAATCCAAGATGCTGGCTTTCCATAGCGAAGGATGTCCTCAGGGTATGGTTAAAAAAAAGTCAAGATGGTTGGCCACAATGGTGCTATCGAAGCTCTGCCCATTATGTGTGGCATACATAAAAAACAGGCAGAGTTTCAGTGGTGCCATTGTGGCCACCATTTTGACTTTTTTTTTTTTACCACACCCTGGGGACACCCCTGACAGTATCTATTACTTGAAAGACTTTAATCCAAATAATGCACTCTCCTTCCATATTTCCCTAAACTCCAGCCCTATTTCTGGTTTCAGATATACTAAAACAGAAGCAGTTTGGAAGAAGGTGTTAGGCCATGTGTGGCCTATCGCCGCGGCAATGTGCGCACGCCGAAAGGTTCTCCAAGATCAGCCGAGCGAGATGCAACTTGCTGAAAGTCTCGCCCTGCTAAGAAAGGAGCTGGCAAAGACATCTTCAGTAATGCTTTAAAGGCCTCGAGTCCCAAAGTGCTTGGCTTTGTATCAGAACACGTAATCCATACATCAAAGATAAAACCAGAGCAGAAACCCAACAGGCTGTACAATAGAGCTTGGGACTCTGCTCAAAGGTGGGACAGTTCTGAGCGGCTGTTCAAGCCTATAATTACTGGTGTGTTGTTCATGCCCTCCACAAGTGCCATTCTTTCAACCGGCACACAATAGATAGGTTTGGAAGAAGATGCCCAGCTGGCAAAGGAAATCTGTGGCAGGGCCACCTATGGAGTGATTGCCATTAGTGGACTGCTAGGACCACTGAATGGAGCAGAGCTTAGTGTAGCGGAGCAATAAGCACACACAGAGAGGAGTTTTTATCAAAATAGCATTAATGAGCACGTTGGAGAAATATAGGTTATTGATCTTAACACACTTAGCCCACCCAAGCATAAAGGATTACACGCTTAGACAAAGTAGTTTCAAAATAGTTCTTACTTTTATTTGGTCCAGTTCAGTTACATCCATTCTGTTAGGAATGATTCTTCTTCTTCTGTGTTTCCCTAAACTTATGTAGACCCCTGGCCCTCTTTGCTGCCAGGGGCTGCGTGCAGAAAGGGGAAAGTTTCTGGAGTTGAGGCCTAGGCATGGCCTCTCAATGGAGAGGGGCTCAGCAGCCGTGTGCTCCTTCAATGGTGGATGGAGGCAGAGAGAAAGAGAAAGAGGAAATGGGAGGAGCAACAAACAGCTTCCTCCTGAAGCACAGAGAGTTCTCCCCTCCACTGGTGACCGGTTTATATGGAAGGATAGGCTGTGATCACAACAGGCTGCAGTCCTTATCTTATTTCTTCACCACCCATCTCGGCAAGTGACTCTGGGGGGTTTACAATCCAACATTGTATCTATTTTCAATGACCTCGTGCAGCCTCCTTGTTGCAAGTACTGAAAAAGACAGCAGGTCCCACCAATAAGAAAACCCTAAACAATTGGCATTCTTATGTATTTCCCCCCTCTCTTAAAAAAAAAAAAAGACAGACAAGGGTTGGGGCAGGTGGGGGGAGGGGAGAGAGAGGGAAACCGGCCAAATCTTAAAGACAAAAATGAAAACAACAGCCTTCTCCTCCAAAAACAATTACGCACCTTTAGCACTGTTGCCAAGCAATAAACTGGCATGACTGTAAACCAGAAACAACTGAGATGTTCTCATCATCAGTGTGTCAATGGGCTCATTTAAATGTTACTGGTGCACTTCAGCTTCATTTAATTCATTGGCCCCTGAATGTACTTAACATCCTCTAATTGGTCTGGGAAGCCCTATTAAAGCACAAGCAGCTCATGTCCCTGAGCACCAATCCTGCCTTACTGAACGCTCCATAATATAGAGCACATATAGCAGAGTTCATGAATGTGAAAATGCTCAAACCTGGGTGTAAAAGCCACACCCGTTTCCTTAATTTTTTAAAAATCAAATGGAGTTAGAACCTCTCTTACAGAAAATTCAGTTATCCAAGATATTAAAAGGTAAAGGTTCCCCCCGCACATTTGTGCAGTCGTGTCCGACTCTAGGGGCCGGTGCTCATCTCCGTTTGTTAGCCGAAGAGCCAGTGTTGTCTGAAGACGCTTCCATGGTCATGTGGCCAGCATGACGCACGCGGAACGCTGTTACCTACCCACCGAAGTGGTACCTATTCATCTACTTGCATTTGCATGCTTTCGAATTGCTAGGTTGGCAAGAGCTGGGGCGAGTGTGGGAGCTCACTCCGTCACGCGGGGCTAGGGATTCAAACCTCCGAACTTGCAATCTTCCGATCGACAAGCCTGGCGTCTTACCCGCTGAACCACCATGCCCCTATTTATATAATTATATATCCAATTTATATATAAATTTAATATATAAATAATTATATAATTATTTATATATTTATATATCCAATTTATATATAAATTTAATATATAAATAATTATATAATTATTTATATAATTATATATCCAATTCATATATAAATTTAATATATAAATAATTATATAATTATTTATATAATTATATATCCAATTTATATATAAATTTAATATATAAATAATTATATAATTATTTATATAATTATATATCCAAGATATATATGGAGCTAATAGAAATCACACTCTTCCATTGATCTATGATGCACTCACACTTGGAATAGTACAGGCTACTATACCGCTGAAGATGTAGGAAAAGCAGCTGAAATGGTGGGAGGAAGAAGAAGAGGGCTGGAATTATTCCCCTAGGAAGGTTATAACATGGCTGGAGGCGTTTTAGTTGAGTAACGGAGAGGCAAGATAGAGGAGTATAAAATGAAGCATAATGCAATCCATCAATCAATCTTGCTCCCTTTCTTACCCAACTTAACTTAATTGACCCAGTCTGTAACACTAGCAAAATAAAGTTCATCATCACATGAAATTCACTGCTGCAAGATAGCTTTAATCAGTTAGACAAATTCAGGGAGGATTAGCTATTAATGGTGGCTGTTCATAAGGAAATGTTCGGATTCAAGGACAGCATCCTCTGTCTGCCAATTGTCTGGGGACAGTAGCAGGAGAAGAGAAAGCCATTGCCCTTGGGTCCTCTCTGGCAGCTTCCTGAAGCCATCTTACCAGCTTCAGGCCGAAGCCAGTTTTCTTTTCTTCCCCTCCAAAAGTTTGATTAATGGAACTTTGGTGGGGCATTATTGTCTTGTATACGAAACTTTCTTATGGACCTCCAGACATACTGGGACCAGTTTGTGCAGGGCTGGATTAAATGCATTCTATTTAGACCATGATATTACCATTTTCATCTTCTTTTGCAGGACATTTGTAGACCTGCCAGTCCCACTAGTTTATATATGGTGGGTCGGGGGGAGGCAGACAGACAGACATACTCCATTGAACTTATAAGATTGTTTAAAGAGCCTAGAAAAGCAATTCTGTAAACTAATAGAAGTATCTGATTGATACTTAAGGAAGCCAGACAGTGTGTCAGCCACATTAAAGTCATGAGAAAGTATGGAAACGGGGATTGCTGTTTAAAATAAATTATTATAACATTACTTCTTTGCCATTCCATGAAATCCTTTAAGCACACAGTACTTTAGGAGTATCCTTGTCTCTACCTATTGGTTCTGAATTGATTGTGACAAAAGAAGAATACATTCCACATGGAATTTGGAGATAAACAGAAAAAGGAATTTGCTTTCCCATGTATCCACATATTAGACTTAATTAACAGCTGCATTTTATATTTTTGGAGAGAGATCATTCTGAGGAGAGCTTAGTATGAGCTGGCACCAACTCAGTCCTTCAAACAATGTAACCTGAATGTCTGCAGCCTGCATCCGTGCTCCAGAGAGGCTGTACTAAATGCAGAGTCATAGCTTGAAAAGCCACATTTCCCCTCTTGCATGTTTATAGAACAGAAAAGCTTGGATGCTACACTCTGGCTGGCCTAAACATGGTATTGATCTCACACAGATTTTGGGATGTTTTGTCTGGTCAAGAAGGCTACCTTTTCTTTTTGCATGCCTTAACCTGCCATAAATTATTTTTAACTAATTATTTATTTCCAGTTTAGTCAAGTTATTTTGTTAAGTTGGTAGATAAATCATCATCATCCATCCATCCATCCATCCATCCATCCATCCATCCATCCATCCATCCATCCATCCATTCGATTTAGATAGCTGCCCATCTCACTTTTACATGACTCTAGGCAGCTTTATAAGGCTGCCAAATCAAGAGGTCAAGGCAGTTGGTCAAGTGTACTGCAGTCCTTGTACCTTCTCACTTGCTCTGCATCTACATTTTCCCTGCACAAGAGCAGACTTGGCCATCAATAAACAGGGTTTGCAACAACTCTCAGTTCACTCAAGATAGAGTAGAAAACATCAATTAGAAGCAGTTTTCTACATTTATTTTTATTTTATTTTATATACTTTGCTTGTATGTAGGCTGACCATATGTCCCGTTTTGAACGGGACTGTCCCGTTTTTTCACCATTTCTGGAGCGTCCCATCGTTATACTAAAAATCTCTATTTTGTCCCATTTTTTAAACTCGGAGGGAACCCGGAGGAGGAATCGCCCCTGCCCACCAGCGCGTGGCAAAGGAGGTGGGAGAGGCGGGCCGAGCAGTGCAACAGGCGGAGGTGATTCCCCTTCTGGGTTCCCTCCAATCAGCTGCTCCACCCCCACCCATCGCGCTGCCCGCCCCTCCCCTCCCGCGTGCTGATTGGCAGAGGTGACTCCCCCCTGCCCCCCCAATTGGCTGCTCCACCTCCACCCACCACGCCACCCATCCGTCCCCCCTGCGCGCCAACAGGCGGAGGCAAAAAAATGGGACAAGAGGAATGGGCAGAGGCAGAGCAGCTGGTTGGGGGGGTGGGGGGTCGCCTCCACTTGTCAGTGCATGGGGGAGGCAGGCCGGGTGGTACGGTGGGCGGGGGTGGAACGCCTGGTTGGTGGGGTGGGGGGGAGTCGCCTCCGCCTCTCAGCACACAGGAGGGGAGGGCCAGGCAGCGTGATGGGTGGGGGCGGAACAGCTGATTGGAGGGAACCCGGAAGGGGAATTGCCTCCACCCCCATGCCACCCACCCCGTCCCCCCTGCACGCACACCGACAGGAGGAGGCAACCACCCCCATCCCGTTTTCATCTCAAGGAAATATGGTCAGTCTATTGTATGCCATCTATTCCCACAGGCTCTAGGTGGATAACAAGGTCAACATATAAAATAGGGGCCCCAATACATGTAGAAATTAAAAGATCAAGAAAGATAAAAACCCCAAAATACAAATGCCATGCACCTGCAAACTCCACCATAAATTATAGCACATCTCTTCCTGTGCAAGATGGAACAAGGAGGTCTTCACAATGTATCTAAAGCACAAGAAGGACAAAACTGACCATATCTGTGCTGGGAGTTCCAAAGAGTGGAAACACCCACTAACAAGGCCCCATCGGGGGATAATCCCATAGGGACAGGATGGGACCAGGAAGGAGTTGACGTTGTTAGATCTGGATGTATGGTCAGATGAATACAGGAAAAGGTAGTCCCTCAGATAACCAGGTCTGGAGCCATATATGACCTTCAAGGTGAGAGCCAGTACCTTGATTATCACCGAGAAGCCCATTGCAAATCAAAATCCTGAAGCAGTGGGGTCACCCAAGTGGGTGATTGGGACACACTCATCACTGCCCAGGCTGTTGCATTCTGTAGCAACTGTAGCTTCCAAATGTTCTTCAAGGATAGTCCCCTGTAAACCACTTTAAAGTAGTTCATATGGGAGGCAACTAGTGCATGAGTGACTGTGAGCAGGATTTCCCTATCCAAGAATGGTCACAATTGCTGCACAAGATGTACTGTAACTGTGGAAAAGCCCTCCTAGTGACAGCTGCCATCTGTTCTTCAGGCAGGAGTTGTGAGTCTTGGAAAAATCCCAGATTATGGCAGGAAGATACAACACTGTTCATAGCCAGAGATGGATTTTCTGCGGAATTGTTAGGCCCACAAACACAAAGCCACTCCATCAGTCAGGGTCTGTTCCTTCTTATTCTGACAGCCTCCAGGCACTGGGTCATCATCACCTGTTCTACTGCATCACATGTTCAGGGAGTGAGTTCCTTAAAAAGGACCATTGAGCAGCATTCAGCCAATACAATAAGGTCCACAAAATATTTCTTTTTGTCATTCAAATGTCCACTGTGTAGGCTTGAATGCGACTCAGACTCAAGACAGGTCTTTCTCCAACAGTGCTCTATGCCTCTGCTCTGCTGTTTCATTTCCCTGAGCACCTCAGTTCACCAAGGGGTGGCAATGGATCTGCAAGCAGGGAGACACTACTCTGGTACAATCTGGCCCAGCACCTTGGATGCTTCTTTATTCCAGTCGGTGACCAGAGTGTCAGCCAAACTGTCCACCAGATCCTCATGAAGCTCCCCAAGAGCCATCTGAAAACCCACAAGGTCCATTAGGTACCTGGGGTGGACCAATCTAACAGGTCCTTCCCCCCTGTTGCACTGCAAAATTCCAAAGCAACCAAAGAATTATCTGTCCATGATGAGGGGCAAAGTTCAATGCCTCCCACTTACAAATCACATTTTGTCTGTCCTGAGCTGAAAACCAGATCTAGTGTGTGGCCTTTAATGTGTGCTGGGCCCTTGATAAGTTGCATTCGGTTCACATCTGTCATGGCAGCCGTGAACTTGTGGACCACTCCAGACCCCTTGCTGAGGGAAGGTACTGTAGGTAGAAGTCCCCAACACTACTGGCTGGGCTAGGAACTCCCCCACCATTCCGGCAATCAGCTTAATTAGCCCTGGCAGGAATGCCACTGTCATTGGCGATCACTCGTAGCCGAGTAAGATTGTCTTCCAAAGGTAAAATTTTAACGGTGGATCCGTAAGTGGCTATAAAGGCCAATTCTGGATCCGCACACACCCACAATGAGGGCATAGGTTTCCGGGTGGGAGACGGTCATGATGAGGGTTTGCCTGATGTGCCTTCCTTTTAGCTCTTTTCTCCTTTTCGCCCTGTACTCGTGCTTCTTCAAAGTCCATAGCGCCATTAATAAAGGATGACCTCCAATTGAAACGCTCCTGAGTTAGGGCTTCCCAGTTCTCAATGCTGATATTACATTTTTTTAAGTTAGCTTTGAGAGTATCTTTGAATCTCTTTTGCTGTCCACCAATATTCCGTTTTCCATTCTTAAGTTGGGAATAAAGTAGCTGCTTTGGAAGACGATGGTCAGGCATTCGAACAACATGACCGGTCCAGCGAAGTTGATGTTGGATGATCATTGTTTCAATGCTGGTGGTTTTCGCTTCTTCTAATACGCTAACATTAGTCCGCCTATCTTCCCAAGTAATTTGCAGAATTTTTCGGAGGCAGCGTTGATGGAATCTTTCAAGAAGTTGGAGGTGGCGTTTGTAGAGGGTCCATGTTTCACAGGCGTACAGAAGGGTTGGTAGTACAATGGCTTTGTAAACAAGCATTTTGGTCTCCCTGCGAATGTCCCGATCCTCAAACACTCTACGCTTCATTCGGGAGAAAGCTACACTCGCAGAGCTCAGGCGATGCTGAATTTCAGCGTCGATGTTGTAGATAGATGGCTGCCGAGATAAGAAAAATGGTCAACATTTTCTAGTGACACACCTTTAAGCTGGATTGATGGCGCTGCAGAGGGATTGGTTCGAACTTGCTGGTAAAGCACTTTGGGTTTTTTTAATGTTAATCAAGAGGCCGAGTTTTTCATATGCTTCTGCAAAGATGTTTAGGATAGTTTGAAGATCTTCCTCGGAGTGTGCACAGACTACGTTATCATCAGCATATTGAAGTTCTATAACAGAAGTTGCAATTACCTTATTTTTTGCTTTCAGCCTACTAAGATTAAAAAGCTTTCCATCTGTTCGATATATAATTTCTACACCAGTAGGAAGTTTCTCTTCAACAAGGTGCATAATCATAGCGATGAAGATAGCGAATAAGGTTGGAGCAATAACACATCCCTGTTTAACGCCGGATTCCACTTTAAATGGATCGCTTTGAGAGCCATTGTTATTCAGGATTGTTGCCATCATGTCTTCATGGAGTAACCGCAAGATGTTCACAAATTTATCAGGGCATCCGATTTTCAGAAGGATGGTCGAGAGAGCAGTACGATTTACAGTATCAAAAGCTTTAGTCAGATCAATAAACGCCATGTACAGAGGGCGGTTTTGCTCCTTGCATTTTTCTTGAAGCTGTCGTGCAGTGAAGATCATATCCACTGTTCCCCTGGAAGGGCGGAAGCCATTTTGCGTTTCAGGGAGGATGTCTTCTGATACATATAGGAGACGGTTTGCGATGATCTTTGCCAGGATTTTGCCTGCCGTGGCTAGAAGGGAGATGCCTCAATAGTTTCCACAGGCTGTTCTATCACCCTTTTTAAAGAGAGTGATAATTATGGCATCCCTAAAGTCTGCTGGAATCTCCTCCCTCATCCAGATTTTTTCGATGAGCTTATGAAGTTGTTGTGTAAGTTCAGGCCCGCCTTCTTTAAAGACTTCAGCAGGAATCCCATCAGGTCCACTAGCTTTGTTATTTTTCATTTGTTTAGTGGCTTTGCTGACTTCCTCCAAACTAGGGGGTACTGCAAGCTCATTTCTTATTTGTTTTTGCGGGATTTGCAAGAAGACTTCATCAGCCACAGTAGAGTGACGATTAAGGAGATTGTAGTAATGCCACTGTACAGCAGGGGGAATGGCACACAAGCAGCAATGGATGCTTCTGGCTCAGCCACACAGAAAAGGTCCACATCAGGTTATTTGTGGCACAGTGCCTCTTGATGCCAACACTCTTGGAGAGGAAAAGTCCCCACCACCACCTCCACCTACTTCCGATTTCTACCAAATCTAGGGAAAGCTCCCCCAGCGAATATACACTGTGTAGTTCTGGAAGAGCAGAACTATTATAAAATGTGATGAGCTTCTCTGCCAGAAACTTTAAATAGTCTTTATTACCTATATATAGGAATATCAGGAGCCCTGATAAGCACTGGAGATAAATTAGAGAGGATGATCCCCTAAGGAGCGGGAAAGCATAAAGCTGTGAACATTGTTATTGTAAACCGCCCAGAGTCCCCCTCTGGGGGGAGATGGGCGGTGATACAATCTGATCAATAAAAATTTTGGTCACAGCAAGATAGAAACTGAGATGTTAAGGAAACAGTTAATTACTTTACAAAGGATGCATAATTACTGAAAGTTGAATAAATTATATGCAGCCTTGCTTGGCAGAAAATCACATTATATATCGGATGGACTGAAAACCTCTGAGTCATAGTCTTTCCTACTCACCCCTTATCCCAGACACTGCATTTAATTGCAGACAAAAAGAGAATCCGTGAGTCACAATCTGTCTGTCTCTCTCTCACACATATACATAAGCATGTATGCATATACATAGAGCATAATAGCCTTCCCCAACTTTCTGTCTTTCTAAGGGTGTGGAACTTCAAACACCAGAATTCCCAGACATGCTGAGTATGAATTGTGTGCAGTAATTAAGCCCACACATCCAGAGGTAACCGGCCTGCAGACGACTTCATAGAATAATTTGAAATTGACGAATTATGCCTGGAGATCACATAAAAGCAAAGACTCCTACAAGTCAAGTTCAACTTCTGATCACCACATGGACACATTGATACAGGTTTTTAGCCATAATATGGGCATGGTTCACCACTGCTTTCTTCTGGAATATTTTTTTTTCAACTTCCAATTTAGTCCACAGCCTTGGGATTTCCTGCAGTAACCAGCTCCAAACCTGCTTAGCTTTTTTCGGGGTCAGGCAAAGTGCTGACCTCATAATATCCTGCAGGGATATTAAAGCACATAGTTGTTGTTTTTTTAAAAAAAATAGTTTTCATTGAATATTGCACACAGACAAGTGAAATCAAATTGAACCACAGCAAAATTAGAAATCTCAGGTCTGTACACATATACCCTGCTACAAAACCAGCTTCCAGAGATGCCCACCATTCAAAAACTACACCAATAGGAAGACATTAGATACTATGTGACCAAGAAGGTTGTCTGGGAAACAACCTTCCAAAATTAAGAGGAAGGAAGGAAGGAAGGAAGGAAGGAAGGAAGGAAGGAAGGAAGGAAGGAAGTCCAAGAAAAGACAGGGGGATCTGAGAATCTGGTGGGCAGGAAAAAGACCAGGCTACCTGAGGGACCGTCTCATCCCCATAACATCAAACCGTCCCACTCAGTCATGCAGAGAGGGCGTGCTGTGGACCCCCAGAGGTGAGGCAGGCCCCATCGCTCCTGGCCTTCCGGAAGAACTTAAAGACCTGGTTCTGCTGCCTCGCCTGGGATGGGAAGGGTAACAGCTCCTCCTGGGGATGGCTGGTCCCATAGAGCCCTTTTAAGAACAATTTTATTCCCTTCTTGGATTTTATTTTTACTTTATGTGTATTTATATGTATTGTATTGTATTTTTACTTATTTTAATTATTGATTGTAAACCGCCCAGAGTCCCCTTCGAGGGAGATGGGGTGGTTATATAAATAGAATAATAAATAAATAAATAAATAAATAGCCATGTGATGCATAGTAAGCACATCATCCTTCCTGTTTCCAGCCTTCTACTGTATTTTTCTAGGCTTTATGAGGAAGAAAGTTTCCTTCCTCCTCTTTGTCACTGCTTAGGCACATCCCTTTGTCATTAACTTAAAAGAGCTCATTTACCACCTCTTCTAATGACCCCCATTCCATATCAAAGCAAAACAAAAAACTAATTCAAATACTGTAGTTAGTTTATGTTTCTGTAAGTCATCATTGCTGGCAAAGAGAATATAAACAGGCTTTTGTGGTTCAGCAACCTTAAGATGCCATAATATTGTTTGGGTGCCCCAAGCCAGGTTTTCATCATGCAATTGTCCTGTTCATTTATATAACTTAATTTGGGAGGTGAGGGAGGGTATCATAATCTTCTACTTGTGACTACCTTAGCTTTCCGTATTTCCCATTGCTTGTATAATCTTCATTCTTTCTGATTTTTAAAAAATAAGGGAACACTCTAAATGTGTGCAATTTTTCTGACTAATAGTATTAGTATTGTGTCCATTTGTGCTGTGACAGACCTACCAGGCCGGGCCTGGGATAACAGAAAGCAACTCTATGTGTATACTTGAGTGTCAAAGGGAAAGGTGGTGTCTGTACACCTTGACTGCTTGGAACTCATTTTACCCGAAAGGGCTCACTGGAGCCCCACTGTATTCCTGTTGCTAATACACAAACTTTGTTTGCATAGCTAAATAAAACCCAAGGATATCCACCCATAACAAATCATAGCAAAACATTTCCTTATACAGAAGAGTATACTTGGAAACATTAAAATATTGTTCCCATCAAAAAGTCATGTTTATATTTTACTTCACTGGAACTTAACTTTATAAATCTTCTATACAGGCACTTTTAGTTCCATGAAGGGTGGCAGAGACTAAGATGCTATATTCCCCCAAATTTGCAAGCTATTTCTCATGTGGAGGAGGAATTATATATATACTGTAGAAAGACTGAAGGCAAAAGGAGAAGGGGACGGCAGAGGATGAGATGGTTAGATAGCATCACTGATGTAACGAACATGAATTTGAGTAAACTCCGGGAGACAGTGGAGGACAGGAAGGCCTGACGTGCTATGGTCCATGAGGTCACAAAGAGTCGGACACGACTAAACGACTGAGATAGATAGATAGATAGATTGATTGATTGATTGATTGATTGATTTGGAGGGGGAATCACATGCTACTGATATCAATAGGCAGAAGTTATTTGAGATCGCTTCCTAGGCACAATGCTCTCACACCCAGAACTTCCTTGAAATTATACTACAATAGCATAACATCAGTATGAAGGCACGTCAAGGGGGAAAAAAGTTCTTGGCTGTCATTCCTTCACTCACCCAAGCTCTCACAGTAGAACACAATGCCATGACAGAGGATAATCTCAAAGATGACCTTAAGGGTTAGAGAGATAGAATCCCACACACTGGAGAACAGCTCTTTTATACATGTTCTAAAAATCCCTTTTCCACATTTCCTTTAGCAGAAATTCAGCTCTGGCATTAAAAACAGATTGTAGGTCTGATCTCTTGAATGTTCCAAACCCTGTCACTTGGTGATATCTTAAATATAGGAAATGGATGCCAGAATTGCTCTTCTCTGTGTGATACACTGGCCCCAGGGAGCTTCTGGGTGTGATTCAAGGTGCTGGTTATTATCTATAAAGCCCTTTGTGTCACAGGGCCAGCCATGCTATTTGTCTCCAATTTTCACTTCACACCTCACTAGATCTAGCATGGAGGTCATGCTCCAGGTCACTTCTGTCAAGCATTGTCATCTTGTTGGACCCATGTGGTGGTGCCTGCCCTGTGGAGCAGCATCCCTCCAGAAATCCAGATGGCCCCAACCCTATTAGCCTTTTATAAAGGAACTTAAAACCTGGCTGTTTCCCTAGGCATTTGGATTGGATTGTTAAATGAGCTTTGCTGTGAGTTGGCTGATTTTGTTGCTCTTGTAAATTTGGAGTTATTTTTCTTGATCCCAGTCTTTGGTTATGTGGATTATTGGCCATTTAATGTTACTGTTGATTGGTTTTAATTTCTTGTAAGCTGCCCAGAGTTACTGCTATGAGCAGCCCTGTCTGTTGGTATGTCCGTCCATCCATCCATCCATCCATCCATCCATCCATCCATCCATCCATCCATCCATCCATCCATCCGATCGATCATCTCATGCATTAAGGAGCATATTACTTTTTAAATTGCATAGTCCATTCTGTTCAATTAACATTGCAAAGAGAACTACAGTATTCAAGCAAGGTATTTGGCAGGCCAAGAAGACTTTCAGCTTTCTTGGAAATGAAACTAGGCAGTGACAAAGTAGTTGCTGGGTTTCTGTGAATATTGCCTTGCAGCCAACTGGATCTTCTAAACATTTCTGATCCTTGGGCTTAATTATTAACTAAACTTTCACTGCAACTAAAATAAATCTACTGTAGCTAGACAATAGCCACTCATTCCACTTACATCCAACTGCTCAAAAAGAGAAGAGTATTTAAAATTATGCATGTATGTGTGTGATTCACTTTACAATCTGCTCATTGAACAAACAATAATGAAAAGCCAAGGCAAAAGTGCCTATATGGAGAAAGGAATGTCACTTGTATAATTAATAGGATTTATCTGCCAGTGTAAATTGACATCAACAATGATGAAAACAAGCTTGGTTCTGCTGCATTTAAAATATACAGCCCCTTCTTAAAAGCATCCATTGTCTATCAAGGAGTTAATTTACACTATAAATTATGGATTCTCTTTTGTTTTCTGATCAATGAACCTACTACATTAAGAACAGCCAGTAATTCTTGCCAGAAATGTTGCTTAATTTACCCTGGAGAATGTAGGCAGGTTGTGATGTTAGAAGATGTGACTCCTTGGTGGAACCACACAGGCTGGAGTTATCAGTTATCAGGCTAAGAACATGGCCAATTTACCAGGCACATCATAGTCCAAGAATAGGGTGGCAACAAATTGGAATTAAAACATTCCAAAGATACACTTAATCTGGCACTGCTTCTTCCACTCCTAACTTAGCACTATTACTTAAACTATGGGTCTATAAATCACATGCATGCATATACCTTTGAAGGAAAAAATAATAAAATGGCTTTAGTCAATATTCCTATTGTACATTAAAGTTGTATCTGAAACCAACCAGGTTGGACATAACATTAATACTTCTGATTTGTACTTGAACAACAATCTTAATGATAATATATCTCACCCTCCCTCTTTCTGGTCCCTCTAGATATGCAACTTCCAAAATGCCCATGTGGCATTTTCCATAACCTTTCCCTTTTTACTTATCTTTTGGAGATCCTATATTGATAAATAAGAACATAAGAAATTTTTGTCTGTGTAGCTCCAGAAGAAAAGATTGCATGCTAATCAAACAGTAATTACTGTATTTCCATGTAAGCTAACATGAAATTGTATTCCTACAAAATGCACAATTTTGATACATCTATACTCTTCCAGCCTTAGTCACCCTGCCTCATTCATAGAATTTTAGAAGAGATCCTTATTTCCAATTGTATTCTTCCTCTGCATTCCCAACAAAACTTCCTTCTTTTTCTTATAAAATAAATAATCTATCAGGGATCACATAATGCTTTTGATCCTGGAGCCTGGCTTTCTTTCCTGTTGTGCTAATTTGGAAGGAAGAAACCCTGAAATGTGAGTCATGTCATGAAGTTCTCAATGTCCATAATTAAAGATGTTGTTGTGATCATCTGCTGACATTTTAAACAACAAATTTTAACAGGCATTTAAGCAAGTGCCAACTCTAGGAGAAGCTGAAATTCCAGTGCAGCACAAACTCTTTATTAAGGCTAAATTAGAAGCCATGGAGACAGCGAGCATAGAGGACTGGGTCTGTTGGTTTGTGCGGCTTTGATAAAGTGCATCCTTGAAATCTAGGAAAACTTTGGGGATAGTTTCTGCATGTCCTCCTGTACTTTAGACATCGCCCCTCTCGGCATGCTGTGTACTTAATCCATGCCTTTAGCTGCATTTGAAACTGCCCCTGGCTAGCTACAGTGCTGAAGAAGCATCTGATTTGTTTTTCTCACTTCAGACATAAAACTTGGTTTATAACTTTAGAAATGTTTGTGCAAGTAGTTAATTAGTATCAAGAGGATGTTGTAAAATCCTGCCCTACTATGCCATTAATTCTTTCAAAGACCATCTTATTAACATGGTGGGGACAGCATTATTTGCATGCTGTTGGTTTTATCTTTATGTTCTCCAGCTCAAACTCCATATCCAAACCTAACTCGCATTTACAACAGAATATACAGTTCTCATGCAGCTAAATTTAATTTGGGACTCATAAGATTCTACTTCAATTAATTCCAAGTTTTCTAAAGGTACCGTGCTCTTTTTCTTCTCTTGCTCTCCCTCCAAATTGCCAGAAATGGATACTCTGGGAGACAGTGGAGGACAGGAAGGCCTGGCATGCTATGGTCCATGAGGTCACAAAGAGTCAGACACGAATAAACGACTGAACAACAACAACAACCCTCCCCTTAAAAAGCTCACCTGAGAGAGGAATCTTCTTGCTCCTTCTTGGCTCTTTAGCATTTGGTTTTCACGTAAGTCTTTTGTCTATGAACATTTTGGGATGAATTCTCCCCATTCACAATTGTGCACACCTATATAATCCTACATCAAGAATGGCAAAATCCAATTTTGCTATTAAAGATATCCTGTTTTTTCCCCCTAAAACTTCCCATTTTTGTACAAAGTATACCACTTTCCTGACACATATATATTCTTGGACATGCCTGCCTTCTTAGGTCTTATCTGTTAGATTTCTGTAGGGAATCCATTTCTAAAATACATAGTCATGTTCTTCATTTTAGCAAGAACATGTGAATTCATACTAATTGATAATATAACAGAAATCACCCAAAGAATGGCCTTCTTTCCATTCTCAGTAAAAAAAAATCTGATGGAGAACTCACTCATTCCAGTCCAACTTTCTATACATCTATGTGCATACTTCTATGACAAGTTGGTGACACAACCACGAGCCTAACACAATGGGCATGTCTAGTTAGAAGTCTTTGCAGCAGAATTTAAGTATCACGGCAGTGGGACCAAGGAATATAATAGCTTTGGACCTCCAACAAGACATCTTTTAATGTGGTATATCAAATATCTTGATAAGTATGTTATAAAGAGAGATGCCTTTACTTAGTTTCTGAGATGGTGGAAACACTACAATAAACTTAACGTTTTATGACAAATGCGGAAAGTACATTGAATATAATTTTCATTTTGATTCCTCTCAGAGACAACTTCTACTTTTGCCAGAATTCTAGTTCTCTACAACATATATTTTCAAATTGTTTTTAAAGTATTTTTATTTATTTTTTATTTTATTATTTAAATTTATCCCCGCCCATCTCCCCGAATAGGGGACTCTGGGCGGTTTACAGCATAACAATGGTTAAAATCTATACATATAAAATTACAATAAAACAATAAATAGATAAAAATAGGTAAAAATCCGAGAGATGGTAAAAAAAAAGATGGTTAAAAAAAAAGTATATCCAATAATGCATACTTTATTGATTTTAGGCCAACTCACATTTGCTGGGAAGGCGTGTTTGCTGTATAACATTGGTCTGCCGTGCAAAGATGGAAAAGGGAGGCATCTCCCCACACAGGATACGAGATACCCATCAACTGGTGCCATGTAGCAGTGGCCTATCAAAGTTATGATTGACCATGGCCTCCTTGTGCATGTCTTATGAGTTCTAACTAGAAGGCACCTCCATAGCATGCTGGTATAAATTCAGGAAAACCTATCCCTTGAGGATGTGACCCAGCAATCTGTCATCACTGATTGATCATAAATCCAAACTACATATTTTATGGTTGATTTCCAACCCATTCTTTTATTTTAATTAAGTCAGCTACCATGGACTCCAAATTTGATCAGTATAGCGTGCTGGGCCCTTTTCATATTGCAGAAAATCTGTTCACCTGGGACAGGTAGGAATGGAGATACTGCACACACCCCAATTAAATTTAAATATATTTTGATGTCTAATATGACTAAAGCAACCATCACAAAGCCTTTAGATACACTGGGTAAGAATTATGGACATTGTAGTTCCAACAGATCTGGAGGTCACCAGGTTGAAGAATGCTGACCAAATGTATGTAGTCTACCATTAAATACAACTTCATTCTGATCCTAGAAAAAGCAATGGGCTGGAATGTTGAAGAACATTTTGCAATAAGCTTCATCTCGTGTATTTAATTTAACCAGCCCTGGGGAATCTCTCAATCTCTAACTTCTTTGTGAACAATAAAAGTAGCAACAGACATACTTTGTATGTTGAGTATCACAGACTGTAAAACATCAAAAGCTTCCAGATAAACATTTATGACATAAAGCCCATTTGATAGTCTTTTAACTCCATTACTTACCCAAAGTTCCACATACTCCCTCTCCTACCACCTCCCAATTACAACACCTTAGAAGGCAGAAAATGCTGTATACAAAAATATAGAAGGACCTAAAATTTGTGAGAACTAGCATAAAAGCAAAGAGTGTACTATTAGAAATAACTATACAATTTGGAAGTGTGTTGAAAGGGCCTTTTATTACAAAATAAAATATCATATAAATTTAAATAATAAATAAAATGAGACTCCAGCATAAAAAGTTTGGGGTGTTCCAAATAATATTCTCAAACTGGCTTACTGAGAAGGAAAGTGAGTAACAAATAATAAATACAAGGCCTATAGAATAAGACATGATAGAAAGTGCTTATTAGAATAGCTTTTATCAAATCAAATATAGCTAGCAATTATTACTTTATGTCGAGAAGTGGTCATTTTAATGTTTCATGTTAAACTATTTAAACCACCTTTCTGGCTCCTTGATGCCAAATAGCAGGACAGAAATACAGTAATAAATAAGGACTTGAAACATTTAATGGTATTATACTAATGGCAGGTATCCTGAACGAACGTACTAGCAGTTTATTGTTAAAGTATAAAGTGAATACCTCCCAAATTGTAAGTCACTTCCAACTATCCAAGGCAAAATATGAAAAGCATGGTTGTATGTTTATATAAGCAAAGGTTTAGGGTGGAGATTTTAAGGTTGGGTTGGAAAGGGGGAATAGAGTCATTGTGGAAAGAAATCCAATGTACACCGAAATTATTTGCTCTACAGTGTGGTCTAATTCAGGAAAAACAACACCTAAGAGACAAAACCTATGAATGTTTTGACAAAAAAATTGATTATATAAAAAAGTTAAAGCTCTCCAGATGTTTAACCACCATGTGTTGCCCTTGTACAGCTGATTCAAATAAAAGGGTTGGCACTGCACATAACAAAGCTTTATAGTCCTGCATAGAGGCTTGGGAATGGAGGCTATTGGTAGGTTAGAACGAACAAGGAAGGCCCTGAAAAAGTGCAAAACTGAAGCTCTTCTAATGAATACTCTTGGGTGGGCACTGCTTTAAACACTTTACTAAGCTAATAAGGGCAGGGCAAGAGATGGTAGGTCCATTTCCTCCCCTGGAATTAACCAATGATTGAGATGAATTTACTCAAAGGGAAGAGCAGCTCCTGCATGCTTAAAGATTATACTTTCCTCAACATTACTATTTTGTAGACAAAGGAGAGCTGTGGCCACTCATTTTACTCCTCAAAATAAAGATTGGGGGAGAGAAGACACTCTTAATGTACTTTCTTTTAATTTGTTGGGTGATGCAAAATTGAGATACTCAATTACTGGTCAATATCTGAGCAATGATTGGCTAAGAAATCTCAGCACATCTATCAGGCAGGAAGGGACTGTTATGGCTATGCAACAGGCTTGAAGTACAGAAGTGACTTTAGCATCATGCTAACTAAAATCATGAGAACCCCACACTTAGTTTTAATTCTACAGTCAGAAGACCAGGTTTCTGAATTGCTGGTCATCTGCTTTAATCAACATGAGGATCTGAGCCCTTTGAGCCTTGGTTTCCCAAACACATTTGCTGCCACTTCAAGTAAAACCTTTATCAGCACCAATACCAGCTGCAATTAAAGTTAAGTTCTCTCATAGCTAAAAATGGCAGTCTGAAGCTTTTTCAAAAAAATATTTTACTTTGATTAAAGGAAAAAGAGATCCATTTCAGAAAGTGAATGTTAGAAAAATGTTACCAAAGCCACAATTTCTCAAAATCCAGATGAGAATCTGTAAAAAGTAAAGTGATGATCTGCCAGAATACATTCTACATTTAAACTAAAGTTTTCCATTTCTAGAGAGGAAGGAAGTGCCACATGATAGTTTGAGCCCAATATTGTAAAATGTTACCACTCATACAGCAATGAGGTCTGCAAATATCAGGGCAACCACTAGATGGCAGCGTTCTGTAGCTCCTTGCTGCCATCTAGTGGTTGCAAAACTCTTGCAGCTCAGATTTTGCAGTCCTTTCAGCAACATTTTAAATGTCTTTCAGGAACATAAGAAAGCCCACATTCATAACATTGTACGAAAACCAGAAAAGCAGCAAAGGTGAAACTGTGTCTTCAATGCAGTTTGTTGAAAAGGAAGAAAAGATGCAACAGTGTTTAGGAGAACTAAATTTATTTGTTAACAGCCAAATTAGAAAGTTAAACATTCAGTCTGTGCAAAATACAAACTTCCATGTGATAATTTTATATACATTTTTTTTAAAAAAAAGAACACTGTAATAAAAATGTTTAATTAAGTTCCAGAAACATTTTAAGTGACAAGGAGAAGAGGAACAGAATCCTCACAGGTACTGTTTAAGAGATGAATAGATCTGCAATAGAAATAAGTAAAGTAGAGAGAAAATTTTAACCCAGATGTCCCAAACATGCAAAGTGTTTTTGTTAACCACAGCAAAAAAAAGTACCATTCTGTTAGTACACACCTGCACTCTTTCCTAATCTTTCCTTCCAGTGACCAAAAGAGCCACCTTTTAAAGTTCCTTGAAGTGGTTTCTGAAAACCTTCACTGATATTTTTTTTAATATCCTAGGGAGCCCCCAAATCCTTTAAACTTGTACTAAAGCAATCGGTACAACTCTTAAGAGACTGAGGCCCAGCATATTTAAGACAGAATTATGTGTTCTGTATGTGCTAAGCCTTATGTGATTCCTGATTGGTTACAAAAATGTGTGGATATTGACCATAAACAACGGTGAAATTGTACATCTTTAACAAAATCCATGTTGAATATTGTTCTACAGCATCTAACAAAGCAGAACATGGTTGTATGGGTAAGAATTTTAACAGGGTATGATTGAGTTTGGGATTCTCTATTCAGAAAGTATCAACTAAGTCAGGGCCCCCCAACCTGTGGGCCGCAGCCTGTTAGAAAGTGGGCTGCACAGCAGGAGGTGAGCGGTGGTGTCAGGAACGAGCCTGTCCCTGCCGCCATGAGTCAGAGGAAGGGCAGCCGGTAGCAGGAAGAAGCTGGGAAGGCGCAAAGACAGAGCCTGAGCCGGAACAGCTGATTGGTGGGGACCCTGAAGGGGAAACACCTCACCTATCAGCGCACGGCAAAGAAGGTCGGAGAGGCGGGCCAAGGAGTGTGAGGCCTGATTGGCTCCCGCCTGCAAACCCCGCCCCCGTCTGCGAGATTGGCTCCCGCCTGCAAACCCCGCCTGTCTGCGAGATTGGCTCCCGCCTGCAAACCCCGCCCCCCCATCCCGCGATCCGAATGTTCCATCCTAATAAGGCTGGCAGAAGGACAGGAAAAAGGCTAACAACTTCCACCAACTGTAAACAAGAGAATCCACTAGCAAAGAAGGATAGAATTCTTCTTTTCTTATGAAAATAGCCTTGTCTCCTGGAGGGAAACATGCATCTTTCTCTTGCAAATACTGTTTCTCCTCAGGATAGGAATGGTAATGAACCTGCATAGAAATGTCTTTCTATTGCAGAGTTCTGAGAGACCATTTTGGGAAAAATAAAGGTTTTAAATATATCATCTTAAGCACTGTATTCAATATTCTAAGATAAAATGTTTCATAAAAACTTCCTCAATTCTTAGGGAAAGAAAGAAAACGAAACAGGATTGAGGGGATACGTCTGGGGAGGGGCCCTGTCTATTTTCCCCTCCAGGCCTTTACATCTATAAGCAGAAGCTTGTAAAATATGTTTATTATGCTGATGTCACAGCAATATCAATCTGCATTTGAGACAAATGCATTAAAATTCCTTAAGGAATAAAATTTGCTTCTTTCAGTTTCCAGGCTTTACTTAAATCTTTGTATCGTACCGACTGAATGTTAGAAACAATCAGGGATTCATGTTTTAAGATTACTTTCTATATAGTTATTGTTAAAGCAATTTGTAAAACTAAAATATCATCCCCTAATCAGTTTTTCCTTATATTTATTAGACCAAGAGGTACAGTTTTGGGAGATGCAGACGCCCAAGCACAAACACTTAAGAGAATTAAACTTTACTTGTTGCAAAAAATCCATAGAAATGCCTTATGATTTAATTTAAACAATTTCTTTTTTTAAAAGAAGAAGTTTGGAATGCATGCAGAGAGGTAAGAGCAGTAATGGGGAGAGGGGACAATTGGAAAGAAACAAGCCACATGTTTTGGACTGTCAGCTACAAAGTAGGGTAAGTGACCATGCAGATATATATTCTGTAGTTAACACTAACACACCCACACATACACACACAAACACACACACACAGCTCTAAAACTTTTAAACACTAGTAGGGAAGTATTAGGGATTCATCACAACACAGAGAAAAAGGGAGCATTGAGAATAATAATCTTACACCAGAAATGGTTCAGCCAATGAGGGGTTGTAGCACTGGAATGTTGAAATGAACTAAAGACAATGTAAAATATTGGAAAAAGAAGACAGTCAAAACAAGCTAACTATAAACCTTTGATTATAGAGTACTAGGTACATTGCACTGATATTGCAAGGTAGAGCAAATACACAATAATACTTTCTGATCAACCAAAAATAATATTAAATAACCATTATTTTTAAAATTTCAAGTATCAAATAATAGCGGTTATCAAAGACTCTTGTTATTTGAAATAGCAACTGGGCACGAGCATGACTTCAAACAATCAATTTCACATATGCCTAGGCCAAAATAAATGCTTCTGCGTCTATCTGAGACCGAGTTTGGATTTATATTGGTCACATCTTCCTTTTTACCCCAAAGCCACCTCTAAAGCTTTCCTAAGAAACCTTCATTTAATGTGCAAATGACAAGGAAGGAACAAAATACTGTAGCCAAATAGAACATGTACACGTTTGTACACACGTTTGTGTACATGTGACTGGACATAACTCAAAAGAAAACTCTGGCCTTTTTACAGTGATCCAACACACTCTGGGAAATGGTTCAGAAGCAGTTCCCCCTTAGACTGAGATAAACAACTGGATAAACAAGGTTGTACTGTGTAATGATTATCAGTGGCTTCAAGCAGTGTAAATGGACTCTTTCCTTTTCCGTGCATTGCATTCAAGCTATTAGATAATACTGGATGAACTTGAAGAGTTTCATTTGTGATAAATTTTTGACACACAAATCAGCTGAAGTTGTAGTCATTAACTAATCACTGTGCAACTAACAAATCAAATGTAGACAAATAAAATATGAATATAATTTGGTAAGTTTGAAACTTTTTTAAAAATTGTAAGATACAATGAAAACAGACAATGCAGAACGTATTTGTGTTCTCTTACTTCTGTACCCTGAAGTTGCTCTAAAATCATTCATAAATATTTGGGTGTACACTGGCCACTCTGACGTTTCATTCCCTGAGACTGAGATATGCAATAGCTGAATTGCAAGCATGGCAGCAGATATATACAGTAAGAAAAGTTGGTCCCAAGCAGAGAGCCAACCTTTATTCAGGTTCAAGTTGTGATATGGACTGCATAGAGTTGTATCCATCTGCCAGCACAGGATGCTGCTAGATCAAATTTCCCTTCCCTCACACCCTCTTAAGTGAGGACTGGAAACTCTGGAGAAGGTGCAAGGAGGGAGGAACACCAAAAACTATTGCAGGAGCGGAAACTATGTGCCAGGGAGTCTTTGAAATAACTACAGAGAAGTTTATTTTGTCAACTGAAAAAAGACATCAAATAAAAATATGTATTTTGTCTCCTAATGCAGGAGGGTCTTAAGTAAATTGGGGGTGGGGGGCTCACAAATGTCTTGAGCTTGCCCATTCAAAAGCCAGGCAATAGCTGATGAGGGGGGGGGCTGCAAATCGCAAGGCCAGGAGGAGGTAGGTGGGCACGTAGACCACTGGAAGAGGAAGACTCAAATAACAGACAGACAGCTGGAAAAGCCTGACTGGGGAGTGGGGGGAGGCCAAGCAGAAAGCCCCAGCCCAGATGATCATGCTAAGATAGCCAGGCTGAGAGGGGTGGGTGGGGAGCCATGCATTTTACTACCTGGGAGGAGAAGGGCAGGCAGGAAGGCTTGCCCAGAGCCAGAGCCAGAGCCAGAGCCAGAGCCAGAGCCAGAGCCAGAGCCAGAGCCAGAGCCAGAGCCAGAGCCAGAATAGGGACAGCCTCTGTGGGCAGCATGAAAGGCATCAAGAGCAGGAAGACCCCAGACGCTGGTCTTGCAGGAGACAGCACTGCAACCACGGGGTGCCTCAGTGGGCTGCTGCTTCCCTCCAGCCTTTACAAGCCTGTATGGTAGGCTGCTCTCTTCCAGAAGAATACCAGGAAAAACCTGGCAATCAGCGGGAGAGGAAGTTCAGTGATGCATCTGCTGGTTTGTCAAGACAGAGAGAAACTTGGGATCTCCCTCAAATTTGTAACCCCAGGCCAGCTTGAATTGTTGTCAAAACACCGTCTTACTCTGCCTGGACAAGCCAGTAGCCAGACCATAGGCAGTGTAATTGGGTGGCAAGGGAGGTGTGCAAAGACGGAGTATGTGAGCGAGCAGGAAACCCTCTTTACAGTTCTCCTACCTCTGTCGGACTCCTCACTGTAGAAGAGCTGTGACCAGAAAGCCCTGATCCCACGACCAAGGGATGGAGGATGGAGAACCAAGCCTTTCTATTTCAAAAGAAGCCTTGTTTTCTTGGTACAGCAGTAACCTGAGTTCCCATGGACCATATGGCCTTCTGGGAATTGGGCTTTCCCTGTTCTTCCCTGAATTCAATCCGCTGCCCCATGGTGCAGACACTCTCATCAGTCAGTTGATGCACATCTGGGCATGCTTCTTGGGAACAGGGCACAGAGCCAGTTTGGTCTAGTGGTTAAGGTGCTGGGCTAGAGACCAGGAGACTGTGAGTTCTAGTCCCGCCTTAGGCATGAAAGCCGGCTGGGTGACCTTGGGCCAGTCACTCTCTCTGAACCCAACTCACCTCACAGGGTTGTTGTTGTGGGGAAAATAGGAGGAGGAAGGAGTATTAGGTATGTTCGCCGCCTTGAGTTATTTATAAAAATAATAAAGGCGGGATATAACATTTAAAAAATAAAAGCTCCATGCAGCACTCAGACTCAGCACCACTGTGCCTAGACAAGCTGGCAGCAGAACTGAGTTCTGATCGGGTTTTGACTTTGTGTGCAGCTGATGCTAAACTGGTAGCACAATCACTACAAGCAAGGAGGAGCTCATTGGTTTTATTCATGGGAGCGGTGTCACACAAATTCATTTACCATTTTAGGGGGTCACAATATCACAGAGTTTGAGAATTCATGCCATAATGTGGTAGGACCACCAAAATTTCTTACATGTAAGCAAATCTTCAATAGAGCAAAAATTAACCTTCTTTTAATAATAATTAAGAAAACCCTCTTTTCATCATTGTTCATTTAATTAAAGATTACTTTCATGTAGTCTGCTTAATACTAGATCTCTCCATTCCAATGAAATAAATAGGACAATTTTCCAAGTAAGAATCCATGGGACTAAAGGTTAAAATAGAACAGCATGTTATATTTAAGAATAATTCCGATGTACCAGTTAACTCTTTAAAAGGCTAGCTGTAAATGAAATCCTTAGTGATGGGTTTTATGAAGTTGTTTTTATCTTGTTTAATGAAAAATTAACATTCCATTATACAAATAATATTCATGCAATTGAATATCCATAGGAAGGGTATATAGAACCAGCCATATATTCCAAGAGTGCTATTTTTTTATCAGCCAAAAGTCAAACTGGTTTTAGTTTCAGGAGCCAACAGCTGTGATCATCTGAACCTTTTACAGAATGTGCAAGCCTAATAGTGGGACGTTGTTTTTATTTTTTACAGCTGTCCTCCAAGACTTTGAAGAGGCACATACTCCCCCTTATAAATTAGGTCAAAAAGACAGTCAACTAAAAGGAATTCCTGCATCCTAAGTACTAAGTAGTTTTATCTTAAATTATCCAGATATCTCTCCTGTGTAAATCTTACATAAAGCAAAACAAATTTAAGGCCCTACACTTTTTCTCTTTCAGTCAAATATGGCTTTTATATCAAGTGAATATAATTCTCAGCCATATCCTAATTTCTATGAGACTCTGGTGTCAAAAAGATCTATGAAGTCAGTAACAGTAACTAAAAGATTCTCCCTCTTTCCCTCAAATTATTCCATTGATTTTTATAGTATTCTGATGCCTATCACTGTCAAAAGAATGATTGAGAAATATTTTAACATAGATAAGTCTTACCTTCCATATCAGCTCTAGGTCATTTTTAATATAAATTAACAGAACTGCCCCTTGATTTGGGAAAAATAAATATAACCTATTGCTATACTTTGGTTTACTTTAATTAACTGATGTCTAATATTTACTCTTTGAATTTGTTCATAAACATTATAAAAAATGCCCCGTGTTCACAAAGGGTCTATCAAAGAGACGTCAATAAAATTGTTATGGGCTATTAGTAGACCTTTGAACTTAAAAAAACTGATGCAGACAGTAGCCCCATAGATAAAGCAAAAGGTAGGCAAAGAAAAAGTATGTGCCACATTCAGTTTTCAAAAAAAAACCCCTACATAGTAAAGATTTGCTACTGCCGTATGTTTGAAAGTTCTTCCTTTCACAGTCATTAAAGAATATTAAAATGTAAACACAGAGGAATATCTGTTTTTTAACTAGAAATAGATCCATATTGGTTTTTTTTAAAAAAAATCTATAAAAATATCCTTCATAGTGTCTCCATGGTTAGGAAATGAATTCGGACACTAATGTTCATGATCCAATAAAAAAACTGGATGATTTTACAATTGCACCATGGAGTTTTGGGCTCATTTAAAGCACCTACTGAATTGAAATCTCTATACTTGTGCAAAAACAAAAAGCTGTTTGTTTTGGAAATCTGAAAGGCACAACCAAGATTCAGAAGAATTTTAAAGCTTGAAAAACTTCTTCACCAATTCAAGTGTATCCTCACATGACAGCTCCACTTCCCCATAAAAATGGGAAAGTAACTCCTGAAGCACAAAAAGGAATGGCATGCTAAAGCTTAGGAGTTCATACAAGTAGGCGTAGTTGTATGCATTGTCCCTGAAATGAAGTCTGGTTGCGCGCAGGAAACCATGCATCCAGTTAGAGAGGCGTCTTGGAAGGTCAAGCAGATCCCTGGTCACCTTAAGCGGCCAGCATAGAGTTTTCCCAAAGAATGAAGACAGGATACCTGACGACAGGTCTTCTGAGCCGCTACTAGTAGCAAAAGCACTCTCTGAGCTAGTTTCTTCACACATGGGTTCTTGATGCCTCTGTAATTCTGCTTCCTCCTTTAAAGAGATACAGATTAACATGATGTCCATATTCATTATTTCAAATATTAAAAATTATGTATTCATTGTCCACATTTCAACCCTGCTATAATCTAGAGACTCTCTGGATTGCAAAATATTTCTCTGCAAGAAGTTTTGGGTAATCTCCTCCAAAATACAATTTACTTTGTATCAACACTTCAAACTAGAAGAGACATGGGGTCACCTTGATGGCCAAGCAACTCCAAAATAAGTAAGGCAGTATTTTCCATTGACTTCAAGTTATAAACAGATAACAATTTCAGAATCAAGATAGACATAAAGGTCATGTCTTATCTCCTTTCCCTGGTGTGTCCTTTCAAAACCTTTAATAAAAAGCAGCCTTGGAGAGGCTGCAAGAACAAGAGGATGAGAATGCAAGGGATACTTAATGTTTTCTCATCTTGATAAACAGAAAAATTAGCAGTCTAGGGAAGGCAAATATGCAATTGAGGTTACTTTCTTTCTTGCTTAGCAACAAAATGCATTGCATTTTCCAGAAAAAACCCCACAAAAGTTGCATGTCTGAACTTTTGCAACAAAAGGTACACCTTTTTAAGGTTGAAAAGACATAAGAATGTATTTTGACATAAATAGGCTAGGAAAATAACGCAGTTGAACTAGTTAAAATAATGGAACCATCAGAAATCTCGTTTGTGCTTTGAAGTCCAAAGAACAATAATTTGCAATTCTTACATATTCCCAGCTCCTCCCCTTCTGTTTGTCACAGGAAGAATATACTTTGATATAAATGTTTTAAAGCTAGGGTGGCCCACGGCCTAATTTGAAAACTTCTCTGAAAGTAGTCAGTTCGATTTCTGCTAAGAGCGACAACATCTTTTCCCCAGCAGTGTGCTGCGTGGGAAGGAAGGTCTGAAGCAGAAAAAGGGAATTGGGTGGTCTCACCACCCTCAACTCTGGCCCTTCCTGCTGCTTGTTTTAACTCTTCATCCCAGTCAGCGCCTGGTGCCTAACAGCTACTTACTTCCAAGGGAATATGGACCCTACTGAAAAAAGGTTATGCACTCCTGTTTTAAAAGTAGATCTATTAAAAGGTACAGGTTCAACATGTTAGAAGCCAACTAACTTTACAGACTAAAGACAATGCACACCTTTGTTTTCATTCTTGGATATCCAGTGATCACTCCCATGTGGTTCAAGTGCCAAAGGAGTGTCTGATAGACTAACATGATGAGGATTATTTCCCTTTTATGTACCTCTTCCAATGAGCTAGAGTTCGTCTCCTTATAACCTTCCTACCCTCTGTCATAGATTTGCAAACTAGTAGAAATATGTGTACCTTTATCTCGGCTCTCTTCTTTCTGTGCATGTTCTTTGTTTTACATTGTGCAAAATGAAGCTTGCAGTAAAAATTACCTGAAAAATAAAAGGAATGGCATCAAGTTTTGCTTTCCCCATCCCCTCCTCCATCCAACCCACCAATTAGTAGACCGGACAGATGAAATGGGGGGATGTAAAGGTGGTATACATTCAAATTTAAGTGACTTTGTTTAAAACATTTTCAAAGCATTTTCAAAGCAGTGCTTTTATTAAAAAAAAGTTCTTTACATGAAGGAACTGTAGCTTGAATCATGTCAACTGGATTTCTATTTTCTCAGTGGAAACATTTCGCTCCTTATCCAAGAAGCTTCTTCAGACTGAAGAAGCTTCTTGGATAAGGAGCGAAACGTTTCCACTGAGAAAATAGAAATCCAGTTGACATGATTCAAGCTACAGACAATTCCACCTGGATGACTGAGAACCTTCATAGACATATTTACAGTACATGAAGGAAGTTTATTTCCTTATTCTACCAACTTGAATTGTCTTATCTTGGGATATTCAAACCTTGGCAAAAGCAGCTAAAGTAGTATTTTTGCTTTTGATGAAGATGCTATCCTTGCTCGGTTTCATATCAAACCCTCCATCACCATTTAGTTTAATCTTATTATCTATGAACAGTAGAAACATACAATCAAAATATGCTCAGTGTACGTCATACTGGCACCAATAGATCAATATTCCTAAAATACTTTATTTTCGACCTGCATTACCTTCTTCTGCATCAAAGGTATATGTTGCTAGGCGGAGAGTTGTCGCACATATGACACATCTGAAGCATTCTCGGTGGAAGAAGTGGCCTTCCGCGCTCAAACGTTCCATGACATAAACTCTTTTCTTACAGAAATAGCAGATATCACTCCCACCTATTGTCTGAGGAAATTCTCTTTTCAAAGATGCCTGTTAAAATAATTAAAATATATTAGTAATACAATCTATATAACGTTCCTATAACCGCTTGATTAATTTCACCACCGAAAAGTTCTTTAAGGAGGAAAACTAAGAGTTTCCTCTACAGTGGGACCTCTTGATCTGGTTGACAATTATTTATGCTGTTACTTATGTATTTTTAATCAGAGCTGTTTTATGTCCCTTTGTATTTTCTTGCCTGTTAGCCACCTTCTGCATCCTGGGAATAGACATTTAAATAGTATAGTATCATAGCACAACATGCATTTAGTTGGCTATGCTTAGACTGCTGCCAAACAAAGGGAGCAGTTATCCAGTAGATCGCATGGCTAAAAGGTTGTGCAGGCTTTCCGTGATATGTGCTGCGAGCTGCCCCAAAAGCCCACTTGGAGTCAGCTAGGGCCAAGGCCTTGGCAGCATTAGAGCAAAAACTCTGGAATTAACTCCTGCAACCAGTCTAATCAGCCTCTTTGTCATGTTGCAAGAAAAATCTTAAAACATACTTTTATTTTCCCACTTTCCCTCCACAGTAATTTGCTGGCAGATTACTTTTATGTTTCTTTTATGTATTTTCAGCTATTTCCTGGCTTATTGTTTTGATGTTTTAACTTTATGATGCTTGCTCATGATCTTATGAAACATCATATTCTGCATATCTGTACAAACGGAAAATATATGTACAAATGTTGGTTCCACCCATTCAAATTTGTTTTATGAATATTTGCTTTGAAAGCCTTTTATTAAAAGGTAGATGATTTTAATTTGTATAATCTAAAAGAAACCATAGTATTTTTGGTAGAAAAGTGATATACAGATATTTTAACTAAGTAGCTAACTGAAAAAAAGTGAAATATTTTCTGTAACTCCAAGCACGGATTTTTGAAATCTGAAATACGCACATACAGTGAGTACATGTATATATACGAAAGGAATATATTAAATGTTATGGTACAGTTGTGGGCAAATTCTGAATTACTTTGGCCTACTTAGGCCACATCTAGGGCTTATTCAAAGCACGATCCATATAAAGTGACTCAACATAACCAAGAAACTGAATAAGTCAGCACTTCGATGTACTTTGGAAAAGCAAACTCTGTATCTATAAAAAAGGCTATATTGTTTTCATTCTTGGGAAGAATGATAAAATGGGGAGAACAGGACCATATAAAACTTCAAGAGTAGCACCTTGAGATCAGAGGCCAGCTCTATAAAGTGCTGCCATGTTTTGTTTCTAACTGGCTCAATAGAGCAGCTATTCACTTCACATGGCCAACATGGCTTCCACGTATGCATATAAACCACTACTTTCAGTCAGTTGTCTCAGTAAGATTAGCATGCATTGCAGGTTGGAATTTACTATCTCTACCACATTAAGCACTGAGGTAGAACACATTACTTCTACTGTGTGAATTGTGGCACCAACACCAAGCATGTCAACTTCACACACCCACTGGAGAAAAGTGGAATTAAATGATAAAGTAAATGAGAAATTCCCTTATTATAGGGAACTTTCCAAATGCAATATTTTGGAGGATTTCTTGACCTATAAAAACAGGGATCTACTAAAAAAAGGACACCAAATCCCCATTGAAAAGTATTAGTTTAGTCCAAATAGACAGGTAAATCATTGGGGGATTTTAGGAACCAAATCAAAATAATTGTGATAAATGAATATTAACTATTTTATGATTTTAGTAACCATACCAAAATCAGAATACTTGTTGGACTGACGTTCTTCTCAGTAAATGTTATTTAATTACATCCAAGAACAATAAAACCCCTCAATTTTTCAGGATTCACAATATTATCAGTTTTCATCAATTAAATATTTAATTAATTCTCTTTCTTCCCAACTTCAAAAAAGTCCTAGTTGCATAAAAATGCTTGAGCCTCCCTGTGAAATCTGGTAAGGTTTATTTCCACAGTGTCTTGAAAATCATGTAACTCTTTCCTGAACAGAGGAGTTACAGTTTTTAAAGGGTAGAACTGTAGCTCCATTTCCTCCTCCCTTTCTTTTTTTGGTGCCTTTGAGCCAGTTTTGGACTCCTGGTGACTGCCTGGACAAGTCCCTGCAGTTTTCTTCGCAAGGTGGTTCAGACCACTTTCAGAAGTGGTTTGCCATTGCCTCGTTCCTCGGGCTGAGGGAACATGACTGGTCCAAGGTCACCCAGCTGGCTTTGTGCCTAAGGCAGGACTAGAACTCACAGTCTCCTGGTTTCTAGCGTGGTGCCTTAACCACTACACCAGAGCTTTCCAAACTTTTCATGTTGGTGACACACTTTTTAGACATGCATCATTTCGCGACACACTCTTACAGCAGGGCATCATTTCATGACACACTCTTACAGCAGGGCACAAGGCAGGCACTAGGACCTGCGCAGAATCCTGGCAGGGCAGGTTTGGAGGCAGCAAGGCACAAGGCAGGCACTAGAACCTGCATGGAAGCCAGGAGGCAGCAGCAGCCACGACACATCCAGACACTGCAGCCAACACACTAACGTGTCCCGACACACAGTTTGGAAAGCTCTGCACTACACCAAACTGGCTCTCCCAAATTCATTGTACCTATCAGAAACTTAGCAACTGTCATTCCCTCAAAATTTTATTACAGCTATTTTTATATTACCCAGGTCAGTCAGATTCCTGGTAAATATCTATTTCTGTAAATGAAATTTTATTATTTTGAAATATAGAGTTATAGTTAATTGTGTTTCCCCATGCTAATCCATAGGAGACATGATTCTTGTTTTCCATTGGGTCCTGAGCTGAAGTAGACAACTTCCGATACAAACTGGACTATTCCCCAAAGCACCAAATCAGGACCCAAACTGAATCTATGGTCAATGTGCATGCTGAAAGCAGCAATAATAAATTCTAAGTTTTACTGAATAAATAGTAATGTTGGACAATGAACAGTTTGTACCAAACTTCAGATTATGATGCATGCTGAAATAATTTTACAAAGGAAAGGAAAGTATGGCATATAAGTAGCCTTAGACTTCAAGCTGTTTAAAGCTTGAAGAGATTTTTTTAGAATTTATAGTATATAAAAATAATTCAGTTTGATTAGGTTCTATAGGTTAAAGGAGACTTCAGATTGGGGTATAATTTCTGCATAATTCTACAATGATTGGCCTGCCCCAGATCCTAAGCAATATACACAAAATAGCATTTTTGTTGTTCTGGCTATTCAAATATATTTTTGTTTGCAACCTGAGAATTTTGAGCAGTAGGAGTAAAAGGAGGAGGAGGAGGAGGAGGCGGCGGCGGCGGAGGGTGGTAGAGGGAAAAAAAACAGCAACAGCTTCATCCTCTATATCAGTGTTTCTCAGCCTTGGCAACTTTAAGAGGTCTGCACTTTAACTCCCAGAATTCCCCAGCCAGCTTTGCTGGCTGGAGAATTCTGGGAGTAGAAGTCCTGACCTTTTAAAGTTGCCAAGGTTGAGAAACACTGCTCTATATCCTTTGGAAGTCAATACAACATTAATAAATCTGAAAAAGAGTTGATTGCAAGACAGTGTCATATGTTCAACAATATTTTGGAATTAACTCCAACTACAATGTTAATTAGTGAGGCCTATTATTTAATAAGGTCTTTGAAATGTAAAAAGGTAAAGGTTCCCCCCGCACAGTTGTGCAGTCGTGTCCGACTTTAGGGGCCGGTGCTCATCTTCGTTCGTTAGCCAAAGAGCCAGCGTTGTCCGAAGACGCTTCTACGGTCATGTGGCCGCATGACACACGCGGAACGCTGTTACCTACCCACCGAAGTGGTACCTATTCATCTACTTGCATTTGCATGCTTTCGAATTGCTAGGTTGGCAAGAGCTGGGGCGAGTGCGGGAGCTCACTCCGCACGCAGGGCTAGGGATTCGAACCTCCGAACTTGCGATCTTCTGATTGACAAGCCTGGCGTCTTACCCACTGAGCCACCACACCCCTTTGAAATGTATGCAGGGGTTAATCCCAGACAGTATTGTTGCCTCCACTACATTTTGAATAGCAGCCTTTATTTTATTTTTTAAAAATCCAAATAAATTTGGCTCAAAATCCCTGCCTTGGAATACCACTACAGGATATTGGCTGCATAAAAACTATATTAAATAGCAATTATAAGCAAAGTATCATCAGTGATAGTGTGTACCATCTCTACATTCTACAATTTCAATGTGGTAGATGAGATGGTTAGATAGCATCACCGATGTAATGAACATGAATCTGAGTAAACTCCGGGAGACAGTAGAGGACAGGAAGGCCTGGCGTGCTATGGTCCATGAGGTCACGAAGAGTCGGACACGACTAAACGACTGAACAACAACAACAAGAAGTGTCTGGAAAAACTGAACATTTAATGGATAAGATCTTAACATTATCACTCTTCATTATAATGACTTGCACTCAATTATATGTGGGTTTAAGCCTTACCAATTGCAAAGGTGCAGACAACACACTGGGCTTGTGATCATTCCTGTACAGATTGACAAGGACTTGTGCTACAGCATCTATTCCATGTGACACCTTCCCTACTGTCATCTAGTATTTAACAAGGCGTAAAGAATGGGAAAGGAAAGAGAAAAGATGGAAAATGAAGAGATCTTGCTTTAGAAATTACAATTTAAGGAAAATGAAAACAAAGAAACATAACAAAGCAGAGATTAACAAGCTTAAAGTGAAAAAAAGAAGAGAGCTACTTTATGAACTACAAAATGCCAATCCCACTACTCTTAACCTTTTCCCTTATTACATAATCTCTAAACATTTAACCCATATTATATAAAATCCAAAATCTATATTATATCATACCTTGACAGTCTGCCACAATTTTTTTTAAAAAAATCTAAGTTTGTATGAATATCTTGAACAGATGAGTTGTGTGTTTGGGTACACACACACACACTTTTCCTGACACAAAAGGCCATAGAATTAAGATAGGGCTGCATTTAATTCTGGGCAACTTGCTAGATAGCAAGTATTTGACAGAATTAAGGTAAAATATTAAAATAATGATAGTATTAAGATTACAGTTTTCAACACATATCCCTTTGACTTCTCAAAAATGAAGACTTGCTAATATGCCTTGTTGACATAATGCAAACATTTACAATTATTGCAACAAATATAAATGCAAGAAGTGTCATGTAAAGGGAGGCATTTCTGCTGAATGTGCTTTAGCATGTTTTCAAAAGACATGCATTCTAAATAAAGGGTAGGTTAAAAGCACCTGTTTCTATCCTTTGAAGCAAATTGTGTCCTGCTGACACAATTCATATCAATGCTTTAAATTACTAGTCATCAATCATGAGGGCAGCTAGTGAAGCAACATACTTTTGCATCTTAAAATGATGGACATAATCTTTATTAAGGAGGATGCAAGCAGTTGAAGTTCAAATTAAGATCATCCATCCATCCATGGTTGGATGTCCATTTTTCATCAGAACAAGCGCTGTGAGATTAATGTACGAAACAGGGCATAGACATTATGGAAACTAGGATGATTTGCAGAGATTGAAAAGTAGGGAGCAGTACCTTTCCTGGGTTTTACTGTTTCTTACTCCTTTTCTGTGTTTTCCATTCCTGAAAATGAATCATGTGATGCATATGCTTGTATGTACTAAATCATGGTTTTCAAAGCACTATGTTTCTGTATCATGTTAAGCCCAAAATGAACAAACCACATTATGGTCTGCTACAATGTGTGAATCCATTCAGTGGGCATATCTAGCTTTTTACTGATTTAATAAGAGAAAATTTAAGAGTTGTAGAGTGGGAAGGGCCTCTATGTGTATAGAGAAGTCATTGGTGGGCCACAGCTCCTTACCTGCCTCAGTATAATCTGCTATATAGCTTTTCCAAATCGGAATTGGGAAATCTAGCTTATTTTGGAGAAGAATGTGAACTAGTGCAGCTTTTGGTACAGAGACACTGAAGGTGATGAGGGAGTATACATTAAGCTTAGAGTGTATTCTTCTTTTCACTTGCAAATGCCAACTGACTGAATGGCAAATGCTCTCACCTGCACTGTTTCCTTCTTTTAGATGCTGCTACATCTAAAAGTGCTACAAGCTTATAGAAGCAGCAGAAAACAGAACCCTACTTTAAAATTGAGAAGACTGTACAGTTCTCATCAGCATACGTATTTCATGTCTGCAAGGCTGCTTCTAAGAATCCACAAATACATAAAATGATTTACACGTACTTTGTCAGAACAATTAAAATTAGGATTTAACAGCAGGGCTCTCTAGACGAAGATACAGGTAGTCCTCACTTAACAACCATTTGTTTAGTGATGGTTCAGACTTACAACGGTGTTGGAAAAAATGACTTATGACTGGTTCTCACACTTCTGACCATCGCAACATCCCTGCAGCCACGTGATCACGATTTGGGCGCTTGGCAACCGGTTCGCATTTATGACCATCGCAGTGTCCCATGGTCACGATTGCCATTTTCAACCGTCCCGGCTGGCTTCTGGCAAGCAAAATGGGGAACCATGTGATTCGCTTAATGACCACATGGTCCACTTAACGCCTGTGGTGATTCGCTTAATGACCGCCACAAAAAGGTCATAAAATCGGGTTGGATTCACTTAATGACCGCTTTGCTTAGCAACTGAAATTCCTGTCCCAATTGTGGCTGTTAAGCAAGGACTACCTATAGGAGAACAGGACTGCAAAATGGCTAAGGCAGGGACATCATTCTCCTGCTGCCCCCTTTCAGGGAGGATGTTTGTTATTAAAAAGGTGTGTTCTCATAGTATTTTTGTGTTCGTGCCACTTCAAAATCATAATAATCTGTGCTACTGATTTCTGGCAACTGCTATCAGAGAAAGACCTGGGGACTTGTGAGGAACTGGGAACCCATGTGGTTCACCTGATAATGATAAGCATGAACTTATCTGCACAGCCAATATACAATCATCTTTCTCCCACTGTTTATAGAGAGAGAAGTTATATGATTTCCATTTTAATGACAAGTTTTAAAATAGTTTAGTAAAAGGGATAAGCCAAATTCAAGTTCTGGTGCTGTTTTAAAAGGCTGAAATATCCATTACTTTAGCCTTTTTTCAAATGAAATGTAGCACGCACACACACAGTTCTGTGCAATGTTAGTGGAAGCCAAAGTTGCATAGGTTTTTTTTTTAGTGACAATATGAAGCTGAGATGGAAACCTGTTAAAGAATACCTTTTCAGAAAGAATAGCAGAGGAAGCAGAGTCTATAGATGAAGAGGAAGCAGTTGAATCCTGAGATGGTAAAGCGGGAGATGGGAGCTGAGATTGGGAGAGACCTTTAGTAGGAAGTGGATTCTGGGTAGAGCAGAAAGAGGAAAATTGGTCCAGGTTATTTACCTGCGAATGCATGTTAAAATTATGGCACTTGCCAACATGCACTAAATTACTGAAGAAAATTCTATTACAGCCAGATGAAAAATGTATTATTATAGCCATAATCTAACGCAAGCATATCAAAAGCTTGGCCTTTATCACTCTGTGGTAGACTATGGACTAATTTCCACTTATGTCTTTTAAAAAATTGTATTTAATGAAATAAAGCAAAGGATTAGCAGCCATGAGCTAGCCCTCTTACCACCAACACAGTTCCTCACCAAGTTTGCATTCGCTGCATTTGTAAAGCAAGCACAGTATTTATTCACCTTGGGGATGTCAATACAACCAAACATGGAGGCCAGATGAGCTGCTTTCTCTTTAATGCTCTTTTTATGAAATTCTCTATTTGCTACAGACTGAGCTTTTTTCTGTGGCAAGGAAGAAGAGTAAGGAAAGAATATAAGTTTGAGTTAGGGGGAAAAAATAGAAACAATAGTACAAAGGGTAGCAGTTTGGAGAAAAGAAGATTAAGTAACAAAGAGAAAGAAGGCACAAAAACCAAAAGCACTGTTGTGTATACATGAAGTTATCGGGGACATTTAAAGAGAAAAATATCACATGGGATTCTTTACGGAAGCTTTGTGCCTGACTTCCCCCCAATGTGCATTTTTTCTTGCTTCTCACCAGTTGTTAAGCTACGCTGCCCTTCCTTTTAAAAACTGAAATGTACTAAATGTTTATTTTTTTCATGGATCACATTCTATGAACTGTGTATGCAGATCTATCTCTCAGATATCATGGCTGCATCCCCAGTTTCTATAGCCTGGGTTTGAGATGCCTTGAAGGCTGTTGGTTAAAAAAAAAGGGAGCCAAATTTTTTGCTTGTTAAATAAAATTAAGAAATATACATGCAGGACTTAAGTAGTAATGGAAATTTTGATAAGCAGTTTTGCTTAATAGCTTACAGCTCTTGCCACCCCAAGATAGAAGGAAGGCAACTTTCTAATCAATTTCCCCCCAAATATTACCATGCTCTTTAACCAATCTAAGGTGCGTGCAATGTGGGTACAATGTGGGTGCAATGTAGTAAACAAACTGTGAAATGACGAGGCATCTGTGAAAGGAACAAAAATATGTTCAGTGGTGAGAGCAGCTAGGATTCCATGGTTCACAACTGTCCTAAAGATGAACCATGGTTGAGTGAGTTCTAGTAGCAGAGGAAGAAACCAGAAAGGAAAGAGAAGAGGAAACAGAGGAGACAATGTCACCTGATTAATTTTTTCCTCCACATCCTGAAGACGCTGAAGAACACTAGAGAGTGCAAGGGCAGCAGGACAGGAAGACACAAGCGTTTCAGAGAATCTAGACTTCAGCTCACTTGGTTCTATGCATCTCAAAGGCTTGCCCACTGGTTGCGCATCAGGCAAAGGCTGCAAGGGTTTCCTGACAGTGCAGTCCATCCTAGCTATGGCCTGAAACCGGGAAACACTCCCAATGAAACCAGTGGCCTCTCTTCCAACAAAAGAGATCTGCACTTAATTTGGCTAAAGTAATCAGAGTGTACCCATGCAAAGAGGCATCTCATCTCATAAACACAAGGAAAGTTGTTTATTTGGAACAAAAATTCCCATTACCCAATAGTCTGGCAAACAGCATACATCTGATTATTACAAATTAGATTTCCATTGCCCAATTCTACGCTAAAATGATCCTTGAAATCATTTTGCTTTATCTGTGATTCATCTGGGATAGGGAATAATGGTGTGGAATTTTAGTAGGAGCTAAGCATTACTGCCCACTATATTACTTCTTCAGTATATTCCACATTGTGTTAAAATGACTTTCTAATGTTTTTGAATGTATTAATGGGCTTGTTGCTGGCATCATACACCATGCTCTCCAGCAATCAAGGATTTTTTTTCCCAAAGAATGCCTACCTGTTGCTTTGGTGGAGATGGCAGATTATCGGTTGTCTCCTTGGGTTTAGCAAAGCGAGGGTTTATAGGAGATTCAGAAGAAAGAAGCAAACCTGGTCTATTTACTGGCTCCTTAAATTAAAAAGTGGGGAATAGCCCAAGAAAAGAACATTTTAGAATTAGAACCAAAAGCTAGTGTGAAGAAGAAGAAGAAAAAAACAGAAATTTTGAGAAGCACCACCAGCAGTAGCATTTTAAAATTTGTGAAGGTAGTATAATTTCTGCTTATTCAGTTGCAAATTTGATCACGTCATCTAAAATAAATCAGGTTGGTACAAACTGAATTCCTAGTTATGATTAAAATTTATAGTGTTATTTAGGGAAGTGGGAAGGACAAGCTTAACCTTTCTTTTCTACTCCAATCCCAATTAAAATCATTCCCCCAAACCTCTATTCATGTCAATATGAAGGCCAATGGAATAAAGATCCACATAACTAGGCAGGAAATCATTTACAAATCGCAAGTGAAATTGTTCTCAAAGCATTCACATGCAATATTAATTAATATTGCATAATTAATAATATTAATATTGTTTAAAGCAAAACAATATTTTTGTAGGAAGCATGCTAAATATGCTTGTATGCTACTAATCTCTTGGACCTATGAAGAAGATAAGGTTGAACCATCAATATCAACTGAAAGTCAGCTGGTCAAATCATAAATAGAACCCATAGGTTTTCTGTATAGCTCACAATTTGTACAGTCTTCATACTGAAAGCTAAACGAGGCCTAAACAGACTGAAAGCCTGGCCTGTTGCATGAGTCCCCTGAGTTAGGAGCCATTCAAATATTTAAACTCAGGAAACTTAATATTAAAAAGTTCTAAAGAGAAAGGTTAAAATTTGTAAACTTGACACAATAAGCACTGACCGTTAAGATTTTTCACATTGATGGCCATTAGGAATACCATCACTAACTCTGCAGTAAAACTGTGCTTTAAATCTTATGACTTCTCTCTTCCATATGCAACCAACATTTATTGTTGGAGCAACCAATACATTTTCTTAACTTGAAAAATAAATCTTTCAGAATTTTAAAAACCACAGTATACATTAGTCAATATTCATTAGTCCTTTTGTATAGCAAGCTACAATTACAACTGAGCATATCACTGGTAGCTTTTCACTATCTCAATTTTCAAATTATCCTGGATTGGTCTGCATGGTAAAATAACCAGGCAAGCATATGTTAATTACAGAGAATGTATGTGATCAGTTTTATCTTTTAAACTGGTGTGGCAGCATAAACATTAAACTGTGTAGTTTGAAGAAAAAGGAAGTCTTAAACTTAAATAATCAATAATGAATCTCAGTCACCTTGATTTGGTAATCACTTTTCTGCCAGTGCCTAACCTATTGGTAACTGTGTATTTATTTATTTTGGTGCCTTCGAGTCACTATTGACTCCTGGCGACTGCCTGGACAAGTCCCTACAGTTTTCATGGCAAGATTTTAGAACTGGTTTGCCATTGCCTGCTTCCTAGGGCTGTGTGTGTGTGACTGGCTCAAGGTTACCCAGTTATAAATTACCTTAAGCCAGAGCTTTCCAAACTGTGTGTCAGGACACGTTAGTGTGTCGGCTGCAGTGTCTGGGTGTGTCGCGGCTGCTGCTGCCTCCAAACCTGCCCTGCCAGGATTCCGTGCAGGTCCTAGTGCCTGCCTTGTGCCCTGCTGTAAGAGTGTGTCGCGAAATGATGCATGTCTAAAAAGTGTGTCACCAACATGAAAAGTTTGGAAAGCTCTGCCTTAAGCAATTATGGAGATCGGCATTGGGGGTGGAGAGGACAGAAATGTAAACAATTTATTTACAATTTTCATTTAGAATAGGAAAAGGTGACATTACATATTCACACATTTTACATGTGGTTCAGTTGAGAACATCCCCTATCAATTAGGTGGTGATATGTAGGGGTCAAAAAAATGTTCCTCTTTTCTGAGTACCTTTCATTTCCAGTTCAATAGCAATAGGAATAAAACTGAATGTAATGAATTATTTTATATAGTTGTATAAAATGAATTTATGTAGGATGTTTCAAACAAGGTTTTTATGCTGGATATCACTCTGGGATTCTGACCAAAAAAGCCAAGCTGGTTCAGAATTTCGTCTTGTTTTCTACATGTACTCCTACACTAGAAATATTTGTACGTAGTTAAGGAGCAACTGTCCTGGAGTACAATGTTCCTAGAAAATCTATCTAGCCATAACATGTGTAACAGAACTTTTACCGCCTTGTAATCTTAACTACAACATTGTTAGCTATCTTAAGAAGCACAGGAGTATAAAGCTGTTATATTGATCTATTAAACCATGTTACATACTAAGACAGCCTAATTCTATGTCATCAGACGTTATTTCAAAAATAAAATCAGTTAATTGGGAGAGAAAGTATCATAAAATTATGTCACACAAACTAGCACCTGAAAGGGATCTTGTGATTTGATCTAGGATCAAATGTCTATGCTGCATTTTCATCATTAAACAAAAAGTACAAGTTAGGAACTCTGAGATGCTCTCTTTCTGCAACATTTATAATGCTACCAGGGTGCATACTATCTGCCTGTCTAGGACAGTGCTTTCCAAACTCCCACTGTTGGCGACACACCAATGGCGGCGGCGGCATGCATGGCATCGGCGTGTTTTGCACTAAAACCCAGAAGCGCTGATGGCGTGCTGCTGCCGCCGCGCACACCACCACCGTTGCAGCGCGCACTGCCGGGTTTTGTCTTCCGGGTTTTGAAGCTATGGTCTAGGAATTTGTATTTCCTATAGATGTGAAGATTCTGAAGCTAACCCTGAACTGCATTACCCAGAATCATGGTTTTTGAGAGCAGATCAATATCAGTATTTCCTGAAATGCTGGTGGGAAGCAGAATGAAGTTTTAGGATCTTTCTCCTTATACTCAACACCTACGTAGTAATGTCATGCATATATAGTTAGAGGGCCTATATGCAAATAGGTCAAAATAGCTGGTTATCTATCAGAAAGATCTGCCTCCATTTCCAAATATGAGTTTTACTATTTGTACTGGGAGTAGAACAATAACAAAGCACTTATGGGCCAAAGGGAAAGTCTAGTACCAGTCAAAGCAAAGCTGATCAAACTAGGTAAGACAGTGGATTCGTTTACTGTATCAAGCAGAAGGGATGCACACAGAAGATCCAAAAACAAGTCAAGGTCACAAGGAGCAGATCCCGTGCATGTAGACAGCAGCACCACAGGAGCTACATACAATCAAGCATAGAACTTCCAGTGCAGGCTTAAATGCTGTAAACAGGGTGTAGCCTTATCCCCATTTCTTAATTGTGAGCTAACTAGGTGGTCTCGGCTTTGCCCTGCAGTTGTTCCACCTTCTCCTCATCTGGGCTTGATTTATTTATTTATTTATTTATTCACTCACTCACTCACTCACTCACCTGTCTCCTTAGTGAAATATTGGGTGCATTCTCTTCAAACTTGGCTAAGAGCTGTGTTGCCATTGACTTCACTTTGTTTCGATTTATTGCTTCTTTCAAATCCCCTGGCTGATTATTGGAATTTCTTTCTTGATTTAAACGGTTTGAAGACTGTAAGCAAGCAGATGGAGAAGGGAAAAAAGCATATGTATATATTCCACAACATTATGAACTGCCATTTATTTTCTTCATTACATTTGTGAACTTGAAAAGTGTTCTGTAATCCACATCAGAACAATGCCTCTATTAGATACAAAAAAATAATGCAAGCTTTGAGTTCTCGGGATCAGGCAAGATAAGAAATAAAAGAGAAGGTGAGAGAGAGAACGTTGCTTCCTAAACCATTAGTCTATGCTGAATGGTGTATGGCTGAATGTGGGGTTGCTCTGAAAAAATGTTTCTGTGGGGGGGGGGGAAGCTACTGGAGGAATTATTTGCTTTCCTTTTGTCTCCTTTAACACAAGGCATTGTTGGAGGAAGATCCTCCATTTATTTTATGTATTTCTTTAACTTGACTACCAAAGTTTCTTTGTGGTTTACAATAAAAAATAAACTAAAAATTGAGACATTAAAAGCAAGTAAAACAAACAAGTAAAACCAGTAGTAGTAGTAAAGCTAACAGTTAAAATCAGCAATTAAAACCCTGTACAAATAGGTGTTTTTAAAGAGCCTTTTAAAAAGCTACTAAAGGTGTTACGCCCAGGAGTTGCATTCCAAACAGCTAGGGCGGCAACAGAGAAGGCTCAATCCCAAGTAACCATCAGGTGAGCTTATTGCAACTTTAAGCAGACCTCCTCACATGATCTCAGTAACCATGAAGATTCATATATATAAAGAGCCAGTCTGGTCTGGTGGTTAAGGCACTGGGCTAGAAACCAGGAGTCTGTGAGTTCTAGTCCCGCCTTAAGCATGAAAGCCAGCTGGGTGACCTTGGGCCAGTTCCTGTCTCTCAGCCCAACTCATCTCACAGGATTGTTGTTGTGGGGAAAATAAGAGGAGGAAGGAGTATTAGGTATGTTCACTGCCTTGAGTTATTTTTAAAAAATAAAAAAGGCGGGATATAAAATAAAAATAAAAAAATATAGAAATTGGTCTTCTCTCTCAGAGTCTGGACCTGAGCTGTGTAGGACTTTAACTAGCATTTTGTATTTTGTGCACAAATAAATGGGCAGCCAGTGCTGTACTTTAAGTACAGACTTAGTATGGACTGTTCATGGTCTTCCTGAGACCAACCGGACAGCCACGTTTTGTCCCACATAAAATATTCAGATAGACACAAAGGAAGACCTGTGTAGACCCTGGAGGTTACCAGTACATGTAACATAATATTAAGATCATAATCTTCCAATTGTTATATCTATTAAAACTGAAAAAATGTGCTCCTGGCCATTTCTTCAATTTTGTCTGGGAAACCAGAGATAGATCCGAGTCCAGAAGCACCCCCAAACTACCTACATACTCCTTTAGGGAGAGTGCAATCCTGTTTAAAACATACAGTTCTACTGTTTCTTTGGAATCATTGCCCCTCACAATGAGCACCTCCTGGTTCACTTGCAATGTATTATCCCTTATCTATTTCACTACAGACTGCAGGCATTCAGGGGAATCATACAATTTCTTGAAAAGTTCATAGAGAAATAGAATTGGATCTCAAGAGCACATTGATATGATCCAGCTGCAGTATTTCAAGGAGATATTGAAAAGCACTGGGAACAGAATGAAGTTGTAAAGGATTTCTTATACCTCCTGTTTTAAGGATGTGTGTCCAAGCAACATAATTTGAAATCTACCTGAGAGATGGGAATGGAACCATTACAAAGCCATGCCTCCTATTCCCAAATCTCTCAGGTGATCCAGAAGGATATCATGGTTGATGGTATCTAAAGACACAGAAAGTCCCATAAGAAACAATCAAGTCAACGCTATCCTTGACATTTGACACTTGTCCCTCTACAAGTCTTCAGTTTGGCTTACAGTGGCAGTAGCCATACAGACTTGCAACCACAGATCTGAAGAGACTGGTATTGCTTGAAAGAGGCTAAAGTGAAGTGCTGCTTCTTCAAAGCAGGTTCCAAAACAATGTTATTTTTTTCTGCAGACGTCTAATTGTTAACAAAATGGGAGTTATTAATAGCTTCAACTACTGGGAGGTTTAAACCTTTCAATAAATAAGTAAATAAATAAAATAATGCTATTGATTTTATTTTTATACCTATCTCCTGGCTTGTTATGGCCAATTTTAATCAGTTAAAAAGCTGAATGTGAACTCCCTAATATCTACTTTTTGTAGTGGAGAACAAATTCTATTATACATTAAAAATAAATTTAATAATGAAAATTATTACCAACCTCTTCAAAACTGATGAGACTTTTACGTCGCCTTTTACTGGTTTCATTTTCTTCCACCTGAAAGCAATGGAATCAAGTTAGAAAAATTATTCACAACTGTAAATGTATCTAAAATTTATCCATCTAATAGAAGAGTACTGGTTAAAATGAAGATACATTAAAAAATTAATTATAAAATGAACAGAAGGGCAAACAGTGTAATTAAATTATGTACTAGATGTAATTCAAGGTTTAATTATGCTTATGTTTCCATAAGAATTGACTGGAGGGCTAATTTTAGGGCCCTTTTAATTTATTGTAAACATCAGCTGATGTTAATTTTCCCTTTCCACAAACACCTACCTATTCTCAGCAAATTTTGTTATCTATGGACCAAGCTAGACTATATTTGTTCTTTCTCCTCCATTCCATTCATATGCTGTGGGATGGGTGCAATCTGATTTTTATGTGAAAGCCACATATGACTGATGGAAATTGAAGCCACTTTGTCTCCTGTCATTCTTCTTTGCATTGTGTCAGCACAGACATTTTTCTCATTAACCAGCTAAAACACCAGAAAATACATGGGCTGAGAACAACGACCTGAGTTGACAGAATACAAGGAGGCAAGGCAAGCAAAGGATGGAGTTTCTTGTATCCTCATCTATGTTCTACTTTTGGTGCAAAAGCAATATGCTTATCCTATTTATTTATTTTTTTGCTTTTGAGTTTTTTTCTACTATAATCTTTTCATTGGAGCTGGGTCATGCAAGCTTTTAACATGACTTTGTTTACAGAAGTGGAGCCTTGGGCAAATCCTATGTTAGAGCTTCAATACATGGAATGTTATTTAAAATAGATATTTATCTTTGAAATGTATGTGCATCACTGAGAATGTCTAACAAAATATCAGTAGACAGTTGAGTTTGTATAATATTAATAATGTTCAGAATTTTTATTCACCAGATGATTTTATAAAATTAGCACTGCAACCTTTCTCTGAGAGGTTCTGAATGCTTTAGTGGTCTTACAGTGGTGGTAAAGTTGAGCAGGCCAAAGCTGTCCTGAAGTTCATAATTTTGAATCTGCTACTCCTTGTATGATATTGGATCAGCAATTGTTAAACTAAGAAGCCAATAACTCAAAGTCCCTTGGGACTGTAGTGGTCTATAAATGTGATATAGACGTCAATATTCTTATATACTGATAAGAGTCAAATAAACCACTCTGGTATTAATCACTAGAGTGCTTCTGAACCACTGAATGTACCAATGCATTTGGATTGTGGATTAAACATATAGAATCATTTATCTTTACCTGACATCCCACAATAACTCAGAAATCACAGAGTTCTAATTTTACAGTAGCTCAGAAATCTACCAGGAAATAGTCAGGTTCCCCTGATTCAGGGTCCTTGTGCATTATTTCAGATAAGAACAAGAGCCACTCAGTCATAATAGTCTGAGTAATTTTTCATAACAATCAATACTATAGGTATACTGTTGCCTAATTCAGGTCCTAGATAAATCAGCAGTTGTTCTTTATGTAAGACAGAAGTGATCAGTTATATGAATTAGTGAGTAAAACTTTAGAGTACCTTTGAAAACATACTTCAATATTATGTCAGTTCAATAACATTTCTTGCAAGTGTAAGTGATGGTACTGACAAAATTCAACAGTTTCTAGCTAATTTTGCAAGCCACATGGTTCCATATATTTCTTTTTGAACTATTTTATAGCTATGTGTAATCTCCTAAACGATGGACAAAACCACTCTTAGCTCTCCTTTCCAAAACCACTGACAGATGTATAGATCTAAAAACTGTCTTAAAAGTTTTTAAAGTTTTTTTGAATCAGACTATTCTCTGTCTAGATCAAAATCATTACTAATGGTCACATGAACCAGAACTACCCTTCTGCCCCTGGAAGAGGCTGCAATGGAAATTCCTACTACTAATAGAAAGCGGAAAGCGGAAATTGTTTTTATTAATTCTCTCCCTGCCAAGCTATTTGTGTGATCTCAATTCCCTGTGGAACAGGGGAAGCAAGTAAAAGAACTGTCTATGGGACAGCAATATAAGCACAGTTCCTTTTACAGACTTGGAGATCTAGATCTAATCCATAGATCTTTTTAAACTAAGTTTCTGAGCATTTTAAAAAAAGTTTTAATATTCACAGTTCGGTTAGGCAAAAACATATAAAATACATTTTGACCATGTAGCTGAGGGCAAGAAAACTGGTATAGAATGAAGGGGGGAGAAAATTCAAGATATCTTTCTAATTCATGTTAATGTGCAACTGAAACCGGAAAGTTATAGTAAGCAACATCTTGAAATACACCATATCAATATTTTAGCACAGTAATCTACTGGAAACTTGGTTTGGAAGGGTGAGCATTTTTTCCCCCACTTCTGCCAAATTGGATTGCTGGGCTTCAGTTGAATAAACACACCAGCTCTGTTTGCATGGCTGAATAAAGAAAGGCTGTTTCCTAAAAAGGGCATATGGCTACTGGTTGATAGCTTAACATTCACATGGTTTGATGGTATTATTTATAGAATAGTTAGCATAAGAAAAATCTTATGTTTTGTATTTTGAAGGCTCTCTCAAACTTTATTTAATGGCCTTCAGAAGGCATAGTTGATACAACTTTAAAAGCACAAAGTGCATTAATTGTTTTTAGCTCCTAGTTACTGTAGTTGTTGACCAAATATTTTTGTATATTTTCTTGCTTAATCAAGCAATCTCTTTAAAATGATACATGCATGCTAAAATCTCTGGGGGGATGTAAGTAGACGTAGTGAGGAAATGTAGGGGGAAGAGAAAGGAGAAGTTCTATTACATGAGGGGATACCTCCTCTTCTCACATACTGGAGTGAGCCATTGTTAGCTGACTAATTCTATTAAAATCAATGGAGCTAATCTGTGGTGGTTTAAGTCCCACTGGTTTCAAGAGTAACTAAGTTCAGCTAAGATGGCAGTTTTAACCAAAATACACTCCATCAAACAGCATAATATAATGGAAGTTGATAGAGGAACAATCCAGTCTATAGCAATCTCATTATTAAAACTGAAAAGTTTAAGCTTATATTTGAACACAAGCTACTATACAATGCTGTATCGTTTTCTGATACATAAGAGATCTGTTAGGACCCTGTATCTCAAGAATTAAACTTATTTAATTTTCAAACAGGTTAAAGTTCCAGAGTTATATCTCTGTATAAAGCTGAACTTTCTTCCTATTCTGCAGCTGAGTATTTCTTGCACTGAATATAAAACTACTACTGGGAAGTAAGACCCCATTCCTTCATTATTAGTGACACCTGCAGACTCTCTCTCTCTCTCTCTCTTATTTTCCTGCTGCTATTCAGTCATAGCATAGCTGTTCATAGCTGAGGGATCAACGGGGGGGGGGGGGGGGAGGAGGAAACCATAGCAATCACTTTCAGAAATCAACAGAGAGCACTGGTCACTGACAAGTAGACTCTCTTTTGAAAATTGTAAAGTACTTTCCTTTAATATTAGGCCAATCTGACATCTGCAAATGGGAGAGCAAAGTTATTGGAGGACATTTTCCAACAGCCCCAGGAATAATTTTGTCTTATTGAAATCAAAGGCCAATCTCATACTGACCTCAAATAGTCCAGGGAAACTTACAAACTTAGCATGATAGGGAAAGCCATACTGTTCACAGTTTGAATCTAAATAACTCAAAAGATAACATCATTGAGTATGTTCCTGTTTTTAACTATCACAAGTTACAGAGTATCTGTCAGTTTATAAGCCTGCTGGTTACTATCATACTATCGTTCTGTAGTATGCATGCATTGATTCCTTTATCTGAAGGAAGGGGAGGAAGAAAAAAGATATAGAATTTTACTTTTGGTATTCTCTTCCTTGGAAATGTCAAGTTTATGTAATTATTAAAGCTGAAGTTGGATGATTTTGTTGAACAAGAATCAATTCTTTCTCCATTTTGTTTGGCCATAGAACCTGTTCAAACATAAAGAAATAAACTGAATTAAGACATGTATTTATTTATTTATTATTTGGATTTATCACCGCCCATCTCCACCATGGCAGACTCTGGGTGGTTTACAATCACATTATAAAAAGTTAAAAACCTATACATCACCTATTAATTTGGAAATCATGAAAAGCAAGACATCTATACTTTCAAGTACTTTTTCCTATAAAACTACATTGTTAACTTTAGAAAGTCTTTCATTACACAAACATATTGAAAAAGCAACATTACCCTTCAAGCTAAACAGCACAATCCTATCCTCTGAACTTAAAACAGAGACGGACATCCCTCAAGCCACATGCAGCTCCCACTCAGCACCCTAAAGTTTCACTGCCAAATTTAGTAGTAAAACTGCTGAATTTCAGCAGCACATTAAAAAAAATCATTAAAATTCAGAGTGGAAGTGGTTTACCTCACAGATCTCTCCTATTCCCAGTTCCATCTTTATTCCCCATCACAACTACCCCAAAAACTTGAAGTTGTAAAAAGTTGAAAATTTGGTATAGAAGATCACCCTTAGAATTGTCCCTCTCACAAAATCTGGAAGACAGACCCAAGATGAGCCTGAGAAGTGGGATATCAGGCCACTGTTTGGATTTTAGGAGGTTTTATGGGTGGGGATAGAAGTAATTTGCCTCCCAGAGGCCTACCACTTCTATTTCTATTCTAAAACACCACATGAAAGGGCCAGAAAATTTGGCCTTGTCCCTTCCAATGAAGTCACAGTATCATTAGATACGTTTCTGTGACTCTCTGAAAAGTTGGTAGGTGGACTTCCAGCCTTCAACCACTCAAACGCTGCCAAATGCTGACACAGAAATCACAATACATTCAACAGAGCTTAGTCTAAGCAAGATGCATAACTGAGTATAACCAGTTACAATCAGATTATAATGATTACTTCAAATAAAAAGTATCTAGCGCGTGCATAAACGCTCTTTTTTGGTGCAAATTTTAATGCAAAACAAAGTAAATCTTAAGTTGTCCCTGCCTACCCACTCTTTTCCACATTACCTTTCTGCCAGAGTGGAATGGAGGGTGGGCTCCTAATGACTATGTGATAGGTGCAAAAGTATACTGGGTTATGTAGTTTTCTAAGTATTACCAATACATACCATTGCACTGGGAAAACAATACATCTAACAGACTTGGTTAGTCATTTAAAAATGTAATAAAACTGAAGACCAAGTGCAGAATCAGCAACTTTTCATGAAATTTATGTGACCAATTAACTAAAAATGAATAGTGGCAACTGTGTCTTCTGGATTTCCAAAACCATTCAAGAATAAAACTGTTCATCTCCCCCATTTTGTTCTAAAGCTAGGTTAACATAGCTAAATATAATTAAATATCCCAAAGCAGTTACAACTGCAAGACAACTTTGTGCTCAGGTTTAAGGCCAAAGAGAATGTAAAGTAATAAAAGCTTGATTTCTGTTGAGAATAAGAGCAACAGAACTAACTTACCCACGGCTCTCAGAGGTGTTCCCCTAAATAGCTCATAGAATTTTGAGAGATACATGACCATACTGAGTTTGTCAGGCTCTCCAGCAGACACCATTTCTTTCCCAGTTGTGACAGGAGGAATTCCAAATTCTCGTTCAGCAATATCAAATGCTAGCTGGTTGTTTTTGACTGCATCTTCTTCATTCAGGGAATCAAAGTCACTTAAGAATTAGGGGGGGAAAAGTAATATAGGTAAAGAAACATCTCTTACAGTATTTTAGAAAACTTTTTTCTCTGCAATAAATCAAATAACAAATAAAATTTGTTTTCAAATTTTTCTAAAACATTTTGGGGAAAAGAAACCCTGTGTTGGTATCCTTGAGAAAAGTTCAATTTAGTGAGTATCCTTACCTACCGACTCTCTTCCACACTATGTTTCCGTCAGAGTGGAACACCACCATCTCCTTACATCTTACATCTCTTCAGTCCCAGGTTACACGTACAAAACAATAATCTAGAATTATCCCTTAGAACTCTGACTACCAACCAACAAAACAATCAACCAAACAAATTCTGAATAAATATATGCTGCTCAAGATCTTGCAAGGTAGACTCCAGCAATTCATGGAGCGAGAATTGCCAGATGTACAAGCTGGGTTTAGAAAAGGCAGAGGAACTAGAGATCAAATTGCCAACATCCACTGGATAATGGAGAAAGCCAGGGAGTTTCAGAAAAACATCTATTTCTGTTTTATTGACTATTCTAAAGCCTTTGACTGTGTGGATCATAACAAATTGTGGCAAGTTCTTGGTGGTATGGGGATACCAAGTCATCTTGTCTGCCTCCTGAGGAATCTGTATAACGACCAAGTAGCAACGGTAAGAACAGAGCACGGAACAACAGACTAGTTTAAGATTGGGAAAGGAGTACGGCAGGGCTGTATACTCTCACCCTACCTATTCAACCTGTACGCAGAACACATCATGCGACGTGCTGGGCTTGAGGAATCCAAGGCTGGAGTTAAAATCACTGGAAGAAACATTAACAATCTTAGATATGCAGATGATACCACTTTGATGGCTGAAAGCGAGGAGGAGTTGAGTTGCCTTATGACGAAGGTAAAAGAAGAAAGTGCAAAAGCTGGGTTGCAGTTAAACCTCAAAAAAACCAAGATTATTTATTTTTATTTAATTTATTTAATTAAATTTATATAACCGCCCATCTCCCCCAGTGGGGAACTCTGGGCGGTTTACAATAAAACTAGTGGCAACCAGCTTGATTGATAACTGGCAAATAGAGGGAGAAAACGTGGAGGCAGTGACAGACTTTGTATTTCTAGGCGCAAAGATTACTGCAGATGCTGACTGCAGCCAGGAAATCCGAAGATGTCTACTTCTTGGGAGGAGAGCAATGGCAAATCTTGATAATAATAGTTAAGAGCAGAGACATCACACTGACAACAAAGGTCCGCATAGTTAAAGCAATGGTATTCCCTGTAGTAACCTATGGCTGTGAGAGCTGGACCATAAGGAAGGCTGAGCGAAGGAGGATAGATGCTTTTGAACTGTGGTGTTGGAGGAAAATTCTGAGAGTGCCTTGGACTTCAAGAAGATCAAACCAGTCCATACTCCAGGAAATAAAGCCAGACTGCTCACTTGAGGGAATGATATTAAAGGCAAAACTGAAGTACTTTGGCCACATAATGAGAAGACAGGATACCCTGGAGAAGCAGCTGATGCTAGGGAAAGTGGAAGGCAAAAGGAAGAGGGGCCGACCAAGGGCAAGATGGATGGATGATATTCTGGAGGTGACAGACTCAACCATGGGGGAGCTGGGGATGGTGATGGCCGACAGGAAGCTCTGGCTTGGGCTGGTCCATGAAGTCACGAAGAGTCGGAAGCGACTGAACGAATAAACAACAAATAACAGAATAACATATACAAACCAGAATATGCAAATTTTCAAAATCAATCTTTTCTAATCTTGTATCCTCCAGATGTTCTGAACTTCTATTTGAGTACTTCCTAAAGGCTGCTGACTAGAAATTATGGGAGGTTATGTACATAGATATGGAAGGCATTAGGTTGGAGAAGAAAGTTAATCAATATCTGTTGGCATAATCATTAGAAGAATTAATGTCCTTATTCCAGAGAGTGGTATTTGCTAATAAGTATAAAGTAATTGTTAAAAGTTCCAGTATGAACAAGTTTGGTATAGTGGTTAAAATGCTGGCTTAGAAACCAGGAGACTGTGAGTTCTAGGCCTCTCTTAGGCATGAAAGCCGGCTGGGTGACTTTGGGCTAGTCACTCTCTCTCAGCCCAACCCAAATGTTTTTAACAACTATAAACCACCCAGAGTCACTGGGACTCAAGTGGCATATAAATTTAATAAATTATTATTGTTGTTGTTGTTGTAACACATATATATACACACACATGCACATAAATATATATCATAATATATCATACACACACACACACAGTATGACTACATCTATTCAGGGGCCAAATGGCCAATGAATCAAAATGGTAAAAGTGTACTTCATACTACCAATGTGCTGAAACAGCCATAATCAATGACAGAGTACACTACCAAACATCCATAATTAATGACAGAGAACACTGCAATCCTAAGAAGATGCAAAATGCTATCTAAAATCTATTTATTTATTTATTTATTTATTTATTTATTTGTCTTATTTATACCCCACCTATCCCCTCCCTACTGGAGGACTCTAGGCGGCTTACAATGTTATATATATCAAATCCAATTATACAGTTATACATCATCATTTATTACATTTTACAATTTGTTACCGCGCGACAAGGAAAGAGGAAGGGAACCGGCTCTTCCGCTGCAGGCATTGGACTGCAAGTCCCAGAATGCCTCGCTCCGCGCCGGCTGCTGACGTCCAGGAGCTGGTATTTCCGGATCCGTCGTCCTCCGTCGTCCACCGCCATCATCACCGCTCTTCCAGGTCTTTCTTGGATTGAGGACGACCCTCCGCTGGACGCCCGCAAATTGTCCCAGGTGAGTGGTACCCATTTATCTACTTGCTATATTAGCTTTCGAATCGCTGGGTTGGCAGAGAGCTAGGGCTAGTGACGAGAGCTCACCTCGTCCCGCGGTTTCGAACTGCCAACCTTATGGTCGGCAGTCTAACGGCTCAGCGGTTTAACCCGCTGAGCCACCGCACCCTTTAGCTCCATGTCCTTGACAAAATAAAATTACATCATCTCTTTCTCTCAACTGCACCCATCTTACCTGAATTCAGTTAGGCCCATTCAACTCAAAATCATCAACCCATAATTAGAGACAGTATTCTTAATAAAACCTTACTCTGATAACATGAAAAAGGTAAAATCAGATGTTATAACAATACTGATGACACTCAATTTTGAATATCCTCTCCATGCATTTGCATGTGAATATTACTCAGCATAGAGTATTTAAAATAGAACCCTGTAAAATAGCAAATGCTATGAATTTAGGAAAAAAATACCCACCTTCTCAAATCTGGTAAGATGGATATCATCCTCTCATTTCCACTTCCAACAGTCTTATTAAGAACGATACCATGTCAAACTGAATAACTAATGAACACTACCTTGTTCCATTCTTATCTTATCTACTATGTTTTAGTCAGCTAGTAAGGGCTATTATAAACTGCCACCTTCAGCAATGTATGATGCAGAACAGAGGTCCAAATCCATGAGGAGCAACTGCTATAAATACCAGTCAACTCTGTATGCCCAAGTCAACCTCCTGAACCTCCATCTCCTTGTAATCTAGGCAGGACATCATGCAAACCCCACACTTACACTGATGTTACCTAGTTGGGTAATGAAACATCTCCAAGCAAACAACCAAGCTCAGAGAGCACCAAAGACTCCACATGACCTGATTTTCAAGTAAGCATGTACCAAGCAATTCAGAAAAGGTTACTAAGATGGATGATGTTCTGTCCTGGACAATTGTATCAGGTAATTTAAGCAGTCTGTTTAAATCATCATATGCCTTTACCAAGATGTGATATAATTAAGAAAAACGCAATAATTACAATCATTCCAATTATTTTACAATTATTAGCAGCTATTGATAATATTGATAATATTGATATCAAGCTGGCCAGTTAACACACATTTCAGAATTGATAATTAACTATTCTGAATGCTGTTATGAGCCCTTTTGATACAGAAATAAATATGTTTCCATAATTCTTTTTTTTTTTTGCAAACATAATCTTAACATATACAAAGCATCAAAAATATCAACTTCCTCTAAAATAAGCAAAAAACAGTATAGCTGAAATTCAAGGAGTTCTTTGAAACTGTAAACCTTGTATTTTTAGTACAGAGCCAAAGGCATTGAAGGGCAGGATCTGAACAAAAACATGCAAAGAGCTGCAAAATAGATGTTAAAAAGAGAAACAATCTCTGTTTACTGTTTTGATTGGCCTTATCCAAGTCTATATTTTTATAAGGAACCTGGCAATTAGCAAGCATTACATACATATATAAAAACTTACATGAGGTCAGGTCTGAAGTGATGCATAACTGCACATAAGGCAAGGCCACTTTTCCATGAACTGGTGAGATCTGTGACATTCACGTTCTTGTATCCTTCGGTCTGTTTCTGACACCAGGTTAAAAGTTTGTTGGGCCTTATGTCATATTCTGAAAGAACAATTTTATTTTTTAAAAAATGGTAACAATCTTTACAACTTTCAAGCTCTCCCAGTATACGATGTAAAAAAGAATACTAATGAAACACATTTCATACCATGTTTTGAAAGACCAATTGATCTTCTAATGGTATTTGCTCTTTCTAGTAGGCAGGGCTGCAGCTCATTTGTAATGTATAAATGTTTCACCTAAGGGAAGATAATCACCTGTTGAATTCAGAATCTTCACTGCTCAAACCTGATTTATTGCCCAATTATCTTAATTGACATTAGATATGCAATGTCAATCTGACTCCATTTTATATATTAACTATTATATTTATATACTACCCCATTCCAAGATTCCAAGCATTTTACAAACATTAAAACGCAATAAAACACCATCACGGTAACTTGCAAATAAACATGTACGGGAAGTAAATCTACCAAGATATTCATGAAAATAAGGCAGGATTGTATTTTCTTCACAATCATTTGAGTTCGTTTTCACATTTTATATGTCACCTATGCAACCTCTATGTTCACAAGAAGTCAAAATTTAACAGAAATATTCTAAAACGAAAAAAATAATCAACCTTCACAGTACTGCTTGGAGTATAAAGAGTTGCATTGTTTATATCTCATGCTTAAGCTCATCAACTTACCTGATGAGGCCGAACACAGCTTGAGTTCAAGTTTGGATATCGTGTGGCAGGGTCAATAGTATGCTGGTCAAAATTCTTATGGATATTTTCAGGTGTTGTCTGAGGTAAGAGTCTATAAATACTTTCCCTGAAAGACAGCAACAAAAGTATGCCTGTGTGAAAGGCATGCAGTTTTCTTCCTCATCTGATGTGCACCCACATTTATTTAGAAATTAGGCAATGTATTTAGATTTGCCAAAGTATGAAAAATGCTCAAGGTGAGAACAACTCAGACATAAAAAAGTATACGTTAGGAACCACAACTTCCAGAACACGGCCACACAGCCCGGAAGACCCACAACAGCCATTGAACTCCGGCCGTGAAAGCCTTCGACAATACATTAAAAAGTATGTCTTCCTGAGGCAGGAAAATAGCTACAAGAAGTAAGATTACATTTATTTATTTATTTATATTTCCAACTTATATCACCGCCCATCTCCCCCCATCATCCAAAATCATCTGGCTTTAATTTTCCTTTAACACAAGAAACAGCTCCTCCTTTTGCCACAAAACAGCAGTGGATATAGATTTCACAGCCATTATTAGTCAGTCAGGTTTCCATTTGAATGCCTGTGCTGTGTTTTGCTCCCCACAAACATGCCTTCTCAGCCCTTATATGACCTTTTTCCAAATTCAGACACTTGACTTCATCACTACCACAAACATAATCCACAAAAAAAAAAAAATGGGCAAAGACTGCAGTGAAGCAAAAAAGGAAACAAATTTATAGCAAAATAAAAACAAGAGTAAGATAATAGAAAGATTATCAAATAAGGTAGAAGTAGGTAATCTGCATCCCTCTAAGTCCAGGGTTTCTCAACCAGGGTTCCGTGGAACCCTAGGGTTCCGTGAGAAGTCACTAGGAGTTCCCTGGGAGATCACGATTTATTTAAAAATATATTTCAAATTCGGGCAACTTCACATTAAAGAGGTAAGTTTCATTTTTTATTTTAACACTGTTAACGCACAGATACAGGCCTACACATGAAATGAATATAATAATTTTGCAATGTCTAGTCTATATTTGAGCCTGAATGTGCAGGGGTTCCCCGAGGCCTGAAAAATATTTCAAGGGTTCCTCCAGGGTCAAAAGGTTGGGAAAGGCTGGTCTAGAGGAACCATAATCAGCTGACACTCTAAATAGAATTCTTCATACAATATAGCTTAAAAAACGTTTTGGAGTGTATGAGGGACAGAAGTTGTTCCTTAATGCTACCCAAGGTGGAAATATGACCCATTTGTCTACAGCAAATTCTGTCTGTTTCCGTTATTAATAGGGAGGTCAGCTCATCCCTTTTCACACTCTGAATCTGTTGCTGCAAGTCAGCCAAGGCAAGGCACCAGAGCTCTCTGAGCTTGGTTGTTTGCTTGCAGACATTTTGTTGCCCAACTAGGCAACGTCTTCAGTGCTAGAAAAGCTACTGTATATAAACAGGGAGCAAACCCCACACTCACTAGCACTGATGATGTTGCCTAGTCAGGCAACAAAACGTCTGCAAGCAAACAACCAAGCTCAGAGAGCACCAAGGACTCCACGGTTCAACCCTGAGCTACAGATATTCCCTTCTACTGAAACAGGGATCAATTTAGGCTCTGTGAAAAATTGGATTTGCTCATTCCTCTGGTAAATCAAGACAAAAACATATAAGCTTACCTTTCTGCTAGGATATCAAGAGGGGGCTTTCCTTGTGCCCAGCTTTTTACCATCCATGCTGTGTCAAATGCAGCTAGGAATCCTCTTGCACAACCAGTACCCATTGGCCAGAACGGCTGTGAAACATATTTTTGTTTTAGATAACATCTAATATAATTCAAGTTCAAATTCTTTATTACAATCAATGACCAGATCTAGGTACAATCCAGCAACAATATTACGGGTGGGGGTGGGGGAAGGGGAGTGGGATACAGGCAGGTAAGAAATTTACACAAAAGAGAGGAGAAAGAGGAGGAAAAGCAAAAATAGCAGATAAGAGCTAGAGTACCGGACCCTATTTAAAGTATGCAAGGGAGCAAGAATTGCAAAAAATGCTTAACTGTTAAGTCCTTCAGCTATATTGCTGAATGACAGTCTAGTAAAATATTAAAATACTAATATATTAAAACATTTAGATAAATAAAATGCAGAAGTATAGATTAAAATAATAAAATTCTACCTAGAATACTTAAAGAGTATAATTGATGATGCTTACTTAGTAACTACTTAGTTATTTATTATAATAATAAAGTAGGGTATATAAGAGGAGAGTGAGATAGAGAAGGGAAAGAGAAATAAAATGGTCCAAGGACTTTGCATTATCAGGTTGAGCCTGAAGCTAACTGTTGTCTAGTTTTCACTGCTGCAGTGACAAATTTAGCTACCGTGTGGATAATGTTGCGATTTGCGCCTGAAAGAAGATAGTGGGTATCGAAATTGTCCATTCTCCCTGGCATTTGCAGTAAAAGGGGAATTATAATGTTCTTTCAAAGATCCTTTTAGCAGAAGTTGCAGTAAAGAAAGATGTGCTGGATTGTTTTGATTTCTCCGGAGTTGCAAGGGCTGCTGGGGTACAGGGATGTTTTCCTACCTGCCATAAAGAAGCGCCAATGGGAGCACATTGTGCCTAGCCCCGACAAATCCTTTCCTCAACTTAAAGGCAGTGAGAGTGTACAAGGAGTTTGCTGGTTCCCAGGAACCTGTATCTAGTAGGATTCTAGAACTCTGAGTGAGCTGACTTCAGATTGATGTTCAATGTCACTCAATTTTTGCAACACTCGCTTTTTGGCCAAAGCTATCAAGGATTCTACAGGCAATCCAACAGTTTGTAGTTTTTGTTCTACTGCCAGTGCTGCTCCACTTTATCCCTAAGAATACAGCGACTGTTTAACATGCCTAAATATTTATTTTTTTATAGAGGAACATGAACAGATAAAATCCAAATTCTATTTCTGTTTCAATCATAATAATAATCATAGGGCGGTGCGGTGGCATAACGGTTAAGACTGACTGTCGAACGAAAGGATGGCAGGTCGGCAGGTCGAGACCCGGAAGCACCGCGTAACAGGGTGAGCTCCCGTTCTCGCCCAGCTCCTGCCAACCTAGCAGTTCGAAAGCACGTAAAAATGCAAGTAGATAAATAGATACCACTCCAGTGGGAAGGTAACAGCGTTCCGTGGCATTTAGTCATGCTGGCCACATGACCACGGAAGCGTCTATGGACAACACTGGCTCCCTCAGCCGAGAATCGGAGATGAGCGCCGCCCCCTAGAGCCGGATACGACTGGAAGGGGAAACCTTACCTTACATAATAATAATAATAATAATAATCCTCTTGGTAGGAGATTGTGAATGCTCCTAAAGTTCCTACCATTTAAGTTAGAAAACAATATTTTAGCACTCATAATTACAGTGTTTACTAGGTGATGGTTCATAAAATTATTACCAAACAAATCACTGTAGTTTTGATGGATATCTTGAACAAACACATATTCACCCTACCTCTACTAAACTATCTCCAACAAGAGCAACCAACAGTCGATGTCGATGCCTCTCACGTATTAATGCAGCATTTTCAGAGGCATACATAGAAGTAAAATCAAACATGGCCACATCTGGTTGCCCATAGTGATTAATTGCAAAATCTAAGGCAGGCAATTGGTAATCAGTTGCAAAGTCAGCAGCTTCTCTTGCATAGGATAGTAGATTGTCTTGGTCTACATTTTCCACACACAGTAGTATTTCAGTATCAATAAAATCCTAAATGAAAACAAAGATGTCTATTGTTAGAATACTTTAGATATTCCTATGGATGCTACATAAAACACATAATTCTATATAAGAATACAGGCTGAAGTTATATACATACTACAGTATATTCTATCTACACAGATGCATATGCACACACATAGCAATTTAATTCTATACTACTGAGTGCATCCAAATCAAATATATCTGTACCTAAAAAAACCCTTCATTTTGTTGCTTAACTGAGATTTCCTTTCTAAAAGTTAAGAATTCAGACAACATATAATTCCCTTAAAAGAGAAAAGATATGAACTTTATTCAGCAAATAGAGAAATAGTTCAGTTAAATTCAATTTGAGTTTGAAGAAGAAAAATAATTATTTTATTTTTATGCCATAAAACTCAATTCCCAAAGACATATACCACTCTTCCCCAATCAGATGCTTTCCAGAAAATTTGGGCTTCAACTCCCATAGCCTCCAGGCATTATTTTTAATATAGCACAAATACGAATTCTATGAATTTATAAAATAACCCGAGATATAACAATTTTAATCCAGTACATGCCCTAGCTTATTAGTGCTACAATGAGTCTTACGCCTGCACATTCCATATCCCCCTCCCCCTTGCACACTCAGCTTCAGTGAAGTGATCTTGAACTCTTAAATGCAATTTCCTATTATATATTAATTTGAAAATACAATTCAGCCTTTCTCAGGTTGTAGTTCTTCAGATGTATTGGGACTGCAACTCCTAGAATTTCCAGCCAGTACTTTGGGAACACACTGGTCATTTGGCAGGGAATTCTGGTAATTGCCATCCCAACCAATTTGGACAGCAGTGATTAAAAAAAAAAAAGAGATGCTGTGGTTTCAAGATTCTGTCCAGGCTCAGAAATCAGAATGCATACTACTATACATAGAAAAAAAATATCATTGGATACCTACATTAATAATGACCCCCTTCTCCAGAAGGCTCTGTTTCTTTGCAGTCATCACAAAGTAGTGAGTGCTATCTTTATAGTAAACAATATTTTCCAGGTCAATTCCTACAGAGCAGCAAAACATGTTTTTGGATGAAAACATGTACACTAAAACAGTGTACATTTCTCATTTATCTACTTTAACATTCAACAAATTTGGACAAACCATTTTTTACCTTCTAAATTTTGAATTTAAATTCATTCATACTGCAACATTCTCAAGTATACATTTAATTCTAAAATGATGTTAACAGTAAAAACAACAGAATCATAAAATACCTTAAAGATGAACACATTAAAGCATACATGTTTATAGTCTAAAATCCTATTCTACTAAAAATTATGTCACATTAAATTTGTCAGCAAACAGCATGTATCAGAGAATCATATTTCTCCTCTGTATGTATCCAAAGTGTTGGGAAATTTCTAGAACAGAACAGGAAGAAGTAAAGACTGGAAATATTCTATTGTAAGATGTCATAAAACATTTTGCTATTTTTATTGCAATGACTATCACCTTGGAAATAATTATGACTTAGTTCATACAGTACCTAATGCTATGGCCAGAGGTCCATAACCTGTGGCCCAGACATGAAGGCACCCTTGAAAGCCTTGCAAGCAACCTACATAGGCCTACAGAAATTGTTACCAAATTGTAGTTTTTGTTGTAAAAGAAAGGAAAAGGTATTAAATTCCTAACTAGACAGCATTCATACTCAGTTTCTATTTAATTAAATGTAAATATAAATGAAGTTAAATCAGTTTGTTCTTAATCCTGCATATGCCTACATCCAAAGAACAGGGGTGATCCACAATGTAGAAAAAAATGCACACCACTGCACAAAACTATAATGTGGTTGGATTGTTTTTGGTTTAGCATGATGAGTGCTCTGGTGAAGTTGTCTATTATAGATTTTTGGGTAAACCAATGAACAACAAAATCTTAAAGAAAATGAACAAAACTGCCATCACCAATTTTATACACCTGCTTCTCAATTTGGTTCCCAGCTTGCTTTATTCTGCCATGCTTAAAAGGAGACTACTCACCTGTTTCTTCTTTCAAATCTTGGAAGAATTTTTGGTTGAAAATGAAAGCAACACCACTAATCTCCTCCACCTTGGCTTCTGCAGTTGTATTTCTATTTATAAAGTTGGCAGTAACGGCGATAGCCAGCTTTCCACGAAATTCCTTCCTTTTAAAACCTTACAGTGAAAAGACAACAAGAGCAATGCATATCAGTTGATTAATCCTAAATAACTTTTTTTCCCACAAGAGATTTTGGCATCCTCACAAGATCTCTGGTGGAGATCACCACAAAGATAAAACTGTAATAATTTATAAAAGTCTGATCTACTTTAGGTAAAGGTTTTCCCCTGCACAGTCGTGTCCGACTCTAGGGGGCAGTGCTCATCTCCGTTTCTTAGCCGAAGAGCCAGCGCTGTCCGAAGACGCTTCCGCAGTCATGTGGCCGGCATGACGTGCATGGAACGCTGTTACCATCCCACCGGAGTGGTACCTATTTATCTACTTGCATATGCATGCTTTCGAATTGCTAGGTTGGCAAGAGCTGGGGCGAGTGTGGGATCTCACTCCGTCATGCAGCGCTCGGGTCTCAAACCGCCAACCTTACGATTGACAAGCCTGGTGTCTTAACCACTGAGCCATCGCGCCCCCTCTGATCTACTTTACTGTTCATCATAAAGAAAGAAATGAGCAGGCTCTTTATTTCCATTTTAGATGCTTGCTCAGTTGTGTTTTGGTACCGTTTATAACATACCTTCCAAAGTATTTCTCCGGCCATCAGCCCCAATTATGACATCAAATTCAAACTCTGATAAGGGATGATCCATTGGGAGAAATTCAGCCCTCCAACCTATTTCTGAAAGCAAGAGGTTAGCCAACAAACGTATGTCAATAACATGAACAATGCAAGTCATATTAAGAAAAGTTTGGAAAAACGTCCCTACCTTCTTAATTTTTTTAATGATTCAACTTATTAAAAATATGCATTAAAGAAAATAAACACAAAGTGTGTGTTTTATGAAAAAAACACATACTATATTTGTAATTTGTGAAAAACTGTATATATTTATTGCAAATTCTCTTACAGTTAAAACAATCTAAAAAAATGGGATGGACACCATAAATGGTTAAATATAGATGAGTATGTCTATCCATACCACATTTGTGTTAAACAAAGCAATATCAAGCAACACTTCAAGAAAATTTACACAAATATGGTCATGAATCTAGAGACAGTTTCTACATATTTATCATACTCAAAATTATACTATGGTGAAACAAACATTTACAAGCAAGAACATTTGTTTTTATGCTGAACCACAACTTAATTAGTTGCTATTACCAAACTCTCTCTATGCTCAGAAAAATAAGGATTCCTGAGCATTTAATTAGCTTCTGTGCTTAATCCCATCCTTAACCTCTTTGGAAAAAACTTTCAGACTCAGTCCTTCCGTTTTAGTTCAAGAGAAGGCATGTGGCATAACATCTGCTCTAAAACTTAACATTAACATTAGTCAAAATTAGTATAATACACAAAAGTATGCATTTATTCAGGTCATATATTGAGACGCGCACACAATGGAAAATTAGTTTTGTTTCAAACCAAAACATAGTGTCTCAGAGGTTCTGACGAATTGTGAGTGGACTATAGTTCAACAACAGAAATCCAGAAGGTTTTCATTGTTTGGGGATTTGGTTGAGACAAAATTTGGAAGGGTCCTTGCTTCTCTACTTATGCCAGAACTTTCTTCCCTTCTTCCCCTTATGCCGCATTTGAAGCCAAGGACATCGGCATTGGCAGCTAAAGGTGAATAGGGAAGGAAAACCTTGGAAAGATGGGCAGGCTGGTTGTGTATGCTGTGCTTGAAGTCCGTGTGACAGCTATCCAACCAGCCCTTTCACCCACCTGACTTTTCCAGCACCTTCCTTTCTCTACTTCCTTCATTTAGCAGTCATGCATCACCAATGACTTTGGCTTTCTCCACAAACATTTCTGTCCAGAACACACATTTCCATCCATGCCTGGACCAAAACACAACGTTGCACTACAGATACAAACCAAACATATGTATTTTGGTCTGGACACAGACCAGCCACAAAGAATGCTTTGCACACCTCTAGCCAGATGTAATCTGTTGCACCAAAAATAGTGTCCTGTTTTCTAATATTAAAAACTGATGACTTTTTTCTGTGTAATTCTTCCTTTAAAAGAAACACAACTTACTTTGGCTGTTGTGGGTCTTCCGGGCTGTGTGGCCGTGTTCCCACAACAGCCATTGAACTCCGGCCGTGAAAGCCTTCGACAATACATACAACTTACTTTGATTTTCTTGATCTTCAGGAGGTTCCAAAACTTTCACAAATTCTAAATTCACATGGATTTCAACTCCCAGCAGCAGTGCAATCTTGAAGAGGATAAGCTGAAGTTGTCTAATGCCTATGAAAGAGAAATGATATGGGTGATGTTTTTGATCATGCATTGTTTACCATGCATTTTCATCCTGCTTATTTTCTAATTTATTAGAAAAGGCACTGCTCTTTAAAGAAATACTATGCTCATGCCCTTATGTTTCCTAAAGTACGTCTGAATTATTTTTGAAGCATATTCACCCCATTAGGCACCATTTTATAAACTAAAGTATTGAGTCTTATAGTACAATGAATACACAGTAAGAACCATCATATGGAATCTCCTTCAAATTATCAGCACAACCCAAATGAAAGCTTAGGAGAAAAAGGATTTCCAGGCATAAACAATTTGAAAATAAAAATTTGGCAGGTCAACCTTCTCTACGTGCAATTGTACATAAACACTAAATGTAAAGATCATTTCTGTCAACTGATATTGATGAAAATTTGAAGGAACACTTTGGCATCCAGGTTAGATAAAACACACTTGAAAGTACTGATGGGAGGCACAAACTCTGAGGGAGTAGGGTGCAATGTTCTGGGTACTAAAGCACTTTTTTCATCTTCTTCCAAAAATACCTGGCACAGGCTTTTTCTGCAGTGGATCTTGGCTTCAGCATTTGAATCCATTATAATAAATATTATACCATATCAGGAAGAACTGCAAATATGCACGCCCTCAACCATTCAAAGCACTGCATATTTGCAGCTGTGTATTAAGTTGCGGCTAGTATTTCTAAACAAGAATATTCACCATACATCTGCGTATATTGTGCCTCTTTTTTTCCTTTTCAGAAAGAAACAGTGATGTAATTGTGACTTACTAATGTGATCAATCGATCCAGCACAAAACTTCCCATAAAATTTTTTAGCTCCCAGACTTCGAAGATCGTGAATAGTAAATGGCCAGAGGTGAAGCACGTTGTTTCTTGAAAAAGTGTCTCGCTTTTCTACGACAATGACTTTGGCTCCAAGAAAGGCAAGTTCTATGGCAGTCCGCAAACCGCAGGGACCACCTCCAACAATCAAACACTGGGAAAAGAAATAAGAGGAAAACTGATAACATTAAGGCCTACAGGAAAATTTAAATTTGCAACGTCCCACACAGCCAGCAGATAATGAAAAAGATGTCTAAAACCTTGAGAGAAGCCCACCCTCATCACAAGTTGGGAAAAGTCAAGGGTGAAGTCAATTAATAGTATGGTGTAGGATTCAAAATGGTGGACTGAGGCAACCAGGTTCAAGGCCACCCTCGGCTATGGAAGCTTCCAGAGTGACTATGGGGCGGGCAGTCACTCTCAGCCCAATGTGGAATGTGGTTGTGTGGAAACTTTGGAGGACAGAGTGCTATGCATGCTGCCTTGAGTTTCTTGAGATATAAGTCTAACAAATAATAACTCAGTCCTAAATATACTTACTTAAAAACCATTTAATTCACACTTCAGTCCTTTGTGGTTGCCTTTCCATGTTCTTTCCTCTTTCATTAAAACAGATGTATATATCCTTAATCCAGATACTAATTACCTCTGAAAACAACCCTTTCTAAAGCTATTTGCTCCAAAATTGCTCTATGTAGTAAACAGCACTTTTGAGTACAGAAGATGGATATGCAGGTGGAAAGTGGCCCACAGCTAAGCCCTTCCTCAGCTACGTTTCCTTCAAAGTAAGTAGGCAGGTTAAAAACAATGTTTTAACATGAATGTAGTTTGGACCAAATTATACAAACTTGCTTATAAATGATCAAAAACCTGTGAAGCAAACTTAAATCAATAAGATAAATTCATTATTCTTTTGAGAACCAACCACTTTTTCAGTATAGATTTAAGATATTTAACGTAACACAGGCAGGAACAGCATACACTGAACGGCACAACCAAGTAGCTGGCACTGTGTACAGGAACATCTGCACAGCGTATGGGCTAGACCCTCCAAAGTCCAGATGGGAGATTCCACAGAAGGTCATGGAGAATGACAGGGCTAAGATCCTGTGGGACTTCCAGATCCAGACAGACAGGCAGGTACTGGCCAATCAACCAGACATTGTGGTAGTAGACAAGGACCAGAAGATGGCGGTGGTGATAGATGTAGTGGTGCCAAATGACAGCAACATCAGGAAGAAGGAGTATGAGAAGCTGGAGAAGTACCAGCACCTGAAGGAAGAACTAGAGAGGATGTGGAAAGTGAGGGCCAAAGTGGTCCCAGTGGTGGTAGGAGCACTCGGGTCTGTGACTCCTAAGCTGGGAGAGTGGCTCCAACAGATCCCAGGAGCAACATCAGAGCTCTCGGTCCAGAGGAGTGCAATGCTAGGAACAGCTAAGATACTGCACAGAACCCTCAAACTCCCAGGCCTCTGGCAGAGGACCCGAGATTGAGGAAGACACATACCATCCATATGGGTAAGAAGGGAATTTTTTATACTGTATATATACACACACACACACAATCATACATACATATATAGGATGTGCCAATCAACTGTTAAACAGTTCTCATCAACACTGGCAGAAATGGAGAAAAGAAACTAAGTACTAGTATAACGAACTATGCTTACTTTCCTCTCTGTAAGACTAACTCTTGTTTAACAAACCATGGTTAAATCCTGGCTTTGAACTACATACAAACAATTAGCATCCTGAACCACAATTTCTGAGTATACTATATGTTTAGCAGCAATCCTGTTTTCTGAAAAGAATAAAACTGAGCCCAGATTGAAGAGAGGGGAAGCAGGACAACAGGTGTAGAACTTTCTGCTGTGTTTGTGAATCTGGATCAGAAGAAGTACAACTTACAAAAATACAACACATACTTTGCAGGAAACTATTTCTGCATAAGTAAATGTTGGTCTTCCCAGCTAGATTTAACATATGAAGCCAAAACTGTGCTAAAGTATAATAGGCAGAAGGAATAACCTTGAGGAGCAAGAGGAAGAGCCACAACCAAGACAAGGGTCAGATAAAAGAAATCTGAGTCCGTCATAGAAATGTAAATTGAGAAAGCGTCTCAGACATGACCCTCCCAAGTTCTCACAAAGATAAAGGGAGGGAGGGGGGAAGCGATTCAGACTCCAAAGATTCTGTTACTGAAACTTTATAATAAAAGTAGTTTCAGCATTCATAAGTAACTAACAGTAGTTGGGTAATAAAATGTCTGCAAGCAAACAACCAAGCTCAGAGAGCACCAAGGACTCCACAGTTCAACCCTGAGCTACAGATATTCTCTTGTATTGGATTACATTTTGAGTGATAAAAGAATATTCCTTGAAAAACCAACTTTTGAATGAGTCACTTTTTATAACTGGCATTGTTTGTGTATATACACGCGCACGCACACACATCTTTGCTTGGCAGGCCAGAGTAGATTAAACCATTTATGGTGTGCATGTGTTGAGTACTGTTAAATTTTGCGTATGACTCTTTAGCAATGTTTGTTAGAACTCAAAGTTCTCATGTTACTCATAACAAAAATGTGCTGACAAACTATACAGATCCTTGCCAACTCTTTCCTCAGTCTTGATAGCATCTGGATTGGATCATACTGATCCATTAGGTCAACTGAACCACTTCTTTTGATAGCAGCTGACACTTGCTCTGAAAAGTAGTATAGCTTCTTTATGTCAGCCCTTCAAGGTAGGCTAGACTAAGATAGTCTAGATTGGTAGTGGAGAAAAAGCTAAGAAGGAAACAAAAAGACCAGAACACATGTTCTCCAGCAGCCAACACCCAGATAAACAGGATTAACACCAGACAAACAATCAAGCAAACAACAATACCCTAATCAAGGTACTACCAAGGAGAAAACCACACCCCCACCAACACTGGCAAGGAACACTACTGTATATAAACAGGGAGCAAACCGCACACTCACTAGCACTGATGATGTTACCTAGTCAGGTAATGAAACATCTGCAAGCAAACCACCAAGCTCAGAGAGCACCAAGGACTCAAAACATAATTCTTTTTAGCAAGATAAACACCGCCTGCTTTCTCCAAGGCATGCAATCAGCAACCTTTTAATGCCACAATCTGAGAATACCATCTAACATATTTATATTTGCTACTAAATTACTTTCTTTTTAGTTTTGTTTATCAAGATTTCCTACTAAATGCAGATTACACTTGTAATTTGCCACTCATACTAAAATACTTGGAGGACAAAAACAATACACTTCTTAGCTGCATTAAACATAGTAGTGTTTAGATTCCCGCATCTATCAAGTAATGAATGAGATTGAACAAATTAGTTCTCAATTCCATTTCAATCTGAAGGTACATAAAGAAATAAACATTTAATATACAGACATCTAACTTTGCACTACGTACTGATTCCAGGCTTTTCCTCCATTTCCAATTCCAGCTAATCCATTTATGATTAAATGGAGGAAATAAGACACAGTGCTAGGCAAAGACTCAATAAGGAGAAGAGTTAGAAAAACAGCCCCATCAACGTCATCCTGGGCTCATAGACCGACAGGCAGCTTATATTAGCCTGAGTTCTGGATTTAGGCCTGGTTGATGAAATGCCTTCCACTTAACTCATTCTCTTCTGTTTGCTAAATTGGAATTTGGAGAAGAGAGAATTATTTTAAAAGCTATCTTGCAGATTTCATTTTTTTAAAATGTTATACTTGGGAATTCTGCATCTTGCTTCTTAGTTGCAAGCATTCTTAATAATGAAAATATTATCATGGATTCTTTTCAAGGACATGGTTTTGGCTGATGGAAATCCCATATTTCAAGATTTACCACTATGCTGATTCACACAATATGTATCTATATCCTAAATTTAAAAAGTGATCTGTAGTATTTTGTTGTGGCTTTGTTACTCTATTTCAACTGGTGAATCCCAACATAACCACTCACATATTATTTCTACCTACAATAGGGCTCTCATGTGTCTGGGATTTCCTCGATGTGCCCTATTTCTATCTTCTTAAAACTAAAGTCTGATTAGATTTTTAAACACCAAAACTCTTTAAGGTTGTTGTCACATTTGCTCTGGTGCCTTGCCTTGGCTGACTTGCAGCAACAGATTCAGAGTGTGAAAAGGGATGAGCTGACCTCCCAATTAATAACGGAAACAGACAGAATTTGCTGTAGACAAATGGGTAATATTTCCATCTTGGGTAGCATTAAGGAACAACTTCTGTCCCTCATACACTCCAAAACGTTTTTTAAGCTATATTGTATGAAGAATTCTATATAGAGTGTCAGCTGATTATGGTTCCTCTAGACCAGCCTTTCCCAACCTTTTGACCCTGGAGGAACCCTTGAAATATTTTTCAGGCCTCGAGGAACTCCTGCACATTCAGGCTGAAATACAGGCCAGACGTTGCAAAATTATTATATTCGTTTCATGTGTAGGCCTGTATATGTGCATTAAGTGTTCTTAAACTAAAAATAAAAAATGAAACTTACCACTTTAATGTGAAGTTGCCTGAATTTGAAACAATTTTTTAAATAAATCGTGATCTCCCAGGGAACCCCTAGTGACTTCTCGCAGAACCCTAGGGTTCCATGGAACCCTGGCTGAGAAACCCTGCTCTAGACGAAGTTCATCTCTCTGTTAAGAAGAAAATACATTCCTCCCTCCATTTATTTGACTAACATTTATTTTCACACACAAAAAAATGTTGGCATATGATCTGAAGGTTGGTCAATTCCTTTGTGTCCTCCACTATGTCTTAAAGCACTGGGAAGGAATAGACATATCAGCATCCATTTATTTTTTTTGTAAAGGATGTTTTTTAAAAATATAAATGTTTCTAGTGTACCCAAAATCTAGTTTCAACCTCCAACTCAGTTTATTATTATTTCAGAGGTTTTACAGCTCTATTTCTACTCTGATCAGCATAATTACTGTACAATAGTGATTTTGTTGGGAAGAAAGCAAACCAAAGAGGCTGTGCATGCACACGCACGTGCACACGCATACTGGGACAGCAGACAACAGCTTCTCAAACAGCCTGGGAAAAGATGCAGCTGTTTTAAGGATTTGAAGAGAGGTGCTTCATTCATGCTCCCATGCTTTGCAAAGAAACGTCTTTTGAAGGATCTCTACAACCTTAATATATGCTAATATTTTGACAGAGACATGGAACACAGAAGAATGGCATAAAATGAAGAACAAGGTATATTTTTATAAAACAGGCACAAATTTTATAACTTGATTTATTGTGTCCAACTTGCATAAAGTTATGTGCATTGTATGTTCTTGTTCTATACATTATTTTGGCCAGTGTGTGTTTTTCTGGGCTTGCTATTTGGTACAGTTCATTGCTCTGAAGGTTTCTGCAGAGACTGCATAATGCACTATTAAATAAGATGTAAGACAACTATTCTGTTTAAAAAATAGACCTTTATAAAACTCACTGATATGCCATACTATTAAATGTAGAGCTTGAAGCAAAAAGGTTGTTTTCTAGATCAGCATCTACCTCCACCCCTCTACAGCCAGCTACATACAGCATACTTTGTTTTATCCAATATGCATCTGATATCTTTTTTTAATTATCACGCCTTTATTATTTTTATAAATAACTCAAGGCGACGAACATACCTAATACCCCTTCCTCCTCCTATTTTTCCCCACAACAACCACCCTGTGAGGTGGGTTGGGCTGAGAGTGAGTGACTGGCCCAAGGTCACCCAGCCGGCTTTCATGCCTCAGGTGGGACTAGAACTCACAGACTCCTGGTTTCTAGCCTGGAGCCTTAACCACTAGACCAAACTGACTCTCTTATCAGATCTGATGTCTTATGTTTACATCTAAGCAAATACTTTAAGTCAACACCAATTTGTTCTAACTTACCTAGCAGATGTTATTAGAGAAACTTATCTCACTCCTGATGTGAACTACAGAGGCTTGTTTTAAAGCAATAGATGCCAATGTCCTCAAGGAAAAAGCTCCTTTGTTCATATTCCTGCATAGGAATGCAGGGAAACATACCTCCAAGTTATTTTTGAGATAGGAACAAAGACATCTGCTGGAACACTGGACTAAATAGATTGTATTTGGTCTGGCAAGTGAATGAAGCAAGTTATGTGCATTTCTTATTAAAAGCTGTTAATAAAGCTACACTCAGAATTAAGTACCCTTGGGTTCAGTGGAACTTTGTCCTAGGAGCCTGTGCATAGGATTGCAGTTCTGCTCCATAATGTAGAATTTGGGCTTAAGACAAAGCTTTTAATTTTATGAGCTCCTTTGACTGTTAATAATCAGAACTGTGTGTGTCTCTCTGTGTGTATGTATTTTGTTTGTTTATTTATTTATTTAACAAATTGATATGCCGCCCATCTCACTGAATGTGACTCTGGGTGGCGTACAACCAATTATTAAAACAATTTCACAACTGTTAAAAAAATAAATAAATAAAAGCAAAATTGCAGGAGAAGAACATCTATCTAAGTCAGTTTGGTCTAGTGGTTAAGGCAACGGGCTAGAAACCAGGAGACCAAGAGTTCTAGTCCCGCCTGAGGCACGAAAGCCGGCTGGGTGACCTTGGGCCAGTCACTCTCTTTCAGCCCAACTCACCTCACAGGGTGGTTGTTGTGGGGAAAATAGGAGGAGGAAGGAGTATTAGGTGTGTTCGCCACCTTGAGTTATTTATAAAAATAATAAAGGTGGGATATAAAATAAAATAAATAAATAAACACAGTATACCCAGTGGGCAGGTTCCACATGGGATCCCCAAGTTTGGTGGAAGAACCACATTTTCGTTTGTGTGTGTGTGTGTGTGTGTGTGTGTGTGTATATATATATATAAAAAAATTTGAAAATATTATTATGGATTCTTTTCAAGGACATAGTTTTGGCTGATGGAAATCCCATATTTCAAAATCCACCACTATGTTGATTCACACAATATATATCTATATCCTAAATTTAAACAGTGATCTGTAGTATTTTTAGAAATATATTTTGACCAATGTTCCCATAATTTATTTCTGCACACTAACGTAATTTTTATTTAAAAGTCGTAAAGCACTATATCTGCATCCCATTTTTCAAGGTGGACTAAGAACAGAACAGTGATCATGATGACCAGAATAAAAATATGTGTAAGACCCACAGAATGCATGCTGATAAGAGTATTTGAACATGTTATCTGTAGATTAAAATTATTTTTAAAACCTATGATTTTTTTTGTGATGACCAGCCCAGTGAAGAACAAATGACTGATTTTATTAAGACTGAATGCTGAAGACTAGTTACTATATAAACTATTCAAGGTGGCACTTAAAATAACAGAAGCATGTTTTACAACTGGCAGAACCAGTAAGGATATATAATTAATTATAGTCTTCTAAAAACTGAATGGTGGTCTGACTAATACAGTTGCTATCATTATATTTCTTTAGATATATAAAACATTAAACATTTAAGAACACTGTAGCTAAACTGGCTATATTCAAAAAATAAGGTTGCTATGTATGTCTTACTCCTACAGAGCCTAAATTTGTAGAAAATAAAGGCAGAATCTAAATCTAAAAATAAAGAAATAAAATCCTTGTAAAAAATGTCTAAGTGAACCACTTCCAGATATTCTACGCCACTTTCCAGGGTGACAAAATTTTAAATTTTGTTCACAGGTAATTAACATCTCCTTTAAGTAATTTCTAATGTCATTTTATGTTTATAAAAGAGCTATTTTGTTTCATGCTACATTAAAAAGTTAAACATTCTAATTTAACAAATGTGATTCCATTATATACTGTATCTTAAATAAATATTAACACAGCAAATTCAACGTATCTTTTCTAAAGTTAACTGTTACTTGTCCAAATATTTTGCTTCCATGGCATTTCTGCAAAATAAATTTTGTTCCTAAGCAAAATCTTCCCTTTCTCCGCTCCCCGCCCCCAAATATTGGCCTATGCACGGTTAATTTAAAATCAAAGGGCAACATCTACTGCAGAGCTTTCCAAACTCTGTGTCGGGACACGTTAGTGTGTCGGCTGCAGTGTCTGGGTGTGTCGTGGCGGCTGCTGCTGCCTCCGAGCCCTGCCAGAATTCTGCGCAGGTCCTAGTGCCTGCCTTGTGCCTTGCTGCCTCCAAACCTGCTGTGATTCTGCGCAGGTCCTAGTGCCTGCCTTGTGACTTGCTGCCTCTAAACCTGCTGTGATTCCGCGCAGGTCCTAGTGCCTGCCTTGTGCCCTGCTGTAAGAGTGTGTCGCAAAATGATGCATGTCTAAAAAGTGTGTCACCAACATGAAAAGTTTGGAAAGCTCTGATCTCCTGGTTTCAGCGGAATTTAATACATGAGCCCTATTTCTACATATATAATCATGATTCTACTTCAATAAAGACTTTATGTTGTACTTAACAAAATACTACTTCCACCTACCTAATTTGGCTTTAATTGGTGAATGACATGCATAGTACACCTGAGGTCATGTCCAAAGCAAAATGTCTCTTTATGAAGTCAACTTTGACACTCATTTACTCTGGAAATGTGTGTGGCAATTTACTCATACAAAGTTCAGAATCAATTATGATGAATGTCCCCACCCCAAAGCACTGCATTGAGATATGGCCTGCGAAAGGGATCGCTACTACTTAACTATCTTCCCAGTCCTCTGCATTGCCAAATGAGTGGAGATGGGTACTGAACACTCCTTGCCTTAGAGACCTTCAGTTACAATGTATTTTCTGATGAGCATGACTGTTTGCTTGCTTGGACTTTGGTCTGTCCTTATGAGACAACACATAACCACTCTGTTGTTGGTTCACTGATAGAGCTCTGTGACCTTACTTTGTATTTGGTTCTTTGATCCAGTTTAAAACCTTCCATTTCTGTTTGGTTCCTCTTTTATTCAATGCTATCTTTACCTTTTGCCCCATACTTGGTGACAACTTTATATTCCTTGTGGTTTGGATTAAATCTGTTTCCTCTGTTCCTTTTTGGCTATTCTGATTCAGATGTTAAGAATCTAAGAGAGCCAGTTTGGTCTAGCGGTTAAGGCAACCGACTAGAAACCAGGAGTCTGTGAGTTCTAGTCCTGCCTGAGGCATGAAAGCCGGCTGGGTGACCTTGGGCCAGTCCCTCCCTCTCAGCCCAACTCACCTCACAGGGTTGTTGTTGTGGGGAAAATAGGAGGAGGAAGGAATATTAGGTATGTTCGCCACCTTGAGTTATTTATAAAAATAATAAAGGTGAGATAAAAATTAAATAAATACATAAATACATAACTGCAGGTTCTGAAGGGAAATTCTGAATTTCTGAAGGGAAATTCATTTGAAATTCATTTGGACCTTCAAGCCTATCCGTTACACACCGTTTTCCTTGTTTGTCCCCTTGCGGGGCTGTGGCTGGAGACAATCTGTCCCTAACTTCTAGTCCTGCCTTAGGCATGAAAGCCGGCTGGGTGACCTTGGGCCAGTCACTCTCTCAGCCCAACTCACCTCACAGGGTTGTTGTTGTGTGGAAAATAGGAGGAGGAAGGAGTATTAGGTATGTTTGCTGCCTTGAGTTATTTATAAAAAATAATAAAGGCGGGATAGAAAATAAATAAACAAATAAAATCTGCAAAAGTTTTATTTTCCTTTGTAGTTGGCAGCCTACATCATTCCTCCTGAACTTGTCACAAGGTTGCCCCTGGGCTCCTGCAATAGTTCTTTCTGTTGAACTGATTTATCTCACTAGAAGCCAAACACTTGACTTGAATAGATAAGATCCTTACTGCAGATACAAGAACCTTCATTAGTATGAAAAGCAGCTTCTGGCAGGCTAAGAATCTGGTTGCCTGCATGCCCCAAGGTTTCAACCTTAAGCATCATTCTCCTGCTCTTTTGTAATGGGTTCTATGCTTTTCTCAACATGGCCAATTGGTGGCACCTAGCCTTTGGTTACAGAATAGTTCTTTCCATTCCCAAGTTCCTTGTTTCCCACCTGTCAATGGCAACACTCACAAATCTCATTTCAGTTTTTAATTGTTAGCTTTTTGGCTTCTAACTCTATTCAGATTTTATGAAATATGCACATTGGTTATATTTTTAATATTTTATTCCATATGTCTCATTGTTTAGGATTCCTTTTTACTAACTTGCCCTTTTAGGATATGCCTGGGCTTCTGTATTTCCTTTTCTTTAATAACATACTAACAGTCAAGGATTCGTGCTGGTCAAAACATGTAATAAACCAAGAACAAAGACAGTCCCCTCCTGTCCCTCAAGCCTTCTGCCCAAACTTTGGAGATTAACATTTCTAGAGAAGGATAGTACTTTGCTATTAGTAACCAGGTAATGCAGGGGTCCCCAACCCGTGGGCCGTGGCCTGTTAGGAAGTGGGCCGCGGGGCTCCCTCCTGCAAACCCCGCCCCCCGGTGTGTGCGATTACCTCGCCCCCAGTGCACGTGATTGGCTCCTGTCTGCAAACCCCACCCCACCCAGTCCGTGGAAAAATTTTCTTCCACGACCGGTCCCTGGTGCCAGAAAGGTTGGGGACCGCTGAGTAATGGATTTGTAGACTTCTGACATATCAATATTTAAAATGTTTGTGTTAAGCAACCCTAACTCCAACTGATGACACTGATGAAGCATCCAGTACATCCAGCTCTCTGACGC